>CAMGYJ010000002.1:49354559-49954559 GCA_946122785.1 Linum tenue
CCAGGCAACCTTTTATCAACAGTTATGGCAGATGGTGGGGAAGAGTTTGACTGATATGGCTTTGTCGTTCTTCTCCACCGGCTCCCTGCCAGCTTCAGTTCTGGAGTCTACTCTTGTGCTTATTCCTAAAGTGGAAACGCCGGAGTCGGTGATGCAGCTCCGGCCCATCTCCCTGAACAACGTCAGTCTGAAGGCTATTACGAAGGCCATGACTAACCGGCTGAAGCCGGTTATGAGAAAGTTGATCTCCTCAAGACAAAGCAGTTTCATTCCTGGAAGACAGACTACGGACAACATTATTGCAGTTCAGGAAATTCTGCACTCTTTCAGGAAGAAGAAGGGGAGGAAAGGAGGGATGATCTTCAAGATTGATCTGGAAAAGGCTTATGACAGACTCAGGTGGGATTTTCTTAGGGACACGCTGATGGAGATAGGGCTGCCAAGTTCATGGATCAACTGTATTATGTACTGTGCGGAGCAGAACCGGATGAGGGTACTCTGGAATGGCTCTCTTTCTCAACCGATCACCCCAACTCGGGGAGTCCGTCAGGGAGACCCTCTTTCCCCTTATCTCTTTGTATTGTGTATGGAGCGTCTTTCGCATTTGATAGATAGAGCTGTGTTGGATAAACAGTGGAAAACGTTGAAACTTAATCAGAACGGCCCGCCCCTCACGCACCTCTTTTTTGCAGATGATCTTCTACTATTTGCTGAAGCCGAGTCGAGGCAGATCAGGACCATCAAGGCCTGCCTGGATGATTTTTGCTTTAGCTCGGGGCAGAGGATCAACTACAACAAGTCGATGGTGCACATTTCTCCGAACATTCCCAGGTCCAAGGCGATGGCTCTGAGCCAAAGAGCTGATATTCCTCTCAAGGCGGACTTAGGAAAATACCTCGACATTGAGGCCATACACGGGCGGGTCACGAAGTCAAGGTATCAAGGTTTGGTGCTGCGTATCCAGAAAAAGTTGGCTCCCTGGAAAACTAGAAGGCTTTCGCTGGCTGCCCGCCTCACTGTTGCAGGTTCGGTAACTTCCTCCATACCTGTTTATCACATGAATACTGAGATGATTCCGAGTGCAGTGTGCAAAAGCATAGACAAGATCAATAGGGATTTCATCTGGGGCGAGGAGGAGAATCAACCTAAGATGCACTTGGTGGCCTGGGACAAGATGACTTCTCCAAGGACTCAAGGAGGAGCTGGTCTTCGCTCCCTCAGACAAGCGAATATGGCAATGCTGGCAAAGAATGCATGGCGGCTCATAACGGACAGAGATGCCCTTTGGTCCAAGGTGATGCGGGCAAAATATGGAAGACAGAGGGATGGGCTGGACATTCTAAGACCAATTCAGGGAAGTTCCTTTACCTGGCAGAGCTTTGCTAAAGCTTCCAACCTTCTTCAAAAAGGTTGTGCGTGGAACATTAAGAATGGAAGGAACACTAAATTTTGGCATGATATATGGTGTCTGCAGGTACCCCTCAAGGAGGTTGCTCTTGGCCAGGTCCCGGGTGATCTTGAGGAAGCCAGGGTAGCAGACTTTGTGGACCAGGAGGGTAGATGGAGGACCGAGCTCTTCAACACGCTGCTGCCGATAGAGATCCAGCACAAAATCACCTCCATCGCGGTTGACACCCTATCCAGTGGGAATGACGAGCTGTTTTGGACAGCCTCGGCGGATGGGCGCTTTTCGGCAAAGTCGGCTTACAGCCTGCAAAACCAGGAGTCTCAGGATCCGGACGAGAAGCTTTGGAGAACTATTTGGAGACTTCCGACTCCTGAGAGGATCAGGACGTTCATGTGGACTGTTCTCTTGGGGAAAATTGCCACGAACTCGCTGCGTTTTGCTAGAAAGTGCGCAAGTAACCCATTCTGCTCCAGATGCCAGGGAACTCCAGAAACCATTATGCATATCCTCAGAGATTGCCCGCCGACACGCTATTTTTGGACCCGCCAGATTCCGGGAGCAGATCAGGGGCGTTTTTTTGGCTTGGGTCAGGATGCCTGGCTGCGAGAGAACATTGGTAAGGAAGCCTCCACTGACATGGGGCCCTCCTGGGGGACTTTCTTCTGTATTGCAGTTTGGCTGATGTGGAAGAACAGGTGCACTACTTCTTTTAGGGGGGCGCAAGCGGCTCTTTCACCTCCCTCGCTTGCTTACTCCATCATGGCCAAGGTCAAGCTTTGGCATGAGGCCTGGGTTGCCCCCTCTCCGATGCCGGGTAACCGACGCCAACCAGCAGATCGTGTCACAGCCAACATTGGCTGGAATCATCCCCCAGAAGGATTGATAGCTCTGAACATTGATGGTGCTTCGTGCGGGAACCCGGGTCAAGCCGGAGCGGGTGGTCTCCTTCGAGATGCTTCAGGGAAGTGGATCGCCGGCTTCACGGCCAGCATTGGTTCGGCAACCGCGGCTTTGGCAGAGTTATGGGCGTTTTACTATGGGCTTGATTTAGCTTGGAAAGAAGGATGTCGAACTGTCATTGTGCAGTCTGACTCTCAGCTGGCCATCCAGCTTATTGAGAAAAGACATGATCCTGTCCACCCTTATTCTACTCTTCTCTTGGCCATTCGGAGGAAACTAAGCCTTGACTGGCTGGTGAGCATTTCTCATACATACCGGGAAGGGAATAGAGCCGCGGACTGGCTCTCGAAGCACAGTCTCGTCTATCCCTACGGAATGCATGAGCTTGCTAACCCGCCCTCAGGGCTAGTTCCCATTCTGCAGGATGATGTTAGGGGGGTGTGTTTCGAGCGTCGGATTGTTCCTGGAACGCTCGGCCCTGCCCTTTCCTCTTAGTCCCCCTCTTCCTCTCTTCTTTGGCGGTTTTCGCCTCCTGTAATGCAAAAAAAAAAAAAAAACTAGATTTCTAACAAATTACCTGCAAGTGCAACTCGGCTTCAACTTTGTAGCGATTCTCCAATTTTGTTTGCATTATTTGCAGCCCATTGGATCGCTTGACTTTCCATTGGGTTTCTTTTTTTTTATCTCAGAAGAAACTATTCCATTATGTGTTTTTGACTTTTTGTAGACTGCCCCATGTGTTTCTAGGTGGTTGAATCGTACTCTCTTGCAAAGTCTTAAAACTTTTGAACACTGAGCTCCTGTTTATTTCCTAATATCAAATCGTGGATTATCTTTCGTGTAGTGCATGGTTTTTTTTCTGTTTCTTATTTTTCAGTTCATTGGGAAGCTGTTTTTGTGTGTCGAGGTTATGGTACCTCTCCTAATCACATATCCTTGCATATTGCATAAATATATTAGATTAAAATTATAGTATATTACATCCAATAACCATGGTTTATCCCGACCAACGGGCGGGGCTCGATGCTAGTACCTAAAAAAGCTTGATCCGTATTTGCTGTTGTGGGAATGTTAAGGTGGCAATTGATAAAATGCTTGGAAAGGCCGGTTTAGGATGTCGAGAGTTGGAGCTATCCTAACTGAAATTCGAGTTTTATTGGAGTCATTACAAAAGTTCATGTTCACTTTGATCGTTATCCTAATAGAATAGGGTAGACCACTTAGCAGCTCACTATACTCTATATTGTCGCCAAGAGTTTTAACTCTGTTTCTTGGTTACGATGTACGAAATAGCTTGACCACTTACTCTCTATATGTGGATCCTAATATCCTTTTAATACGAGTGACCTATTGAAAAAGAGAACACTTTGTTCAATGGTTCTTACGAAGTAGGAATTGGGTGATGGATTTTGGGGAAAAAATCCCACTGTACACATGTTTTTAAAAAAAATTCTCAAAATACACATGTTATGAAAAAAATTCCCAATCTACGCATGTTTGGGCCTTCACCGCGTCTGACAAAGGCGGTGATTGAATCACCGCGTTAGACGAAAACGGTGATTGCATCACCGCCTTAGACAAAAACGGTGATTGCATCACCGCTGTAGAGAAACGCGGTGAATGCATCACCGCGTTAGAGGAAAACGGTGAAGGCCTGGTGAAGGCCTGACCTACGTAAAATCTTTAAAAAAACGTAACTTTTTGCTCGGTTATCCGATCGTGATGAAATTTTTTTTGATTCCGCATAATTTTTCGAGATCTTGCAAGCCGCTAACGCCGTAGGCGGTTTGGTCCCGCCTTGGTCCCGAAAAAACATCGTTTGCTACCCCTAACGAGCCTTTTTTCGATTTCGTCAAACTTTGAACGATCATAACTTTGTGCTCCACAATCCGAAAATCATGAATTTTTTTTTGATTTTGCATAACTTTTTGAGGACTACAATTTTTATCATAGACATAATTTCGGAATGTACTTGGATTCCTAAAAAGGAAAGGTAAACTTATTCTCAAAACCCTGTATATCCAAAATAATTCATTTTTTGAAAATTCTCTCCTACTAAAAATTGTAGTCCTCAAAAAGTTATGCAAAATCAAAAAAAAATTCATGATTTTCGGATTGTGGAGCACAAAGTTATGGTCGTCCAAAGTTTGACGAAATCGAAAAAAGGCTCGTTCGGGGTAGCAAACGACGTTTTTTCGGGACGAAGGCGGGACCAAACCGCCTACGGCTGTTTGCGGCTTGCAAGATCTCAAAAATCTATGTGGAATCAAAAAAAATTTCACCACGATCGGATAACCGAGCACAAAGTTACGTTTTTTTAAAGATTCGACGCAGGTCAGGCCTTCACCGCGGCCGTCGAACGCGGTGAAGCTATCACCGTTTTTGTCTACAGCGGTGATGCAATCACCGTTTTTCTCTAACGCGGTGATTGCATCACCGCCCTTGTTTAACGCGATGAAGCAATCACCGCCTTAGTCTGACGCGGTGAAGACCCAAACATGCGTAGTTTGGGAATTTTTTTCATAACATGTGTATTTTGAGAAATTTTTTTAAAAACATGTGTACAGTGGGAAATTTTCCGGATTTTGGATGAGAATCATAAGAAGAAACGTGAGATCAATCTACAATACCTCCCTAAAGTAGGAGGTGAGAAGAAGAGTTGGCCAGAGCGGTAGAAGTTAAGAAAGTTTATTACAAAGTAATAAAATCCGCTTTACAACAAGACAACGAGAAACACAATCAACTATCAAGCCCAAGGAAATTAAACCAAACACAGCCACACAGTAGTGAAAATGCAATTATCACACAAAAAGAAATTCGAACAAACAACAGCAACAAAGAAACAATCAGAACACTCTGTATGAAAGTAACATTGTCGACTGTGGAATACTCCTCTGGTAAATATGTGCGTTAATAAAATTTTCCATGCCCAGCAAATATACAAAACACAAACTCCATTCTTGCTTTCCCAGGTTCCCCACCTATCCATTCCTCCAAACTCTCGCGCTTCTCTCTACGCATATCACATAATCGTCCCGCCGCCATCAAGCAACCGAAAAAGGAAGAGAATTTACCTGAACAACCCTTGCCTTCATCACATTTCTTCACCTCTGCCACTTCTTCTCTGGAACATGACAAGCAATCCAAGCGTTAGAGTTCATACCATACAGACTCACATGCTGATAGGAGCCATGAGTTTGAAGAACATACCGTTCTTTGCCGCCGGTTGAGTTTGAGAAGTAGTCCGCTGGATGCGTGGAGAACCATGTCTCCCATTTGCTCCAGGCAAAGAATGACGCTTCTTGATGTACTCTCGGTCATTCACATCTGGGCTCGATCTTGGAGAGCTATTATTAGCCTGAAGTTTGGCTCTTGCGGACTCCGTAACCTGCATGAACCGTGGGACGGAGCCTGCTGCTGCTATTACTGGGTCGTGGCTCTTGGTCGTTGGTGGTGGTAGTGTCATCTCGTCTAGGCGAGCCAAATGAGTTCCTCCGCTTCCCACTATTCCTCACGTTGGACTCACTTTGCGGGGATGGTGCAGACTTTTGTTACCAGCAGATAATGACTTCCTTTTCTGGGTTGAAGATGCTCTTCTGTCACGTTTCTCGCTTTTAGTTACCGACACTTGGACTTGCAGGCGTTCCTTGGGCCTCCCCCTGGATGGTAATTTGGCTTTTGGTGGGAGAGGCAGCTTCCGGAAGTCTCTCAGCTTCTTCTTGTTCTCGTTCGACTTCTACCTCGGGTGAGTGGACCGAGTTGATGATAGCTCCACTCTTCACACCATCTAGTTCTTCAGACCGAGTGACAACAGGATTAGAAGGACTGGGCAAGGGATCTTCCGATGCATCCTTGAATTCTTCACCTGCATTCTTAATCACACTAGAGCTGTGCAAGGGATCTTCCGATGCATCCTTGAATTCTTCACCTGCATTCTTAATCACACTAGAGCTGTGGGTTTCCTCCACTGAAGTTTTCCCTTCTTGCCTGTGCTCGAGTTCTGCTGCTCCAACTTCAGATATGTCAGGTGAGTCAAGAGTCGAGGTGACAGAGAGCTCGGTACCACATTCAGAATCTCCATATTGCACGGTTGACAAATGGGTGGCTGAATGTTCAGCCGTACGAGGCTCCTTAGTCACGGAAAGAGTCTCTTCAGATGAAGCTTTCTCTGGTTTAAGTTCATGTCCTGCATCTTGTAGCACTCGGCTATGTCTTTTGTTTGAATCGGTAGCTGGACCCAGCCCATGCTCAAATTTTGACTGTGCAGCAACAAATGCAGGGTTGCTTACCTTCCTCGATCCATAAACAAATTTATTTCCTTCAGTCTCTAACTCATCTGAGGCAAGTCTTTTCATAGAAGATCGTTTTGAGGGTTCAGGTTGCTCAAATTCTTGAGTTGGTTGAACTTGTACATCTGACTGCGATGTTTGACTTAGACGAGAGCTCGAGTCAATTGATGCCTCCTTGACATCATCATAAGTAATATCCACGGAACCTTGAGGCTGCTCTGAGTTATCTCCTGCAGGATGGGTTGATGCTTGGCATGCCTCCAACTTGGGATCATTTGCATCATATGTAATGAGGTTTTCTTCATTTTCGAACGAAGAAACAGCTTCCTCAATGTGGGATCTCGAATCTTCAACCACAAGGGAACTCTCAGATACCACAGCATGCTCCTCTTGCTTCTCTTCTTCAACCTTTTCTGGGAAGGACTTTGGTTTTGGAGTTGGCTCCGGTTTTGGTGTGGGCTCAACGGATGAAGCAGACATCCATCTCTCTAACCACACCCAAGAGGAATTAGGTCTTAGAGGATCACACTTGATGTTGATAGGCCTTGACTTTGGTGTTGAACCAATTAGCTGCAAATATATATGAAAGAAGAGGATTAGAGCATTCACAGTGAGTGTAGAGTGAGCATATCCAAAAGGCAAATAGCATCATGGAAAGCAGTAAAGATTCATCAGGATACCTGGCGAGCAAATCTGTTGCTCAGCAACTTCTCGAGTGAAGTATAAGTTATCGTTGGTTTAGATATGGAGAGTTCCTTTTTCTGAGACAAGAAGAGCACTATGGTAAGATTGTTGGAAATTGTTCAAGAACTATGCTGGCATCCCGAAAACAATAGTTTGTGATTGTGTTCTAAAACAAAAAAGATATTTTGTTCTGTACATGAAAAATTGCTCCAATTCATAAATAGAAAGATGGTAACTACAATCCAATGTTTGTCAACAGCATTCAATTCCTTCAAGGTTAGTTAACATAAACTAGGATTTTGAATATACACTACAGATTCCATAGACTGCAAACCATGTGCGACCCCTGTCCATCTTAGTTTGTGCTTCATTCGTTTGGTCAGGCTGTAGTGACTAGGACATATCACTTCAAGATAGTAAAACAATAAATAAGAGTAGATGGGTTTACCGAGGATTTTGAGGAAGCAATTTTCCCAGCTTTCCCATTGTCAATGTTCGACTCTCGATTACGAGCATGACGGGCACGCACAAGTACTTGCATTTTAGTAATGGCCTGAACACAGCGTAGGGTTCCCACAGCACGTTGTCTGACCAGGTGGCCACGCACAACAGCTTGTAACTTCACCACACTCTTAAGCCTGACAAATTCTTTTTAGCCTGTGGCACCAATTTCAGAAAGCTTAATGATGTTAAAATAAGGTAAGCAATAAGCATCAGAGGAGCATATCTTGAAAAATTTAAATGACATTTACCATAAAAGCTCTGACCGCAGACTGTAGGATAATAACAACCGAGTCTTCCACATGAGTATCAGCTTCCTTTTCATCTTGGTCGAGTGTAATGGTCTTTGATGTTTTCTCTTCAACCGGGACTGGCAATGCTGGCTTCTCATCGATGCATTCTGCAACCGAAATTTTCTCAGGAACCGAAGGAGCATCCTGTTGTCGATAGGTAAGACTGGCAGGTTCTATGCTTTCCTTGTTTGCTGTAGAGGGGGGTTCTGATGTTACATTATTGCTTAGAACTCTATGACGGTCTGATCTTTTCCGGAAACTCCACCCACGCTTGTCACTTGATCCTTTGTTCTGTAAACGAAGTTTGAAATAGTTAAATCACTATACCTCCCTCGTCGAAAGGTCACTCATATTGGCAGCCGTGGCACTGATTGAATGCATATAGCCAACTAATTTGTTCACATAATGGGCAACCTAATTGTAAAGGAAGTAAATACTTATTATCAATCAGTTCATTCATCGCAAAGCCAAACAAAAGTTCACAACTTTCTTTTACCATCGCGTGATAACACGTTGGCAACTGAAAGCAAACCACCAGCAAGTCTCCAGCCCCCTTGACTAGTAGTTCAAGCACACCACACCGTTCAGTTTCTATATAGAAGGGGGGAAACACGCCCACAGTTTCTATTATCGAATCACGGGAGACAACAACAAATCCCCCCTAAACATCATCGATCTTCCATGCATCTTGGATCGTAACAGTTGAAGCAAGATTCCCAGATATAGACACACTAGAACAACAAGCATACAACGGTACTATCTAGCATAGTGACAAATTATCTCTAATCGCCTCAGCTGCATCCAAATGGGCAAAAAGGAGAAAACAACCCCTAAATCATCCTACCCAAACGAATATTTGAAAAATTGATTCGCCAGAATTAAGATCCGTCCATATCAACTTTCGCAGGACAGCTTTAATCCAAAACTCGAAACCACCCGAAAGTAGAAACTATCACCAAGGCCTCAAACACTTCCCCTGATAGAATAAACCGAAGATCCTACTCCAAAATCCAGTAAACGCTGATAGAATAAACGGAAGATCCTACTCCAAAATCCAGTAAACGAAAAGATTCACCAACAGTTAATCTACATAAGCACGTAAATCCAGCTCCACGGCCTCAGATCTCCGTTGCTAACCGGGAAATAATTTCCACCAGTTCGATTTCCAATTTCTTTCTCTTTCCACTTCCCGGATTACTCTTACTCGGAAGCTTCAAGTAAGAGCTCGAAGTCACAAAAAACTCAAACGGATCAAACGAAGTACACCATCGATCGACTGAGAGTATCCTTTAAGAAGAGATTGCAAGTTCAATCGACGAAGAAAAAAAAAAGGAAAACAATGAGGCTCGAGAAATCAGGTACCTCGGGAACTTGGATGTCAATGTCATCCTTATCAGCTGTGGAATCGCTTCCGCATGTGATAATCTTGAAGCAGGAATTGGATCTCCCCATTGCTCCGCCGCTGCTTCTTATCCGGTGGCGATGACGGCGGCGGCGGCTGCTCTTCTCTCCGTCTTTCTCTCTCCGCTCGAGTAAGCTAGGTAGGAAGGAGCAGTACTGTCTAACTCAGATTCTCAGACAATGCAGCCAAAGCCTATATCGGTAGACTAGTGAGTGTTGTTGGAAATTGTAGCAACAAGAGAGAGAGAGAGTTGGCCACGGACCTCACACCGCGGGTTTAAATGCGGTGAATTCCGGCGTTTGGATTCCGCCAACCCCGTTTTCACTGTGTCCGTTGGACGTTGGACCGTTGCCTTCTCGGCTCTCACTCTCTCCTATTTCTTCTTCTCCCCCGTTGAATGTTAAAAGGTGAAAAGTAAAAAAAAAAAAATCTAGACAGTGAAAAATACATACGCCCAAAGAAAAGTAAAAACTAAAAAGAGAAAGGTCAGCATATAAAAGGCAGTCAGGTCGTTTTCTTTAACCTTTCTTCTCGTTTTTGTTGCTCTTTTCCCCTACCTCTCTAGGTGGAGTAGTGCTTATCCAGATACATGTGCCTCTCCACCTCTGGCGTGGCCTAAATAATTGTATATGTAGTTATAAATCATTTTTTTTTTGGTGAGAATAATTTTTTTTTGTATATGTATAGTATGTATTATGCACAAATTGGTAATATAAAAATATATTGAAGCGTATAAACATACACATTAGCTGGATACACATGATTTTGTTGATTTCCATCAATTCAAGGTATCACTTGAACAAAAGTTAATTTGTAATATTACAAGAAATAAAAAAGGTATATATAATAACAGATAATCTATCTTCAAATCAAGTAACAACATATGCCTATACGGCTTCGTATAATCACCAACCATGCATTTTGGGTTGATACCAAATCTACCATATAGTGAATTCAACAATAATTTATAAATAAAGGACGACGCATCATTTTTGTGAATTTGCTTAGCTTCTAATATGTTTTTATACAATGTAGTAACATAGCTTTCAAAATGACTTTTTATCTTTTCAAAGCTGTAGATATAATAACAGATAATCTATCTTCAAATCAAGTAACAACATATGTCTATACGGCTTCGTATAATCACCAACCAACATCATGAAGTGCTAACAACTACCGCACAGTGTTCTTTGTGGGGCGCATGATCAATAATGCATGCCAAAAGCGTCGTCAATATTGGCCCATAAAATGTAGAGTTAACTTAAATTGGTGTATGAATGCGGCCAAAGAAAAATGTGCAATCAATGAATGGCATTAATGTGCCGCTGCCGCGCTCTACTACGTACTCACATGTTGGTTGCTCACCAACTAATAGTTTCAATAATACATGCTGCTCTGCTAGCTAGATCGAATCCGAGGAAATGATGTAAAGGACAGACCGTCAATACATCTATCGATTCCCACCTCAACCGAACTCACTGCCTAGGAACGAGCTTTTTAGCCTAGCATAATGTAAATGTGTAATCTACAAGTTTCCGGTTCAAGTGTTACAAATGATTGATTGGACTGGTTCTGTTTTTTGAAGGCACCATAAGACGAGTCATGTTTTTGTTGAATTCCTCATATGTTTGGCTTATAGAATCATATTGTTACCACGATGTAGAGGTTTGGTGTTTTACTTGTTTTTGCTTTACTTGTTAGTGTAGTTTTAGTACGAATCTTGAATGTGATCGATCGGTGAACAAGACTTGAGACTCTATTTCACCGATGAAAATCGCAACATCAAAATTAGGAAATTGAGATTTGTTAGCTCTTGCGTGTTTCATAATTTACTATCATGGGATCATACTATCACGTTTGAGGTAGTGATGGCAATGAGTCGGGGCGGGGTGGGTACCTCAATACCCATGCCCCGCCCCACGCTATTACGGGTCGGGGCGGGTACGGGCCGGGCCGGGCCGACCCACCCTTATATGTTATTGAAAAAAATACAAGTAAAATTTTAATTTTTACGATAAAACAAAGAGGAAAAGACTTCATGAGTGAATAATAGTGATAATATAATGGGTAATTGAGTATATTTAGTTGAAAGATCAAGTCTAACTAGCTGGAAAAAAAGTCAAAATAGGAGATATATGAATGGATGTCGTAAGTAATTGACCCAGAACCAGGCAAAAACGGAGCGGGGCGGGTCAGAAATTGATACTCATGTCCCGTCTCACGCTACTGCGGGTCGGATAATACCCACAACATCGCGGATCATGTCAAGTAAAACCCGACATGGCGGTTCAAATAGCCATCGATAGTTGGAGGTTTAATCCTAAAACTAGGGGTGGAGGTTCGGTTACCGTTTAACCATTTGGTTAAACCGATAACTGACCAATTATCCACTAACCGATAACCGAGATAACTGAAATTCAGTCGGTGTTTGGAGGCTGGCCGAGATGGTTTTGGTCTTGGAGATGGTTTGGTTAACCAAAAATCGAGATAACCGAAACCTAAATTCCTATTTCGACGATTGTCGGTAAGGGGAGCGACAGATCGGTTAACCGATAACCAATCGATCGATTACTGGTTATAACCGAACTAACCAAAACTCCACCCTACCTAAAACTGAATTAAATTTCCTACTATATCTATATGTTACATGGAAAAAGATAAATAGAGAGTGGGGACTGGTAGAGAGGCCCATTTGCCCAACAACTTCAAGCCCAATAACGTTGGCAAGCGGATTGTTGACGGCTCTTTTGTTTTCTAGCCCGCCACGTGGATGACGTGTCCCACCGACACGTATGATCACATGGTTTCTCTTCTTCATATGAAGGAACGGGAAGAAGGTAGTGGGTGGCACAATAAACGACCTTGTCAGAGCTCAGAAGTGTGTCTGGGCCCCCCAGCCCACCTACGATGAAAGTATTGAAGATGCCTTACTTACTTTTGAGTTTTGGCCCATTTTTATTTTACTTCATTTACATTTGTTTTTTTTAAATACAATTTAATATCCAAACCTTTCATTTTAAACAATATAATAGTCAAACCTTTCCGAAAACAATCTAATATCCAAATCGTCAACTTTTCATTCGTTGACCGTTAGTTGACACTTCAAAAAAGCTTTGTTTAGGAGAAGTTGTCACAATACAACTTTGTTTCTTGTTTTGGCATTGCAGATGACTGAATATTTAGATATTCTATACCATCATGGTGGAGTTATGGACTTCTCGGGTTTGGAACTACGATATGTTGGTGGTTTTTCAGAGAAAATATCGATGGATATTGATGAAGTGTCATACTTCGAACTTTTTTGAAGTGTCAACTAACGGTCAAACAGACAGAAAGTTGACGATTTGGATATTAGATTGTTTTCGAAAAGGTTTGGCTATTATATTGTTTAAAATAAAAGGTCTGGATATTAAATTGTATTTACCCTTGTTTTTTTTGGGGCCATTTTAACGAGCCAAAGTCTTCATTTCCATGGCGTAAGAAATTAAGATAAGACATGGAAGGAGATTACTGTTGGTGATAAACTTTTAATTTGAATTTGTAACAATATAGTTTTAAAATAAAACGATCATAAATTAAATAGTGTGACAATTTCATATAAGTTCAAACTTTTGATGCTGTGTCGTTATAAACTAATTAAATTTTTTTGTGACCGTTTTGTACAATGTTCAAAGGTTCAAACTTTTGTGACCGTTTTGATGGCTTTGTTTATTTATGTGAATGATATTATCGTAACAAAGGATGACAATACTCGTAAAAAAATAATGGACAACAGTGAGGGAATTCGACGCCTCACAAACGGGTTACAAGTTGTTTTTGGGTTGAAAAAACTCGGCATACTTTCTTACTTTCTCGGTATTAAAATTGAAAGGTAAAAAAAAAAGCATTCTTATTCGACAAAACAAGTATATCTATGAACACACGACCTGACATCTCATATGTCGTTCAAGTGGTTAGTGTCATATACTTGACGAACACACGAATCCGACCTCAAAACGGTCACAAACCTTTAATGTATAAGGACTTGGTAACAAACCATTGTAATTAATACAAAACGGTCACAAATTAAACAGAAGTGACCATTCCATACAATTTCAAACTTTTATTATCGCATCGTTACAAATTAAAGATTTGTGACCGTTTTATACTAAGTACAAAAGTTTGTAGCCGTTTATACTAATTACCCGCTAGTGTCCAGTGAATGATGTCAAAATCACACCATTCCCTTCACAGTAATGTATGATATTCACACTAAGTATTACCATGATTAAAAATTATCAGAGAACAATTCATCACCAAACAATCTTGTACATACATACACGAAGAATACCGATATAATAGATTAGCTTTGTTAAAACTTGATATTAGCTTTGTTAAAACTTGATAAAGTTAAGGGTACGCCTATGGTGACATGCATGTCACGGTGACTTGCACTTTTTGGTCGACCTCAGTTAGGATCAGGTCGACCTCACTTAGGATCAGGTCGACCGCATTTAGGATCAGGTCGACCTCACAAGCAAGTTGCCAGAAAAACAACCTTTGTAGCAACTTCGACCCTTTTGTTTGAAGCCTTAAAGATATCCAATCTTTTATCCAATGTCTTTCCTTTGTAGACAAACATACCTAATTTAACGTGGTAGAGGCCCCTGGACTCGAATCGCAACCATACTCCTCAAATTGAGCTCCAAAGTAGACTTCACAAACACGTTCCCAGACTTGGCCATTTTCAGGCAGTTTCCCAGTTTTGGCATAGCCTTTTGATCAGGTTGAAAAATGGTCTTCTAGACTTTCTATCGAGCTCCCAAGTACTTGAATGTGTAGAGGGACACTTCAACTTCAAAACAAACCATTATCTCCAATTTTCATCTAGCCAATTGTAAGATATGAATCTCTAAAGTAGGCACCATGAAACTGTTTTTACACTAAAACAACAGATTAGGTCGACCTAATTCTATATGAGGTCGACCGGAAAGTGCATGTCACCGTGACATGCGTGTCACCGTAGCAAAGTCCTAAAGTTAATACATCTTCATTATCCAAATAAGACCTTACCCTACCTTAAACGATTATGGCTCAGTTTTGTCCTGCTGTACCTTTTGCAGAAGCAGCTTCTGGCTTGAGCTTTTAGAGAAGTACTTTTCAAAAAAAGCAGTTGAGTGTTTGGTTGAAAAACTATTAGAAGTGTTTTTTTTAATATGAGAGATTGTGTAAAATGACTATAAAGAACTTATAATATAAACTAAGAATAATAATTCTAAACAATAAAGTATAGTCAAAATGGATCTTATTAGACTTCTTTTATATTAAATAATATGATTTTATAATTTATTTTATTTTTAAAATGATATAAATGAAATAAAATTATATTTTCTGAAATAAAATTAAAATATGGTAAGGATAATCTTGTATTTTCAAAACAGCTTTTCGCAGAAGCTCCAAATCGGAGCTTCTGCTTTATGTTATACAAAAGTAGAGGTGGCAATTCTCAATTCAATCCACCAATCCAATCCACCAACCCATTAAAAATATCTATATAATCCAATCCATTTAATCCAAATCCAATTGGATTGTGGATTCATGGATCAATCCATGGATCCAAATGACAAATTACGATTTGGTACCTATACCTTTTACATTTTACAGTTTGGTACCTAAAATTTAATTTTTATACGAAAAATCTAATTGGAAAATTATGTTTTGGTACCTAAAAATTTTCATTACGACATTTTAGTACCTAAACTTTTCACATTTTACATATTGGTTCAAGGTTGAGGATGTCATTTGGATTCATGGATAATCCACCAATCCATTGGATCCAATCCATTTGATCCATGAATCCACCAATCCAATCCACCAATCCATGGATCGATCCATTTGCCACCTCTATACAAAAGCGCTTTTCAGCTTTTTAAAAGTCGAGATTTTAGAGGTGTTTGGCCCCGCTTCAACTTTTGAACCCGAAAAACACTTTTAAAAGCCTGGCCAAACATAGGCTATATTCGAAATGGAAAAAACGGACAACAAATTCTATTAGAGTTATAAATTTCTCACTACAAAATTGTCCTTAGCTTTCCTTAAGAAATTATGTGCAACAATAAACATTTACATAGTTCGGACATGAGTCATGACATCTTTAATCATCACCACTCAGCTATTATCTATATTCATAATTATTCCACACAACATGTGCAAACACCAAGGTTGTCAATCCGCGGGTGGATCCGGACCCGATCGAGCTAGTGAGTCATCCGTTTTAGTTCGGTTTAGCCTGATTTAGCCCAAAAATATGAAAAAGTCATTATATTGTACTTATTTTGAATCCAACATAAAAAACAACCCTACTTAAACTCCAACACACTTAAATAACATCAAACTTTCAACATAGTAAAAATTCAACGACACTTTGAAACGAGCAGCCCGCTGACCAGCTCGGACGGGCCAACCGCCCGGGTTTTCCCGGGTTTGACCATTTTCGGGCTAACTCTCAAATGAGCTATTTTAATTCGTTTGGAACCGGATCGAAAACCGGATAAGAACTGGACAAGGGAGCCCAACACCCAAAACTTAACCAACTCCTCACCTCTTGAGTCCTCAGGCCACACAAATTCTCACAAGGGCAATCTAAAATTAAGACCGAATTGGGACCGGACCGAATCAAGACCGGACGGGGTCAAGACCGGACTGTATCCAATCCAATTTTTAGTCCTTATATTCTATTTTAACCGAACCGAACCTTATAGCCACCCTATTGTCAACACCCACGATCTGCTATATCAAAGAGGACTTATCATGTTCGCTATAGTTGTCTTAAACTTTTCAGTTGAGTTGGAAGTATCAAATTAATTATACTTGCTATTGGCTAATCATGGGTTAATCAATAATCAATTTACATGATCAAAGGTGGATACCCACCTCTTCTTGGGAACAATTTGAAGGTTATCCATTTCAGGCTGGCTACCCAATATGATTACTCCGAATGATGACAAACGCCAGCCCAAGGCTGTAGGGCTAATTAAGTAGGTCGCCTGATTATATATGGAGATTAGTGTAATCCGTTTGTTAAGCACTTTGGCCCTACATTTGGAATTTAGGATACCCATCCGTCGTTCTCTGACAAAGCAACAACATCGTCGGCACCATTGTTACAGTCTGTAGTCTCATTAGAGGAGAAAAAGAGAAATCAAATCATCATTTTCACAATGAAAATCAATGGCACCTATATATATTCAATATTTTAGTAGTAAAACAACGTTGTCATTTAAAAACTCCGATAGGTGAAGTAGGGTTTTCTCGAAGAGGAATGGAATTGTAGGAGGCTTCGAATCCCCCATTTTAAGCAAAGCTTAGGCCCTGTTCACTTTCATTTTCGTTTCCTGTTTTCTGTTTTCATGTTACAAATTTGGGAAACGAAACGAGAAAACATGTTTACTTTTCATTCTGTTTTCTATTCGTTTCCAACTCTGAAAACAGAAAGTGGCAAATTCCTACTGTTTTCGAAAACGAAAAAATGTCGTTTTCACCTGTTTTCAACATCTGTTTTCTCAAAAACAGAAAACAGAAATGAAAGTAAACAGGGCCTTATAAAGCCAACAAACCCCCTCACCCTTTTCCGCCCGTTGATTCATGATTGCATGGTTATTGGCTGGAAGGCAGAATGATTCCCCACTAATCCACTATTGTTTGAGCTTATAAATTTCAGGTACAACGGCTGAAGGGCATAATGATTACAGGCCAATATACACATTTCTCCCTATTGTTGTTGGCGGTGGCCCCATGACATGGCTCGATCGATAATGAGAGTCGGCAGGGTCTTTCTTTCTTGGCCGTGGTGTAGGGTTTCCTTTAACAAAATTTCAGTGCTAGTTCATTTTGAGTGGTCGCCTTATAATTAGCACTTTGAGCCCCGATTTATGTCAAAATAATAATAATTGTTATTTGTGATATAACGAAAAAGAAAATACATGAATTTGCACAAAAATCATTCAAGATTTAATTTGATTTGAATGTTTTAAAATTAAAGGTATCAAAGACAAGTATATAATGGATTGGATTTGGAACTCAAATCATGTATGAAAACTACACCACAAATTATATCCCCACTAGAGCCCAAGTTTTAAAACTCTAGCCGGGTGCAGTATAAGACAAGTATTTAATTGTCAAACCCGGGCCGGTCCACGTACCCTACTTCAATTGCTTAAGTTGTTATCAACAAAACAGTTTTGGGTTTAAAACTACAAAAACTACAAACTAAACAAGCAAGGAAAGTAAATGGAGAATTCTACTCGAGGGGACTTCACCCGGGTATTGATCCCCCTAGTCTCATGCTAAGAAGCGACAAACAAAGCTCTAGTGTGAAGGAAGTGTTCATACACCGCGAGGTGGATGCAACTAGTTGGGGACAAACTCCTTAGTCGATCAATGAAGGAAAATCAACAAATATAAGCTAGGGGAACTAGCTCTCTTAACCATTAGGTTAAGGATTGTGATTCATTGCTAGGGAACCTAGCCCTCTTCATCGATCAACCTAGGAGATCCCTAACTCTCTTAGTTAGCTAATTGAGAATCGTTGCAACAAGTTAGAAAGTTAACTCAGTTAACCTTTCGGGTAAGGGTGACAACGATAGGCTAGGAAACCTAACCCTCTCGACTAGCTGACTAAGGATTGCAAACCAAACCCTCAGAACTTAATTCGGTCGGCGGAGAGACCAATCTCGATGGAATCATGGCCCTACTCCGATACTTGAGATTTTGGTCTTAAACCAACCTAAAGGAGGTTACCCAAGTGGCTAAGAAATCTAGCTTCCTATTGGACCAAAAGGGGATTTCCACCCTCTAGGTCAATTTTACCCGATATTGAGTTAAAACTAGCACTCTCAATCATTCATGAATAATACCTAAAATATCATATAAAACACTCAATCAACACAATAGGTTCATGTTCTTACATCCTAACACATAGAGAGACTAGGATTCACAATACCCAAGTGAGTAGGTAGGCTATTCCATATCTAGACAAGAGAAAACAACAAAAGGGAAAGAAAGAACCATGAAGTGATGCCAATCTTTCCTCCTTGTTGCTTGAGACACCCTTGAGATGAAGAAATCTTCAATCCTCTAGCTAGGAACAAGCCCAAAGCTCCTTCTTCCTCCTTTGATTTGCACTTTCTCACTCTAGAAAAACCCTAACCTCTCACTAGAATCCTCTTTATTCTGAAAATGAAAACCTAACCTAAAAAATGAAGCCCCCTCTTCTTTCTTAAGCTCTCCATTTATACTAAGATCGCGCCCAGTTCACGGCCGTGAACTCGGAGTGCTGTGTCAAAACGCACCGCTTCACTCACTTGAGTTCACGGTTTGTACACAAAGTTCACGGTCTTGGTGACCGTGAACTCACTCGGCGTCAGTAACCTCTGAATTCGCCCTGGACGCTTCGCGGTTCACGGTTTATGGCTCCAGTTCACAGCCTTAGAGGTCGTGAACTCCAATGCCAGGCCGTGAATTGCAGCTGATTCTTGGACGCATGCGCTTCACTGTTACGGAGCAATTGTCACGGTCGCTACTTTGGACTTTTCTTCGAATTTGCACTTTTTGACCTCCAATCGTCCCGAACTCGTCCTCGACCCTTCAACACGTGCTAGGACCTGAAATGTATCAAAACAAGCACAACCTAGCGTAAAATATGTTGAGGAACGGTGAAATGCAAAGTCAAACTATCAAGATATGAGTGGGGAAATGTGTACAATTGGACCCGAATCATTACTACCGACCACCTATTTCAACGCGAAACAAAATATCCACTGCCGGTGCCAAATTGGTTTCGGGCGATGTTGATTTGATTGTTTCACTGTGGAAATTCTTGTAGAAACGTCAAATATCCACCGCCGGGCGATGTTGATTTGATCGATGCACATCTGACTTCTGAAAACCACGACGATCGTCAAATATCCACCGGGCGGTGTTGGTTTGATCGATGCACCTCTGACTTCTGAAAACCAAGACGATTGACTCGGTTCACACCTCTCCAAACAATGTTCGAATGAGGGTGTTTGAGTTTTTGAGAGAATCTACGTTAAAACTACTCCTATGGAGATTCCTGTGGAGAACTCCGCGACTACGACTACTTCTTCTAGCTATGGAGATCCTTTCTGGAAGGAGAGCTCCACGAAGGAGTTACAGAGAAAAAGGTAAATTAAAACAGATGTGTTTCTGTCTTGATTTCCATTGTCCCCTCTCTCCTTGCACCGTTGATTTTATCTAAAATCATCTTCGTAGTCTCCACGCTCCGTGAAGCTGCTTCTCAACCGCTCCGTCTTGAACTCCCACGTGTCTCAACTGCCTTGATTTCCTCTTCACTTGGGTTGGCGTGAATCTCCCGTGAAAAAACCACCTTTGTTGCAACGTTGTAAATTCAACGACACTGCATCTCCACTCTCCACTTCAATCCACGTGAGACACACATGCACACTAAAGTACCCGAACCCAGTATAGCAGTTCGAACCGCGACGTTGTTGCTAATTAAACAACTATGTTGTTTTGACTCTACGACATTGTCGGGGTCGCAACATTGCTCAATGCTCAGTGACATAACCAACCTCGCGGCATCTTTGAGATCGACAACATTGTTACCCACCGCGATGTCGTTAAACTCGCAGTGTCGTCGAGAACCTCACGATCTCGTTGAGCTCCGCGACATTACACGACATTTTTAAACTCACAACACCGTACAACTCACGAAGTTGTTGGATCTGCGACGTTGTTGAACGCCCCTGACCTCGCGGCACCGCCGACCACCGCGATGTTGTTTAGCTCGCGACAACGTTTCGCTTCACGACATTGTCAAATTCGCACCATCGCCAAACTTGACGCATCCCTAGATACCGCAATACCGTTTCTCGCGGCGTCGTTTACCTCCACGACATTGTCAAACTCGTCGTTGAACTTAACATCCCTCTCCGTCGCGATGTTGTTTAGCTCGCGACATCGTTTGTCTCACGATGCCGCTTTAATATGATTTCAAGACAGAAATTATTTTAGGTGTAAACAATGTCCTCCACAATTTAGTTTATAAGAACTAATTCTTATGAACTAAGTTATTGACACAACTTAAATCACCTAAAATATCTCCAAACCACGTTGATTTTACCTTAAAGAAAAATCCAATTGGTCTACTTGCAACACAGCCGTAACCATTGCTCGTAGTGCTGCTTAGGGTAAGCAACAAATAATTAACTTTTAATTTCTTTTCTGAAATCCCTAGCTGCTTAATGGCCTCATAATATTCCTTCATGAAAATTTTTCTAAGTAAAGAAAGAAAAATTCAAGGCCATGCAATTTAGCTTTTGGAGAACGGAACTTTTAACATGGCTCCTTGCAAGAGTAGAACTCCGCCTTCATCAACAATGTCGCCCCATCCACAACGTTGCTCTCTTCCCAAACGCATGCGCTTAGCCTTTCTCCTTTTTTACTTATTTTAGATACAATGGGCAAACAACGCTGCTTTGGCCACTTTCATACACATCATTGTTGCAAAAGCCTGCAATGCTGTTTATTTAGACCTAAAAACGGCAGCGTGCAATTATTATTATTTTGTAACAACAAGTAGCAAGTCGCAACTCTGTTTACTCGTTTAATTGATCCACTATGATGTTTTCCTTGCCGGCCACACTGCGACATTATTTCTTTATTTTTTCCAAAGGATACCCAGAACATTGTTGAGATAAGAAATAAACGATACCGCAACGGAAAATCCACGTTGTGGTTTAAATCAAACCAGCCACGTTAATGATCTCTGTTTTCGCTCTAAAAACAATGTTGGCAAACTTCCCAGCAGACTTGCACTTATCCTGCAACACTGTAGCGGCCACAACGGCGTCGTTCAAGTTCCTTTTTTTTCGTCCTTTGGCGAGATGGAAACGGAAGAGGAAAGGGACTAGCAACTCTATGATAGCTTGACAATGTTGTTGATGTTACCATAGTGGCGTTTCATCTTCTTACTATTCCATGCCACCAACACCACCGTCTAGCTACACGATGTCGTTTTACTTCCTTCCCTTTTTCATATTTTTTTTTTTCCAAACCGAGTCCCAAATAGTAGCAACGTTGTTGGCCTTTGTTCCCAACGACAGTGTTTCCATAATTTCTTGCAACGTTGCTCAAAGGAACAAAACGACAATGTTTCATTATTACTAGGGGTGTTGTGCCGCGCTTCATTGCGGCATTGCAAAGTTTTAGAGGCTATATTTGTTGGCCCGTGTTTGATTGGTAGAAATATTCAAATGATCTCATTGCTTAATGTTCTATTAATCGAAGATGCATATGGCAAAATTCGTAATAAAGTTGGGTATTGTCATGTTATTTCCATGCGGTATTGATTGCTGCTGCATCAGCCACCAACTTGACGGGAAATGAGGTTATAATTCTACGTTTTCTTATATTATTATTTAAATTTGGCTCGATTTTCCTCTATTTCTTTCTTGTGCTACTTTCTCTCAACTTTCCTCCGCTGTTTCATCTTCAATTGGTAATTAAGCTTCTCGAGTGGAGTTGTGGGTTGATTATCCACATGGATAAATTTTTTAGTTGTTATAGTCGACTGTATTATAAAAATGACACATGACCGTAATGGATTCAAAAACAACTAAATTGGTAGCTCATGATCTGCAATACTGTGTTATGAGATTACCACTATCCTACTATAATTGGAGGCCTCTATTGACGCCATGATCAACCTTAGTGCTTCCTATTTCACACTCATTCATCACTTATAAGCATAATTAAAGGATCATATACATACTATTTTCCTCTTTTAACAGGAGAATTACCTCCATTATTAGATGTTGGAAAGATAACTTTGATTCGATCGTATTGGCCCAAACTAATTCCTTAATCTAATTCCACTTGCAAGTTATCCGCTACTTCATTCCGCTCACGGCGTGGACGGTGAATATTAAATTGGTAGTCTAAGTTCCATCCCTCCAACTCCTTCCTCCCCATCCTCTTGTCGAGATTGCGGGAATAAGTATGTCAAAAATGAGTTGATCCCAATAGCTCGAGCTGTTAGGAGAAGTTTGATTATAAATAATATATATCATTTACTAACGCACCCATCTAAATGAAAGTCACTCATACAGGTTTGAAGTTTGTACAGGTTCGGACACCTTGTGTTTAATAGAATAGATGGAGTCAGTTGGATTCGAACAAAAGACCACTCGATCACAGGAGACTCTAATACCATATTAATAACCAATTGATCCTAATAACTCAAATTGTTGGAAGATGTTTGATTATATATACCATTTACTAATATAATCAAATTGAAAAAGAAAGTCGTATAAAATCCTCAAGAAACAATGCACTATAAACAAATGCATTGTAAATTATGGTTGGCTTATTTTTTTAATTAATTTATTTCCTTTAACTTCAATTGGCATTAACTTTTGTTGTATAGTTGTTAAATAGTTGAATACAGAGAAGATATAATTGATGTAATTTTTTCTATCTCTTGCGACAGAATCTCTAATTTCTCTTTTTTTCTTTAGTCAATTATCATATGAATCCTTACTTAATATTATAGGAATTCAAAACTAAATCTTTGCCACATAAGCACATGGATGACTGTCATTCATCCATGGTGGACAAGTTCTAATTAAATTTTTTTCCTTACACTTAAAATCATCATTATTATCATTAAAATGTGCATTAAGTTAATAACAATGAATGCAATCTTTTGGTTTGTTTCTATTGGTTTTCCAGTATAGATGATCTCTCTAACATTAAAATTGGAAATTGGAAAAAATAAAAGATAGAAATTGGGTCAAGCCCTATAAAACAAACAAAACTCTCTTCTTATTCACTCAAAATGTTGAGATTTCTAGCATTTCTATTTTCTTCTCTACTACTTTATGCATAGATACATCATACATGTAAGGAAAATGGTAAGACATATAGAGTATTTTCATTGCGTCAGTTACAAGAGGCAGCAATTAGATGAGAAACAATTGAGTAGTTGTAACATATTTTTCCTATTGGCAAAAAAAGTTCTGATCATTGAGAATACGAAGTAAACCAGGACAAGTATTGACGACAGCTCCCTATTCTCCCGTGATCCGTAGCTGATGACTGACCTCTCTTCTCCAACGGTATTTGGCTGCTTGTGATTGACCGGTCGGGTTCTACTCTTCTTTCCATTTTTAAGTACTTTCATATTATGGTGGCAGGATTTTAAATTGCCCTACTTGATCTACCATTGTCTTTCATCTTCGCTTTAGGTATTATTCAAAACTAAATTGCTGTCACATCAGCACATGGATAGCTCTCATCCTTTCATGGTGGGCAAGTTCTAATTATAAATGACGTACCTTATGTTAACACTTTCAATCGGCATTATCATTAATAACACATAAATCTAAGTTAATAACAATGAATGCAACCTTTTAGTTTGTTTCTATACGTTTTTTTCCGTTTAGATTAGCTCTCTAAAAATAAAACCCATCATTAAAGAGAATAAAATTAATTGATTGGGTCAAGCCCTGTAAAAACAAACAAAACTCTTTTCTTATTTGCTCAAAAGTTTGAAATTTCTAGCATTTATCTTTTATATTATTCATCGGATGCTAAAATGGAAAACAAACTTGTGAGGGTTGTCACCTTACCATGTTCCATCAGAGGATGTTTTTATATTTATCATGTTCATGAGTGGCTTGCTATTAGCTAGCTTTACAATGATGATATGGTTAGTAAGTAGTAAGTAGCAGGGGGTTATAAGTAGAAGAGATGTGGGGTTTTATAAAAGTCACAAATAAGAAATAAAGTGGTAGTGGTGGTCATTGGGTTGTCTATGTCGATGTTCTTTCAATTTCTTAAAGTGTGCAATGTCATTTGTTTGTTTTCTCAACGTGGATTGATGCATCAATCCAGTTCATGATTGAGGAACTTATAAGATGAAACAAATTGAGTTGTATTGAAGTTTAGGTAAAAAAAAAAACATTCGTTTTGTAGAGGATATTTAGCCCTCTACTAAATATCAATTATATTTATATGCGGTTAAATTGCTGAAAATATTATTTTAATAAATTAATGATAGTCATTAGTTCGATTTCTGGTTGATTATGCTAGAACATTGCTAAGGTAAATTAAAATAGATAAGCAGAAGATTGATTATGTGGATGCTAATGAGATTTCTTGCTCTATCAAAATTACATGGATAACTTATATTACATGATATTCATAGGATCTAAAATAATAATAAAAAATAGTACACACAAAATAGTTGACATAAAATAATTTAATATAATTAGTGTTTCATTAATAAATGGAAGATACAAAGGGTCAAAGAATATCTTCTTATGAAATAAGGTAAAAGAGATTGAAATTTTCATGTATAATAATGTAACATACATGAATTATTAAAAAATAAATACAATGAAAAATAAATCAATTTTGACCGCCCAACGGACGGATAAAAAACTAGTTATTATGAGAGGTAATTGAACTAATGCCTATTGAAAATGGGCCACCAACTTCAACAAAAATACATATAAAAATGGCCAACCGCCAAAGCCCAAAGCCCTTTTCCAGCAGTTGTCATATTTGAATTTAACCTACCAGTCATTTTAGCTAAACTCTTATGCAACAGTAAACCCATTATAACTTTAATGAGTATTAAGATTATTCGATGTAACCAACCATCCAATAAAAATGGAATGCATCACTGCTTATCGCTTAGGCTCGGTGGTGCTTTCACTTTCTATCAATTTTATTCTTCACGCACCGTTGTTTGAGCTAAAAGGCAGTGCTTTGAAACACAAACTCATGGCCATACTTGGTACCAATGCTGCAAATCTCGTAATTGGAGCTAACTTGATGTGACTGAACCCTTCTTAACAAATGTAGCGCTCTGCTTTAATTCGCAAAGCTACAGCTGCCGCAGCATTACGCTGGTCAAACCACTGCATTGAGTCTTTTTTTGCTTTCTCTTGGACCTCAACGTTGTATCGGTAGCATTACTCATTACTACTGCGGTTTTTCTCAAGCCAAATCCGTGTTGTCCAGTCTCTTTTTTTTTTTTATAACATATCATATGGTCTAAATTAGCCACTTTTTATTTTAATAATATTGATAAGAACTGAACACATAGGCTAGAGTTTGGCATGAACCAAATAAGCCAACTCCACATATCAAACCAAATAAGCCATTCGTAAGTCCATTGACCCATCGCAACTGGCTTCACACACGTTGGTTTTATGTTTCAGAATCAATGTTGGCTTGCAACTCCCCAGTTCGTCTAACTCGAACATCCTTGTTCGAAGTCCTACAAGCTCGATTTGGCTTCACCTCAGCCATCAGTTTTGGTCGATGACATGAAAAAATCATCAGTGTTATTTGCTCTCGGCAAGACATTCACATTTTTTTGGCTTCTTTGTCTTGCCAAGTCGACCATTCCGCGTCGGTTGCCCAGACTGGTTTTGTTTTGTCCGTTGCACACTCTCGCAGATGTTTGGGTGTTCTGTTTACTATGATCATGACTTTTGCACCTATCACACAACAATGTTGCACCTTTTAATAGTCCACGTGAGTTTGGAGCTTGTTGGCCATTGGGGTTACCCCCATGTCCATCATTCATGGCAGACTTGCTCCCAGCCAGCACTGGTGTGGCAACTCCATGTCGGAGTTGATTAAACTTGCCCTCCTTTCCACTTCTCATGGCAGACTTATTCTTAACTAACACCGGTGTGGTAACTCCATGTTGTTCTCGATTGAACTTGCCCCCTTGTCCACTCCGTGGAGTTTTAGGAGACAATTTACACGAAGGACTCTAGTGAGTTATGCCACCTTTTGTGGCATTGGTTTTTTCCATGCGATCACCACCCCGACACTGAAGAGTATTTGTGGTAACCCTTGTATGAGTTTTCATAATATAGGGTGGATGTGGCACACTTATTGGCCACTTTCGATATTTTTTCTCCTTCAATATACCAC
The DNA here is from genome assembly GCA_946122785.1 of Linum tenue. NCBI lineage: Eukaryota > Viridiplantae > Streptophyta > Magnoliopsida > Malpighiales > Linaceae > Linum > Linum tenue. The sequence continues at coordinate 49,381,014 of CAMGYJ010000002.1, forward strand.
GAGACGGAATGGCATACCCCCCTAGCGGTTTAGATTGAACAAAGTTGTAAAATTTGTAATCTTTCCAGATGTCACACGTGTTCTTCCTAATTTTCTAAAACTTATTATAAACACGTTAAAATGTCGTTCTTTGTTGTGGCTTTCGCAGGACAGCTCTAACTTTCCTGTCCTTGAAAACAATAGTGTTCATAGGAGAAACAACATGAGATTTGCTGGCCTCTAACGACACTGTTTTAGCCACAGGTTTAAATGAATCTTGGTTGGTCATACTGGAAAGATGTCCATCTATCATCTCAAAGAATTTATCCATATGTCTTCTAAGAGAATCAAAAGGCTTATTAAAAGAGATCGGATGCACCACAGATTGCTAAAATCAAGACGACCGTCAAATATCCACCGGGCGGTGTTGATTTGATCGGTGCAACTCTAACTTCTGAAAACGAAGATGATAGTCAAATATCCACCGGGTGGTGTTGATTTGATCGATGCACCTCTCATTTCTAAAACCAAGACGATTGTCACTCGGTTTACAACTCTCCAAACAATGTTTGAACAAGGGTGTTTAAGTTTTTGGGGGAATCTACATTACGACTACTCTTATGGAGATTCCTATGGAGAGCTCCAAGACTACGACTACCACTATGGAGATCCTTCATGGAAGGAGAGCTACGCGAAGGAGTTACAGAGAAAAGGTAACGTTTGATAGAGTTGTTTCTGTGTTGATTTTTGTTGTCCCCTCTCTCTTTGCACCGTTGATTTTATCGAAAATAATCTTCGTAGTCTCCATGCTCCCTGAAACTGTTTCTCAACCGCTCCATCCTGAACTCCCACGTGTCTCAACTGCCTTGATCTCCTCTTCACTCTGGTTGGCGTGAATCTCCCGTGAAAGAAACCACCTTTGTTGCAACATTGTAAATTCAACGGCACTGCATCTCCACTCTCCACTTCAATCCACGTGAGACACACATGCACACTAAAGTACCTGAGCCCAGTATCGCAGTTCGAACCACGTTGTTGCTAATTAAACAACGACGATGTTTTGACTCTAAGACATTGTCGGGGTCGCAACATTGATCAGTGACATCACCAACCTCATGACATCTTTGAGATCCGCGACATTGTTACCCACCGCGATGTCGTTAAACTCGCAGTGTCGTCGCGAACGGCACTATCTCGTTGAGCTCCATAACATTACACGACATTTTTAAACTCACAACATCGTACAACTCGCGAAGTTGTTGGGTCTGCGGCGTTGTTGAACGCCACTGACCTCGCGGCATCGCCGACTACCACGATGTTGTTTAGCTCGCGGCATCGTCTCACTTCACGACATTGTCAAATTCGCACCATCTCTAAACTTGCCGCATCGCTAGATACCACGATACTGTTTATCGTGGCATCGTTTACCTCCACGGCATTATTAAACTCGCCGTTGAACTTAACATCGCTCTCTGTCGCGATGTTGTTTAGCTCGCGACATTGTTTGCCTCGCGATGCCGCTTTAATATGATTTCAAGACATAAATTGTTTTAGGTGTAAACACCACCGAAGCAAATATGATAATACGAGATGAGATGATCATCATCTCTTTTCAGCACCAAGTTTCGGTTTCTCCCTCTTCGTACCCTTTAATCCTCTTTTTTCTTTATTGGGCTATGAACTCATTTGAATAAGCAAAAAACAATTTTATAATTGTTTATGTAAGGATAATTGTATTTCAAATTCGGATGTCTGCGTTATATGAAATATATTAGGGGTGTCTATTTGGTTCGGATATTTTGCTTTTACTCGAAACTGGACCTTATAATCCGGACTGAGATTAGATCAGGACTGGATAGTAAACAATTCAATCCCATCTTCACACTTAGATTTGAGGTAAAACCATTCGGGACCAGACCGGAAACCGGATAAAGACTGGATAAGAGAGCCCAACACCCAAAACCTAACGAACTCCTCACCCTTTCAGGCCTCAGCCCACTCAAACTCCCACAAGCTCAATCTAAAATCAAGACCGGATTGGGACAGGATCGGGTCAAGACCGAATTGGGACCGTACCGGATCAAGACCAGACTCTATCCAATCCCGCATTTGGTCCTCCTATTCTCCAAAAGACCGGATCAGGACCGGATCAATTCTGGCCAATTTAACCGGATCCGACCGTATAGCCACCCCTAAAATTTAAAGTAATCTAGCTACGGATATGCTAACATGACAGTCGTTATTTATCAGATTACCTATTTCTTTGGTCAAGGCGACTTGAAGACATGCAACTTTATATTAGTAAAGGGTTATAGGTATAATATGCCCCTCTACTATGTTATTTTATCAAACATGCCCCTTTACTATTTTTTTTACATCAAACATGCCCCTACTTTGGAAAAATGATCAAACCTGTCATTTTTAAAAAATTTTCATTAAAAAAATGGTCAACAATGATTGAACCGAGATTTAGACGACCCGACATTGGCAAATGGGAGAGAAAATATCAATTGTGTCCCTTGATCTATTTCTCTAGGTCTTTTTAAAGTGAAATTATTAGAGTTATTTGGCTAAACAAAAGAACCATAAAAATTCTAAATTGAATTTATTAAGGATATTTGAGATATTTGTGTTTCCCAAACCAAGGTTTGACCATGGTTGATGGTTTTTGGATAAAAATTTGAACAGAAGGGCATGTTTGATCATTTGATCAAAGTACAGGGGCGGAGTTAGAGAATTAGAGGGTGGGTACCAAGACCTATCATGGATCGAGAGAAAAAATAAATAAATTAGGTATTATAATTATTAGAGAATAAAAATTAGGGTGCATCTAATCGAGAATGGTTAACCTTACAAATGATTGATGTATAATTTACAAAAAATTTATAGATATAGTCAAAATTTTATAACAAGCTATGTACAATATGCATATGAACCACCGAAAATCAAAGGTGTACTTCTCCAATATTAACAATAAAATTTCCACCAAATTTTAGCTAATTTGTAAAAACAAAAAACTTTATTTCACTAGGGAGGAGGAAGAGTGTGCCACAAGATGGGTCATTAGAAGGAAAATCGGTAGATTAGATATAATAGTTAATTGATAATGATAATTAAGACGCGTTTAATTAAGAATAGATGACCGAGAGGTCTTGTATTTGAACTTTGAAGATCTCATTTGCTAAGCATGTGATAATCGAATTTGTGCAAACCTCTTGTTTCCTCTCCTACTGCAGGCCGGGGCGAGTAATACCCGCGTGGGTACGGGTAGGGGCGGGTCGACCCACTCTTATATGTTATATGAAAAAATACAAGCAAATTTTACATTTTATGATAAAATGAAGGTGAAACACATTATGAATGAAAAATAGTGATAATAGAATGAGTAATTAAGTATGACTAGTTGACTGGTCGAATCTACTAGTTGAAGAACAATCAAGATATGAGAAATATGAATAAATATTGTAAGTATTTGAGGTAAAATGGCTAAGAAAAGGGCGGGACAGGGCGGGGCAAAAGTAGATACCCATACCTCGTCCCACTCTACTACGAGTCGGATAATACCCACCCCATTTCGGGTCAGGCCGGATAATACCTGCGGGGCGGGTTCAAATTGTCATCACTATACTCAGTACTATTTACCAATCTCCCTAAAAAAACTAGTTAGACAAACTAAATCGCACAAACATCTTGAATCCTTTCAAACCTACATTATTACACAATCTGTTTGTGACCTTAAAATCACGTTGTTGTATACCCTTTGACACATCATTTCCTATTCTTCTCTGACATTCCCTTATAAGCATTATGCTCTCTCCATACCCTCAAAATTACTTTCAGGTAGTTCAAAAGGAATACTGGAGACAAGCCATGATTGAGGAGCTAAATGTTGTGGAGAAGAATGTTACTTAGGATGGCTTCCCAACCATGATGATGTTATCCCCATTGATTGTAAACAGGTTATCTTCAAATAAATACCTCTCAGATGGTCACGTTGATCCTTTCAAAACAAGATTTGTTGCTAAGGGGTACACTCATACTTATGGCATATATTATGTTGACAAATTCGTTCATGTTGCTAAGATGGGTTTGTTAAGTTATTGTTAGCTGTTGCAGCAATCAAATTTTGGCATTTACAGAAAATATATGTAAGTAATGCCTTCTTGCATGATGACTTAGAGGAGGATTAAAAGAAAGGATATATATGGACTTACCCTCTCGTTTGAAGGAGGTAAGTCACATGCAAGGTAAGGTTTGCAAGTTATAAAAATCTATGTATGGTTTAAAGCAGACCAATCGACAATGGTACTTGAAGCTAACATATTTTTTTTTGTGTAAGCTGGGTTTTGAGTAGTCATATGAAAATCACTTAGTCTTTAAAAGTGCAACTACAATTTTGTCACATATGGCATAATTAAAGCATGGCCCTATTTGAAGACATTCAATGTGTTAAGCAACGATTATAAAAAGGGTTTAAAGTAAAGGATCTTAGGAACTTGAGATATTTTCTGGGTTTATAAATTGCAAGAAACGAAAAGGAAGTATTTTAGTGTTAAGAGAATTTTGTTTAGAGATGCTGGAAAATAAAAATGTCTTTGAATGCAAACTTGCTGAGACTCCAATTAGTATGAAAACATTATCTGCAAGTGATGAAATAACTCTTTTGGAGGATGAAACCAATTTCCTACCGTTATCGGCAGGGGCGGAGTCAGGATTTGGTTTTTTTAGGGGGGGAGGTTGGAGCTTTTTATTTAAAAATCACCCGAGTTACTCCGAATAAGATCTAGCATACCGCATATTTTGGTAGACAAAAGTTAGTATGTCGTATTCTTCAACTTTTTTATGAATCCGTTAGTTTATATGTTAGTAAAATTATTATTAATTTTACCAGTTGCAATTGCAAGTATAGAAAATGCATTTTTATTTGTTAGTCGCGTACAAGCAAAGATTCATCATTTCAAAGAGGGGTTTATTTTTTCAATGCAAAAAGATAATAAATCATCAAAATATCGATTTCTTACAATTTTCTACCAAGGTAAATATTAAATTGAATGAGTAAACAAATTAATAATGTAATTCAATATTGTGTATCACACTCTATTTTTTTGAAAATTAATGTATAGTATTTTATAAAAAACTTGCTTTAATAGTTATTTATCAACACTGTTCTTTAAAATTTACAACGTGAAAAATTTAATAGATCTAATTTTTTTAGTAATAGATTTAAGAAGACAAATTACAGAAGTTGAGCAGTAATAATTAGATATTAAAACCAAAAAATAACTATTCACAAATATTAAAACTGAAAAGAAATAAAAACAGAAACAACTTCCATTGAGGTTCGAACCCCAACCTGAAGAAATGAGCAACATGTTCACCTTCATTGCGTTAGCTTGCGTTTTAGTTCTATGCGTGCACAATAACATTTTTTATATATTACCCTTACTTTATACGAAATGACCAAATATCGATGTCAATTACAGCGTAATTTTCAGAATTCTGGGGTAAGGGGGTGTGCATGGATCGAGTGGTTCGGGTTTAGTCATTTTAATCACCCTATCCATGTACTACGTATTGGGAAATATCAAACGCAAACCCACCCAAAAAAATTTAAACCCTACGGTTTGTTTCTAATTGGGTTGGGTCGGGTTGGCGATATTTTTAAGTAAAAACCCAACCCAACATAAAATATATAATTATTCTATATCATAAAATTATTTTATAACTAATTAAAATTTCAAACGAATGAACCGAGGTGAAAGGTATCAAAATTCACAAATGTTGTTTGAATTTTAATAAAATGTTATCTACTTCAACATATGTCTTGTTTTTTTCACAATATTTGTTGAAATAGGCTAAAAATGTTATAAATAAACGCACCCATAATATATTATTCTATTAAAATTGTACACAAGAAAAAGGATTACATGAATCATAACTATATTCAATTTATGTCTAAACTTTAAGTCGAAGAATGCATTAGATTAGGGAGACCATGAGAGAAAAACATGCCGAAATATCTTAATTTTCTCATAAGTATATGACTATATACGACATATATATTTTTTAGATCCGAACTCATATTAATAGTTGGAACACGGGTTTGGTGGGGTTCTACGGGTTGTGTAATCCAAACCCAAAGGAGGCGGGTTGTACAAAAGAAAACCCTCACCCAACCCAAAACTTTCGTTTTAGCGATAAATACGGGTGGGTTGGGTCGCGTTGGACGGGGGGTCAGTTTGCGGGTGTGTTTGTTCACCCCTACTGGGGGTGTGGGATCAGAGGTTGTGCCAAACTTTCTTTAACTCAGTTCTAGTCCAATAAGCAATTATGTCATTTCACTTATTAGTCTAAACAAGGTATGCTACAAAGGGCGAAACAACAACTAATTTTTTTGTACATACGTGTCACTAGTTGATAGGTTGTTTTGATTAGTACCATTTGTGCAATAGTCTTACACAAGCTGCACATTGCAAACATCCTTAGCTTGTATATAGATATCTCTTGGTGAGATGGAAAAGGCAGGATACCAAATTACCCAAATTATTTTGTTCCTTCAAAACCCTAGCTACAATGGATGCTAGGTTTACATCTTTCTCAATCACTTGGGGTTATCATTGCGGATTTGACGCTCACGACGCCGAGAGCAGGAATTGGTACACCTTATTTGGCGGCCATACCACATACATGGGGACAAGCCATCGACATGCCTGAGATTATATTGTAGTTTGACGGGGTTTCCAGTTGGGGTTGCGAAGGAATCATTGCATGTCCAGGCGGCCATGATTCCCACCCCAACGCGGTAATGTCTAGATGCATGCAAATTAATATTCAAACATCAATATATCAGCCAAAACATTTCAATCCAAAAGAAAAACATATTCTTCATAACCAAAACCTGAATGAAAAGAAAAAGAAGATATGTCTTGACTATGTTGCCAGAAACCATGGATGGTTCACTGGAAAAGATCATTTATGGAGCTGGCTTCTACTGTCCAACTATCACATTTCCAAGAATAGTTCTCATAAGTTACCTAAAAATTGATTAGTTTTTAGTTTCTTAATTTTTCGAGGACGAACATACTTGTTCTATTTTTAATTATATTAATTACCTCGTAGCATTTAGATACATCTTCAACCTCACAACTTCTTCAGAGCTCGGGATGGTAATGGCGAAGTTGGCGTAAAAGGTAGGTACTCTACTTTGCATATCACTTACCACGATCATTCCAAGTTCCAACGCCACTTTTAGATACTATCTCGCCTTCTTGGTCGGACAGGTTGGTGTTCGAAGTCATTGTTTCACAAATAACTATTTTTCCTTTCACTTTGAATGCCTTCAGCGAATCCAACTGGCACCCCCTGCAGTTCAAAATAATACTTGATATACGAAATAGTTGCTGAATAGTTCCCCCCAAAGAAAATAAGAATTATCAACTAAAAATGAAAAATAAGAAACCTCGACAACCTCTGCTTTATGGTCGAATGTGTTCTTATCCATGGTCGCCTAGTCGATCTTTACAAGAGCATATGTTGAAATCCTATGTTGCTACCTCTTTCCAATATTAGTGTATTTTGCCTCAATCAAACTTAGCAATGAAGTAAGTCATAATCATATCGTGATTATAAGTGGTAGTGAGAAGTTACCGAAGACCTACATAACAAGGAAAGTCTGTATGTTTTTTTTTTTCTAAAAATATAACCATTCATTTCACTATATAGTAGTAATATATTGTGCTTTATCAACTTTATATAAATTTTTTATCTTATATAACACAATTTTGTTATATTTTTTGTTTTGAATTAATATATTTGAAGTTTTAAAATTTGGTAAATGTTTATAAGGATAACATATGCAATTAATAAATTATTAATACCCGAGACACATTTTTCACCATTTTACTAGCCCTTCTCTTTGAAGAACCCTTACTCCTCCCCCTGGCTGCAAGTAGTAGGACGATAGGAGGCAAAAGTAAGAACTAATTTTTTCTTTTTTTTTTCTCTGTGGAGGAATTATTAGAGAATGTTGGTGATAGAAACCCAGTTTCTATCTACTTTGATCATTGGACTTATTTGCTATTTTTTTGGATGTTTTGATTATTTGATTGTTATTTGAGGATTAAAGTGCTTATTTAAGAAGCACTTTTGTATGCACGATTATTTTGGGTATGTAGAGAGAATTTGTCAGTTTATATATATTCTCGTAGTGGGATTAAAGTGCTTGATTTCAAATAAAGATAGTTACATCCTGGATAGCAGTCAGGACTGAAAATCAAAGAATCGACTCATAGTCGGGTACAAACCTATAAATCGAACACTAAACCTAAGGTTACTGCCAATATAATTCAAAAATTCTTCTAGAATAGCCCCCAATCGATTATCTCTTGCATCAACGCGGTAGATTTTGTCGATGATCACCTTGGCATCCCCTTCAAACTTATCTCCGTGAATCCATGGCCTAGACACCAAAGAATAGCCTCATGGAACACAAGCAGCTCCACCACAAATGGGCCATCAATCACATGGAATTGTACCCCTTTAGCCATAAGAACATCTCGAGGCGGAGTCATAAGAACCAACCTACCTGCCGAATGAGATTCCTTCCTAGTAGCCCCGTCCCATTGACAAACAACCCTAGCAGGACTCGACAGCCCTTGTTGTTGTAACACAGGGAAAGAGTACTGAGGGGACTCATCCACCGGAAACCCCACCCATTCCTCATATTGCTGGGAAAACTGCCGCATCAACGCAGGGAACCCATACTGCTTGCCTTCAAAGACCACCCAATTACGAGACCTCTAGATGCGCCACAGGACGGTGACAACTGCCATGAGAAGCGTCGGCTGCTGGATTAAAGCCATTAAACGTTTAAGAAATAGAGGGAAAGTATGCAGAGGCAACCCCTCCCCTAAGTATCCCAGCCCCGAATATCCCCAAAGTGCACGCGCAACCGGACAATAAAGAAACAAATGCTCCATGGTTTCCGGACCACCCCAGCAGACCGGACATCGTGGAAGTACCAGGATTTTTCTTCCGTGGTGGGGAGGATCTGATTCAGTATCTGCCAAACAAATACCTTTAGCTTGCGCGGGGGAGGGGGTTGCCCAAATGTGTTGCATTATGTCTTAAAAGGGTTGCGAAATCTTATGGCAACACTTTTGGTAGGGTTGCATATAGTGGGGGTTGCAAAAGGAATAGACAACTGTTTTTTCATTTTTCGCAACCCAAATATAAAGGGTTGCGTATCCTTACCTCTTACGCAACACCACTTTAGGCAACACATTTCACAACTTTTGCAACCCTTTTTTGTAAAATGGGCAACTAAGTTTTTTAACTTTGGGCAACAATAAAATTTGTATATGTGACGGGCTAAATCGTCGCGAATAACTAACTCAATTGTGACATCATTGTTCGTAATGGAATAAAAACTTGCGTGACAATATTATCGTCAATAAAAATTCTTTTTGTGACAAGGTAGTCGAGTCACGAAAACTACCATTGTGACATGTCCATTTGTCACGAATAGTTACATGTGTGACCATAATTATGTCACAAATACATATTTTGAAATTCAAGGTAAGATTTAGGGGTCGAGTTGGTTGTCACTAAAGTAACTATTTGTGACGAAGTTTACTATCACGAATGTCCCCCATGTGTGACGAATTTCGATCGTCACTGCAATTCAGTATCGGTGATGAATAGATATGTCACAAATGATTTTCTTTTGTGGCAATCATTGTATTAGAAAAGCATATTTCTGTAAAAAATGGTCACTAAAATAGTGAAACCGAATTCACCAGATAATACCCCAAAAAAATTACAACTTCAATTTGGCTAAGGAAAACTCTGAATAATATTCCAAGCAATCAAAACTATACATGGGTTACGAACGAAATTTTAAATCATCAAGTTCTTGGACTTCGTCATGCTTTGCTTGGAAGTCAACTAACTTTTTGTTCCTATTCTGAGAAGACTGTGAGCGAATAGGAGTCTGGCTCTATCTTCCTTCTTCTTGTATAAGTGACACAACCGGTCTCATTACTATCAAAACAGAAAACAAAGGGTATATATCAAATCAGGCAAGAGAGAGGTGCAGTTAGCTGTCTTTTATTGTATTGCTGTAGGAAAAATAAATAAACAAAAAACAGAACCTGTTGCGAGGTGCTCTCGGTGAAGTCTGGCGAGCGGATGGAAGAGCAGAGTATTGAAGCCTCCGGAAATTGGTGAAGTGTTTGTTTCTAATCTTCGTGTGAACCCAGTAGTGATAAAAAGAATTAATAGGAAGGATAGAGGGCTTTCCTTTCTAATATCACAGTATATATGATCTTTAAAGGAAAAAAAGTTAAGGGTTAATTAGATAATTATGGTATGGAGGGAAAAGAAGATGGGAGGAAATCTTTTCTGTTAGCATAATTATCTTTCCTCGTTTTATAATGCATATCACGGATAGATCTTTTGGGTATTAAGTATTAATCTTTAGATTGCTACTGCAATGTGTAATTGATTTTATATTGTTGTTGCTATCTTTCTTTATGTTTAAATTTCATATACTTTTTTTATGGGTAAATACTAAATAGTTTCATTTATTATTTGATAGAATGTGTTGGTGAACTTTAGCATCAAATAATTTGAATGATTTACCTTTATCGGTGAAGAACTGCCATGGCGGTGAGAAATTTATCGTCTAGCCAATGGTGTAAAACAAAGATGTGAAAGGCACTAAGATATTTAGAGAAGTTTTTTCGAGCCACTATTTAGTTGAACCATTCAGTCCATAAAGCTTGTTGCAAATTTATGACATACTAATTGACTTTTCGTGTAAGAAAATTCTCGCCGAAACTTGTTTTTGCATGAACTTTTTCTCAAGAAGAATATATGTGCTATTTAGTAAAACGTAGCTGAAACAGTGACGATCAGTTGCACAATTTACAGTTTTTTTATTTATAAAGTTTCTCGAATCAGTGAAGTATATGTTCTCTTTAATCAAATTATTTACTTGCAATGATCAATAAAAGACTTGCCATAGATAAAAAGTCCACAGATGAAATTACCTCATTATATTTTGCAACTAATTTGCTATTATGTTGCATAAAGTATATGAATAAGCAACACCACAACAAATGTGTTGCATATAATAGAGAATATGCAACAGATAACTAAGTTGGGTTGCATATACTACCTAATACGCAACTCCAAAAAAGAGAGTTGCCAATACATACCTAACGTAACACTTTCGATTAGTGTTGCAATGTGGGTGTTGCAAGAGGTCTATTTTCCTGTAGTGGGGGGGGGGGGATATTAGCCTCCCACAAACGAATCCAACTGGACTTATCCACAGGCTGAGTTTGAGATCACACCACCGCCCCTCCCCTTAATAAATCACCTCTGCCACTGTTGGATCACCCCCCTCCGTTAGAATCACAGGATTATACCGCGGAGGATCGAGCTGCAACTGAGGTATCCAGGGGGATCGAAGTAGAGAGGCCGAACGCCCATTCCGAATTTTCCACCTTAGGCCCATCTCCAATAATTCCCGACCATACAAGATGCTTTGCCAACACCAAGACGGGCGAGAGAGAGCTTTAGCATTTAGGAAGTGCCCAGATGGGAAATACTTACCCTTATAGACATGGGCAAGAAGAGAATGGGGTTCAACAAGGATACGCCAGCCAATCTTGGCTAAAAGAGTTTGATTAAAATGCTCAAACCGACGAAATTCCATCCCCCCTCATTCTTACTCCTACACATGTCTCGCCAGGTTATCCACCTAATTCTCGAGTGACCCTCATTATCACCCCACCAGAAACGGGCTCCATGTTTGTCCAAACGGCCACACAGAGAGAGGGGCAATTTGAAACAGGACATCACATGCAACGGTAAAGCCAAGGCAATGGACTTAATCAGAGTCTCCTTAGCTGTCCAAGACAATGTCCTCTACTTCCATCCCTGTAATCTCTCCAATAGTTTCTCCTCCAAGTACCGGAAAGTCTCCATTTTAGAACGAGCAATCAAAGTAGGGAGTCCCAGGTACTTATCATGCACCCCTACCGCTCCAACTCCCAGAATCGCAGCTAAGAATTCTTGGTCAGGCAGAGCAATATTCTTGCTGAAGCAAACCGCTGATTTTGAAATATTTACGCGCTGACCACTAAGCTCCTCATATTCATTCAGTACCTCAATTAAATTCTAACATTCCTGGAGCGTGCCACGCAGGAAAAGATAAGAATCATCGGCAAAAAACACGTGCGAGATCTGGGGGGCACGAGGAGCCACTTTGACCCCTGCCAGCCGTTTCCGAGATAGCCTTACACAGGAGAGCCGCAAACCCCTCTGTGTAGAGCACAAACAAAAGAGGGGGATAGAGGTTCCCCTTGGCGTAAGCCCCTTGATGGCGTGAAGTATCCTGCCGGAGTACCGTTCATTAGCACAGAAAATGACGAAGATCAGAGGCATTCATGTATCCAACCCTGACAGACTGAGTTAAAACCCATCTTGTCCAAAATCGCAAGAAGAAACGGCCATTCGACTCTATCATAGGCCTTTTCCATGTCAACCTTTAGAGCCATGTACCCTCTCTTTCCTTGCTTTTTGATTTTCAAGTAATGCATTAACTCGTACCCAAGGAGGATATTCTCCACAATTTGGCGATCTCGAATGAACGCATTTTGGCCTGCCAAGACGATATGAGGTAAGAGGCAAGATAATCTTTCAACCAAGATATTGGTTATGATTTTATAAACAAATTGACATAAATTGATTGGGCGTAATTGCCTCATAGATTCCACATTGTCTACTTTGGGGATTAGTGTGAGCCAGATGTGATTGAAGCTACGGAGCATCCTACTAGCCGTAAAAAACGAGCAGGCTGCTTCAATCACCGAATCCCCCACAATCCCCCAGAAGGCCTTGAAGAATTTGCCCTTGAAACCATCTGATCCGGGGGCTTGTTTAGATCCCATCGTGAATACAGTTTTACGTACCTCATCAGGGAGGACGGCGACCGTCAGGACAACATTCATTTCCGGGGTAACACTACGAGCGATAGGCAGAGCATCTACCCACTTCCCGATATTCAGGACCTGATTCTCAGAATTGAAAAGATGGCAATAGAAATTTGTAGCAATATCTGCTTTCCCTTTTTCATCAGTGATCCATTCGCCACTCTCATCTCTGAGGCCGATCACAAAGTTCCGTTTACGACGAGTCCTAGTCACCATATGGAAGTACGATGTGTTTTTGTCCCCCTTCTTTAACCAGTGAACTCCGAATTTCTGCTGCCAGTAGACTTCCTTCGCCTCAAATTGTCTATTCAATTCAATTTCTAGGCAACGGATCTCATCCCAATCAATAGGTTGGATTAGCTTGATCTGCTCAATTTCGGTCTGGAGAGTTTTGATATTGCGCAGGGAGTTAGTGGTGCCTGCTCTGCTCCAATCATATAATAAATGACGTCGTTTTTTAAGACGTTCCCAAAGTCTAAACATTGGAGTGCCTTGGAAGTCTTCCTGCCAAACATAAGAGACCATTGCTTTCACTTGAGGATTATCCGCCCAACGAGCATCAAAACGAAATAGAGGGCGACTATTTCGGACATAGGGTTTATCAGAGAAGAGGAGCGCCAGATGATCCGATCCCTGATCCGTAAAGTGTTTGACCAAGGTATCAGGGAAGCGATCAAGCCAGGATTGGGAGCAAAGAGCCCTGTCCAGTCTCTCTCGAATACATGTCGTCCCCATCCATTTATTAGTTCAAATAAATTGATCCCCCCCTGATATCCTAGGTCCAAGAGTCCCAGGTTTTGAACAAAATTACATAGGCTATGAGATTGCACAGCATTCCACTGGTTTCCTCCATCCTTCTCACTCTCATGGAGAATCGTGTTAAAATCTCCTAAAATAACATAGGGAATTTGGATGCCAGCGCAAAGGTCTTGGAGCTGATCCAGCTGGGTGGCATGGATTGCGACATTACAATTAATGTAAACAAAGATAACCACATACGAAACGTCCATTTCATTAACTTGAACACAAACACCGAAGCATCAACTTCAGGGGACCAAACCACAACTAAATCACCAGATGCATCAATTGCATCAACAAAAAAGCAACAAGAAGACTCAAACCCTAACCCATGCAAACGAAGGGAAACTACTCTCCGTCTCGAATGTGTTTCCGAAAAAAACACAAGATCCGGTTTATTGGAATGAACTAAGCCGACAACAGTTTATAATGAGGGATGGTCCAATTCCTCTCACATTCCAGACCAGAAGCCTCATTTATCCGGCTGGGGGAGACCCAGGTCCCCTCCTAAATGCTCCAGAGAACGCTTACGAGAACCGATAGTTGGGTTCATCATATTATACCCATATTCATCCAGACTCGACCCATTGTCGACTTCCTCTCCTAACTGCCGCTCCCTAGGAACAAATTCTTTAGGGATCTTCTCCACGAAAGGACTGTCCTTGCTCTTATCATGGGCAAAAGACATGCCAGCTTTAAAAGCTGCCACTACTTTGTTGACACGACCTGAGGGAATCTGGATCGGCTGTTTTTCACTCCTCTCAGGTAGACACTTTTTAATCTCAAAGCAAGGCATCTCTTCCTCCGAATTCGATTCCGCAAAATAGTGCTCCTCATTGAGGTTAACAGCAGCTCCATCTTTCAAACCAGCTGTTAAACCATGGGGTGATCTCATCATGTGATTTGTAATTTCAAGGATCTAGATCTATTATTCCCTTTATGCTTTTCCTTATAGACTATAGCCATGATGATGTCAGAGTTTATGTGTATTGTTTTAGTTTTGGATGGTTTATTTTGTGGCATCTTCACTTTCAAAATTTTCTGAAAAACTGGATGTGCTGGTTATAAAAGGTAGCTATTCACAGTTCTTGTATGTAAGGAATTACTCTTTACTTCTATTTTGGGTTAATTGTATGGTTGGTCACTGAGATTACAAAAAACGTCCAAGTTTGGTCACTCGAAATATTTAAATCCATTGGTAGTACTTCAGTTTACTGAAACCGTTCATGTTTGGTCACTCTCCGTCCAACTCCGTTAAATTTTGCTGATGTGGCAGTCAACTCTCAAAGTTGACCGTTAACTTAGTGACGTGGCAACAAAAAAATTATTTTAAAAAAATAAATTTTATATTTTCCACCTCATTCTTACATTCATTAAAAAATAAAAAAATAAAAACCTAATTTCTTTATTTTTAGAAAACGAGACTTGCTTCCCGCAATCTCTACCAAATGAGAGAGGGGGTGATTTATTGATTTACCCACAGTAGAGCCGCCGCCGCCAGAACGACGTTGTTGGGATCGCTTATCACCAGCCACCCGAGCCTCCACCTAGGAACAATCCACCTCTTCAAAATCGACCCGAGCGTGATAACCGGCGCAATCGACCCAAAAACCCCCATCGCCACAAACGGATTGGATCCGAACGCGAGGTGCCCATAGACCTTGTCGGCGATCACTAAAATCCCTAGCTTTCTGGCCGTCTCGACGATCTTCTTGAGGTGCTCGTAGCTGTAGACGTTCCCACAAGGGTTCCCCGGGTTGACGATGACGATGGCGGCGGTGTTGTGGTCGGTCAAGGACTCGACGGTGTCCAGATCGACCTCCCAGCCGTGGTCGGAGAGGAGGCCGTAGTGGCGGACCTCGAGGTTTCTGTTGGCGGCGCAGGCGTCGTAGTATGGGTAGCCGGGTCGGGGGAGGAGGATGTTGGATCCGGGTCGGGCGAGGGTGGTGAGGGTGACTTCGATGGCGTGGGCGCAGCCAGAACGACGGCACTGTGGGTAAATCAATAAATCACCCCCTCTCTCATTTGGCATAGATTGTGGGAAGCAAGTCTCGTTTTCTAAAACTAAAGAAATTAGGTTTTTTATTTTTTTGTTTTTTAATGAATGTAATAATGAGGTGAAAAATATAAAAGTTTATTTCTTTATTTTTAATAATTTTTTTGTTGCCACGTCACTAAGTTAACGGTCAACTTTGAGAGTTGACTGCCACATCGGCAAAAGTTAACGGAGTTGGACGGAGAGTGACCAAACATGAACGGTTTTAGTAAACTGAAGTACCACCAATGGATTTAAATATTTCGAGTGACCAAACTTGGACATTTTTGTAATCTCAGTGACCAACCATACAATTAACCCACTTCTATTTCAAACAAACTAAAACTAAAACAACAAAGTTGCCATGGCTTGAAAGCAACTGAACAGGACACTACTAGCTTAAATGGCAGAACCAATTAACCACAGGTTAAAACCCAAAACGACCAACCCTCACTAGAACTCACATGATCACTCACGTGATTACTTATTCAACAATGTCCCCACGTCTCTGGTGTGGCGGCCAACGTAAGGTATGTCGTTCCCTTCCTCAGCGATGCGGGCGTCAAGTCGGCCATAATGACCACAGGTGATGGATGATTTTGGTGTCATGATTTTTCGTATATATTAATTTTATTATCATTGCATCAACGGTGTCCACCAACAACTTTGTAGGTACTATATACAGCGTAACTAATTTAGTCTTGGTTGTGTCTGATCAATGCATCAACGGTGTCCACCAACAACTTGGGGACGCCCATCGCCCCGGACCAAGGCTATTCGACCACCCCCTACGACGTCACTGCCGTCATCCTCCAGCCAACAAGAGCCCTGAGACCAGGTCTCATCTACGATACCACGGGCGAGGAGTTCCTCTACTTCCTGTGCTGCCACATATACAACACAACCACCGTCAAGTCCATCTCGAGGACAGCCGCACGAAGCTTCTAATTCCCGCCCGGGGGTGCCATCCATGACCGTATCTCTTCCCTCAACTAACCCTCCATCTCGGTGAGGCTAAGTCGGATGAGGGGAGGAGGACCATCCCCAGGCGCCTGACCAACGTGGCCGCTACAACTGGAAATGGCACCGCCGCCTGGGTGTACCAAGGTTCTGTTGGGTTGGACGGCGAAGGCGGTGGCATAGTGATCGTGGTTGTTCCTAGGTTTCTTAGGTTTGTCAAACAAGGAGAGACCAAGGGATTTCAAGTCATCTTCTAGAGCAACATGACTACTGTGGGGAGGAAAACTGTGACCAGGTGGGTGAAGTTGACCAACTGTCACTTCATGGTTCAGTCGGTCTTTGTGGCTGAGGTGGTCTGAAGAAGAAAATGCATGGTCGGGCAAGAAGAAGGGAGCAGAATAAGTGTAGTTAACGTCTCTGGTGTGGCGGCTATCGTAAGGTCTACCGTTCGCGGGCGTCAAATCGGCCATAATGACCATAGGTGATGGATGATTTTGGTATCATGTTTTTTGGTATATATTAATTTTATTCTCATTCATCAATGATCACGACACTATCCACCTTTACGTACTATATACAATTTAACTAATTTAGTCTTGGTTGTGTTTGATCTATTCATTAGTGGTGTCCATTAACAACTTGGGGATGCCCATCACTACCGACCAAGGCAACTCGACCACCCCCTACGACGTTGGTGTCGGCATCCTCCAGCCTACAAAAGCCTTGAGACCGAGTCACATCTACAAGACCACGGCTAAGGAGTTCCTCCACTTCCTGTGCTACCTCGGATACAACAGAACCACCGTTATGTCCATATCGAGGACAACCTAACAAAGCTTCTGTTGCACGGTCGGGGGCGCCAACCACGACCTTATCTCTTTCCTCAAATACCCCTCCATCTCGGTGAGGTTGAGTCGGATGGGGGGAAGGAGGAGCATCCCCCGACGCCTGACCAACGTGGCTGCTACAACTGGAAATGGCACTGCCGCTTGGGTGTACGGCGTACCAAGGGCCTGTTGGGCTGGTCGGCGTGGTGGTCAAGGTTGTTTCGAAGGTCTTGAAGTTTGTCAAAAAAGGGAAGACCAAGGCATTTCAAGTCATCTTCCAAAGCAACAGGACTACTATGGGGAGGAAACCCATGACCGGGCGGGTGAAGTGAACTAACCGTCACTTCACGATTTGGTTGGTATTTGTGGCGGAGGACAAGAAGAAGATAATGCATGGTCGTGAAAGAAGAAGAAGAAAGGGAGCGAACAAGTGCAATTAACGTCTCCGGCGTCGTGCTAACGTACGGTCTGGCGTTCGCGGGCGTCAAGTCGGCATTAATGACCACAATTGATGGATGATTTTGGTATCATGATTTTTCGAAAATAATAATTTTATTATCATTCCTCAATGATTACGACACCACATAACTTTGTACGTACTATATATAACATAACTAATTTAGTCTTGGTTGTGTCTGATCTATGCATCAGCAGTGTCCACCAACAACTTGGGGACGGCCATCAAAACCGACTAAGGCAACTCGGCCACCCCTTACGAGGTTTGCGCCGGCATCCTCCAACCAAAAAGAGCCTTGAGACCGGCTCTCATCTACCACCGTCAAGTCCATCACGAGATCACAACACAGCCACCGTCAAGTCCATCACGAGTACAGTCCCACTTAGATTCCGTTGCCTGACCAGAGGTGCGAACCGCAACCTTATCTCTTCCCTCAACTACCCCTCCATCTCGATGAGGTTGACCCCGGACCTCCCCCCCCCCCCACCCCCCAGCGCCTAACCAAGGTGGCAACTACAACTGGAAATGGCACCGCCGCCTGGGTGTACCAAGGGTCTGTTGGGTTGGACGGCGAAGGCGGTGGTGTGGTGACCGTGGTTGTTCCTAGGGTTCTTAGGTTTGTCAAACAAGGAGAGACCAAGGGATTTCAAGTCATCTTCTAGAGCAACAGGACTACTGTGGGGAGGAAAACTATGACCAGGTGGGTGAAGTTGACCTACTGTCACTTCATGGTTCGGTCGGTCTTTGTGGCAGAGGTGGTATGAAGAAGAAAATGCATGGTCGGGCAAGAAGAAGGGAGCATAATAAGTGTTGTTAAGGTCTCCGGTGTGGCGGCTACCGTAAGGTCTGTCGTTTGCGGGCGTCAAGTCGGCCATAATGACCATAGGTGATGGATGATTTTGGTATCATGTTTTTTGGTATATATTAATTTTATTATCATTTATCACTAATCAAGACACTATCCAAATTTACGTACTATATACAATTTAACTAATTTAGTCTTGGGTTGTGTCTGATCTATGCATTAGTGGTGTCCATAAACTTGGGGATGTCCATCCCCTATGACGCTGGATCTGCATCCTCCAACCTACAAAAGCCTTGAGACTGTGTCTCATCTACAAAGACCACGACAGAGGATTTCCTTCACTTCCAGTGCTACCACGGATACAACACAACCACCGTCATGTCCATAGCGAGGACAGCCTAACGAAGCTTCCATTGCACCGCCGGGGGCGCCAACCGCAACCTTATATCTTCCCTAAACTACACCTCCATCTCAGTGAGGTTAAGTCGGATGGGGGGAAGGAGGACCATCCTCCGACGCCTGACCAACGTAGCCGCTACAATTGGAATGGCCCCGCCGCCTGGGTGTACCAAGGGCCTGTTGGGCTGGACCACGTGGTGGTCAAGGTTGTTTCGAGGGTTCTGAAGTTTGTCAACCAAGGGGAGACCAAGGGATTTCAAGTCATCTTCTAGAGCAACAGGACTACTGTGGGGAAGAAACCTGTAACCGGGTGGGTGAAGTGGACTAACTGTCACTTCACGGCAGGGCCGGAGCTATGTAGGGACTTGGGGGGGCCCCGGCACCCCCAAGAATTTTGAAGATTGTGTAAAAATACGATAAGAAATTTGAAACTATGTATTAATTCAAATGGATCTGTATATAATAATACTGTGCAATATGAATATCATAGTGGTTGCCTTTAGTCCAACGGAAAACTGGTGTATGATTATAGTGGAGGTTGTAGGTTTGATACCCAACAATGCCTAATTTTTTACCTTTTAACTATTATTTGTCTTTTAAGTTGATTTTTTTATAAAAAAATAAAAAGTAGTCACTTATCTTTCGACTTTCATGCTTTGTTTTCTTACATACTTTAAATTTAATTCAACTTATACATTTATATCTTTCGATTTTCATGCTTTGTTTTCTTAAGTACTTTAAATTTAATTCAACTTATACATTTTATATCTTAAAAGATAATTTTGAATATATAACAAATAAAATAATTATTCTCCCATTATTTAACAACAATCATTTGTTACTTATTATAATATTGAAGAACATGGTGCATTATTTTTTGTTTACAATTTATTTAATTATTTTGAACATGTCGTTGCTAAATTTTTTAATTTAAATCGTACTTTTAGTGCTTATAATTATATTAAATAACATTTTGTGGGGTGACATCTCTATATTTTCTTTAAGTTAATAAAAATTTTGGCCTCCCGAACTTAAAATCCTAGCTCCGCCCCTGCTTCACGGTTCAGTTGGTATTTGTGGCAGAGGTGTTCTAAGAAGAACAAGAAGAAGATAATGCATGGTCAGCCAAGAAGAAGAAGAAAGGGAGCGGAACAAGTGCAATTAACGTCTCCAGTGTGGTGCTAACGTACGGTATGTCGTTCGCGGGCGTCAAGTCGGCATTAATGACCACAAGTGATGGATGATTTTGTTATCATGATTTTGAGAAAATAATAATTTTATTATCATTCCTCACTGATCACGACACCACATAACTGTATACGTACTATATACAACGTAACTAATTTACTTTTAGTTGTGTCTGATCTATGCATCAGCAGTGTCCACCAACAACTTGGGGACGCCCATCAAAACCAACTAAGGCGACTCGGCCATCCCGTACGACGTCGGTGCCTACATCCTCCAGCCAACAAGAGCTTTGAGACCGGCTCTCATCTACGAGATCACAGCCGAGGGGTTCCTCCACTTCCTGTGCTACTACAGATACAACATAACCACTGTCAAGTCCATCTCGAGTACAGCCGCACTAAGATTCCGTTGCCCGACCATGAGTGCCAACCACAACCTTATCTCTTCCCTCAACTACCCCTACATCTCCACGAGGTTGAGTTGGATGGGGGGGGGAGGAGGACCATCCCCAAGCGCCTGACCAAGGTGGCAACTGCAATGCCTAATTTTTTACCTTTTAACTATTATTTGTCTTTTAAGTTGATTTTTTTATAAAAAAATAAAAAGTAGTCACTTATCTTTCGACTTTCATGCTTTGTTTTCTTACATACTTTAAATTTAATTCAACTTATACATTTATATCTTTCGATTTTCATGCTTTGTTTTCTTACTTACTTTAAATTTAATTCAACTTATACATTTTATATCTTAAAAGATAATTTTGAATATATAACAAATAAAATAATTATTCTCCCATTATTTAAAGACAATCATTTGTTACTTATCATAATATTGAAGAACATGGTGCATTATTTTTTGTTTACAATTTATTTAATTATTTTGAACATGTCGTTGCTAAATTATTTAATTTAAATCGTACTTTTAGTGCTTATAATTATCTTAAATAACATTTTGTGGGGTGACATCTCTATATTTTCTTTAAGTTAATAAAATTTTTGGCCCCCCGAACTTAAAATCCTAGCTCCGCCCCTACTTTACGGTTCAGTTGGTATTTGTGGCAGAGGTGTTCTAAGAAGAACAAGAAGAAGATAATGCATGGTCAGCCAAGAAGAAGAAGAAAGGGAGCGGAAAAAGTGCAATTAACGTCTCCAGTGTGGCGCTAATGTACGGTATGTCGTTCGCGTGCGTCAAGTTGGCATTAATGACCACAAGTGATGGATAATTTTGTTATCATGATTTTTTGAAAATAATAATTTTATTATCATTCCTCACTGATCACGACACCACATAACTGTATACGTACCATATACAACGTAACTAATTTACTTTTAGTTGTGTCTGATCTATGCATCAGCAGTGTCCACCAACAACTTGGGGACGCCCATCAAAACCGACTAAGGCGACTCGGCCATTCCCTACGACGTCGGTGCCTACATCCTCCAGCCAACAAGAGCTTTGAGACCGGCTCTCATCTACGAGATCACAGCCGAGGAGTTCCTCCACTTCCTGTGCTACTACAGATACAACATAACCACTGTCAAGTCCATCTCGAGTACAGCCCCACTAAGATTCCGTTGCCCGACCATGAGTGCCAACCACAACCTTATCTCTTCCCTCAACTACCCCTACATCTCCACGAGGTTGAGTTGGATGGGGGGGGGGGGGGAGGAGGACCATCCCCAAGCGCCTGATCAAGGTGGCAACTGCAATGCCTAATTTTTTATTTTTTAACTATTATTTGTCTTTTAAGTTGATTTTTTTATAAAAAAATAAAAAGTAGTCACTTATCTTTCGACTTTCATGCTTTGTTTTCTTACATACTTTAAATTTAATTCAACTTATACATTTATATCTTTCGATATTCATGCTTTGTTTTCTTACGTACTTTAAATTTAATTCAACTTATTTATTTTATATCTTAAAAGATAATTTTGAATATATAACAAATAAAATAATTATTCTCCCATTATTTAAAGACAATCATTTGTTACTTATCATAATATTGAAGAACATGGTGCATTATTTTTTGTTTACAATTTATTTAATTATTTTGAACATGTCGTTGCTAAAATTTTTAATTTAAATCGTACTTTTAGTGCTTATAATTATCTTAAATAACAGTTTGTGGGGTGACATCTCTATATTTACTTTAAGTTAATAAAATTTTTGGCCCCCCGAACTTAAAATCCTAGCTCCGCTCCTACTTCACGGTTCAGTTGGTATTTGTGGCAGAGGTGTTCTAAGAAGAACAAGAAGAAGATAATGCATGGTCAGCCAAGAAGAAGAAGAAAGGGAGCGGAACAAGTGCAATTAACGTCTCCAGTGTGGCGCTAACGTACGGTATGTCGTTCGCGTGCGTCAAGTCGGCATTAATGACCACAAGTGATGGATGATTTTGTTATCATGATTTTTTGAAAATAATAATTTTATTATCATTCCTCACTGATCACGACACCACATACTGTATACGTACTATATACAACCTAACTAATTTACTTTTAGTTGTGTCTGATCTATGCATCAGCAGTGTCCACCAACAACTTGGGGACGCCCATCAAAACCGACTAAGGCGACTCGGCCATCCCCTACGACGTCGGTGCCTACATCCTCCAGCCAACAAGAGCTTTGAGACCGGCTCTCATCTACGAGATCACAGCCGAGGAGTTCCTCCACTTCCTGTGCTACTACAGATACAACATAACCACTGTCAAGTCCATCTCGAGTACAGCCGCACTAAGATTCCGTTGCCCGACAATGAGTGCCAACCACAACCTTATCTCTTCCCTCAACTACCCCTACATCTCCACGAGGTTGAGTTGGATGGGGGGGGGGGGGCGGGGAGGAGGACCATCCCCAAGCGCCTGACCAAGGTGGCAACTGCAACTGGAAATGGCACTGCCGCCTAGGTGTACTAAGGGTCTGTTGGGTTGGATGGCGAAGGCAGCGGCGTGGTGGTCGTGATTGTTTCTAGGGTTCTCAGGTTTGTCAAAAAAGGGGAAACTAATGGATTTCACTTTACGGTTCGGTCAGTCTTTGTGGCGGAGGTGGTCTGAAGAAGAATGAGAAGAAGATAATGCATGGTCGGGCAAGAAAAAGAAGAAGGGAGCGAACACGTGCAGTTAATGTCTCCGGTGTGGCGGCTAACGTCAGGTATGCCGTTCGCAGGCGTCTAGTCGGCCATAATGACCACAAGTGATGGATGATTTTGGTATCATGATTTTTGGTATATATTAATTTTATTATCATTCATCACAGATCACAACACCCCCCTCCCCCCAAATTTTATAAGTACTATATACAACTCAACTAGTTCAGTCTTGGTTGTGTCTGATCTATGTATCAGTAGTGTCCACCAACAATTTGGAGATGCCCATCACCACCGACCATGGCGACTCAGCTACCCCCTACAACGTCGGCACCGACATTCTCCAGCCAACAAGATCCCTGAGATCGGGTCTCATCTACGAGACCACAGCCGAGGAGTTCCTCCACTTCTTGTGCTACCATAGATACAATACAACCACCATCAAATCCATCTCTAGGACAGCCGCACAAATTTTCTGTTGCCCGGCCAGTTGTTTGAATGAGAATGATGATGTCGTCAGCTCGACGCCGACAATTGGAGGGTGGCGACAGACTTCAATGTGGAAATGAATAACTAAACTAGAAAGTAAGTTGGAAATTAACTTAAAGAAAATTTTATGGAAGATTCAATGGGGAAAGACAGTATGTAATTAACTAACTAGTTACTTGACTCAACCAGCTTATTAATCAATTAATTCTCATTCAAATTATTGAGATTATCTCTAAGGTGATAGCTATCTTTCTGAATCCTCACTATGTACTAAGTAGTTAATTTAATATTTATTCTTGTACATCAAACTAATTAACTACCTAAAATGAAGTCCAATAACTCATATATATACATATTTTAATAACATTATGACAATAAAAATTTTGTAATGTAATAAGGTGTTTCAGATAAATTATTGGAGGTGTGTCAGAGGTCCCGTGTTCGACTTTTTTACACCCAAAAAATGTGGGTTCATTACAAAATTTTTGGGTCGACGCACCTTCATTAAATGTGGGTCCACCCCCTCCTTAGTATGCATGTTATATAAAATTGTTATGTTATATAACACAATATTTTTATATTTTATATTTTGAATTAATATACTTTAAGATTAAGATTTGGTAAATATTTATAAGGAGAACATATGAAATTAATAAATTATTAGTATCTGAGACACTTTTCCTTGTTGGTTCTCCCGTCCCACCCAAGAATTTCTCCGATAGGAGGGTGAGGCAGTGAGATTTTCTATTTTATGGGACAATAAATAACTAATTAATATTTTAGTAGATAATGAACAAGTGGCGTTATAAGATTGGCCGCGAGTACTACATCACTAATCCTACGTGGTACTCCCGGTGTACCCAATAATTTATCATCGAGTATATATGGTTTGTGATGGGTTCTCACCTGATCCCAACCACCCAACATTCTCCATTTCCTCGACACAGAAAAAGAAGAAAAAAATGAGTTCTTGCCTTTGCCTCTTGTCGATCCTACTATTCGCAACAGGGGCGGCGGAGCTTCCCGCTTACGTGGTCTACACTGGTGGGGTGAGCCTGACCAACCTAGCACTCAAAGAATCTCTCATCAACACCATGAGCGGGGAGCTGCTAAGGACATACATGCATAGCTTCTTCGAGTTCGTAGCCCGGTTGTCGCCGGATGAGGCACTGTTCATCTCAAAGCAGTCAGGAGTCGTATGTTTGATGAATGATAAAATTAATATAAAAATTGAAACCAAAATAAGCGATCACCTGTGGTCATCATGGTCGGCTTGACGCTCGCAGCGGTGAGGAAGGGAACGACATACCTAACATTAGCCGCCACACTGGAGATGTGGGACATGCCATCGACGTTCCTAAGATTATATTATAGCTCGACGGGGCTCTTCCGGTTAGGGTGCCTCCCAGGTTGCTGGCTGGTCGGAAACTGTGGGACTCAGACCATATCCCAAAGTCGATGAACCCCACCACTGTATCTGAGAAGTAGGACGCTGTGGCGCAAGTAGGATCGGCGAACCAGGTACTTGGGCTGCCCAAAGTCCCCAGGAAATCCTAGGATCAAGTCGTCAGCAGCTTCCCATACGTGTCTCCAAAGACGAAGAGAACTCCCGACTTCTTGGAGATGAATAGTGCCTCCTCCGAAAACAACCATGTTGCGAACCCGGAGAAGCTATGCCTATATGTCCTCAGCAACTTCCCGCTCATGGTTTTGATGATCGATTCCTTGAGTGCCAGGTTGGTTGAACTCGTCGCACTAGTGTACACCACGTAAGCTGGGAGCTCCACCGACGCGGTCGCTGCAACTAGTAGGATCGATAGGAGGCAAAAGCAAGAACCCATTCTTTTCCCTTCTATGTGGAGGAAATATTGGAGAATGTTGGGTGGTTGGGATCATGGCTAAAACCATCACACAACATATATACTCCAGAGATGCAGAAGGGGAAGAAAACTTGGCGAGGTAGAAATCATTATGACACTCGTACTGGTAGTTCATAGATTATCGTAGTTTCCATATTTTTTGTATTTCCTTGTGAACCAATGATGCCTTAAAGGTAGTTGGTAAGCAATTATTTCATTTGCCAAGACAATGGGGTTGTGTATGTGTATGTACATATCTATGAGACTATGACATAGTGAACAAAGGATTGGTTGAAATGGGGGGGGGGGGGAAATAATTATATGGATGGACACTTGTATGCCGTACCCGGCCTTCATCATCAACTTAAGTTTGTATTTTCACTGGCTAGCTTATATTTAGAAAAAATTCCTAAATACAACAATAATTAAAAAATTCCTAAACTTCAGCACTTGTAATTTTCTTGAATGAAAACTGTGTTTTTTTAGGACTTATAATCCAAGAGGCTGATTGGGAGGGGTAAGCACGTCGATAGCTTATATTAACTTAGGTTGTTCGTGCAAGAGCATTCTATGGCATTCAGTCAGGAGATCACTGGATATTACAGAGTTATGGCATTCACGTCTCGGCCATCCCTCAACGTCAAAGCTGCATTCTTTGGAAAACTTTCTTGGTTGTTCTTTTATTCAATAAAGAGCCCTGTCAATCTTGTTCGCGGGCTAAACAGACTCGTGATCCTTTTAAGTCAAGCAGTATTAAAACTAAGTCCGGTTTTGAGCTTGTACACATTGACAATTGGGGGAGTTATAAGACTGCTTCTATTACGGAGCGCATTATTTCTTGATTGTGGTTGACATTTTTACTCGTGGTGTTTAGGTATTTCTGTTGCAATATAAATTTGATAATGCACGACATCTATTATATTTTGGAACATTGTTCATACTCAATTTGGCAAGTAGGTACGACGGATCCAAGCAGAATGGTCCTTAATTTTCTAGTTTTATTCTCATGCAATACTATGAAAACCATGAGATTATACTGCAGACCTCTTGTACTGACACACCTCAGCAGAACAGGGTGGTTGAATAAAAGCATAAACACTTGTTGGATACTACTCTGGCATTGAGATTTTTAGTGATTTTTCCTCTCAAATTTTGGGGCGAGTGTGTGTTGACACTGCATACCTTATCAATAGGATGTCGATGGTTCCTATTGGAAATCTCCTTTCCAAGTGTTGTTTGGGAAAGAGTCTAAGTATGACCATGTGCGCAATTATGGGTGTCTGATGTATGTTCGAGACACTATCATCATCATCATCATCATCATCATCATCATCTGTAGAAGTTTGATGTTAGGGACGGGCGAGCATTTTCCTCGGCTATTTGTTGAATCAGCGTGGCTATCGCATATAAAAGTTGGAGGCACAAAATATTTACACATCATGTGATGTGAAGTTCCTTGAGCATGTGTTGTTATATTGGCAATAAGATGTTTGTTGCAATAAGAATGACTACCCTCCTAGGTATCTGCTTGAGAAGAAAGTTTGGACTCGTCAAACAAACAATGTGACTGTTGAGCATGGAAACCTCTCCAATACTATGGTTATGCTCAGTTAGGCTGATTGGGCCTATTGCCAACAACAATACTAGTAAATTCTCCAAGTTATGTAGCACCAATCTACTAATCAATTGATTGTTTATGCTCAACCAACTTACCTTACTCACATTTGAAAATAGTCAAACCCATACCCATCTCATATGTATGAGGGGAGGTTTTGTAACCCCATACCCGCAGTTTTCTGCAACCAATGGGTAATACTCTTCATCTTCAGTCGGAAATACCGGTCGACATGGTATCTGAAGGCTGACTAACAAACTATGATGGATCTCTAGTCCGACCGGCCGGCACAGTAGGGTTTAGTATTACATGATTCTTTTTTAGATTTTAGATGCCGAATTTAATGAAATTACAACTTATTTTTATCATTTATGTGCAATTGAATTTTGATGTATATAATTGCAACCTATATATGTATGAAAAGAGGTAAACAGTCGGAGTAATTATTATACACTAATAAAAATCTTCTTTTGTTTTTAGGAAGTCAAGGTGCAAATTCAATTCCGATAACTCTCGGATTTTGTGGGTGCGTCGGTTCGGGTTGGCAGGTTGGATAAGTTTTTGGGTTGATATTTTCATCCCTAACATTCTGTACCTCCTTTGGAACTGCTCCATTTGTTGGACTATAGTGTATACTAGGATTAGTTTAAGGACCAAATGTACTATTTTTATATATTTGAGTGTCATCATGTTATTCATTTATTCAGAACACATATGAATGTACTATTGTACTGTGCAAATTCAATTTTGGTGACATAAAAATCCAATTAATTTTTTTCCCTCTCGTCGTGGTAATAAACCAATACTAGGACCGCCTTTGTGATAAATATAATGAAGTATCATGTATGTTGTCCCGTAAATAAGTATCGGCTGGAAAACTCATAACAAATGCAATATCAGGTTGAGTATTGGATAAGCAAATGACCTACTAATCTACAATAGATAGATGCACCTTCCTCTGATGAGGATGATGGTTACTTTAGTTTTGACTAGACCATTGTTAAGAGAAGAGTTGGCCCCGTCGATCCACGAACTCCCCCAATGGTTTGAATAAACTCATTTGACCAGAGATGAACGCAAATCCTGGAAATTCAAATCCAAAGCACATCTTTTTGTAGAAACACCTATGATCTCACTGCTACTCCAATGACGCGATCGATGAAAACATGATGTTCCGGGAAGCCACAAATCAGCAACCAAGCATTATCTTTCTAGCTAGAGCTCAAATCCAACTGGGAGGCCCCAATTCCTCACGACCCACTCTCAGTATCTTTGTCCAGCCCAGTGATCAATGGACTATACAAGCCATTCCATAACTTCTAGAATGTAGGCTCAGCCCACTTGAGAGTTCATCACGACCCAACTAGCTTGTCTGAATTAAATCGGCAAAGTTCAAGCACGAAGAGTTCTACTCCGGCAATAATTGACGCATTAATTAATTTTGGTCACCGGTCGACCGAGCAAGAATAAGCATTTTTTACGCAAACCTGTTAAGCTTTATATTACTCTGATAAACTGGTTACATTATCCGACCGAAGATGATCGGTGATACAATTCGGTGGTATATCAAGCCAAACCATTCTATCATTCCATCTGATTTATTCATGTGCCATCTCATGCGCAGCTGCATTAGCGTCCTCGTTGATGTGCTTCCATCTGCCGATTCCAGTCTATCTAAGACCCCTTCGAATGCTTCGACATAGCACTCCCATCTCATTCTAAATTTCTTCTGCTCTATGCAGTTTATGGATGAGCGCTAGGAAATCTGTCTCTAGCACAACGTTGGGAAGTTGGAATTGAGTTGCTAATTGAACCCCGAGCTCCGCCGCCATTGCCTCTGCTTCTTCCAATTCCCACTTCCTTGGAACTCTCTTTGAAGCCGCCAAAATGAAACCACCATTCGAGTCCCTGATCACCACTCCAAGCCCAGCTCCGTCATCCCCATATATTCATGCATCCGTACAAATTGAGGTGCAGCCTACAGGGGTTTTCCCCACTTCTTCTGTGTTGGGTCATGACATGGTTCCACCCGCTGTTGCTGATTCTGCTTATAGTCCTCGAGCATAAGCTAGGCACGAGCCGGTATCTCCTCCTCGTGTGACTTAGCTCCATTAAACAAGTGAGTGTTTCTTTCCTTCTAGAGATACCATAACAGCATGCACCAACCTTCCAACTCTTGCTCCCCCTAGTCTCCAGCAGCCTTGTGACCCATTCAAGGAAGGTCTCTACTCCTTTGGTTTCAAAGCTTCCCTCCATGCCTGCCTTCCGCCATATTCGTGATGTCCACCCACATTCCAGAAAGAAGTGACTTGAGTCTCTCGTTGATCACATAACGGGTAGTTCTCACAAATCTCCACATGAATTGCCGCACTTTCGGAGGAACTCCCATACTCCAAAGCTTCTTCCACATCGACGTTGTACCCTTCGCTTCCACACCTTCTCGCTGCTTGAAATCTTTGAACCACCTCCTATATCCCTCTTTAACTGTATGCGAACCAGTTCTACTATTATGCCACACCAACGTATCCATTTACGCATTACCTTTTAACGGAATCTGTCTTATTGCCCGAGCCACAATATGAGGGAAACAACTTTCAATAATCGTCTCGTCCCAACAATTGGTATCAGGATCAATGAGCTCATTAACACACGAATCTATTGGCAAACCCATGGGAGCCGACGGGATGAATAGTTGGTCAAGACCAGGGACCCAACGATCCCCCCCATATATTGACTTCTGATCCGTTGCCTATCCTCCAACGTAAACCACTATTCAGCAAATCTTGGGCGCTGAGCAAGCTCCACCACACAAAGCTGGGACTGTAACCTGTCGTCGCCTCCAAAATCGAGCATTGCTTGTGATACTTTGCTTTTAATATGCGAGCAATAAGGGAATTTGGTCTTTTCAAACGATTCCAAAGCTGTTTGGCAAGCAGGGCTGAGTTGAAACTTCGCAAATCTCTAAATCCCATTCCCCCCTCCTCCTTTGGGCTTACCATTTCTTCCCTCCATAGTCCATGCGTTCTCCTTTCTTGTGCCTTCTGACCCCACCAGAAATTCATTATCATATTGTGCATCTCGTCAATCGTACCCTCCGACACTTTAAAGACAGAGATCGCATAGGTGAGTTGCGCCTGTGCCACCGACTTGATTAACACTTCCCTCGCAACTACTGACAGTGTCTTTTCCTTCCAGCCGTTCAACTTCTTCCTTGTTCGATCCTTAATTGCCCCAAACAATTCTTTCTTGGACCGCCCAGCTTCGGTAGCGAGGCCGAGGTATTTGTTATGCTTCGGCACTATCTGCGTTCCGAGCACTCCTCCTATTTCCAACTTCCTATGTGGCAGTACGTTGGAACTGAAAGACACTTCAGATTTTTCGAAGCTGACGAGCTGGCCTGACTCTTTCTCGTAATCTTGCAGTATCTTTTTATGTTCCAAACTTTCTTCTATAGCATACCCGGCAAAAAGGATACAGTCGTCAGCAAAAGACAGGTGGGATACCACTGGCGCCCCACGTGCCGCCTAAATACCATGAATACGCTTCTCCTTTACAGCCTTAGCCATGTATGCTGATAAACGCTCTGAACAAATAAGGAAACGATACGGGGATAATGGGTCTCCTTGTCGCAAGCCACGACTGGAATCAGGGAGAGTGATGTCCATTCACCGACACTGAGAATGAGACCGTGCTAACACAGATCATGATCATCTTTATCCACAGTTCCTCGAACCCCATTTTCCTCATGACCCCTTCTAGGAAATGACACTCCACCCTATATTAAGATTTGGCCATATATGTTTTTGCTTCTAAATATCTTGTTCCCTTCTTTCCTTTGTTCTTCATCGTGTGGAAGCACTCGAACACCGCCATAATGTTATCTGAGATATATCGTCCAGGGACAAACGAACTTTGCTCCGACGATATCACCTTATCCAACACCCTCTTCAGTCTATTTACTAGCACTTTTGCTACTAGCTTATACAGTACAGCGAGAATAAGCATTAGGCAAGTCAAAATGAACCTCTATGTTTTTCACTTTGCAAACGGTTTGCAAATGCGATATGAACTGGAAGTAAAGCAAAATGTCCAGAGTAATAAAGATGTGCAATTAGTAAATTGTGTGATATAATTAAATATAAGTTGGCAATATTATGGTGATGTGTACGCTCACCCATTGGATATCTGTTAGGATTTAGAATGGTGTGATTGACAATGAAAGAGGAAGGAGCCAATAGAAACTCTTGAAATACCATATTGGTGAGATGTAGGAAGATGACATCGAATTCGGTCGATTTGATTAAATATTTTGATAATTAGGTAGATTGGTTGGTGTAACCAATCCGAACCAATATGGTGGTTGAAATGAACCAACCGGTTCAACTACCATGGGACGAACCAATTCATTGGTTGAATATTTTTTAAAGAACCAATGCAATGGATCATGCTCAACCACCCATCTGAAGAGTTGCCTCCTTTATCGGAATATGTTAGCATGGTTACTTATTTTTTAGTAATCATGGTGGCTACTAAAATCTACACCATTCATTATCTCTGTTTCACCTTAATTTTAAATTAATGGTTAGATTATACTAAGGATAATTTTGGAAATAAAAAAAGCCACACCTGATTACTCTATATATATCTAAACCCTACTGCAATGGTATTGATGTTTTTCACAGTGGTAGTGGTTGTCTAATAGATTGGTCGTGATTTCTTGTTTTTTGTTTTTGCAGAAAGATTGAGAAAAATAAGGAAAGGAGATCTGGCAGGAAATTATGGAAGTGAGAGAAAGAGAGAATTGTAATTAATAGATTTTTGTAACTATATAAATTTAATTAATTAAAAAAATTAATTAATACAATTTATTTTTCATACCCAATTTACCCTTAGTAATCATGATGATGACTGCTTTTGTAGTAATCACCGTAACCTGTCCCAACAATTGCATGTGTTTGCTTGATTTCATTATATCTTATATTACTTGTGTTATACATTAACATTTCCATAATAATATCAAGAAACAAACAAAGGTTCGCTTTTTGGTTTCTCTAACACGATCCCTTATTTTGTTTTGCAAATACATTTCAAAACTCATATTTAACTTCCCTATATTAGTTTTTATCTTATGCTCAGGAAAGTCATCGTACAGATCATAATTCCCACCCAGCATAAACTTGATTAGATGTAGATGTTGTGTCAAGTTATTTCCATGCATAACTTGATCGCGATATCCTTAATCACAGTACGATCTATCCAATTTTCCGTATATTTTGTAAATATCCGGCGATATAGTGCAATCATTATTCAAAGCTAAAACAACCCAAAATAAATTGTAATATAGTGATGAAATCCATAAACAGAACAACTATTCTAGACTCTAGAGCTTTGAAATTGCAAAAACACATCTTCACTTATCGACTAACTGAACCTTTATTAATCTTTTCATTGACTAGGTAGCTATCTATATTCTACCTATTGATCTATTAAACAACAAAGCAGGAACAAAAGACATAATATACCAAATAATAACTTGTAACAACTAGAAAATTGATAATTGGAGTCTGCCAATTCATTTATTTAGTTGCAAGGAAATTAGTCTATCTCGTTAGTTTAATTTTGCATCTGCTTGTGGTGGATCAAAAAGATCGTAGCAAGGGGCATAGCATGCACAAGACTTGTCCTCACATTGCCCAGCAACTAGTAGTCCAATACCTCCAAACTTGTTTCTGCATGCGTTGTCACATACTGAGTCATAGCAATAACCATCTCGGATATGCAAAAGCTTTTGAGGAAAAGAAGCGAATCTGTCGCAAAACTCTGTCCCCCGCCCTAATCTATGACGCTGGAATGCTACGATCGTGTTCCCTAATTTTCATTAACAAACATTAATCACTTAACAAATCAAAATACGTTGACTAATTGTTAACAGAAGGTACATTTATACTAAATACATCCAAATGAAAATCGCGATATGAAACCATACAAATATAGATAGTTACCATGGAAGAGACAAATTAGCAGAAGAATGAAAATAATTGATGATGATGATCTTTTCGCCATGGTTGGATTCTCGCTATTTTTTTCTAGTAACTTTTTTATGGAAATAAAGTCGGGAATGGATCAGGTCAGTAACCTTATGGTGAGTAACCATGAGTAACCCGTCCACATCAGCATCACATCAGCATCCTCTCTTTCATAGAAAGCCTTTAATTTTTCCCTCTTTAATCTTTGACGGACGATTTCTCGCTCATTTTAAGTCGAAATTTATTTTTTTTGCACAGTTAGATCAGATTAATTGTGCTCTTCAAAATGATATCCACTTTAATATATTTTTTGAACAAAAAAAATTGAGCCATTTTTTACCAGCCTATACCATATGGTATTGACTGGTATTGAAATAAAAGCACACCTATGTTTTGAAAAACGTACCATGGTGGTATGAACAAACCAATACTGTAGGATGGTTGAATACATGATAGTCGAAGTATATTAATTGTAATTTACGACTTTTAACATTGTATACCACACAATACCACCCCGTACCAGGGTGGTATTGTATGGTATTGTGTGGTATTTTTTGGTCCTGTAATTTGTTCACCCAGAAATTTGTAGATCCAATAGATCATGATGAACTCGTCCCTTCTGTGCAAACGTTTTCAAAAACGAATTAAAAACGAAGAAGATACCATACGATACCACCCCTTACCAGGGTGGTATTGTATGGTATTGTGTGGTATTTTTTGGTCCTGTAATTTGTTCACCCAGAAATTTGTAGATCCAGTAGATCATGATGAACTCGTCCCTGCTGTGCAAACGTTTTCAAAAACGAATTAAAAACGAAGAAGATACCATATGGTATGCAGTTGGTACCGAGAGGCCATAATATTTTTTTCCTCAAAAAATATTTAAAATTGATCTCATTTTGTAGAGCACGGTGAACTCGTTCCATCTGTGCAAAAAAAATTAAAATCCGAGTTAAAACGAAAAAGATATGAGTCAATTAAGAAAGCTAGTGAAAATAAAAATAGCCTTTAATTCTCCATCCTTAGATCTGGATTTTCTAAATGAAGGGTCCAGATTTGGTTATTGATGGGTGCATAACCATGTGTTATGCACCCTATCTTGAGCCAATAAAGTCATATACTAATAACTAGAACACCCATTATTATACATGTTTATATAAGGGGTTTGAATAAAATACTCTCTAGATTTATTTAAATTCTCCATGATTATAGGCAAGAATTAAATTATTTATGATAAATTCTTATTGCAACCGTATGGTTATTGCAGTTCACAACTCTCGGTCATTTTTTGATTATTTGACTGATGGCTTTTCAAACACTATATTTTTTCCTTTTTAATTGCCTTTTCTCTAGTTTTCAGTTAATTCAGCCAATAATTTCGAGCTTTAATGAATATATCTTTCTTTGGTAAAAGCTTATCCATATCTCCTCAAGAAGAATTTATATCCGTATACAAGTTGAATGAATAGAAGAACTCTTTCTTCTTTTTGTTTTTCAATTTTTTACCCAATAATCAATAAAGGGAAAAGTAGTAGTGTCGAGCCTAGAAACACCAAGGTGGGACAAAATTACTGAACTGACGTAAGGGAGAAGTAGTAGTGTTTAACTAGAAACACCAAGGTGGGACAAAATTACTGAACGGCTAAACATAGTCCTATTTTTACTATTATCATCCTAATTAACTTAAAACACAATATTACTAAATTGTTCTTCATTGATCAAACCAAATTCAAATTAAACAAACAATCCCTAAAATCCCCAACTTCCTTCAACATAATTGACCTCCTCTTCAAACATCCTTAGCTCATGGCCTTCTCGCCGTAGTTCCTTCCCCCTCGCCGATTTTAGATACATACCACTATAGTTATCATAGGTATCATTCGGGTAGTAGAATAAAGACTAGTAAAAGTTAGGGCGACAATTAGCAATTTCCTTTTCTCTTAAACATCTCCCAACATGGCAATGATGGAAAAAATTAAGAATTTTTTGTGTGTATATTGTTCGCAAGAATTTCATCGTTATAACTCATCAATTATGAAAAATGAAGCCTCAAAGAAATATTTCTTAATTTTTGTGAGTAGAATAATATAATTAGTTACGTTAAACAAGGTCTCATTACTAGAAACTATTTTTCCTATTGTTA
Source organism: Linum tenue (assembly GCA_946122785.1). NCBI lineage: Eukaryota > Viridiplantae > Streptophyta > Magnoliopsida > Malpighiales > Linaceae > Linum > Linum tenue. Next base: position 49,416,680 of record CAMGYJ010000002.1, read on the forward strand.
TTGGGTATATGAATAATTCATACTAGGGTGGAGGTGGCCGCGCTCCGCAGCGGCTGTAGGATTGGGGTTTATGGGTTGTTATGTGTAAGCCCGTCTGTGGGGAATAGATCAGGTCAGTAACCTTATGGTGAGTAACCCGTCCACATCAGCATGACATCAGCATCCTCTCTCTCATGGAAAGCTTTTAATTTTTCCATCTTTAATCTTTGACGGACGATTTCTCACTCATTTTAAGTCGAAATTTAATTTTTTTTGCACAGTTAGATCAGATTAATTGTGCTCTTCAAAATGATATCCACTTTATTATATTTTTCGAACAAAAAAAATTGAGCCATTTTTTACCAGCCTATACCATATGGTATTGACTGGTATTGAAATAAAAGCATACCTATGTTTTGAAAAAACGTACCATGGTGGTATGAACAAACCAATACTGTAGGATGGTTGAATACATGATAGTAGAAGTATATTAATTGTAATTTACGACTTTTAACATTGTATACCACACAATACCACCCCGTACCAGGGTGGTATTGTGTGGTATTTTTTGGTCCTGTAATTTGTTCACCTAGAAATTTGTAGATCCAATAGATCATGATGAACTCGTCCCTTCTGTGCAAACGTTTTCAAAAACGAATTAAAAACGAAGAAGATACCATACAATACCACCCCGTACCAGGGTGGTATTGTATGGTATTGTGTGGTATTTTTTGGTCCTGTAATTTGTTCACCCAGAAATTTGTAGATCCAGTAGATCATGATGAACTCATCCCTGTTGTGCAAACGTTTTCAAAAACGAATTAAAAATGAAGAAGATACCATATGGTATGCAGTTGGCACCGAGAGGCCAGAATTTTTTTTTCCTAAAAAAATATTGAAAATTGATCTCATTTTGTAGAGCACGGTGAACTCGTTCCATCTGTGCAAAAAAAAAAAATTAAAATCCGAGTTAAAACGAAAAAGATATGAGTCAATTAAGAAAGCTAGTGAAAATAAAAATAGCCTTTAATTCTCCATCCTTAGATCTGGATTTTCTAAATGAAGGGTCCAGATTTGGTTATTGATGGGTGCATAACCCATGGTTATGCACCCTATCTTGAGCCCGTCTGTGCCAAGTTCGATCTTCAAATGTTTATTTATGTTAATTTTCGGGGACTCTTAAATTTTATTAGACTAAGATTTAAAATGATCTATATTTTCAATCTAATTTCTTCACATATGATAGAGTTACAGAGGGGGACAAATCTTATATTGATCACAACAATAACACACTCAAAAGTGACGTGTCAAATGTGTATCTTTTTTATTTTCATCTTCACCCAACATTATTTTAGAATTTTAAATTGGACATTTAAATATTGATGTGTGAATTTTTATTATAAGTTGGATCCAAGTACAACCAATGGAGTTAAAATCGCGCTTTAAAACTTAAACGCTTATGGTTTTACGCTTCTAGGTCACCAAAATGCTTTCATTTTCATATAAAATCTTTAGTATGTAAAATTGGACTAAATTGCTCTTTAAAGCTTAAAAACTTAGACTTTTACGCTTCTAGTCTCACCAAAATGCTTTACGCTTTTACGCTTTTAGTTCAATAAATGAGTATTCTTTTCATGAAATTAATTAGGGTTAATACCCTAGTTTGGCCCGAAGTTTAGCGTGAGTGACATTTCTGGCACCATGTATAACAATAATATTATTTAATGACGTGACACCATGTATAACTACATCAACAGTTTTTTGCTGAGTCACAAACTGAATAAGTGTTTGACCATTAATGTTAACGGTCAACACAAGTTCCAGGCCAAATCTATTTAATAATTTCCAAAGTAGGCCATAAATGTCTTATTTGAAAAATGGGACCATAACTGTCACTCACGCTAAACTTCGGGCCAAAGTAGGGTATTAACCCAAGTAATTATAAAAAGTATATTTTAAAAGTAAATTACCAACAATATGATATATTTGAGATGAAAAGATATATACCAGATACTTGAATGCATTCTTATTTTCAATAGAGTAATCTAATTCATCAGCTAGGCTCTTCCCGAATTCATTAGCCTAGAGGGGAAGGTGGCTTATTATTAAGATTTCTGCTTATGAGTTTATTATTAAGATGCTATAAGTTGCTCAACTTTAGGCATTAATTGCAGGTACTTATTAACCTATCTTAATTGTATACACTCATATTTTACATATTATGTGTCGTACTTTACATATATTTAGTTATTTTATATTTAGCGTAAAAAATTTACACTTTTACGCTTTGATTCTATGCCTTATGATTTTACCCTTATTTCACTTATAGGTAGAATCGCGTTTTTAACTACATTGAGTACAACATGTTATTTTGATGATATAATATATGTTATTAATCATATCAAATGAGGTTTCATCAATGTCTAAACAATTTCTTAATTTTGATATGAACCAGACTAAAGCACTTTTAACGCGTCGGACAATGGGCTAGCCTGTTCGGGTTTCGGGTACCCATACCCACATAAGAAACGGGTAGAAAATTCAAATCATGTCCATACCTGTTCGGGTTTCTGGTATTCACGGTTATCCATGTGTAATAGTTTCTCTTTATAACTTCAACCAATATGTTGATATTCACACGTATTCTCACATTGCGTAAGACAAAAAGTATGACAATAATTCACTAGAATGAAGAAAATTAATTAAAACAACACAATTTCATAAAAATATTATATGCAAAATGTAAAATATGTTGGAGAAAATTTTTGATTACTTATAGAAAAAAATATATGCATGTGTATAATCGGGCGGGTTCAAGTTGGATAGTGAGAAAATCATGCCCACCCATTACCCGCAATATTCGGATTCGGATTTTACCCGTACCCACTAAAAGTTGTTCGGGTTCGTGTTTTACCCTACCCGATTAGGTCGGATTCGGGCGAATATCCACTATTACGGATATTTTTGCCATCCCAAAAACAGGTTGAAAACATTTGAGGGGCCACCGACACCAGTGATTAACCTAGAAGGCCCATTAGTTCATTATTCGTCTTACCCCGCTCAGTTAAAATGGGGGAAAAAACCTACATGGCTCAATCCCTCACAGTCACCTCCCTAGTCCCAAGAAATTGTACGCCACAGCTGACATGCCCACATCCAAGTCCAACCTTATCTTTTCCATTATCAGAGCCACGCGCACAACCCAATACACCACCAACTCTCAAATTCGCCATCGCCTACTCCCCACCCATCATCGCCGCCACCGCCCACTGTGACCAAAAGAACCACCGCTAAATCTCCCTACATTGATTGTACCCTCTGATTCACTATCAACTCTAATCGTCCTCTCCCGTCGCTCTCTCCTCACACTCTTCAATTTGTTGTTCCCTTTTTAGTTTTGATCAATACACTCCTCCTCCTAGCCTCTCTTCTCCCGATTGATCTCTTTTCAGCTTTCTTCCAGATCCCTTTTTTCGGTATTACTCCCGTTGATTTGCCCATTTGGGATATACATGTTGGGATTGATCTACTATGATGATCTCAACAATAAGCTACTATGATGATCTCAATTTCCAAAGCAACTTTGAGAAAATCAAGAGCCACTACAATGGAAAAGAGTTGACCCAGCTAGAAAATCTTGCCAACAATGTTGTTGACGAGGCTGATGATACAACTATTGAGGATCATGAGAATGAGCCAGTCCATCAATGACCAAAAAGACAAAGAACCAAAACTCTAGACTAGTCATCCTCACTAAACTTTAATTTGAAGAATATCAAAACAGTCAACCAAGTAAGTACAAATTATATATATTCCAGTTGCCCAATTCATGCTAATAAATTGTAACATAATGATAATAATTGCCAATACCATGTATTACCACCATGGTAACTAATTATATACCATACACACATTACCACCATGGTATCTTACAAAACTAAAATCCCATTATGTAGGCTGAGAATGCAATCAAACTGGTTGAAGCATCGATGAAGGCAATGATGAAAGCAATCAAAGAGCAGTACAACACCCAACTTGATAAGATGCTCAAACACAAAGAGAATCTTCAGAAAGAAAGCTTTGATGAATATGTTCAGCCCACGGAAGGAGAAAAATCTGACAATGAGGTTGTAGGAAGAGACAGTGAGTGTGAAGATGATGAAGAAGAGAACGATGAAGAAATCAATGCCATTTTGGATAAAACCCTGAAGACAATATTCAAAGAGGCAAAGCTAGACAAGAACCAAATAAGGAACAAGGAGGGAACACAACAAGAAGATGATTCACAACCAACTACAGTCAATCTTGCTGCACCAACACCAAAGCCAAAAGAAAAGGAGCAAGATGATTCTGGTATTGAAGTAGATGTATCGTCAAAATTTGTTCCAGAAACTTCAAGCCAAGGAACCACCAAAGAAGTTCTAGAAAAACCAGCTGAAAGAGAAGAACAACCAAAATCTGCTCCAAAAGGTGTGAATATGGAAAGCAACCAAGAAGGAGTTCCACTGGTGACAGTTGCAACAGAAGCACCAGTACAATCTGTTCAAGAAGTTCCGGATCCGGAAAACACCCCAAAAGGAGTTCTAGAAAAGACACCGGCAAAAGAAACATGAGAAGAAGGAGCTAGAGAAACAACAACTCCAATGGATCTTCATAAGGAAACACCACAAGAAGAGAAACAAGGTCAAACTGCAAAGAAAGGCTGCAGAAAGTGATAGCAAGAAAACACAGTCAAATGATGTTGTTCGAGAAGAGACTCTGAAACTGCCAACCAAGGCTACTAAGAAGACTAAACTGACAAGGGGGAAGACGACATTCCATCCTTCGATCTCAGCCCTCTCAACCATCAAACACCACCACCACCAACAGCAACAACAGTAAAGTTGACTACCACCACGATAACCAATCAACCAGAAGAGCCTCGCAAAAGAAGAATCCTGGTGAAGAATGTGACTGGAAATGAAAAGAAGGCAAGAAGAATAACGCCACCAACAAAGCCACAAAGCACCCAGTCACAAAAGGAATCATATATAGCATGGTAAAATCTATACACAAGTAGTCAAGAGAATATCAAGGAAGTACATGAATGCATAAATGCTTACCTCGAGGACCTGAATACACCAACTGTAAAACCAAATTGCTCCACAATCACAAAGTGCACCAGTTGAAATAAAGGATGGTGTCATGAATGCGGTACCAATTGCAACAATGACAACACCTGATGACCTGTTCAGCAACATCCTGGAGTACATAAGATGCAAAAACAAGAAAGTTGTGAACAGGTAAGTCATCATCTTAAAACTTCAAATGTATTCTATGGTAATCCAGAATATCCGATAAGTAGAATATCACAATTACATGATGTTATATGATGTTACAAAAATGAGGAAACCATAAATACTGTGGTGATCTAGTTTGTTACCATATGGTAAGATATGGTAGAATGGAGTAAAACATAAGTCCTATTGTATTTTGGTTTATTACCATATGGTAAGATGTGATAATCTATGGTTTAATGTTATAAAATGGAGTAATCCACAAGTCCTGTTTTATTTTGGTTTAATACCATATGGTAAGATGTGGTAAGATATGGTTTATGTTATAGAATGGAGTAAACCATAACTCCTGCTGTGTTTTGGTTTATTACCATATGGTAAGATTAGATATATCTATGGTTTAATGTAATAAAATGGAGTAATCCACAAGTCCTGTTTTGTTTTGGTTTATTACCATATGGTAAGATGTGGTAAGCTACGGTTTGTTGTGGTAAGCTATGGTTTGATGTTACAAAATGGAGTAAACCATAAGTCCCGTTGTGATGTGCTTTTATACAGTGAAGAGATAATGTTTAGGAGGAAGGATGCAACATTCTTACTGAAAAGGGAGTCATTACAGTCGATTGACATTGACTGTGAAATCACAGCTGATGTCATCGACTGGTATGGAGATCGAATGAACAGGAATGAAGCAAAAAAAGGAAAATTCGAAAGGTGGTTCTTCGTTGGATCTTTGGCAGTAAGTAAACCCACCGATATTCTGTTAATAGTTCTTAAAAACCCATATATAAAACACAAAATAACAACCACGACTTTCAGGGTGACTGCCAACTGGACATTCATAGTGACAATCCTCCACGAACTCCAGACGATTACTACAACAAAGTGGACTTGGACATTAAAGAATGGGCAAGAAACCTCAGCTTCACAGAATGTAACCTTGTAAGTATCTCAACACAATATTATATCATAGCATGTGGCAAGATATACTTTTAGTGCTTACCATGTAAACTTCTTCTAATCAGTTATAAATTCTTTTGCAGTGGTTCTTCCCTTATTGTGATAACAAACACTACATCATGACTTGTGTGAACGTCAAAGGAGAAAGGTTTGAAGTGCTCGACAGTCTCCGTCACATAAGTATTGAACAAAACTACAAAAAAATGGCAGAGAGGGTTGTCCAGTACGCAATCAACTACATGAAGACACAGTTTGCACTTAGGTCACACAATTCGCTCAACAGGGGTCGACGCTCCCGCTTTGGAGCGGCAAAATGCGAATTTGAGCAAATTCGTATAAAATTCGCGATTTTTTATTTGTTGGAGCGCGAATTTCCAAAAAAAATCATCAATTTAATTAAGAGGAACATAGCAGAAGAGAAAGAGTCGATGGTGAAGACAACCGGTTTGCTGAAGGGGATGGGATCGTTGGCTGGTTGATGGAGTAAGCCGAAAAGATGTCGAAGTCTCTGCATTTAGAAGAGAATCAATTAATTGGAAGAGATTTTGAAATTTGGTTGGATGACTTCTTGTCGGAACAAGAAATTGCAGTATAGATCAAGGATTTCACACACTGCATGTTGGAATCTCGTCCGGGTTTTGAAGATCAGAAGGTTGCAGGGAGAAATGGGGGATTCGTCGATGGGAAGGAGTGTGTGTAGAAAGGGGTCGCGAGATGAGGGTATTGGTGACATGAGGAAGAAGAGAGCAGTCCGCAACTTTGAAGTGACATGAGGGAGAAGAAGAAGAAGAAGAAGAGAGCAGTCGACGGCTTGAATTTAGATGGCAGTAGATCGTTTAGGGTTTGCAATTTTGAGACAGCCAAGTTGGGCTCAATCGGTACCCTTAGTTAGGCCTTGTTTTCTTATCTGAAAAATTTCCATGGGCTGTGCTTAGCTAGTCTTTAGTTTGGTTTCATCTTTTACTTATAGGTAATTAAAGGCATTAACCATTGAATTGGGATGCTTCTTATTTGACGTAGGATTTTCAGTTGGTCTCATTTTTCCGAATGTATGATATTGTTTAAATAATATTTTAATTAAAATAATATAATATTAACGCTCTACCGGCGCTCTGAACTTACAATTCTTCATGAATAAACGCTCTCACGCTCTCGCTCCCGCTTCCGGTCCACGAATCGGTAAGCTAAGTTTGCACACAAGACAGTAAAGTGGGAGAGGTTTATCTGCTTCAACCTCAAAAAGGTTACACAACCGGACTTCAAGTCATGTGAGAAGTACATCATTAGGTGGATGAGACACTGGCAAGATAAGTACAACAGTGTCCTGACCAATGATTGGAAGAGGATTGGTATGATAAATGAAGAAAAAGAGTGCCTAATGTTGGACATCATTCTTGATGCAGACAATCTTGAACGGGACATGATCATGAAAGCTTCAACAAAGTACTGCAATATGAAGAACAAGATGAAGATGTGAAAGAAAGGACATGAAACTTCTATTATGATTGTGTTAAGTAGCAAGATGTGAAAGAAAGGACATGAAAACCAAAACAAATATGAAAGAACAAAATAGGTTCAACAACTCAACCAGCTTCAACCGTTCATTCACATAATCCTCTATGAAAACTGTGATTCAACAAATTAAACAACTATCACAGCATCAGCCTCAAACTTTCTTCAACAACCTTCAAATTTTCCTCCTCAAGCCTGCTAGTTTTTCTCTTCTTCTTACTTACAGCCCTTGTAGTCTCCGCAACTGGAATTGGTCGTTTCGAAGGCTTGAAAGAATCTTTTTTAGGCTTAAACCCCTTAACTTTTCAGACCGGTACATCATCTATACCAAGATAACAAAAAGAAACTACAATCAATGATATTATATATATATATATATATATATATATATATATATATGGCAAAGGCTAGCGTACACTAGGTGTACATTGTACGCCTGTGTTCACACCTATTAATTAATAATTTTTAATTTATTTATAATTAAGGTAATTATTAATAATAAATACAATTGCAATTATAACCATTCATTACCTATTGTTCACGTTTTAGTCCCATATAAAATTTATCATACATTGTGTTCATATTAGTCCCTTAACTCACAATCATATATATAATAGTACCTTTTTCAAATTATAAATTTAGAACACCCAAACTTTATAATCATATACAAGTATACAACTTCAAATTCTTTTTTTTGTTAACACGCCCAAACTCTATAATTCCTGTTTTGTCGTTTTGTCTTCCTTCTACTTCCCTCAACTGATCGACGCCGGTGGTGTGTGATGAAGAATCTCCGTCCAGTCCAATCTCTCGCTGCAACTCTCACTAGTCGGATTTCTTTTAAAACACGCCACAACACTCGTCGCTTTGTCGTTTCGACATCTAGTATGAAGAATCTCTGTCCAATCTCCGACTCCAGCTTTGGTCAAGAAGCAGCAGGGCCTCTCGGATTGGGGCCGCTGCCAGTGAAGTCGAAACTCTGCTTCGTATGCTCCAAGGTCGTCGACCGGTAGCAAGAATCCATCCGTGCCGGAGACCGGACGACGAATTCATCGAGCTCCGCTCTTCCCTCTTCCCTCTTCCACTAGTTCTCTTTCTCGAAAACCTCTCCTAATCGCCGCCGCCGAAGAATTAATTTGCCGATGCAATTGTAGGAAGGAGAATTTATGCTGATGCCTGTTCGATTTCTGATTTTTGGGGAAGAATAGCCAGATTTTCTGGGTTCCTGAGAACAGGGGCGAAGCCTGTGCAGCAACGTTGAGCGCCCTGAAATTGAATGAGCAAATTATCAAAATTAATAATTACCATCATCTTCCTCACCCTTTTTTTCTGCATCTGATCTATGATATTCATTGGATATAATATCACACAGGATAGGCCGCTTCATGGTTCATCTGTTGAATTCAAATCCTCCCCCAATTCAATCATCGAAAAGAGATATACCAACATGCAACAAAAGAAACTAACCCAAGGGATGAAATTGAATCTCGAGAAAATAAAACAAACCAATAGTAATGTTGCAATCCCATAATAACCCAAGTTTTGCTCTCTACAAGGCAGTTCACTTCCTCAAGAACAAAGCAGCAATAGCGGAATCGGAAAAATGCCCAGAACGGAGGAAGAAGAGCGGTATGGAAGAAAGAGATTGAGACTTACCTTACCTGCTCGGGGTGTGGGGCTGCCGCTAAGAAGGGGATGTGGAGAATGTAGATCATAAAGAAACGTTGGTGCGTCATTCGGAATCGGGGGAGATAAGTTAAAGGATGACCAAGAAGGAGAAAGGAGACTAACCATCTCTCACTTCTGATGAGGATTGGAGGTCTCCGTCTCATCTTCCGTCGGTTGGTTCGTCTCCCACCATATATGAATACTAAATCAACCTCGTTTTGGAAACCCAGGGTCATTCAGACCCTGGTTCTCCGCCAGAGATTAGCGCCGATCGCCATCGTGAGGTTGTTCCATCCCGTCAGAGATTAGAGCTCATGGGCCACCCTGTTTGCAAATAGCTTCCCTGGTCGCGATTGATTTGTTTAGGATAGAAGAGGATTAAAGGTTTGTAAGAGAGAGAGGAATGATTTGTTTGGGGTTGGAGACGAGAGAGTATGACCTGATAGTTTCTTCTTTCTTGGGAGAGCACTCTTATCTGCATCAAATTATACAACGAATTAATTTAAAATAACAATTGTAGTTCTTTATTTTTACAAGAAATTTAGGTGTTATATATGATGATAAGAAGCAAGAAGGTACTATAATTGTTAACTTGAAAACTAACATGATTGATTCAAGCAGAAAGACAGTAAACAATCATGTGGTACTAAATAGTATTGAAAAATAAATTAATAGGTATGATTGTAATTGTAATTATTATTAATTATTGATTTACTTATAATTAATAATAAAAATTAATAGGTGTGGACGGAGGTGTACGTCGTACGTCAGGTGTACGCTAGCCTGAACCATATATATATATATATATATATATATATAAAATCATCCTCCTCAAACATTGCATATATCAAAACACAAACTCTAAACAATAAAAAACTTACTGTCATAGTTAGAAGACGTGCTTGTTCTAGCAAGTTCAATAATTGGTAGGACTTCACACTTTTTGATCAAATCAGTCATGAAGGCCACGACTGATTTATACAAATCATCATCCAACGAAATCCTGTTGATCATTGATGCAGAAACAACTGACAGATTGAACAGACGGGACTAGTATTTTGCTGGACTATCAGTAGACGGAACTTCAAAACAAAAGTTCCCTCCAGTTTTTTCTGCTATTGTCCACCGCTTCAAAATCAAACTACTAGGAATGTGCTGGAACTTCAGATTGCATGTTGTAGACCATAATATATCATATACCCTCATTTGATGCTTACAGATCAAACCACTTGACTCCCACTTACGGCAGAAACACTTGATTTCACCATTATCAAAATCAACCTTCAACACCCTACTATCTAACCTTGTAAGGTCATCCTCCAATATGAAGACATCAAACATTCCTACATGTCCTTCTGGTTCTATCTCCATATTTGAAAAAAATATTATACACAAGATATTCCTTGTACTCATCCCGGAAAAACTTGAATATCTTCGGCGTATACACATTAGCAACTTGCTTCACAATAGGACAAGTAGAAAACCGAGAATCAGCCAACGTAGATAACGCATAGTACTCTTCTTGTTCTTCAGAATCCCTCTTATTATCAAGCATCCTCTCAAAGTGGACACAGAATTTAGTAACGCTAAAATCTGACTGCAAGTAATGTCGAATATTACTATTGCAGCAGTCACTTAGTTGGGTACTCTTCATTCCTGCACCAAAATAACAATTCACCCAAGCTGAAGACCACTTCTTCCTGACTTTGTAAATGCCCTGTAACCAACTGTGTCCCAAAGGTCCCTTCCCAAGAAAACACTCTCAACCATCTTCTTCCAATTATTCTCAAAATCATCCTCATCATCAGCATTATACATCAAATAACTAAGTTCACTAAGAAAATCAGAGTCACACAAACTTCCCAGATTAACAACTGCATTCTGAGCAATATGCCATGTACACAGCCCATGAAAACAATATGGGAAAACAGACCTTATACCAGCAGCAATTGCAGCAGGCTGATTAGTAAACATTGATGAGGGTCTCACAACTCCCATGCATTTCAAAAACTGATCGAAAAGTCATTCAAATGTTGCTATTGTTTCATCATATAGAAGAGCACCCGCAAAGACAGTGAGTTGGTGATGATGGTTGAAACCAACAAACAAAGCTACAAAAACATAAAAAAAATGTGAGTAAAAACAATTCTACCAACACGTACCACGTGGTAGAAGGTACAAATAAAAATAATACCACCTCGTACCATATGGTAACGACTTCTAAGAACAAAACACTAATCAATACTAACCCATACCATATGCTACGGACTTCTAACAACGCAAACACCACCTCATAGAATCATGATACATAATGATAAAAATAATCATACAAACTCACAAAGACAATAATAAACAACAAACTAGAAAACATACCTAATGGTCGATACTCTTGTTAGTCCGGTAAGTAGTATCAAAACTAATTGAATCACCAAAATAATGAAAATCCATCCGCATGTTCCCATCTGCCCAAAAAATACTAGCAGTGTTCTCTTCAACATCAACCTCCACCTCATGAAAGAACCCAGGATCCATCTGTGCTTGACGTCTAAAGTATGCAAGCAATGCAGACGCATTACCATACTCCATTGATAATGTCCTCACAGTTCGTAGATGGTTCTTCAAATCATTCTTTGTAAACCCAACAAAATTCCGACCACCACCAGTCCTACTAATTGCATTATACGAAGAAGTCACACCAATACCAGCAGCATCATTCACCTCTGCCAACATCTTGTACACAGGAGCCATTTGTCTGCTGGATCTCACGTAGTGATGCAGAGACTCATGAATCATGTCATGGTTGTGCACATTATACCAACGATATATCTTGTAGCATTTCAACTCTTCAAACCAACTCAGTCGTATATAAGCACCATTACATCCACCCCTGAGTTCTGGAACATTATGAACACGAACCTTCGTATCAACAAGACCTACATTATCAGGGTTATTCTCGCTACCTTTTCTCCAACCTTCCTTATTGCAACAATACTTTATATAATAGACAGCTGAAGAACCACCATTGAGCTTCAGACATGCTGATTGGTTATAAGTCCTCACACCAAAACCTTCATGATTCCCATAATCTACATAGAAATTATATGCATCATCTGGTGTATTGAACTGTAAGTCCTTCCAAGAATCACGAACAGTAGGATATATACCATTGAAACCTACAAACATTATAAAGCAACATATTAAATAGGCGAAATACATTCATATAGCCAAACCTTTCACTCCTGTGACAGTTATAGCCACAACTTTTAATAATGACAAATCTAGCCATTCCTTGTATAAATTCTTTTTATTTTAACAGACCGGTTAACTTTGTTGACTAGACTAACGAGATGTGCTGTCATGGCAATTTTTATAGTTTATTTTCCATGTTGGATTTACATCCATTTAATTTAATTTAAATATAAAAGAAAAATTGTAAGGGAAGCCAAAGGTCACGTACAGAGACTCATTCAGCCACCCCTTTCAAACTCATTTACGATCCCCACTCGACCAGAATCCGAATTTGCTTTTCTATCGAATTCTCCGTCGGAGGTCAGAGAATCGAACCGTGGGAGACCAATTGTCGTGAACCAACACAGCCGTGAAGCTCCAAAAAAACCCATATTCTCATCATCCCCATCTCCGATGCCGCAGTCGACGGTTCTCCATCTAATTGACGGCGACCTAACGGGATTCTAGTCTGGCCAACGCAACCCGATTTGACGGCTAGACCCTCTAGATTGCTGTGTAGAGAGCCATAATCCCGCTGGCTATCAAATTAACATTGCCCTAGTTTTCTCTATTTCAGTTGCGGTGAGTTTTCATCCCTGCTTCTTCATCAACGTTGCTATTTTTTTTTCAAAGCTTTATCTATTGTCGGTCTTGTGTTTATGGGTGCTGATTTACCCTCTTTTTTATAGCTCCATTCAAGTGCAAAACTGAGGAAAGTGCTACTAGAAAGCTGGTGAGGGGACCACAGAAATCATCTTTGTCACGATATTGCCCTTTCAACCACAGAGTAAGCATCTAAATCTTTTGGATACATTTGTCAAATTAGGTGAAAGAATCCAAGTTCTTGGATTTGTTTATTACAAGTTGTCACATGTTGTATTCAAGCCATCAATATGCTTTTGTCTTGTAGTTGGCTTTAGTGGAAATTGATGTTACTTTTACAATTGTTTATGACACAGATGGCAAACTATTTAGATATTCAATTCCATCATGGGGGGATTATGAACTTCTCTGGGGACATACCGTTTTACGTTGGTGAGTCGAGTGAGGTGGTGTTCCTTGATATGGATTTAATCTCCTACTTTGAGCTTGTTGCCGTATGTCGTGAAACATTTCATTATACAACCGTGGAAAGAATGTGGTATTTGGATTCGAGAGCTGGTATGGAAGTTGGTCTTCACCAAATCACTTTAGACAAGGACGTTATTGAAGGTTTACTGGTTGCGGCAGCTGAAGTTAAGGCCATATCACTCTTCGTTGAGGCAACTGCCAATGCTATGGTAGATGAGAATGACCCAGAGCCGCTTGGTGCTGAATATGAAGCCATGACAGCAATAGAGGAAGCCACAACGGCGGTATACAAGGTAGAAAATCATGCTGCACTAGATAAGCACCAGTCGTATGAATCTGACGATGCGATGACTTCCAATGATGAATATCATGAAGCCAGGGCCAATTTACGAGCATATGGAATGGCGAGGAAGAGGAAGGTCCATACAAGGGTGTACCGTTCTGGGGAAGAGGTGGAACAACTTGACGAGTTTGATGGGGATGACTCAGATTCCCAAGGGGAGGAAGGTCACTTCGAAGACGAGGCGGTCCGTGCTAACGAAAATCCAAACCCCGTTAATGAGGGTGAGCCTCTTGAACAACATTTTCCACAAACTCAGCAAGTAGAAGAAGGATCCAACTCAAGTTATAGAGGATCTGAAGATTCTGACCACGTGCGACGCAATTTGTCTGATGAAGAGCCTGCTGAACTTTATGATGATGCACCTCATTATGATCCTGCTTGTGATCATAAGGTTTTACAGCTCGTATGTCGTATGAAGTTTGAGAGTCCAGAATAATTTAAGGAGGGGGTTGTTAAACATGCAGTAGCTTCTGGGGAAAATTTGAGATGGACGAGGAGTACCCAAACTAGAAGAGAGGTGAAATGTAAGGCTTCTAATTGTAAGTGGAAGCTTTATGCTAGTTGGTTTAGAAAGGACATGTGTTTCATGATTAGAAAGGTTGATCTCTCTCATAGTTGTGCAAGGTCTCTTCGAGTTAATAAGGTAACTGCAAAGTGGATAGCATCTGATCTGCTTCCAAGATTCAGGATCAATCCAGAATGGGCCCCAGATCATATTATGGCGGAGGTGAAAGAAAAGCATAATTTGGAGGTCAATAGGAGGACATGTTATAGGGCTAAGGTTGAAGCTATTAAGTTGTTGAGTGGGTCATTGGTTGATGAGTACCACAAGCTCGAAAGTTATATGGCTGAATTGATAAACCGAGATCATGATGGACGATTCATTTTAGAAGTCGATCCTCATCCTACTGACCAGAAAGTTTTATTCCAAAGGTTCTATATCGGTTTCTCGAGTTTGAAAAAGGGTTTCTTAGAGGGTTGCCGACCATTCTTTGGTTTGGATGGGTGCTTCTTGAAGGGAGAGGTTAAGGGAATGTTGGTTACCGCTGTAGGAAAAGATGGAAACAACCAGATGTTTCCGATTGCTTGGGCTATTGTCGAAGGAGATAATACAAATTCGTGGACATGGTTTCTTCGAACATTGTCCCAAGAATTAGGCTTAGTTGAAGGGAGAGGGTGGACTGTAATTTCGGACCAACAAAAGGTAATATTTGTTCTTATCTTTTTATCATATAAAAATTTACTTGTGAACTCACACACATTAACTTTGTTTCTGTTAATGAGCCAAGGCCACCAGCAACTTCCTTATTGCAATTAACGAATGAAGGTTTACTGGGACTTCTAACTTTAATAGAATGATATCTTATTTGAGGTTTATTTGTCTTATCGTAGGGTTTGGTTGAAGCAATTAACGAATGTCTGCTTGATGCAGAACATCGAAAATGTGCCCGTCATGTGTATGCTAATTGGAAAGTAAAGAACATGACTGATCGAGTGCGGAAGTTATTTTGGAAGGCGGTGTATGCTTGTAATGAGGTGGATTGGAGAAAGGCCACTTCTGAAATGGAAGCGATACAAGGTACATAACTTGGTCCTACCCCTTATAAGGATTTCATGGAAGCTGATCCGAAACGTTTCTGTCGTGCTTTCTTATCTACTATCCCGAAGTCTGACTCTGTTGAGAGTAATATATGCGAGACATGGAATGGAAGCATTGTCAAATATAGGGGTTTTAGGATTATTGACATGCTTGAGGGTATTAGGGAGTACATAATGACCAGAGTTGTCACCAAATACAAGATGTTGAAAGATACAACATATTTGCTTTGTCCAAGAATTTGAAAACGTGTGGAAAAGGCAAAAGAACTTTCACAGCTATGTGTTTCTCGACAAACCCTTGAGAACAGGTATGAAGTGAAAATGGGAGGTGAAGGTTATATAGTAGACGTAATCACCACTTGTACTTGTGGGTATTGGGCATTAAGTGGGTTGCCATGTTGTCATGCCGTATCAGCAATATCCCACTTGAGAAAAGAAGTTGATGACTTTGTCCATCATTCATATCATGCTGAATTTGTGGTGAAGGCATACAATTATGGGATTCCATGCCTAGATGGAAGGCAAGCTTGGCCTACCGCTACAGGATATCCTATCTACCCTCCCAAAAGCCGAGCAATGCCGGGCATGCCGAAGAAAAATAGAAAAAGGCGGCCGGTGAGATGGAGACTCGCACACAAAGAAATGGGATTGGCGAAGAAATTATAAGACGAGGAATGATGATGCATTGCACCAAGTGCAAACAAGAAGGTCATAACTCAAGAACTTGTAAAAAACTACCAGTTAGACAAGGAGTGGTAAGAATGTGGTATCGGTTGATGGTTTGTGATGCGTATATTTTTTACATTTCTAAAACTTAACATATTTTGATTGGTTATTTGCAAGGAAAACACAACACAAGGGGGATATCCAGAAGCTGAAAATGGAACTCAGCAACCGCTTCAACCTCCTACCCAACAAAAGGTCAGAATATATGTGATTGGATTACTCTTATTATTGTGTAGTCCATTTTTTATGTTTGGTCCTTTTAAATACTGTCCATTTTTTATGATTGGTCCTTTTAAATACTGCCCATTTTTTATATTTTCTTATTTTTAGAGAGATGGTCAAGCCAGTAGAAAACGAACAAGAAAACAAATAGATGAGAACAATGTCACCCATCCTAGTGCAGCCACAATAAACCGAACAGGACAACCACAGGGGAACAATGGAAGGCAGAAAAAACTATTCATTGTAGCAAATGTGGACAATCTACACGCAATGTAAGGAAATGCCCTTTGAACAAAGGAGCAGGGGTGCAAGTAAGTGAAGTTATACCTCTTGATTTGTTTTGGTTTTTGTATGCTTACTTTATTTCAATTGCTATATGTTGTATGTGAGCTTGAATGTTGCTTATAAGAATATAATCATTTTGGTTTTTCTCTTTACAGCTTAATGGAGCTAATGGACAATCTACTGTTGTTGGTCCATCGAATCCAGTTCGTGGAACTCATCAAACTGCAACGGAGTGCCTAGGAAGTCAAGCCCCACTCACGCAACCTTAGATGGAGTGGAAATTTGTTGAGGCAACAAGTTTTTTATTAGTCTTTGGCATTTAGAGGCTATTTTGATATGCTCGTGTAAATACTATGTTTCATTCCTCAACTATTATCACACTTTTGGCTCCTATTTTAGGTATTAATCGTTGCTTCTGTACATTTTTACATTGATCATTTGTTTCAGGAAAAAAAAAATCTAAAATTCAATTGTTGAGCTGCTTCTTTTTTGACAATTTTAGCAATATACTTGTCTAGAACCTTTCTCATATTGAGTTGTTTCTTCCTGTACACAAACAAGCATGGAGGAGGGAATTTGTTAGACAAATTCTGCATTGGGAATGGCAGTTACTTCACATATGGAGGACACTGTTTGGAGATAGACCGGGCAAGAAATTACCAAGTCAGCAACAGAAGACATAAAAATGAAAATAAGCTTAAAAAATTTATTTTGTTTTCCTCAATTTATTTTCTGAAAATTAATTATTTAATGAAATTATTTTTATTTTATTAAATATGACGTGACAGCTAGGTGCATGATGTGGCAGCTGATGTGGAAGTTGACATGAATAGGTGTATGTCCACCTCAGCTTACCGTTAACGGTGTTAAATAAACCTCTAATGCCGTTAAAGTTTATAACGAAAATGGCTATAATTTTCCAAACAATATCCTAAATCTGGCTAGATTTGTCATTACTGAAAGTTGTGGCTATAACTGTCACAAGGAGAAAAGGTTTGGCTATACCAATGTATTTCGCCTATTAAATATGTACAAATATAATACCACCATGGTATAATAAGGTAAAGTGTATTCCATTCACAAAAACCAACATGGTAACTTTTTACACTAATTACAACAACAGACTATTTGTGGAAAAACATAACTATACTATTATGACAAAATACCAGTAATTACCACCATGATATGATATGGTAAAATGAATTCCACACCACAACAGAATAACATCTCAACATATACCAGTAATTACCACCATGGTAAGATATGGTAAAATTAATTCCACACGACAGGAGTATCACATCTCAACGTATACCAATAATTACAATCATGATACAATAATTACCACCATGGTATGATATGGTAAAATGAATTCCACGCCACAACAGAATTACATCTCAGCATATACCAATGTTTACAATCATGGTACAAATAATTACCACCATGGTATGATATGGTAAAAATTAAATACACAGCACAACAATATCACAACACAACACTATGGTGTCACCTCTCAGCGTATACCAGTAATTACCATCATGGTACCATATGGTATCTAACACATTCACTTCAATTAACAAACAAATTTGTATATCTTACCTCTTGATACATCAAAGTTAGGCGAATGACCAAATCCAACATCGCTAGATGAAGAACTAGTTCCAAAAACGCTAGATGAAGAACCAGATCCTACAACGCTAGATAAAGAAACAGATCTATCGAATGGAACAACCTCGCCACAATTTATGTAACTCATTTCACCAGAATCCTGCAAAAACACTAAAACACAAAGAACATGAACATAAACAAAACAATAAAAATCATGAATAAGCTCGATTAGCTAAATAGAAACACAAAGAAACTCACACAGAGAAGAATCTAGAAAACCTACAAATAAACAAAAAATCTCAATGTAACTAGATATTATCGCAACGAAAACCTACAATGAAACCAAAGATCGACAGAATGCTCAACGAACCACATCAGGTTAAAAGTTAACGACATAACAAGAAGAATTAGAAAAACTAATATCTAACCAGAGATAAACTCGCCTAATATTTAGGTAATTCACCTAAGTTCTCGCCGTCGAACAATTATGGAGAGAAAAATTCTCCATAGCTCGATCCCGTGTTTCTAAGCTGCTGCTCTCACTTTCTCTCTCCAAAAACACAATCTCAGCTTGCGCAAAAGATTCACAACGGATAAAGAGGGAAAGTAATTAATTCAAATAAACGAAAAAATGCCCATGATCATCCCCGTACCAATCGCAGCCACATGATAAGTTCGCCCCAAATCAACGGCTGCTAAGCAGTTATCATTACCTCCTTTCATTAGTTTTCTTATCTTAAAATGAGGAAAACTTTCTCGGACTTAAAGGATAGTCCCGTCCAAGGGAGAGGTTAGAGTGCTAACTTCATAGTAGTTAGCACCGTACTAATTACTCTAATCCTCATTTTTTTTAATTGAATGTGACGGTGAATAGTTACAAAATGCTTGTTTGGTATTTCATATTTTCACTATATTAAAAATAATATATAAATAAACATATAAAATCTATTTTTATCTCTCCTCTATTTATTAGACATTTTCTACCGGAAAAATTACTAACAAATTCATTTGACTAATAGTAGTGATTTTAGGATGATAGTAGTGATTGTAGAATTTTTAATTAATAGCGGCAGTTTTTTTTGAGGTTGGTAATAGTGATTTTGGAGGGTCATAGTGATTTTTAAGTAGCTAATAGTGTTTTAAATTCTTTGAATTTGTAGTGAATGATTTTTTTTTAACAAGAATCACTACCGCACATTATAAAACATACTAAGAACAGAGAAAATGACTACCACAGATGGTCAAATCACTACTAAAAGATGAATAATCACTACTATACATGAGCAAAATGCTAATACTGAACAAAAACCACTACTAATAAAATCTATACATGTGTTCCCATTCCTTTCTCTCCTTCTTGTCCAGGGGTATATATCTTCCAAAATCACTACGTAAACCTACAATCCCCATTACAAAATCACTACTATAAACTACATTGACGGTAAGAGGCGCACTTGAGGTGAACGGTGGCGACGAAAAGGGTTGTGAGCGGTTGAAGAGACGATTGTGAATCTGGATCTGGAACAAAGAAGTGAGGCAAAGAGCCTAGATCTGGCGTCGGATCTGCTCAATGGTTATACCGATCCGCCATTCCCTCTGGTACACCTTTCTGCCTTTCACAGCAGTCTTGGCGGCGACCTCAATGCCGGCGGTTGATAGAGAGATCCGACGAATCATGGGGGAGACTCCTCCTCGCCATCGTCGCCACCTACCTCCTCTATCGGCATCTCGTGCTACCCTTCTTCCCCGTCGCCGCCTGCCTCCGTCGCATTTGCATGTCTCTGTGAGCACCCCTTCCTTCCCATCGCCGCACACCGTACGCACAGATGGATAAGATGTGAGAGAGGAGAGACGGTTGGTTTTGGAAGAGTGGAAAATGGAGAGGCGGCCGTGGGGGAGAGGGAAGGTGAGAGGTCCTTTTTATATTAGGTTTTAATATGATATTACTAAAATATCCTTCACTTAATAAAAAAGCCTTTATTCAGCCGGAAATAAATGGAAGCTGATCTATGAGATTAGGACGATCCTAACGGAGTATGGGGTTAGCATCCCATCCCATCCCCGTCCAACATGAATTTAGATTCATGTGTGTGGTAGCAAGTGATTTGCAAGACGCACAACTTGATAGCGATATCACTGATATATCATACTAGGACCATTCACCTTTTTGAAAGTTTCGTAAAAAAGAGGCGATACAGTGAAAATATTGTTCAAAGCTGGATTGCGATATCACGGATGCAATTTGCAGGTAGCTAGTAATCGGCCAAATGGCTTCCTTTCCCTTCTCCCTCCAAATATTTCATTGCTTCGCTCCAGATTTCTGTTGAAAGATGGAAAGTTGGAAATCAAGCAAATCAAAGATACATTGGCGGTAATCAAGCAAATCAAACGGACACTGATGCCAGCTTACCCTTTATGGAGAAATTCAAAGGCAACGGTCTTCTTCAAAGCTGCTATATAATCTTCCTCGGAGTAATCAAGCATGGTACTTGGTTAGAAGCGGTACAGGGCTGTCTACTTAGTGGGCTAATATGAATAGAGGAATAGGATCTGTTGGATTGGCGGTGTAATGGGTCTGGATTGGGATTCGGGGTTTCTTTCAGATTTTCACTTCATTGTTCTTGAGTCTATTTCTCATTTTTTACTTTGCTTGATAGGGAAAATTCAATAAAAACAGAGTCTCCTAGAACTCAGTGCAGTACTGAGTCTAGGACGAGGACTAACCCAGTAGTTTGGGGAACCTCGTTAAATCGCCTTGTCCCTGCTCTTTTCTGATCTTCTTTGCTGTGCTGCTCTGCTTTTCTCTTCCCCTGTTCTGTCTCTGTTCTTCAGCCGAAAATGTTCACTTGCAAGAAAGAAGACGATCTCGTCTCTAACTGCAAGTAATATTGAAGTGGGCCTATTTTATTTTAGTTTGGTCTGTTTCTTTTGCAGGCTTAGAAGTATTTGGGCCCAGTCTCGGAGAGAAACAGAGCTCGAGGCAAAGAACGAAATTTTCATTCCAATTCTGGTTGCCTTGCTCTTCGATCTCCTTTTTCCCCAAATCCTCTAAGAACCCTAATTTATCCTTTAATTTCCTCTAATAATTGGTATCAGAGCCTGCCCTCGAAGAAGCTCATTCCTGCCAAGGTGAAAGATCCGATGGCCTCCAATTCCTTCGGGTAGGCGACTCTAAATCATCCTCCGATCTTCTCTGGAGGAAACTATACTGCATGGAAGAAGAGAATCAAGCAGTTTATGTGGGGCATCGATGATGAGCTTTGGCTCATCGTGCAAAATGGTCCTATCGACATGAATCTAGCGGAGCAACACCTATGGACTGCTGCACAGAAGAAAAGTGCTCAGTTGAATCAACGGGTGATGCATGTTCTTCAATCAGCAATGACTCCTGAAGAGGCAGATCAAGTTGAAACTGTGAATCAACACAGGAAATCTGGATTGCTCTCCAGAGCACTTACGAAGGTACCTCTAATAATCGAGAATCACACATTGATTTGTTGGTACATGAGTATGAATAATTCTCTATGCTAAATAATGAATCCATTCATGAGATGTATTCTAGATTCACAATTCTTATAAATAAACTCAAAGGGTTAGGTCGTACCTTTCTGGTTAAAGATCTCAATCGAAAAGTTCTTCAATCATTACCTAAGGAGTGGTTACCCAAGCGCACTGCTATTGAGGAGGCGCGTAATCTTGCAACTCTTCCTATAAATGAACTTATAGGATCTCTGCTAAGCCATGAAAGCATTATTAAGCAAGTTCATCAGGATGATGATAAGAGAAAGAAAACTCTAGCTTTTCAGTCTAGGGCCGTCGATTATGATTCTGATAATGATTTAGGAAGAGATTTTGAGAAAGAGTTTGCTTTGGTAAGCAAACGCTTTCATCGTATGCTGAAATATAAAAATGATCAGAAACGTCGCTTTGATGATTCTCGATTTACTACTAATGATCGTTTTAAGAGTTCACCACATGAAAGGCTGCCTAATCAGCAGACCAGGACTTTAGATACAGGTACAAGTGATCGAGAACCCCGGGCATGTTACAAGTGTGGGAAACAGGGTCATATCAGGGCTAACAGTCCTGAAACTCTCAAAGCTAAGGACCGCGCCATGAAGGCATCCTGGAGTGACTATGAGACTGATGAGGAACCAGACCAGATCGATGAAGAAGCCCTTATGGCCTTTTCATCCTCTTCAGGACACTGTTCAAATTCTGCACAGGTTGGTTCTTCCTCTCCACTTGAAGACACTGGTAAATTGAGTCAAGATGATGACCTCTGGTACCTTGACAGTGGCTGTTCGCATCACATGTCAGGTAAGCAAGACATTTTCTCATCTCTTAAATTTAAACGAGGTGGCAAAGTTACCTTTGGTGATGATAGTTCTGGCACAATTGTTGGAATAGGAACCATTGGTAAATTACCTTCACCTATGATTCATGATGTCTTACTTGTTGATGGGCTTAAGCACAATCTGCTTTCCATAAGTCAGTTGTGTAGTAGTGGTCATAATGTTATTTTTGAAACCTCTCGTTGTCTAGTGAAGAGGTCAAGCGATGAAACTGTCATTTTTGTTGGATCAAGACAGAATAATATGTATGTTATTGATCTTAGAAATCTTGATGCTTTCAACGAATACTGTTTCATTGCTTCCTTTCATCAAGAGCTTCTCTGGCACAGGAAATTTGGACATATTAGTTTGCAAAAACTAGCTATGTTGTCTAAGTTAAACTGGTTAGAGGGCTTCCTGCTCTTAAGGAAAAATCAAACTTCTTCTGTGGTACTTGTATTTCTGGTAAACAAACACGAAGATCATTCAAGTCAAAACCAGACATTACTACTACAGCTGTCTTTGAGCTGCTGCACATGGATCTTTTTGGTCCTTGTAATGTTACTAGTTTGGGTGGCAAGAATTATGTGTTTGTTATAGTCGATGATTTTTCCAGATTTACCTGGGTCTTCTTTCTTGCTCAAAAGTCTGAAACTTTAGCTAAGTTTAAAACGTTTGCTTTACTCCATGCTGATCAAATTAAAACGGTTAAGAGTGACAACGGGGGTGAGTTTATTGTAGAAGAATTTGAAACTTTCTGCAATAATACTGGGGTCGCTCATATTTTCTCTGCTCCTCGTACCCCTCGACAAAATGGGTTGTAGAGCGGAAAAATAGAACTCTAATCGAATGTGCTCGCACTCTTTTGTTGGAATACAATCTGCCAAAATACTTCTGGGCAGAGGCTGTAAGTACAGCGTACTATGTAATCAATCGTGTTCTTGTTCGAAAAACTCTGAATAAATCCCCTTATGAACTGTTTAAGAACAAGTAGCCTAATATATCATACTTTCACCCATTTGGTTGTCCCTGCTATATTTTAAATACTCGAGATCAACTGGGAAAGTTTGATTCTAAATCTGACAAGGGAATTTTTCTTGGGTATTATGTCAAAGGACAAGCCTTTAGAGTGTACAAAACTCGTACTCAAAAGGTGGAAGAATCGGTTCATGTTCGATTCAATGACATCACCTCTGAGAAATCAGATTCTAGTCCTTTGACGTTTGACTTGTCTGAATTATTCTCAAAGTTTGATAAAGTTTCAGATATAGAGCAGGAGGCTAGTGACAGCATGCAGAACAACTCTGGAAACCCTCCTTCTTCTATGCCAGATGATACAGATAATCAAAACTCCTTAGATACTATCATTGCTGCTCCTCCACACATTCAGAAGCGTCACCCTACTACTCAAGTCATTGGGGATATCAATGGTGGTCTCAAACCTAGAGGTAAGTACATACCTGGACAATATGCCTATGTGTCACAAATAGAACCTAAGTCTTACAAGACTGCTTTAGGAGATGATGCATGGTTTCTGGCAATGGTTGAAGAACTCTCTTAGTTTGCTCATCTGCATGTTTGAGATTTGGTACCAAGACCTTTGAACGTAACTGTTATAGGCACTAAATGGGTTTTTAGGAATAAAACTGATGAGATAGGCATTATCATTCGTAATAAAGCTAGATTGGTTGCTCAAGGATACTCTCAGGAAGAAGGTATTGACTATGATGAGACGTTTGCCCCTGTTGCACGTCTTGAATCAATTCATCTTCTTTGTGCTTATGCTTCATTTTTGGGATTTCCATTATTCCAAATGGATGTTAAAAGCGCTTTTTTAAACGGAGTTATTGAGTAGGATGTGTATGTTGCTCAACCTCCAGGTTTTGTCGATCCCAAGTATCCTGATCACGTTTTTAAATTGAATAAGGCTTTGTATGGTCTCAAACAAGCTCCTCGAGCTTGGTATGATCGCCTTACTACCTTCCTTTGTGATCAAGGGTTCATTCAAGGATCAGTTGACAAAACTCTTTTTACCAAACATGTCTCATCGGATTTTCTGCTTGTTCGGATTTATGTAGATGATATAGTTTTCGGTTCTACCAATACTAGTCTTTGTTCCTCGTTCTGTGAGTCTATGCAAAGTGTTTTCGAGATGAGTCTGATGGGGGAACTTAAGTTTTTTCTTGGTCTCCAGATTCAACAAACCCCTGCTGGTACTTTTATTCATCAGTCCAAATATGTGTCCAACATGCTCAGTAAATTCGATATGACTGCTGTTAATCCCAGTCCTACGCCTATGGCGACTAATGTAAAACTGGACAAAGGCGAGGCTAGTATACCTGTCAATGAATCTTTGTATCGTGGCATGATCGGATCTCTTTTATATCTTACTGCCAGTCGTCCTGACATCCAATTTGTTGTCTGCCTGTGTGCTCGTTTTCAATCTCAGCCTAAACAAAGTCATTTATCGGCGGTAAAAACGCATTTTTCGATATCTGAAAGGTACTATAGATATAGGGCTTTGGTACGCGAAGCAAGATCAGTTTGATCTAGTTGGATATACCGATGCTGATTTTGCTGGGAGCTTAATAGATAGGAAGAGTACATCTGGTAGTTGTCAATTCGTAGGTACTTCATTGGTTTCATGGTCTTGTAAAAAGCAAGCAGCTGTTGCCTTATCTACTGCTGAGGCAGAATACCTTGCTGCCGGTAGCTCTTGTGCACAGCTTCTCTGGCTTAAAACTCAACTTGCTGACTATGGTATGGCTGTTTCCTCTATTCCTTTGTTTTGCGACAATACGAGCATCATATGCATGTCCAAAAATCCTGTCCAGCATTCTAGAACGAAGCATATTGACATTAAGTATAATTTCATTAGGGAATTGGTTCAGGCAGAGACTATTGTGCTTTCATATATTTCATCAGAGTTTCAACTTGCTGACTTGTTTACCAAGCCATTG
Organism: Linum tenue; assembly: GCA_946122785.1. NCBI lineage: Eukaryota > Viridiplantae > Streptophyta > Magnoliopsida > Malpighiales > Linaceae > Linum > Linum tenue. The sequence continues at coordinate 49,442,448 of CAMGYJ010000002.1, forward strand.
TCTGCAGATCGTTTTCATTTCCTTAGTTATGAGATTGGCTTGCGATCCCATTCCTCTCTGACAGAGGTAATTGGAGATCTTGCCTCTTAATTGGTTCTTACCTTTTTTTTTCTTTTCGTTTCTGCTGTGTTTTCTTAGCATTTTCGTTCCTGTTTTTCTCCTTTTTTGGATGGCTTTTATTATTGATTTCGATTTTTTAGTCTGGTTCTTATAGTAAGTTTCTGTCTTAGGGTTTTGTCGGTTGAGTATTTATACGTGTGTTTTCTGTATCCTTTCGATTATCCTTGAGTGTTTTGTCTTCCTTTCTGTAGTAGTAGCCATGGTTTTGCCCTTCCTTAGCACGTTCACTGGCACTCTGTTTTTAGATCCTATTCCTGCCAATGCCCATCGTCATGATCTGTTTTTTGCCAATCGAGAGGTTCTTCCATCATATCATGTTCAGCTTCCTGATCTGATTGAAGTTGGACTTGATGTGCGTCCTTTCATTCAAAATCTTGGATGGACCTTTTTGTTGGATCATCCTTTTTCCTCTGTCATTTGTCCTGATGCTGTGCGCTTCTTTTATTCAAATCTTTGATTTACACAGCTCAGCTCTCGTTTTTTCACCACCCTGGTTTTTGGAAATCTTCTCACTATTCCCGTGGCTGAAGTTGAACGTTCTCTTCACATCCCTGCCATTGGTGAGAATTTTGCTGATGCCTCTGAGCTGGAACTTTTTAATTTTGATATTTCGGCTGAGTTCCGCCAGCTTACAGGCCAGTTTCCTGGTCCAAATCTTTCCTTGCCTGTCTCGGCTCTTCTGCCCTCTCTTCGAGCTCTTCACTTTTTCATATCCCGTGTGTTTTTGCCTCGTTCTGGTAACTTAAAACTGATTACCCCTGTGGAGCTTTGGATTCTGGTTCATGCTGCTCATGGTGTTCCTCTCAGTTATGCTGACCTCTTCTTTGGCCATGCTCTTTCCTATTGCGATGTGAATGTCACTTCCCCCCTTCCCTTTGGTCCGCTCATCACCACCCTTCTGTTGCGCATTCGTGTCAATCTTCATCCCTTCCGCTTCATCACTCCCTCTATCTTTCTTACCGCCAACGATGTCATGGATCTTCTGGAAATAGTAGTTGAGGGGGAGAATGACGACGACAACGTTGTTATTCTTAGTAGCGGCAGCGATTCCGATGACTCTCCATCAACTGACGGTGATGATGTCCCAGAACTGGCTCCTTTTGCAGCAGCACTTCAAGCTCTTTATGCCTCTGATTCTGATGGTGAAGTTGCTCAATCTCAGGGGGAGCAGTAGGCTTTATGAACTGATCGGGATTTGTTTTGTGGATTGAATAATGTTTTTTTTTTTGTGCAAGGATTTTGAGGGAGTTGATTTGCTGATTGGTTTGCCTGGCCAGGCTGTGGTCTTTGATTTCCTTTCTGGATGATTGGATGTTTACCTAGTTTAATGTATGACGTTTTTGTTGGTTCTATGAATGTCTGATGCAAATGATCTTGTGAATGTCTGCTGCATATGTTGTCTTGGAGAAAATTCTTGTGTTCTGTTTTGCAGGATTCATTAGCAACTTGCTATTTCCAACTTAGGGAGAGATTGTTGAAAGATGGAAAGTTGGAAATCAAGCAAATCAAAGATACATTGGCGGTAATCAAGCAAATCAAACGGACACTGGTGCCAGCTTACCCTTTCTGGAGAAATTCAAAGGCAGCGGTCTTCTTCAAAGCTGCTATATAATCTTCCTCGGAGTAATCAAGCATGGTACTTGGTTAGAAGCGGTACAGGGCTGTCTACTTAGTGGGCTAATATGAATAGAGGAATAGGATCTGTTGAATTGGCGGAATAGAGGAATAGTGGTCTTCTTCAAAGCTGCTTTTCTCTTCCCCTGTTCTGTCTCTGTTCTTCAGCCGAAAATGTTCACTTGCAAGAAAGAAGACGATCTCGTCTCTAACTGCAAGTAATATTGAAGTGGGCCTATTTTATTTTAGTTTGGTCTGTTTCTTTTGCAGGCTTAGAAGTATTTGGGCCCAGTCTCGGAGAGAAACAGAGCTCGAGGCAAAGAACGAAATTTTCATTCCAATTCTGGTTGCCTTGCTCTTCGATCTCCTTTTTCCCCAAATCCTCTAAGAACCCTAATTTATCCTTTAATTTCCTCTAATAATTTCTCCCAACAGAAGCTTCCCACATTCAATTCTAGATGGCGGCGGGGACATTGGCGACCACCAATGGAGTAGTTGTGGGTTGTACTACCTATTGAGCGAAAGATTGGCGACCAACCGTGGAGAAGGGAAAGGGAATAAATTCATATGGAATTAGATCTCAATACTTTTTCTCGGACAAACAGAATTTTCAAGTTTGCTTATTTGGGAGAAATGGATTGGGTTTCCGGCCAAAAGGGTCACAGATTGGGGTTCTGAAAGAGAGAAGCAGCTGATTTTGAAGTGGTCTCTAGATCTGAGTAGCCTAGTCGGAGAACAGAGGAAGATGAAGAAGATAGGGAAGGAGAAGAATTGAGATTTAGAGGGTAAAATCTTTTCAATTTTTTATGGAAAACCCATATGCAATTCCAAACAAGAGATTTGGGAATCTCTGATGCTAAATAGCTTGTTTTTTAAGTGAAAGATTTGGATCAAATCCCCTAAACAATCCCTCATGGTCAAATCTTTTATCCAAACAATCCTAAATTAATTGTGATGTTGTGATGAGGTACAAGGAAAACCCATAAATCTAGAGCCTTGAAATTGAAAAAAGAAAGCATAATTACTTATAAGCTAATTCGACTTTTATTGAACTTTTCATTGAATAGGAAGCTAGCTAGATTCCCTATTTTACCAAAAAAGATAAGTGGAAATACAAAGAAATACTCTACTAAATAATAACCTGTAACTATTGAGAAACCAATAAATATTGGAGGCACCCAAATTATTTATTTAGTTGCAGAAAAATTAGTCTCTTTTTCTTAATTTAATTCGGTTAGCGGAGGATCATTATAATGATAGCAAAAGTCGTAGCATGCGCAAGTATGCTGCTCACATCGTCCAGCAACGACTATTCCAACACCTCCAAACATGTTGTTGCATGCAGTGTCGCATATTGAGTCCTTGCAACCACCACCTCGGATATGCAAAAATCTTTGAGGAAAAGAAGTGAACTTGTCGCAAAAATCCATCTTCGGCCCAAATTCGTGACTACGGAATGCTACAACCTCGTTCCCTAATTTTATTGCAAACATTTATCACATATGAAATCAAACCACCTTAATTTTTGTTAAGACAAGACATTTATACTAAGTACATCAAAATGAAACTTGCGACATGAAACCATAAAAATATCGATAATTACCATGGAAGAGACAAATAAGAAGAAGTATGAAAATAATCGCCCATGACAACCTTTTCATCATGGATGATTTCTCACTAATTTTGTTTTTCTAGTGGCTTTTTGTTGGAAGTAAAGTGATATGTTAGCTAGAGCATCAACTTCTATCTTACATATATATAAGGAGATTCATAACATACTTTCTTGATTTATTCAGATTCTAACTTGTACATAATTATAGGCAGGAAGCGATTTTTGTTAAATTCTTATCGCAACCGTGTGACTATTACAATCCATAAATCTCGGTCATTTCCTTAATTATTTGACTATTTGGATTTTTAAACAATTAGTTCAACCCCCTTCTTTAATGGCCTTTTTCTAGTTTTCAGTTAATGCAGCAAATAATTGCGTTCTTAATGACTATTATTTATTGAAATTCTATTCACATTACCTATAAAGTTATATCAATGTATTAGTTGAATGCATATAATCACTACAAAATAAAAAGTTTATGGCAAGGGTTATTTTCACCTGTAGCAAGGGTTTTAACCCCTGCTACAGGATGTAGCAAGGGTATTCATAACCCTTGGGCGGACCCTTGACAAAGCCGTCCCTGCTACGTGTAGCAAGAGTTATAAGCGACCCTTGGTGCAAGTCATTTGCAGCGGTTGTAGCAAGGGTTTAAACCCTTGCTATACATCTGTGTAAAATTTAAGTAAAAGCCACTAGTAACATGGGTTAGAACCCTTGGATAATCCGTTCCTACATCTAACAAGGGTTTGAACCCTTGGTACACACCTATGTAAATTTATGGAAAATTGCTTCAAGAATGTGCTACTTGCAAGGGTTTAGTTTGTGACGAAAACTGAAAAACATTTTGTGGCAAAATCAAAATGGTTGCTAAAATTTGTCACTAAATAGATGCAACATTAGTAGTGACAATAGATTGGTTGCAAATACCCTGGTTGCAATACCCTTCATATCATGAATCATAACATATATGATTCATTATCCAAAATGATGTTCTTTACATGACTAAATACTAATCATCATAAATAGATCATTTCCAAAATGCTTCATACGACATTCGATCACAAAGCTCGAGATCCCATTAATGGAGCAGGAGCACTAGTGGTACCGTGTTCATAAAATGAAAAGACAACCATATAAAAAGATAGCCATGAACACATAATTTCCTGCACCAAAATTACCATGAACATAGACAATTGTTGTAGTTCCAGTTATTCTTGCTGTGACATATGACTGATAATGATTTAAGCAACTGTGGCACAGCCTAAGCTAAAGAACAATGCTTCTTAATCATAAAGCATACCAATAAATACGCATGTTTTGTTACTAAACAAATTTCAAGCAACCTTTGCTTTGATGAGAGTATTAAATCTTAACACAACAGCCACTCATAACTAAATTTGGCCCAAATGACAAAGTTCCCTATAATATGATTCTCTAATCACTATTAAAAGCAAAGGAAATAATTAACTAGAAATCCTGTCCAGATGTCAAAGTTCCTTATAATCTGATTCTCTAAACACTATTATTAATTAGCAAGGAAATAATTAACTAGAAAAAAGGACACAAGAAACATTACCTGATTGTTCTCCGCATCCTCCATCCAGTTTTGTCCAGGAAAATTCTTACCCATAAACCTCGCCATGGCCTGCATTTGTTTGTTCACCACCGTTACCTCTTCTTTCAAAGTACTCACGTCCTCACCTGAATGACCAGCCTGACACGAAGAAGATGCAGCCCCCTGCGAGCACACTCCGAAAAACGTGGTTCGAGCTGGTCCTAACCCCATGCATCGAAGTCTCCCATTATGCTCTGGACCGGCTAGATTTTGAAAACTTCCTCCATAGAGCCCTCCATCTTATTGGCCTTATCCTTTATAAATTAACAATCAAGAGGGAAAAAATAATAAGTAGCCAGAAATGATGATCATAATTACTCAAAATTATGATGATGGTGCAGGGGCCAAACAAATTATGTCTAGGAATCAGAATGCAGCGTTGTAAATTATTAGAATTAAGGAAGAGTATTGGCATTCCCATGAAATCAGTTTGTCACTGTGTGGTGAAGCTTCTTCTTAGCATTGTCACTGTTTGCTTTACTCATTTTCTGGAAAAGTAAATCAGTTTTCATCATGTGTATCTAAACTAAGACATATTATGCATAAAATCATGGATATCCAATTTTACTGCAGAAGCATACACCCTGTATAAATTTTCCCAAAAATCATCCTTAAACCCCGAGCAGATTAGAAAACTCAGAACCAAAAACAGTCAGACATAATTGACTAGGAGAAAAGACAATGAGACATTACCTGATTGTTTTCAGCATCTTCCATCCAGTTTTCTCTGGGAAAGTGCCTACTGACGAACCTCGCCATGGCCTACATGTGTTTCTTCACCTCCATTAACTCCTCTTTCAAAGCAGTCGCATCCTCACATAAATGACCAGCCGAACAAGATACACATGCAGCCCTTGCCTGATTTTAACCTCTGTAAGCATTAACATATTCGAACTTGGACTACATTTAAACAGCATATTCAACTTCCATACATCTTGCACCCTCCTCTTTCCTCGTGTTTACTGGTTTCCGCCAATTTCCCCTGGCACCAAATGGCAAATTAACTATTGTACCTTATGAAATCAACAAAATGTAACACTTCAAACCTTTCCAATATCTGCCAAAACCATTGCACGACATGGAGCATCATAGTGCGGAAGGAAAAATCATATACAAGTGCACCAACCTGGTAAAGCTCACTGAATTGTTTGGTACCCATCAGACCAAGTTTTCATGGAGAATAATATACATACAGAACTAACCAAATCACTAACTATATGTACAGAAAAACAGTTCATGTAATAAAGTGCAAATGGCAGTAATGAAATGAAAAGAGACTGATGATACATATAGTAGCTATGCTAACAGACCCTTCCTCATGTTGAGACGATGGACGTCTATGCTGAAAACCCTCTTGAGCGTCAGATTCAGTAACGATTCTCAAATTTCTTAGATTCCTTCAACTTTAAACCATCTGCAGTCATGAAAATAACAGCATGAAGACAAATTACGATATAATCAATGGGTATATACCACCGCAAACCAATGATTTACTATTGATTTTCACCTCTGGATTTTTAATACAAGACAGAGTAGAAAAAAGTAGAAATAGTAGAGTTGGTCGCATTTAACTAAGTTGATTTTCATCTCTGCAAACCAATGATTTTCATCTTTGGAAGATAGTCTGCAGCTAGCTAGCTGTTTATATAATCGACAGAAGAGGAGGAGTATTATCTTATGATACATTTAAATAAGTTGATTATCTCATCCATAAGTAGACTAAGAAGCAAAGAAAGTGACACAGCAATTATCTAAGTATGCTGAACCAAATCCCAACAGATGCATCCATCCATTACTATACAGCAAACAACTACCTCCAGAAATTCATAAAGGCAACTCCACAAGTACCACGAGTGGAGCTAAGATATAGACATATATAGGAAATGGATCTAAAATTGAAATAAGCTATCCATACATCTCTTAAATAGTTTTTGCAGTCTAAAGTAAGCAAAGTCTACAAATCCTAAGAAATTCAATCTGTAACCTAACTAACATGACCTCGCTCGCGCCGTTGCGCTAGAGAGGGAGAGCGCAAATGAGGACAGCGGGAGCGCGCTAACAAAGGAACAAGATGGAGAGACTGAAAACCTAGTTCCTGCTTTTCTCATTCATCAAATCCGCCTCTTATAGGCTTAGCAACATACAAACAGACAAGCTTCCATGGACATTGTTTGGTAGCTTGGAAAGGGAACCAAGTCTGACTTGGAGTAAAAAAAGTACAGCTTAAAGAAGAAAGAGGGAAACGGCACCGCATCGTCTCCGTCTTCAGTGGAAAAGCATAAAACGGCAGCGGAGCAACTGGATCTTCATCAGTGATGGTAAACGACAACGCAACGTCATTTCTTCTGTGACGAGGACAAAACGACGATGGAGAAGCAGATGACCGTTGAAATTTGATTTCACTCTGTTAACCCCCCCCCCCCCTGCGCAAGCTGGTGGGCAGAGATTTCGCACACCAAGCTTGGAGAGCAAGGATAGAAATGGTGCAAGTGAGAGTGGTTTGGTAAAGAGATCTGCCAATTGATGTGCTGAGGAGATGTGCAAGAGGTTGAGTGTTCCCAATTGGATCTTTTCCCTGGCAAAGTGGCAGTCGAGTTCGATATGCTTTGTTCTCTCATGGAAGGTGAGATTCTTTGCAATGTGGATGGCGCTCTGATTGTCACAATACAAGGATGCTGGTGTTGAGGAAGGAACCTGGAAGTCTTGTAGAAGGTACTGCAACCATTGGATTTCACAAGCAGTGAAGGCAAGAGCTCGATACTCTGCCTCGCAAGAGGATCGTGAGACGGTATGTTGTTTTTTGCTTTTCCATGAGATGAGTGAATCAACCAAATAGATGCAGAACCCAATTGTGGATCGTCTTGTATCCACACAGGCTGCCCAATCAGAATCTGTGAATGCTTTAAGATGAAAAGAAGCTAAGGAAGGGAAGAAAAGACCTGTAGCTGGTGCTGTTTTCAGGTACCTCAATACTCGAAAAGCATCATTGCAATGAGTGAGGGATGGGTTGGACATGTACTGACTTAGTTGCTGTGTAGCAAAACTAATGTCATTGCCTCCCAAAACCAGGTCATCAACATAGATGAGAATGCAAGTGTAAGTAGTGTCTGTGACTTTGAAGAAGAGTGAGTGATCTGCTTTGCTTTGCACATAGCCAAACTGTATGAGTTTGTAAGTGAGCTAGGAGAACCATTGTCTTGATGCCTGTTTTAGGCCATAGAGAGACTTTCTTAGCCTGCAAACTAGATTGGGAATGCCAGGAGGAGGTGAGAATCCTTTAGGCAATGTCATGTAGACTTCTTCTTCTAAGTCACTATTTAGAAATGCATTATCTACATCCAACTGGTGAATGTGCCAATTTCTGAGGGCAGCAATGGCTAGAAAAGTTCTGACAGTAGTCATCTTGATTACAGGAGCAAATGTATCCTGAAAATCAATTCCTTCCTGCTGTGTATTTCCTTTTGCAACCAACCTAGCTTTACGTCTTTCCAGAGAACCATCAGATAAAAACTTGTCTTTGTAGATCCATTTGTTTCCAACTGGTTTCTTGTTAGATGGTAGAGAAACAACACCCCAAGTGTGATTTTTTATTAAAGCTTGAATTTCATGCTGCATAGCTTGATTCCAGACATCAAGCTTAGAAGCCTCTTTGTATGATTGTGGTTCTTGATGACTGGAAATGTTTAATAGAAACCTTTTGAATGGATCAGTCAAATTGTTGTAAGAAATCATGGAAGATAGAGAGTACATGTGGTCTTGGATCTGTTGCAGGTTGAGGTGATTGGAGCTACTAGGACCTTGTGCAAGATAACAATGGTAATTTTGGATGAGATGAGAGGGAGGTTTGATTGTTGTGTCTGAACGTCTGAGGTTTGGTTGAGGAGGTGGGTTTGGAGGGGAAGGTGGTGGAGATGAATTGGTTGGTGAGGAAGGTGTAGAGTGGTGGGGAGAGGTAGGTGGAGAAGGATTGATGTTTTGGTCAAAAGGAGGATGTATTGTAGGTGGAGAGGGAGTAGTGTTGGTAGGGACTGGATTGGTTTCATAAACAAGAGTTGAGTCTGGGGATGGGAGAGGAAATAGAAGATCTGATGGAGAGCTTGGGGATTCATTAGAGCCCATTCTTGAAAGGGAAAATGTGACTCATAGAATATAACATCTCGTGAAGTAAATACTTCATGAGAGGTTAAATCATATAGCCTGTATCCTTTGATGCCAGGAGTATACCTAAGAATATTGTTTTTCTAGCTCTAGGCTGGAACTTTGTTTTGTGATTGGCTAGAGTGGAGGCATAGCAAAGACATCCAAAGATTCTTAACTCTGTGAGGTCAGGTGGCTGGTTGTAGAAAAGATGATAGGGTGTCTGGTTGAGAAAAACTGTTGTGGGAACTCTATTGATAAGATGGACAACATGTTTTACACAATCTGCCCAGAAAGCTGGTGGCAGATGAGCTTGGAATTGGAGAGCTCGAGCAACAGCAAGAATATGTTGATGTTTTCTCTCAACTTTGCTATTCTGTTGTGGGGTTTCTATAAAGGACATTTCATGAGTAATGCCTGTTGAGGTGAAGAAATCAGACATTTGGAATTCTTGGTCTTGGTCAGACCTGATGGTTTTGATTTGTTTTTGGAATTTTCTTTGCATCTGAGTGCAGAAGGCTATCAGTTTTGGTCTGGCTTCTGATTTGAGATCGAGAAGAATGATCCAAGTCATTCTGGAGAAGTCATCCATAATTGTTAAAAAGTACTTGTAGCCATCATAAGAAGGGATAGAGTTAGGACCCCAAATGTCTACATGAAGTAGTTCAAGAGGGTACTGAGTTACAGACTGGCTTTCAGGAAATGAAAGTCGTTTTTGTTTTGCAAAATGACATACATCACAAGGTTGATCTCTCTGTGTGGTTACGGAGGTATAAAATTGGTTGAGAATAGAGTGGGCGACATGTCCTAATCTAAAATGCCATATGTCAAAAGGAGTTCTGGAAGATGCAGAGATCAACTTAGGGGTGTATGAAGCTTGGAGGTAATAGAGGCCATTGTGAAGGCTAGCAGAAACAATCACTCTCTTCTGCTCCAGATCCTGTATAAGACACATGGTAGATTGAAAAGATAAGCTGAGGTTGGATGGAAGTGAGCCTGCTCACAGAAAGAAGGTTGAAGGAAAAATTGGGAACAAACAGTGCATTTTGGAGGATGATTGCATCAGTGCAAACAGCTGTGCCAGAATGTGTGGCTTGGAATTTGGTTCCAGTGGGTAGAGTTATATAGATGTTTGTCAATGGTTGAGGGTCTTGTAAGTAAGAGAGAGAGAGCAGACAATGTGGTCTGATGCTCCAGTGTCGACTATCCACATTGTCTGTGTAGATGAGAAGACATTAAAGATAGGAGTTGGAAGAATACCTTTGTTTGTGACAAAAGCAGCAGCAGGGAAAGAAGTGGTAGGTTGTTGAGCATTCATTAGGCGCATAAGCTTCTCATAATAAGCCCTTGTGAGTTTGACCTCGTCTGGTGGAGCATTGGTGACAACAGAATTCACAGTAGGTCTTCCTCTACCAGCAACTGAATTGGGGTTCCTAAGCACAAAATTGGCACGGTAGCCATTTTTTTGAAAACAATTGTCTTCAGTGTTTCCCCTTCTTTTGCAGTAAGAACAAGTGGTGATTGTGCCAGGTGTGGAAGAGGAAGGTTTGGTCATACCAGGAGGCCATCCATGTTTCTGAAAATATATGTCTTCAGTATGGCCTTCCCTTCTGCAGAATGTGCAGTAAGGAGGTTTGCAATTTTGGTTTGGCCTCCTATTGCCTCCTTGAAATGCCATTGCTGATGAATCTGTTTGCATAGATGCTATTAACTTTCCAGATTGAGTGCCATAGAGTTGTCTTTCGTGTTGAAGCATCCTTCGGAAGACCCTGTTGATGTTTGGTAGTTCATCTCCAAATAGCACTTGGGCTCTAACTCCAGAGAAATTTTCATTGAGGCCTCTGAGGAATTTAATAACATAACTTGTTTCTTGGTACTGATGAACCGTTAGCATGGCAACACAGGTATTGTGACTGGTTGGAGTACAAGAGCATGGCAGTAGAGGTTGATAATTCTCTAACTCATCTTTGAGAGTAATCATTCTACCATAGTACTGAGTTACAGTCTGGTTACCTTGCTGCAGGGAAGAGAGTGCTTCTTCAAGCTCTGCAATGCGAATAAGATCACCAGATCCATAACGTGTTTGACGGCTTTTCCAAGCTTCTGTTGTTGTTTTGCTGGAGAGGATGGTCTTGCGGATCTCTGAAGAAGTGGCTTGCTAGATCCAACTAAGAATCATAACGTTGTTGCGTGTCCAAGCTCCATGCCTTGGATCTTTGACTGGTGGTTAGGGGTGTGCAACGGTTCGGTTCGGTCCGGACCGGACCAAACTCATGAGAACCGCGGTCCATTAGTGAAAGACATGTTAGGACCAAGAACCGGACCATTCTTGCATTTGGTCCATTTGGTCCAGTTCGGTCCGGTCCAAATATGAGCTCGGTCCATCATTTCTTCAGTAATTATAAAATTCATTAGGACCAAGGACCGGACCGCATTTTACTCGGTCTGGTCTGGTCCGGTCCGGTCTTAACAATGGTTTGGTCCAGTGTGGTCCGGTACGGACCGGACCATTGCACACCCCTACTGGTGGTTCAGGTATGGAAGCATTGATGAAGCCCAGCTTGTTTTTGGCTGCAAGGGCATTGAGCATAGCTCTGCTCCAATCATTGTAGTTGGTTGCTGTGAGTTTTTCAGCAACAAGAAGGGATCCAGGTTGCTCAGAACCATGGAGGAAGAAGGGGTCAGAAGCAGGATCAACAACATTTGGTGGATCTTGTGGTTGAAGGTCTGGTTGTGACTGTTGTGCAGCCTGATTATCAGCCATTGGAAAAGAGGGGTGGCGGCTAGGGTTTTATCCCAGGCTTTGATACCATAACAAAGGAACAAGATGGAGAGACTGAAAACCTAGTTCCTGCTTTTCTCATTCATCAAATCCGCCTCTTATAGGCTTAGAAACATACAAACAGACAAGCTTCCATGGACATTGTTTGGTAGCTTGGAAAGGGAACCAAGTCTGACTTGGAGTAAAAGAAAGTATAGCTTAAAGAAGAAAGAGGGAAACAACACCGCATCGTCTCCGTCTTCAGTGGACAAGCATAAAATGGCAGCGGAGCAACTGGATCTTCATCAGTGATGGCAAAATGACAATGCAACGTCATTTCTTCTGTGACGAGGACAAAATGACGATGGAGAAGCAGATGACTGTTGAAATTTGATTTCACTCTGTTACGCGCAAGTGAGGACAACAGAGAGCGAACCAGGTAGAGAGAGTGATCGAGAGAGGGAGACAAGGAAGAATTCACCTTTCAATCGGAGGGAGCGAGAAAGATCGGACAGTCTCCTGTCAACCTAATCGAGCGAGGAAGATTGGAGATCGACGGCCGGAGTGCGAGTGAGATTGGATAATCGACGATCGGAGTGAGCAAGACTGGAGAATCGACGGCCAGAGTGAGCTAGTGAGGAAGATCGCGAATCGCCCTTTCACCTGGAGATAGTCGTAGAGAGGAATCGTTTTTTTTTTTACCTTTGGATAACTTTGTCATTTTTATATTTTGACTTGATAAATTAAAAGAGAACGAGCCAACAAATAGAAAGGAAAACAGGGGTTTTTCTTGTTTCGAGATTCGGAATAGGGGCTGAATTTGATTTAAGTCTTAGCAAGGGGTTCAAGAACCCTTGAAAAGAAGATTTGCTACCGAAAAATGTAAAAGGAAATAGAGATTTTCTTGTGTCGAGTGAAATTTCATTTAAGAGTTAATGAGGGTTACAAACTCTTGCAAAGAAACGTTGCTACATAATATTCCAGAAAAATTAACAAGGGTTGCGGAACCCTTGCTATGGAACCCTTGACATAAGTCTTTTTTTTTTTGTAGTGAATTCATCCTTCTTTATGTTTTTTATTTGTTATTCTATAATCAAGTAAATGTTAAGCAATTTTTCCATTGTTTCTTGATCTATTGTTCAACCAATATGATCCAGAGGTGCGTAATACAATACTGTATTATTATCGATACTGTTAATATCAATGACAAGTAAAAAGATGAAATATGAGGTGAGATTTTAGAGTAAAAATGATATAGGAAAATAGGGTTTGGGGTTTCAACTTACCATCTCTAGTATTTGCATTAATCATATATTGATTATATTTAGCAGAACTACAGTCCAAAGCATACAGCTGCATCTAAAGAAGTTCTCGTTTACATTAAAGATGAAAAGGTAGAAAAGTAAAAATGAAGTTGTGAATAAAAATTCAGAAATTCATTATTGGATGAAGAAAGTGAAAAATGAAAAATTGATTCCATGGAATCATAAGTCGACAACTTCTTTGCCGGACATCGTGAGAAACATTGGCACCGACCATCAAAGCCTTGAGCAAGAAAATGCCAAACCAACAACGAAATCCAGACCAAAGAAATACCAAACAGGTGGAAAAAGTGACCAGGGGTGGGAGAATGAAGGTATGCATAATTCGCTTTTCCTCTCTCTCTCTCTAAACCTTCTTTTCCTCTGACCTCTCTCTAGTAGGCACCCATAATCCTCATCTTCCGCCTCCTTTACTCTTTCCTTTCGGTTCGATTTGTTTTCTTTCTTGTTTTTTCCATTTCCCATTGCTGCTTTCTCTGACCATTTCTTGGTCTCTTTTTTCCGGTAATTTTCTTGGTCTCTTTTCTTCCTCTGTGGTTTTTCTCCCTCTTGTGAAGGGCTCCTTTGCCTCGTTTATGTGATGTAGCTTTTGTCCTCCGATTTGGTTCTCAGATCTTGAGATGTTTGCCCGGTTCAAGATAGGATGAGGTTGGATCTTTCAGATCTGGCTTGTCTTCTCTTCTTCTCTCCTTTGGTCTACTTCCTTGTTTTGCCTTGAAGATCTTGGCAATTCGGAGATGCAGCCCTTGACGTGGATCCGGTGGGAAGAGCTTGAGGATAGATGTATCCACCCTCTGTCTCTTTCGTGACCGTCCGGTCGCTCTGCTGGTTCCCTTGAGATTTGGCGGCGGAATGTAGTGTGGTGTTCGGCTCGTGGTGGGTTGGTCGGAGGCTTTTCCTTCTTCTCTCGCCGATCGAGTTTGGTGGGTGCGGTTCTCTGCTTGGCTCGCGGTGGGGCTCCCTTTTTGAGGGTGGTGCTGGTTTGGTTTTGGAGATGGTCTCCGACCGCGGCGGTTGGAGGAAACAGAGGGGGCTCGTGTGTTAGGGTTTGGGAAGGGTCCTTCTTGTTTTGGTCCTGGGCTCGGGCCCTATTGGGTTCTGGGTTTGTCTTTGGGCCTTGTTGTTTGAGTCTTTCTTTTAATCCTATTACATTGTAGCTTGTACATTTCTTTTTTGGGCTGAGCCCAATCGTAATCTCAATAAACTTAAAAAAAAACAAGGTGGGAGAATGAAGGAATCTCGATCGAAGAGGGTCTTGTTGGGATTTTTTAATTGTGTGAATGGAAATGAAAGGGGAAAGATCCAAGAGAATCTCTCGAAGTACCTTGCTGGTAAGATGTGGGAAGCCACTAACCTCGAATCTGATCAATTTAATGTAATATGCGATCAATCGGTTAAATTGGTAAGATGTGGGAAGACACAACCTCGTGATCTTACATGTAACTTGTTTTGCAAGAAAATAGTATACCTGAACTATTTCCTTAACAGATCTTAGCACAAATGATTGAACTACCTGCCTTGGAAAGCTAAGTCCCTTGTATATAAATATGTACCTGATTGTTCTTTAGTTTAATGTGAGAGAAGGGTGGTCTAGCTGCATGCAAATCCTTAAGTAATTTTCTATGCCTTTTTGGTCTCTTTAACTTGGCAACACTTTCCGAGCACTACAAAAAAGGCATACAGTTGTGACGAAAGCTTATTGACGACTCAAAAATTGCGTCGAAAAAGGTGCATAATTCCGACGAACAACAGTTTTCGTCAGTACTATATGCATCTTTACTAACAAAGTTGAATTTTCGTCAATAATTGTGAATTTTGTCGTCATGAATATTTATTTTGGCACGCTTTCAATTTCCCACATTTATCTTTGGCTATTTTATTTTCCGCGTAAGAAATACTCAATATTATTGTCGTCATTAAAATTACCGTCAGAAAATAATGTAAATTATTGACGACAAAGACCCTGTTGTCAAAACAAAAAAATAATTTTGACGCCATAAATAGTTCATGAGTACTAATTGATCGATAAAGGCAGACAGTTGTGACGAAAACTTACTAATGACTATAAAAATGCATCAGAGAAAGTCTTTTTCCGATGAAAAAATGTTCTCGCCAGTAATGCTAACATTAGCACTAACAAACAAAAAAATGTTCTCGTCAGTAATGAGAATCACGTGTTGAAGTCTTAGATAGTAGATAGGGATCGGGCACTTCCTCGTTCGAGTATATTCTAACCTCGACTGAAAGGAGAGGAACGGCACGTTTCCGCTTGGGCCCCTTTTGTAATAAATAGCGTATATTTCTTTTTATAGATAGTTCTATGTCGGGCGTCTTGCGTCTCCTGAACTGTTGTTCGGCAGATTCACACTCCTTTTCACACTCTTTACACCTGGGAATTCTATCTCCCAAGCTACCTACTCCTTCTGAAGTCGCTTCACTCACTTCGTTTCGTTATTCACTCACTCTTCTTAGTTCTCATTCTTCACTCGCTAGGTCGGGAGATGAAAAATAGGCCTTAGGCCTTGGAACCCTAAAGTATTTCTGTCTTAAGACTTCTCCTCTCCAGGAATTAACTATTTCTGACGCTGTTACTTTTTCGCCAGGAATAGCGCATATATTATTGACAAAATATTTGGGGTCATTGGAATTGGTCAATATTACAGACGGAAATTATTTTTGTCGTTAGAACCAATTACTATTTCTTACACTTAAAACGCCTCCCATCATAAATAAACTATTGTTTTGACGAGCTCTCGCAGCCATCGAAATTGATTTGTAAAAAAAAAATCTGAGGCAGACAAAACAATATTAAAAAATAGTCATTTTGTACTGACGTCTGTCATTAATAATCTGTCAAAAAAATATTATTAATGACATGGCTAAAAAAGTCATCAAAAATAATATACTACCTCGTCATGAAAAAATGAAAATGTTTTCAGAAAAAAACTATTTCTGACAAATCCAAAAAATCATCAGAAATAGTCAGTTTCTACTGATGAAAACCTAGTTATGTCGTTGATAATCAGTCATAAATACTATTATTACTGACAAGATGAAAAAAAGTCATTGGAAATAATGTTCTTTTAACTCGTCAGAAGAAATGAGAACGCTTACACAGTAAACTCATTTAAGATATTTAGACGTTATATACAGATCATTTGTGAATATAATTAATCATCAGTTGATAATGCATTGTCTAGAACAATAGTAAAGTTATAATGAGATAATATATAAGGAAAACATCATAATAATTGAAAATCATATATTCCGATCTACAATATATAATTTCACTAAACAACGTACTCAAGTAGTTGGGATCAAAGTCCACGCATTTGATCAAATTGGTAGATTTTCAAAGGGGATAATAATTTTATTAAAGTTAAAATAAATTCATATGTTTAGTATGTCATATTCAAATCTTTAGTAATGAATTGAATTCCCAAATCATATTTGCAATACCTTTAGGATTGAATTAAATTAAAAAATTTCAACTACACTTTTATTAATTTTTGAAAGTGGAGACTTCGAAATATTTTTTTTCTTGGTAGACTTCTTCTTCTCTCCCTCCTTCTTCTACATTAGAAGACATCTGCAACAAATTTATTGATCTTGTTTCCATCACGGTTTCCCAATCAACGTAACATCTTAGTAAAATAATTATGACTTCTTTTGGGAGATAGTTTGAACGCTTTAATTTGTTATAACATTTTTTGTGATAGTTAGTAGTGTGCAAGGGTCCGTTCCTGTACCGGACCGTAGTGGACCAAACCGGTATTTTGACCGGACCGTAACTAGTATAATACGGTCCGGTCCTTGATCCTATAAATTTTATAATTACTGAAGAAAGCATGGACCGAATAGATAATTCACTAAAAGAAAAAAGGGTTTTTGCAACCAAAGTAATTCGTCTCTAAAAGTCAAAAATTGGTTATTAAAACTTTTTCACAACCAAAATATTTTGGTAGCAGAGTTGGTCGCTATAGCCGCGTTACTAAAAGCAACTGGTTCATGACATGGTATCAGAACTGGTTTGGCCAAGTGGTCGTGTGTTCGAATCTCCACGACCCCCAATATTAACTGTTTATTAAAGCACATGGTATCAGACATAACCTTCTTCCAACAACTCGAGTTATTGGGACCAGCTGGTTTATGACATGGTATCAGAGCTGGTTTGTTCTTGAGGTCACGTATTCAAGTCCTCATGACCCCCAATATTAACTGTTGTCTTTCAAGCACATGGTATGACGAGCCTGTGCAAACTTCAAGCCCATGCGGCGGCTTTCGTTTGAGGGGGCGTGTAAGGAAGTGGTTAACGACCATACATCAGGCAGAAGAAGCTTCCCCAATCACCCGTCCAGTTGCCGCATGAGTCATCTTGGATTTCTGCCGCAACCATCCCACATACGAGGTCGATCTGTGATGACTGGGAATCAACTTGTTCCAAACTGTTTTAGCTAGAAGCCTAGAACCTGTAATCGCGCAAACATTGTAAGTGAGTATCCTCCATCTCACGGCATAGGGCACACTTACCATATTGAGTGAGATTTCTGAATTTGTGGATTTTGTTGGTTGCCAGACATCCCTTCGCTGCAATCTAGATGAAAGTCTGAACACGCTCCGAGATGTGAAGCTTCCACATCGATTTCCAGATTGTAGGAGAGCTAGGTAGTTCTGAGTTATCCAATGACTTATAGGCCAAGTTTGTGTTGAAGGCTCCATTAGCCGATCGAAGATATCCAGGACAATGTGTCGTCTTCAGTAGACATGGGATCGGCCAAGATTGATCGAATCGCGATGACAACTGTTGGCGGGAGTACATGAGCAAACTCTATCACTTGCCATGAGACAAATTATTGTCCCTCATCTCTTTGACCTCAACACGGATCTCCGCAATTGCCATGTCAATAAGGGGAACTTGAAAAATCCAAAGATTAGTTCGAAATTTTGTCTTACAACCATTAGTAATGTTCATCGCACAAATTTTCCGCACAATATCATCAACATGGTGAAAGAACTTTCCTGAATGTTCTTAAGGATGCTAGTGCTTTCCCTCTTCATCCCCTAATATCATCGCACAAATTATATCATTCTAACTCTAAGCTCGTTTCTAGCCTTCCCTCTTCATCCCATATATAATCTCAATGTCAATTACAAAATAAATTCAAAATCACAATACCAATTTCATAATATTTTGGTACGATATAATTTGGTATTCTTGGATACTATATTAATGACATCGTTAATTAATAATCAAATATATAAAATAAAACTGGTCTGAAACTCCTAATCCTGAGCTCTTTTATGATCTGCTATAGGCACATATCATTTCATTTCATAATTGAAAAAATCTTTGTGCCGGGAAGTCTCATTTGTTCAGTCTATACATATCTTTTCCGCAGCGTCGTTTTGAGGAAGTGAAGCTTGAAGCAGAAACGGCACCGTGATATGGAAAGAAATCCGGCAAGTGGAAACTCGCAGTTGAAACGTCGTCGTGATTTGAAGAAAGTACCCAACACAACAACTACTACATGTAACATACGTCAGGTTTATAGTTGTTGTGTTTGTTGAGGAATGAGCTACCTATGCAAGTACGTAGGTAGGTATAGTTCATCAGGCAAATTCCCCCGTGAGAAGCATACATCATGCAAGTACGTATGCTGCATGCAGTTTCCAACAAACACAGACCGCGCGCATGTGGGCGGGCGAGCTGGTGAGATCCGCACGCATCTTCCTTCTACATAAACACGGCATGAAATCTGGAGCTAGTAAAAAGCCTCAACTCCAATTTTCTGCTTATATACATCACGAGTTTCGCACCCTAGAGAAAAATAAAGCAGGGTTACGTCAGTTAGCTAGTTAGTTCCGATTACCTTCTGATCTGTCATCTGTCCATAACTTCATCCCTCGCTCAGTCGCTCTTATTATAAATAGGCTACGTGCATAGGTATATTTCACTTCACTACCGCATCAATATAATATTGCTCCTCTGAATTAATACTTGGCTCCAAATGTCACACACCAAAATGTTGAGGGTTATCATCACTTCCACAATCCTCTTGTTGTCGTTGCTGCTAGCACGACCACCTCCGGCGGACTCCACCGGAAGCCAATTTGGCCGCGGCGGTTCAGGCTCTTCCTCCGATGATGATGTTTACATTGTGTATATGGGGGCTGCAAACCCAACAAACTTGGCCATGAAAGAAGCGGTTCTCGGCTCTCTACTTCAGAGGTGATTTTGTTTATTTGTTAAATTTAAATCGGACAATATTCATTCATACTTTTATTTATTATTTATGATGATTTTGGGCTCTCTTACAGCGGGGGGAGGCAGGAGATGGACATCTTGAACACGTACAGTCACGGGCTATCGGGGTTCGCGGCCCGTCTCTCAGCCAAGGAGGTGGAGTCCATAGCAGCCCAACCAGGAGTGGTGTCGGTCTTCCCGGATTCCAACCTGCAGCTTCACACCACCAGATCCTGGGACTTCCTCCAAGACCTCAGTGGATCCAACGCCGTTCCTCCTCTCCCGGCCTCTTCACGCCCCGACAGCAGCAACGTTGTAATAGGCATCTTCGACAGCGGGATATGGCCCGAAGCCCAAAGCTTTCGACACGAAGGAACCAATCTCAGCGTCCCACGTGGCTGGAAGGGTACCTGCGTCACCGCAGCAGACTTCAACGAAACTGCCTGCCATGGGACGTAAGCCACCGTGTCACAAAGAAATTATTATAATAATTGCTGTTATACTCGCTCCTAGTTTCCGCATCTTAATAAATTAATTATTTTTATATTTATAATAACTAAAATTCGTTTTGCCATGGTTTAAAGGAAAATCGTTGGAGCGAGGTACTACATCAGCGACAGCCCAAGGGACAATGACGGGCACGGGAGCCACGTGGCGTCGACGGCGGCCGGAGCGGCGGTGGAGAAAGCTTCTTTCTACGACGGCCTTGCCGCGGGCACCGCCAGGGGAGGGTCGCCGCCTGCAAAAATTGCGGTGTACAAAGTTTGCGACGAGGATGATTGCCGGTCCCGTATCCTCCTCCACGCATTTGATGACGCGATCGCCGACGGTGTCCAAGTCATCTCCATGTCACTCGGCTCTCGCCATCTCAAGGAGTTTCTCGAGGACCCACAGGCCATCGGTGCCTTCCATGCCGTCGAGCATGGGATCACGGTCGTTTGTTCAGCCGGAAACAGCGGGCCCCGGCCGTCGACGATGTCTAATGATGCGCCGTGGATCGTGACAGTGGCTGCCTCCACCGTGGACAGGGATTTCCGATCCGACATCCTCCTGGGCGGAGGCAAAGTTGTAAAGGTAATTCAATAATAAATATATCCATAATTTCCGGAAAAGAGATGTATATGTATATTTCTTGTAGAAAAAGGTTCTAATATTTTGCAAAAAGGTTTATTTAAACCGAGCTGCTAATTTACTTATTTTCTACAAACAGGGGGAATGGATAGGGCTACCGGATCTGAGTCGATCGCCGATCTACCCGCTGATAGACGGCCGATCAGCAAAGGCAGGCAATGTGTCCTTCCGTGCGGCAAGGTGGTCTCTCTTAATTTCTATACATTTACTTTTTCCGGAAATTACTTTGTTTAATTCTTGTTGATTAATGTCACTAATTACGAACCAACCAAGTGACCAAACCGTTTATTCAATTTACAGAGGTTGCAAACCCGGTTCCCTAGACAAGAAAAAGACTCGAGGAAAATTGGTGATCTGTGATATCAAAGACGAGGGCAACGACGGTAAGTATATCAACCAAGTGGTGGAGGTGGCAGTTAAAGGCGGGTTAGGTGTAATAATCGCTAACAACGAATCCAAAAGGGTGGCCCAGTACCTATGGGACGTACCCATCACGAAGGTCGGCTCTAGGGAAGCTGCACAACTTATGGCATATCTCAAAACTAACAGGTACACGTACTGTACATATAATAGCTTAGAGTTAGACAACAACAAAAGTTTATTCATTTAATTTCCCCATTTGTATTTTGGACCAAACTTAAAGTTGATTCATCACCTAATTAATAACGAATCATTATTGAACATATATATATATATAGGAAACCTTTGGCAACCATCCTGCAGACCGTAGTTATGGGAAACTATACACCAGCACCAGAAGTTGCATTCTTCTCGTCCAGGGGACCTTCGAGCAAAGCGGCTGACATTATCAAGGCAAAAAACCAAATGACTCCCTCGATATTTGTTTCCTTTTTTCTTCCCATTACAACGCCTGACTGTTTCACATTTGGATTTGGTTATTATCACTTTCTTGGCAGCCCGACGTAACTGCCCCTGGCGTGGACATCCTTGCCGCTTCTTCGTTAGGCGAAGAGTCACCGAACAAGCCAAAAGGAAGACCTAAGTCGAGCTTCAATATCGCGTCCGGAACTTCAATGTCGTGTCCTCATGTTTCAGGGGTTGCGGCCAACATCAAGGCCGCTAACCCTGCTTTCAGCCATCCCCATTAAATCCGCCATAATGACCACAGGTAATTAAAACGAAATATATCTTCATTTTCTTAATTATTTCATCAACGAAAAGTTATTCCTTTTTTTTCATTATTATTATTATTATTATTATTATTATTATTATTATTATTATTATTATTATTATTATTATTATTATTATTATTATATCGCACGTTTATCATCCACCAACCGAGACCACTAATAAGATGTTCTTTTTGTTGTTGTTTTAGCCTTTTCGAATAACAACCTGGGATCTCGGATTACGACACACACAGGAGCGGAGGCCACTCCTTATGATTTGGGAGCAGGAGAGGTGAATCCAAGGGGATCCCTCAACCCAGGGCTTGTGTACGAGACGGAGATTACACACTACCTGCGCTTCATGTGTTACTATGGCTACGACACCAAGACCATACGGTTCATCTCCAAAACCGCACAGTCCTCAAACTTCTCGTGTCGTCCTAACTCCAGATCGAGCCTCATCTCCAATCTCAACTTCCCGTCGATTTCGGTTCTGTTGCGGCGCCCAAACCAAATCAGGACGGTTCGGAGGGTATTGACCAATGTTGCGGGCAACGGTAACTGGACCTACTTGGCAGTGGTGGAATTGGGAGGATCAGATGCTGCTCATCAAGTGCCTTGTGTTAAAGTCAAGGTATTTCCGACAAGGTTGGTGTTCACCAGAAATGGAGAAAGGCGTTCGTACAGGGTTAAAATTTCGACCAAGGATGGTTATACTACGAACCAGCAGGTCGTGTACGGTTGGATAACCTGGACCAACCCACATTTCAAGGTTCGGTCCCCATTCGTCATCCGAAGCAATTAATTTGTTCCACAAAGCGGCCGGTTATAAGTCGGGGATTTTAGGGCGAGAAGGCCATGGGCTAAGGATGTTTGGAGAGGAGGTCAAAGATGTTTGAAGGAAGTTGGGGATTTTAGGGGTTGTTTGTTTAATTTGAATTTGGTTTGATTAATGAAGAACAATTTAGTAATATTATGTTTTAAATTAATTAGGACGATAATAATAAAAATAGGACAACGTTTAGCAGTTCAGTAATTTTGTCCCACCTTGGTGTTTCTAGTTAAACACTACTACGTACTTCTCCCTTACGTCAGTTCAGTAATTTTGTCTCACCTTGGTGTTCTCGACACTACTACTTCTCCCTTTATTGATTATTGGGTAAGAAATTGAAAAACAAAAAGAAGAAAGAGTTCTTCTATTTTTTTTCGTTGAATAGAGTTCTTCTATTCATTCAACTTGTATACGGATATAAATTCTTCTTGAGGAGATATGGATAAGCTTTTACCAAACAAAGATATATTCATTAAAGCTCGAAATTTATTGGCTGAATTAACTGAAAACTAGAGAAAAGGCAATTAAAAAGGAAAAAAAATGCAGTGTTTAAAAAGCCATCAGTCAAATAATCAAAAAATGACCGAGAGTTGTGAACTGCAATAACCATACGGTTGCAATAAGAATTTATCAAAAAGAATTTATCAAAAAGAATTTGTTTCTTGCCTATAATCATGGAGAATTTAAATAAATCTACAAAGTATTTTATTCAAACCCCTTATATAAACATGTATAATAATGGGTGTTCTAGTTATTAGTATATGACATTATTTCCATAAAAAAAGTTACTAGAAAAAAATATCGAGAATTCAACCATGGCGAAAAGATCATCATCATCAATTATTTTCATTCTTCTGCTAATTTGTCTCTTCCATGGTAATTATCTATATTTGTATGGTTTCGTATCGCGATTTTCATTTGGATGTATTTAGTATAAATGTACCTTCTGTTGACAATTAATCAACGTATTTTGATTTGTTAAGTGATTAATGTTTGTTAATGAAAATCAGGGAACACGATCGTAGCATTCCAGCGTCATAGATTAGGGCGGGGGACAGAGTATTGCGACAGATTCGCTTCTTTTCCTCAAAAGCTTTTGCATATCCGAGATGGTTATTGCTATGACTCAGTATGTGACAACGCATGCAGAAACAAGTTTGGAGGTATTGGACTACTAGTAGCTGGGCAATGTGAGGACAAGTCTTGTGCATGCTATGCCCCTTGCTACGATCTTTTTGATCCACCACAAACAGATGCAAAATTAAACTAACGAGATAGACTAATTTCCTTGCAACTAAATAAATGAATTGGCAGACTCCAATTATCAATTTTCCAGTTGTTACAAGTTATTATTTGGTATGTTATATCTTTTCTTCCTGCTTTGTTGTTTAATAGATCAATAGGGAGAATATAGATAGCTTACCTAGTCAATGAAAAGATTAATAAAGGTTCAGTTAGTCCATAAGTGAAGATGTGTTTTTGCAATTTCAAGGCTCTAGAGTCTAGATTAATTGTCCTGTTTATGGATTTCATCACTCTATTACAATTTATTTTGGGTTGTTTTAGCTTTGAATAATGACTGCACTATATCGCCTGTTATTTACAAAATATACGGAAAATTGGATAGATCGTACTGTGATTAATGATATCGCGATCAAGTTATGCGTGGAAATAACTTGACACCACACCTACATCTAATCAAGTTTATACTGGGTGGGAATTACCCTGTACGACGACTTTCCTGAGCATAAGATAAAAACTAATATAGGGGAGTTAAATAAATATGAGTTTTGAAATGTATTTGCAAAACAAAAATAATGGAATCGTGTTAGAGAAACCAAAAACCGAATATTTGTTTGTTTCTTGATATTATTATGGAAATGTTCATGTATAACAAGTAATATAAAATATTATGAAATCAAGCAAACACATGCAATTGTTCTAGTTGATACACTGTCTTTTTTAAGATATCTCATTCCCTTATATTATCTAAGGTTACAAATGGATTCCTTACATGATAGAAAGGATGTAACTTTGTCGGCATAGTTGTACCTCAAACATTGTAAACCAACGAACGCAGTGAATTGGCGAGAACCATAGTGACTCGAATTTTCTTTGGAAAGACAGTAGAAAATCAATTTTGTATTTTGTCAGAGGTTTTATAAGAAAAATCATGTATCCATATATCGAAAACCAGAGAACCAGAGGAGTTTGGTGATATTAATAGAAAATGAGGGGGTGTATGATAAATGAGGGGATAGGTTACGGTGATTACTTCAAAAGTGGTAATCACCATGGTTACTAAGGGTAAATTGGGTATGAAAAATGAATTGCATTAATTGATTTTTTTAATAAATTACATTTTACGTAGTTACAAAAATCTATTAATTACAATTCTCTCTCTTCTCTCACTTCCATAATTTTCAGCCAGATCTTCTTTCCTTATTTTTTTTTCAATCTTTCTGCAAAAGAAAAAAACACGAAATCACTACCAATCTATTAAACAACCACTACCACTGTGAAAAACATCAATACCATTGCATAAATAAATCTGTACCATTACACAAAAACTACCAACATAAACAATCTACCAATATAAATCTATACCATTTCACAAAAAACCAATACCATTGCATATTTAATCAATACCAATACATGCAAATTAATACCATTACATGATAATCAATACCAATGGGACAAAAACATACCAATGAAACAAAATCAATACCAATGCGACAAAAACAATACCATTGAGGCGAGAGGGTCGAAACACAGATCACTTGTCCATCGGCTCCTCCCGCTGCCGGGTAGAGAGAGAGAGAGAGAGAGAGGGTGGGGTGGGTTGGGGTGGAGGGGAGGGGAGGGAGGAATGGGAGAGGGAGGGCGGTGGGGGTGGGGTGGGGTGAAAGGGATGGGAGAGGGGACGACGACGGGGTGGGGGTGAGAAAGCTAGGGCTGGCAACGGTGGGATGGGGGAGGATGGATTGTAGTAGGGTTTAGATATGTATAGAGTAATCAGGTGTGACTTTTTTTTATTTTTAAAATTATCCTCAATATAATCTAACCATTAATTTAAAATTAAGGTGAAATAGATAGAATGAATGGTGTAGATATTAGTAGCCACCATGCTCACTAAAAAATAAGTAACCATGCTAACCTATTCCGATAAAGGAGGCAACTCTTCAGATGGGTGGTTGAGCATGATCTATTGCAGTAGTTCATTAAAAAAATATCCAACCAATGAATTGATTCGTCCCATGGTAGTTGAACCGGTTGGCTCATTTCAACCACCATATTGTTTCGGATTGTTTACACCAACCAATCTACCTAATTATCAAAATATTTAATCAAATCGAACGAATTCGAGGTCATCTTCCTACATCTCACCAATATGGTATTTCAAGAGTTTCTGTTAGCTCCTTCCTCTTTCATTGTCAATCACACCAATTTAAATCCTAACAGATATCCAATGGGTGATCGTCACATCACCATAATATTGCCAACTTATATTTAATTAGATCACACGATTAACTATTGGACATCTTTATTACTATGGACATTTTGCTTTACTTCCAATTCATATCGCATTTGCAAACCGTTTACAAAGTGAAAAACATTGAGCTTCATTTCGACTTGCTTAATGTTTATTCTCGCTGTACTGTATAAGCTAGTAGCAAAAGTGCTAGCAAATAGACTGAAGAGGGTGTCGGATAAGGTGATATCGTCGGAGAAAAGTGCGTTCGTCCCTGGACGATATATCTCAAATAACATTATGGCGGCGTTCGAGTGCTTCCACATGATGAAGAAAAAAGGAAAGAAGGGAACAAGATATTTAGTAGCAAAAACATATATGACCAAAGCTTATGATAGGGTGGAGTGGCATTTCCTGGATAAAGATGATCATGATCTGTGTTAGCACGGTCTCGTTCTCAGTGTCGGTGAATGGACATCACTCTCCCCGATTCCAGCCGAGTCGTGGCTTGCGACCGGGAGACCCGTTATCCCCGTATCGTTTCCTTATTTGTTCAGAGGGGTTATCAGCATACATAGCTAAGGTTGTAAAGGAGAAGAATATTCATGGTATTTAGGCGGCACGTGGGGCGCCAATGGTATCCCACCTGTCTTTTGCTGATGACTGTATCTTTTTTGCCAAGTCTTCTATAGAAGAAAGTTTGGAACATAAAAAGGTACTACAAGTTTACGAGAAAGAGTCAGGCCAGCTGGTCAGCTTCGAAAAATCTGAAGTGTCTTTCAGTTCCAACGTACTGCCACACAGGTAGTTGGAAATAGGAGGAGTGCTCGGAATGGAGATAGTGCCAAAGCATAACAAATACTGACTCGCTATGACACAACTCCTGACAAAGGCCAAGTGTAACCAATGAAAGAGACTGCAGTATAGTGGCTCAAGTAATAAATATCGAATCCACGGGTCTCTAGAGTTACTATTACTCAGCTTCAGTTCATTATCTAGCAAACCAGATTAAGATGAAAGAACAAAAACTACTCTAGCAAACTACAGTTAAAGTTAATCTAATTACAGGTTGGGAACTCACTTAGGTATGATCCCCCCAGCCACTAGCCAGATTGATGATCTCTAACCTGTTTCACTTTCATTCACAATGCGGAGAATCCTTGACTAGACCTTGAGTCTCGACTAAAGGAACAAGGTCCTCTTGAGTCAATTGCCTAGAGGGACGTATCCTTCTCTAGAACAACCGATCAAGGCGTTCTGAACTAGATTCCCTCTATTGAATGAGGTTCTCAATCGATACAAAGCATTGAATCAACCCTCGACTAAAGCAATCGATCCAATACTATCAATGTATGGTGCTCTATTGACCTAATAAGGTATTCGCTCTCATAGGATCAAAGCAGAATCAATAATCTCGACTAAAGCAGAATTGAATCATGAAAACATGCATAAATCGAATATGAACTCAAGATTATCAAGTAGGAGTACTCATACAATCATCAATCAAACAAAGATGGCTAGGGTTCCTCAAAACCTAAGTGAAGGGAAGTTACTCCATA
This sequence comes from Linum tenue, assembly GCA_946122785.1. Classification (NCBI taxonomy): domain Eukaryota; kingdom Viridiplantae; phylum Streptophyta; class Magnoliopsida; order Malpighiales; family Linaceae; genus Linum; species Linum tenue. The sequence goes on from CAMGYJ010000002.1 coordinate 49,469,997, forward strand.
GAGAAGAGAGAGACTGCAGTAAGAATCTTCAGATGATCAGTCTTCAAGTCTGGGCTTGTTCCTCGAGCTTCCAAGGCAAAGAAATCCTCCAATTCTACTCCAAGAATGCCCTCAAATCTCCCTCTCTCTCTCTTTGGTTCGTCCCTTGGGTGTTTGGGATCCAAAACTCGTCTCCCTCTTTCCTTTGGCTTGAATCTGCCTCAAAAACCCAATTCTGGGCAAAACACGGTCGAGGGCACGACAGTGTTTTAATTTTGCCCACCTGTGTTTTGCCCCCAGCAGCCCTCACGACACGCCCTCATCGGCCAAAACACGGTCGTGCCTAAATATGGACACGGCCGTGTTTTTAGGGTAGTCTGCCCGTATTTTTACTGCCGAACTTGTTACTTTATATTCAATGCTTCATTTCTCCCTCGTCTGGACTTCGAATCAGTCGCCCTTTGATCCCAGACGCTCGTAGTCTCGTCCTCTTTCTTTTCATGACAAGCTTGCATGATTCTTTGTCCATAAATGAGGCAGAAATCCATTCTTCTTCATGTCATGCCCGAGTTTCTTCTCCCGAATCGTCAATTGATCTCTGATTGACTTGAAACTTGCAACTATGCTTCACTTTATGTGCTAGGACCTGAAATGTGACAAAGTAACACAAACTAGCGTAAAATAGGCCAAAGACGCGATAATTAAAGCTCAAACAATCAAGAACCAAAGGGGAAAACATGTGCAAATATCGAGTCATCAAATACCTCGGCCTCGCTACCGAAGCTGGGCAGCCCAAGAAAGAATTGTTTGAGGAAATTAATGAACTAACAAGGGAGAAGTTGAACGACTGGAAGGAAAAGACACTATCAGTAGTTGCGAGGGAAGTGTTAATCAAGTGGCTGGCACATGCGCAACTCACCTATGCGATGTCTGTCTTTAAAATGCCGGAGGGTACGATTGATGAGATGCACAGTATGATAATGAATTTTTAGTGGGGTCAGAAGGCACAAGAAAGGAGAACGCATGGACTACGGAGGGAAGAAATGGAAAGCCCAAAGGAGGAGGGGGAATGGGATTCATAGATTTGTGAGGTTTCAACTCAGCCCTCTTGCCAAACAACTTTGGAATCTTTTGAAAAGACCAAAATCCCTTATTGCTCGCATATTAAAAGCAAAGTATCACAAGCGATGCTCGATTTTGGATGCGACGACATGTTACAGACCCAGATTTGTGTGGCGGAGCTTGATAAGCGCCCTAGATTTGCTGAATAGTAGTTTACATTGGAGGATAGACAACGGATCAGAAGTCAAAATATGGAGGGATCGTTGGGTCCCTGGTCTTGACCAACTGTTCATCCCGTCGGCTCCCATGGTTTTGCCAATAGATTCATGTGTTAATGAGCTCATTGATCCTGATACCAATTGTTGGGACGAGACGATTATTGAAAGTTGTTTCCCTCATATTGTGGCTCGGGAAATAAGACAGATTTCGTTAAGAGGTAATGCGGAAATGGATACGTTGGTGTGGCATAATAGTAGAACTAGTTCGTATACAGTTAAAGAGGGATACACGAGGTGGTTCGAAGATTTCAAGCAGCGAGAAGGTGTGGAAGTGAAAGGTACAACGCCGATGTGGAAGAAGCTTTGGAGTATGGGAGTTCCTCCGAAAGTGCGACAATTCATGTGGAGATTTGTTCGGGAGATAATGCCGACGTGTGTTCAGGTCAGTAAGAGGGATCCTAGAAAGCGAGAGAACTGCCCGTTCTATGATCAACGAGAGACCCAAAGTCACTTCTTCTTGGAATGTGGGTGGACATCACGAATATGGCAGAACGCAGGCATGGAGGGAATCTTTGAAACCAAAGGAGTCGAGACCTTCCTTGAATGGGTCACAATGCTGCTGGAGATTAGGGGGAGGAAGAGTTGGAAGGTTGGTGCGTGCTGTTCTGGTATCTCGGGAAGGAAAGAAACGTTCACTTGTTTAATGGAGCTAAGTCACCCAAGGAGGAGATACCGGCTCGCGCCTAGCTTATGCTCGAGGACTATAAGCAGAATCAGCAACAGCGGGTGGACCATGTCATGCCCCAACAGAGAAGAAATGGGAAAACCTCCTATAGGCTGCACCTCAGTTTGTACGGATGCAGGAATATGTGGGGATGGTGGAGCTGGGCTTGGAGTGGTGATCAGGGACTCGAATGGTGGTTTCATTTTGGCAGCTGCAAATAGAGTTCCGGGGAAGTGGGAAATGGAAGAAACAGAGGCAATGGCTGCGGAGCTCGGGGTTCAATTAGCATCTCAATTCCAACTTCCCAACGTTGTGCTGGAGACAGATTGCCTAGAGCTCGTCCATAAACTGCACAGAGCAGAAGAAATTCAGAATGAGATGGTAGTGCTCTGTCGAAGCATTCGAAGGGGTCTTAGAGAGACTGGAATCAGCAGATGGAAGCACATCAATAGGGACGCTAATGCAGCTGCGCATGAGATGGCACATGAAGAAATCAGATGGAATGATAGAATGGTTTGGCTTGATATACCACCGAATTGTATCACTGATAAGCTTCGATCAGATAATGTAACCAGTTTATCAGAGTAATATAAAGCTTAACAGGTTCCCGTAAAAAAAATGCTTATTCTCGCTCGGTCAACCAGTGACTAGAATTAATTAACGCGTCAATTATTGTCGGGGCAGAACTCGTCGTGCTTGAACTTTTCTGAGTTGATTCGGACAAGCTAGTTGGGTCGTGATGAACTCTCAAGTGGGCTGAGCCTACATCTAGAAGTTATGGAATGGCTTGTATAGTCCATTGATCACTGGGCTGGACAAGGATACTAAGAGTGGGTCGTGAGGAATTGGGGCCTCCCAGTTGGATTTGAGCTATATCCAGAAAGATGATGCTTGGTTGCTGATTTGTGGCTTCCCGGAACATCATGTTTTCATCGATCGCGTCATTGGAGAAGCAGTGAGATCAGAGGTGTTTCTACAAAAAGACGTGCTTTGGATTTGAATTTCCAGGATCTCCGTTCATCTCTGGTCAAATGAGCTGATTCAAACCATTGGGGGAGTTCATGGATCGACGGGGCCAACTCTTCTCTTAACAATGTTCTAGTCAAAACTAAAGTAACCATCATGCTCATCAGAAGAAGGTGCATCTGTCTATTGTAGATTAGTAGGTCGTTTGCTTATCGAATACTCGACCTGATATTGCATTTGTTATGTGTTTTCCAGCCGATACTTATTTACGGGACAACATACATGATACTTCATTATATTTACCTCAAAGGAGGTCCTAGTATTGGTATATTGCCATGACGAGAGGAAAAAAATGAATTGGATTTTTATGTCAGCAAAATTGAATTTGCACGGTACGGTATTACATTCATATGTGTTCTGAATAAATGAATAACATGATGACACTCAAGTATATAAAAATAGTACATTTGGTCCTTAAACTAATCCTAGTATACTTTATAGTCCAACAAATGGAGCAGTTCCAACTTCCAAAGGAGGTACAAAATGTTAGGGATGAAAATGTCAACCCAAAAACTTATCCAACCTGCCAACCCGAACCGACGCACCCACAAAATCCGAGAGTTATCATAATTGAATTTGCACCTTGACTTCCTAAAAACAAAAGAATATTTTTATTAGTGTATAATAATTACTCCGACTGTTTACCTCTTTTCATACATATATAGGTTGCAATTATATACATAAAAATTAAATTGCACATAAATGATAAAAATAAGTTGTAATTTCATTAAATTCAACATCTAAAATCTGAAAAAGAATCATGTAATACTAAACCCTACTGTGTCGGCCGGTAGGACTAGAAATACCAAAAATCTGACCAGATCCATCATAATTTGTTAGTCAACCTTCAAATACCATGTCGACCGGTATTTTCGATTGAAGATGAAGAGTATTACCCATTGGTTGCAGAAAACCGCGGGTATGAGGTTACAAAACCTCCCCTCATACATATGAGACGTGTATGGGTTTGACTATTTTCAAATGTGAGTAAGGTAAGTTGGTTGAGTATAAACAATCAATTGATTATTAGATTGGTGCTACATAACTTGGAGAATTTACTAGTATTGTTGTTGGCAATAGGCCAATCAGCCTAACTGAGCATAAGCATAGTATTGGAGATGTTTCCATGCTCAACAGTCACATTGTTTGTTTGACGAGTCCAAATTCCTTCTCAAGCAGATAACTAGGAGGGTAGTCATTCTTATTGCAACAAACATCTTATGGCCAATATAACAACACATGCTCAAGGAAATTCACATCACACGATGTGTAAATATTTTGGGCCTCCAACTATTATATGTGATAGCCACGCTAATTTAAGGGATAACCGAGGAAAAAGCTCGCCCGTCCCTAGCATCAAACTTCTACAAATGATGATGATAAGTGTCTCGAGCATAAATCAGGCACCCATAATTGCACACATGGTCATACTTAGATTCTTTCCCAAACAACACTTGGAAAGGAGAATGATTTCCAATAGGAACCATCGACATCCTATTGATAAGGTATGCAATGTCAACACACACTGGCCCAAAATTTGAGAGAAAAATTCACTAAAAATCTCAACGCCAAAATAGTATCTAATAAGTGTTTATCCTTTTGTTCAACCACCCCGTTCTGCTGAGGTGTGTCAGTACAAGAGGTCTGCAGTATAATCTGATGGTTTTCATAGTATTGCGTGAGAATAAAACTAGAAAATTAAGGACCATTCTACTTGGTTCCGTCGTACCTGCTTGCCAAACTGAGTATGAACTATGTTCCAAAATATAATAGATATCGTTCACCATCAGATTTATATTGCAATAGAAATACCTAAACACCACGAGTAAAAATGTCAACCACAATCAAGAAATAATGCGCTCCGTACATAGAAGCAGTCTTATAACTCCCCCAATTGTCAATGTGTACAAACTCAAAACAAGACTTGGTTTTAATACTGCTTGACTTAAAAGGATCACGAGTCTGTTTAGCCCGCAAACAAGATTGACAGGCTCTTTATTGAATAAAAGAACAACCAAGAATGTTTTCCAAAGAATGCAACTTTGACGTTAAGGGATGATCGAGACATGAATGCCATAACTCTGTAATATCCTGTGATCTCCTGACTGAATGCCATAGGATGCTCTTGCACGAACAACCTAAGATAATATAAGCTATCGACGTGCTTCCCCCATTTCAACCAATCCTTTGTTCACTATGTCATAGTCTCATATATATGTACATACACATACAAAAACCCCATTGTCTTGCTAAATGAAATAATTGCTTACCAACTACCTTTAAGGCATCCTCACAAGGAAATACAAAAAAAAAAAACGCCCGGAAACTACGCTAATCTATGAACTACTAGTACGAGTGTCATAATGATATCTACCTAACCAAGTTTTCTTTCCCTTCTGCATCTCTGAAGTATATATGTTGTATGATGGGTTTAGCCATGATCCCAACCACCCAACGCTCTCCAATATTTCCTCCACATAGAAGGGAAAGAAATGGGTTCTTGTTTTTGCCTCCTATTGATCCTACTAGTTGCAGCGGCCGCGTCGGTGGAGCTCCCAGCTTACGTGGTGTACACTGGTGCGACGATTTCGAACAACCTGGCACTCAAGGAATCGATCATTAAAACCATGAGCGGGAAGTTGCTGAGGACATATAGGCATAGCTTTTCCGGGTCCGCAACATGGTTGTTGTCGGAGGAGGCACTATTCATCTCCAAGCAGTCGGGAGTTCTCTTTGTCTTTGGTGACACGTATGGGAAGCTGCTGATGACTTGATCCTAGGATTTCTTGGGGACTTTGGGTGGCCCAAGTACCCAGTTCGCGATCCTACTTGCGCCACAACGTCCTACTTCTCAGATACAGTGGTGGGGTTCATCGATTTTGGGATATGGTCTGAGTCCCACAATTTCCAACCAGCCAGCAACCTGAGAGGCGCCCCAACCGAAAGAGCCCTGTCGAGCTAAAATATAATCTCAGGAACATCGATGGCATGTCCCCACATCTCCAGTGTGGCGGCTAATGTTAGGCATGCGTTCCCTTCCTCATCGCTCCGGACGTCAAGCCGACCATGATGACCATAGGTGATCGCTTATTTTGGTTTCAGTTTTTATATTCATTTTATCATTCATCAAACATACGACTCCTGGCTGCTTTGAGATGAACAGTGCCTCATCCGGCGACAACCGGGCTACGAACTCGAAGAAGCCATGCATGTATGTCCTCGGAAGCTCCTCGCTCATGGCGTTGATGAGCGATTCTTTGAGTGCTAGGTTGGTCGGGCTTGCCCCACCAGTGTAGACCACGTCAGCGGGAAGCTCCACCGCCCCCCATTGCGAATACTAGGATCGACAAGAGGCAAAAGCAAGAACTCTTTTTTTCTTCTTTTTCTGTGTCGAGGAAATGGAGAATGTTGGGTGGTTGGGATCAGGGGAGAACCCATCACAAACCATATATACTCGACGATAAATTATTCGGTACACCAGGAGTACCACGTAGGATTAGTGATGTGGTACTCGCGGCCAATCTTATAATGCCACAAGTTCATTATCTACTAAAATATTAATTAGTTATTTATTATCACAGAAAATAGAAAATCTCACTACCTCACCCTCCTATCTGAGAAATTCATGTGTGGGACGGGAGCACCAATAAGGAAAAGTGTCTCAGATACTAATAATTTATTAATTTCATATGTTCTCCTTAGAAATATTTACCAAATTTTAATCTTAAAATATATTAATTCAAAATATAAAATATAAAATATTGTGTTATATAACATAAAAAATTTATATAACATGCATACCAAGGAGGGATGGACCCACATTTAATGAAGGTGCGTCGGCCCAAAATTTTTATAAGGAACCCACATTTTTTCGGTGTAAAAAAATCGAACACGAGACCTCTGGCACACCTCCAATAATTTTAACTGAAACACCTTATTACATTACAAAATTTTTGTTTTCATAATGTTATTAAAATATGTATATATATGAGTTATTGGACTTCAGTTTAGGTAGTTAATTAGTTTGATGTACAAAAATAAATAATTAATTAACTACTTAGTACATAGTGAGCACTCAAAAAGATTGCTATCACCTTAGAGATAATCTCGATAATTTGAATGAGAATTAAATTGATTAATAAGCTGTTTGAGTCAAGTAACTAGATAGTGAATTCAATACTGTCTTTCCCCATAGAATCTTCCATAAAATTTTCTTCAAGTTAATTTACAACTTGCTTTCTAGTTTAGTTATTCATTTCCACGTAGAAGTTTGTCGCCACCTTCCAATTGTCGGCGTCGAGCCGACGAAATCCTCACTCTCATTCAAAATCCCGGCCGACAACAGAAGATTCGTGCGGCCTTCATAGAGATGGATTTGACGGTAGATGTGTTGTATCTGTGGTACCACAAGAAGTGGAGGAACTCCTCGGCTGTGGTCTCGTAGATGAGATCCGGTCTCAAGGTTCTTGTTGGCTGGAGAATGTCGGTGCCGACGTCGTAGGGGTAGTTGAGTCACCATGGTCGGTGGTGATGGATGTCCCCAAGTTGTAGGTGGACACCGCTGATGCATAGATCAGACACAACCAAGACTAAACTAGTTGACTTGTATATAATACTTACAATGTTGGGGGGGGGGGGGGGGGGTTGTGATCTATGATGAATGATAATAAAATTAATATATACAAAAAAATGATACCAAAATCATCCATCACCTGTGGTCATTATGGCTGACTAGACGCCCGCCAACGGCAGACCTGACGTTAGCCGCCACACCGGAGACGTTAACTGCACTTGTTCCATTTACTTCTTCTTCTTGCCCGACCATGCATTATCTTCTTCTTGTTCTTCTTCAGACCACCTCCGCCACAAAGACCGACAGAACCATGAAGTGAAATCCCTTAAGTCTCCCCTTTAACAAGGGCAAGAACTCATTTTTTCTTCTTTTTCTGTGTCGAGGAAATGGAGAATATTGGGTGGTTGGGATCAGGGGAGAACCCATCACAAACCATATATACTCGACGATAAATTATTTGGTACACCGGGAGTACCACGTAGGATTAGTGATGTAGTACTCGCGGCCAATCTTATAACGCCACTTGTCATTATCTACTAAAATATTAATTAGTTATTTATTGTCCCAGAAAATAGAAAATCTCACTATCTCACCCTCCTATCGAAGAAATTATTGGGTGGGACGGGAGCACCAACAAGGAAAAGTGTCTAAGATACTAATAATTTATTAATTTCATATGTTCTCTTTATAAATATTTACCAAATTTTAATCTTAAAATATATTAATTCAAAATATAAAATATAAAAATATTGTGTTATATAACATAAAAATTTTATATAACATGCATCCCAAGGAGGGGTGGACCCACATTTAATGAAGGTGCGTCGGTCCAAAATTTTTGTAAAGGAACCCACATTTTTTTGGTGTAAAAAAATCGAACACGCGACCTCTGGCACACCTCCAATAATTTTAACTGAAAAACCTTATTACATTACAAAAATTTTGTTGTCATAATGTTATTAAAATATGTATATATATGAGTTATTGGACTTCACTTTAGATAGTTAATTAGTTTGATGTAGAAGAATAAACAATTAATTAACTACTTACTACATATTGAGCATTCAGAAAGATCACTATCACCTTAGAGATAATCTCGATAATTTGAATGAGAATTAAATCGATTAATAAGCTGGTTGAGTCAAGCAACTAGATAGTGAATTCCATACTGTCTTTCCCCATAGAATCTTCCATAAAATTTTCTTTAAGTCAATTTCCAACTTGCTTTCTAGTTTAGTTATTCATTTCTACGTTGAAGTTTGTCGCCACCCTCTAATTGTCGGCATCGAGACGACGACATCCTCATTCTCATTCAAACTCCCAGCCGGGGAACAGAAGATTCGTGCGGCTGTCCTAGAGATGCATTTGACGGTGGTTTTGTTGTATCTGTGGTAGCACAAGAAGTGGAGGAACTCCTCGGCTGTGGTCTCGTAGATGAGACCCGGTCTCAGGGCTCTTGTTGGCTGGTGAATTTCGGTGACGACATCGTAGGCGGTAGTTGAGTCGCCATGGTCGATGGTGATGGGCGTCCCCAAGTTGTTGGTTGAAACCGTTGATGCATAGATCAGACACAACCAAGACTAAACTAGTTGAGTTGTATATAGTACTTACAAAGTTGTGGGGTGGGGGGGGGGGGGTGTTGTGATCTATGATTAATGATAATAAAATTAATATATAGAATAAAATATGATACCAAAATCATCCATCACCTGTGGTTATTATGGCCAACTTGACGCCCGCGAACGACAAACCTGACGTTGGCCACCACACCGGAGACGTTAACTACACTTGTTCCGCTCCCTTCTTCTTCTTGCCCGACCAAGCATTATCTTCTTCTTGCTCATCTTCAGACCACCTCCGCCACAAAGACCGACAGAACCGTGAAGTGAAATCCCTTAGTCTCCCCTTGTACTCGAGATGGACTTGATAGTGGTTGTGTTGTATCCGTAGAAGCACAGTAGGTGGAGGAACTCCTCAGCTGTGATCTCGTAGATGAGAGACGGTCTCAAGGCTCTTGTTGGCTGGAGGATGTCGGCGCCGACGTCTTAGAGGATGGCAGAGTCGTCTTAGTCGGTTTTGATGGGCGTCCCCAACTTTTTGGTGGACATTGCTGATGCATAGATCAGACACAACCAAGACTAAATTAGTTATGTTGTATATAGTACGTACAAAGTTATGTGGTGTCGTGATCAGTGAGGAATGATAATAAAATTATTATTTTTGAAAAATCATGATACCAAAATTATCTATCACTTGTGGTCATTAATGACGACTTGACGCCCACGAACGGCAGACCCTACATTAGCTCCACATCGTAGATGTTAATTGCACTTGTTCTGCTCCCTTTCTTCTTATTCTTGCCCGACCATGTATTATCTACTTCTTGTTCTTCTTAGACCACCTTCGCCACAAATACCAACCGAACCGTGAAGTACCAGTTAGTCCACTTCACCCACCGGGTCACAGGTTTCCTCCCCATAGTAGTCACGTTGCTCTGGAAGATTACTTGAAATCCTTTGATCTCCCATTGTTTGACAAACTTCAGAACCCCCGAAACAACTTTGACCACCACGCCATCCAGCCCAACAGGCCCTTGGTATACCAAGGCGACGGTGCCATTCCAGTTGTAGCGGCCATGTTGGTCAGGCGTCGGGGGATGGTCCTCCTTCCCCCCCCCCCCCCCCCCCCATCGACTCAACCTCTCCGAGATGGAGGGGTAGTTGAGGGAAGAGATAAGGTCGAGGTTGGCGCCCCCGGCCATGCAACAGAAGCTTTTATAGGCTGTCCTCGATATGGACATGATTGTGGTTGTGTTGTATTCGTGGTAGCACCGGAAGTGGAGGAACTCCTCGACAATGGTCTTGTAGATGAGACACGGTCTCAAGGCTTTTGTAGTTGGAGGATGTCGGCGCCAACGTTGTAGAGGGTGGCCGAGTTGCCTTGGTCGGTGGTGATGGGCATCACCAAGTTGTTGATGAACACCACTGATGCATAGATCAGACACAACCAAGACTAAATTAGTTAAATAGTATATAGTACGTAAAGTTGGATAGTGTCGTGATTAGTGACGAATAATAATAAAATTAATATAAACGTAAAAAACATGATAGCAAAATCATCCATCACCTGTGGTCATTATGGTCGACTTGATGCCCGCGAACGATAGACCTTACGATAGCCGTCACACCGAAGACGTTAACTGCACTTGTTCTGCTCCCTTCTTCTTGCCCGACCATGCATTTTCTTCTTCAGACAACCTCTGCCACAAAGACCGACTAAACCGTGAAGTGACAGTTGGTCAACTTCATCCACCTAGTCACAGTTTTCCTCCGCACAGTAGTCTTGTTGCTCTGGAAGATGACTTGAAATCCCTTGGTCTCCCCATGTTTGAAAAACCTATGAACCCTAGGAAAACCACGACCACCACGCCGCTGCCTTTGTCGTCCAACCCAACAGACCCTTGGTACACCCAGGCGGCGGTGTCATTTCCAGTTGTAGTTGCCACCTTGGTCAGCGCTGGGGGAAAGTCCTCCCCCCCCCCCCATCCGACTCAACCTCATCGAGATAGAGGGGTAGTTGAGGGAAGAGATAAAGTTGTGGTTGGCACCTCTGGTTGGGCAACGGAATCTTTGTGCGGCTGTACTCGAGATGGACTTGACGGTGGTTGTGTTGTATCCGTAGTAGCACATGAAGTGGAGGAACTCCTTGGCTGTGATCTCGTAGATGAGAGCCGGTCTCAAGACTATTGTTGGCTGGAGGATGCCGGCGCTGATGTCGTAGAGGGTGGCCGAGTCACCTTAGTCGGTTTTGATGGGCGTCCCCAAGTTGTTGGTGGACATTGCTGATGCATAGATCAGGCACAACCAATACTAAATTAGTTACGTTGTATATAGTACGTACAAAGTTATGTGGTGTCATGATCAGTGAGGAATGATAATAAAATTATTATATTCTAAAAATCATGATACCAAAATCATCCATCACTTGTGGTCATTAATGCCGACTTGACGCCCGCGAACGGCAGATCGTATGTTAGCGCCACACCGGAGACGTTAATTGCACTTGTTCTGCTCCTTTTCTTCTTCTTCTTTCCCGACCATGCATTATCTTCTTCTTGTTCTTCTTACACCACCTCCACCAATAATACCAACCGAACCGTGAAGTGACGGTTAGTCCACTTCACCCGCCTGGTTACGGGTTTCCTCCCCACAGTAGTCCTGTTGTTTTGGAAGATGACTTGAAATCCCTTGGTCTCCACTTGTTTGAAAAACTTCAGAACCTTCGAAACCACTTTGACCACCACATCGTCCAGCCCAACAGGCTCTTGGTACACCCAAGCGGCGGTGCCATTTCCAGTTGTAGCGGCCACGTTGGTCAGGCGTCGGGGGATGGTCCTCCTTTCCCCCATCCGACTCAACCTCAATGAGATGGATGGGTAGTTGAAGGAAGAGATAAGGTCGCGGTTGGCGCCCCCGGCCATTCAACACAAGCTTCGTTAGGCTGTCCTCGATATGGACATGATGGTGGTTCTGTTGTATCCGTGGTAGCACAGGAAGGGAAGGAACTCCCGACCGTGGTCTTTTAGATGAGACTCGGTCTCAAGGCTTTTGTAGGCTGGAGGATGCCGACTCCAACGTCGTTGAGGGTGGGCGAGTTGCCTTGGTCGGTGGTGATGGGCATCCCCAAGTTGCTCGTGGACACCACTAATGAATAGATCAGACACAACCAAGCCTAAATTAGTTAAATTGTATATAGTACGTAAAGTAGAATAGTGTCGTGATCAGTGATGAATGCTAACAAAATTAATATATACAAAAAAACATGATACCAAAAAAACATAATGCCGCCACACCGGAGACATTAACTGCACTTGTACTGCTCCCTTCTTATTGCTCGACCATGCATTTTCTTCTTAAGACTACCTCTGCCACAAAGACCGACTGAACCGTGAAGTGATGGTTGGTCAACTTCACCCACCCGGTCATGGTCTTCCTCCCCATAGTAATATTGTTGCTCTGTAAGATGACTTGAAATCCCTTGGTATCCCCTTGTTTGAAAAACTTGAGAACCCTCGGAACAACCTCGACACCACACTGCCACCTTTGTCGTCCATCACAACAGACCCTTGGTACACCCAGGCGGCGGTGCCATTTCCAATTGTAGCGGCCACGTTGGTCAGGCGCCGGGGGATGTTCCTCCTTCCCCCCATCGACTCAGCCTCACCGAGATGGAGGGGCAGTTGAGGGAAGAGATACGGTCGCGGTTGGCAACCCCGGCCGAGCATCGGACGCTTCGTGCGGCTGTCCTCAAGATGGAATTGACGGTGGTTGAGTTGTATCCGTGGCAGCATAGGAAGTGGAGAAACTCCTCGCCTGTGGTCTCGTAGATGGGACCCGGTCTCAGGGCTCTTGTTGGATAGAGGATGACAACACCGAAGTCGTAGGGGGTGGCCGAGTCGCCTAGGTCCGGGGCGATGGGCATCCCCAAGTTGTTGGTGGACACCGCTGATGCATTGATCAGACACAACCAAGACTAAATTATTTACGTTGTATATAGTACCTACAAAGTCGGGAGGTGTCGTGATCAATGATGAATGATAATAAAATTAACATATACGAAAAATCATGACACCAAAATCATCCATCACCTGTGGTCATTATGGCCGACATGACGCCCGCATCGCTGAGGAAGGGAACGACAGACCTTACGTTGGCCGCTACACTAGAGACGTGGGGACACTGTTGAATAAGTAATCACGTGAGTGATCATGTGAGTTCTAGTGAGGGTCGGTCGTTTTGGGTTTTAAGCTGTTGTTAATTAGTTCTGCCATTTAAGCTAGTAGTGTCATGTTCAGTTGCTTTCAAGCCATGGCAACTTTGCTGTTTTAGTTTGTTAGATAGAGAAGCTGAAATCAAGGAACGTGGGTGAGCTGATAGTTGTGAGTGGACGGGTCGGGTTTAGTATTGAGATAGAGTCCTCGTTGTGTATATCTACTGTTTTATAGCTTTCTAAATAAACTGTCAGTTTGCAATAAGTTTGGCTTCTACATGTGGTATCATATCCAATAACAAACTGTAACCACAATTTCTACAAGTGTAACTGAAAGTCTGTGTTTTACAGACTGGGGTTGGGAAACACAAGTGATCGATTGTGAGGATTGCTTTTGTGTGTGAGTGAAACACGAGAAGTTTGGTGTGATTTAGCATCATGTGAGACGTGTGAGTTGTGTGTTGATATCATGGGTGCCATCTGTGAGTTCATTCAAATTTGTATCCCAAAGTTTGACGGGGATTATGATTACTGGAGCCTTTTGATGGGAAATCTACTTCGATCCGATGAATATTGGGGACTAGTGAGTGATGGCTTTACAGAACCAGCATCAGGAGCAATGCTTTCTACAGTTCAGACAAAAACTCGAGAAGATTTGAGGTTGAAAGACTTTAAAGCTAAGAACTATCTCTTTGCGTCAATCGTCAAAGCCATTTTGAAGACCATTACAGAGAAGAATACTGCGAAGGGCTTATGTGACTCGATGAAAATCAAATACCAAGGTAGCGTTAGGGTTCAAAAGGCTAGGTTACAGTCTCTAAGAAGGAATTTTGAGCTCTTGGAGATGAAGAAGGGGGAAATAGTAAATGAGTACTTTGGCAGGGTGATGGTGGTAGCAAACGATATGAGGAATTGTGGGGAATCTATGCATGATGTCAAGATTATTGAGAAAATTTTGAGAACACTAACCGAGAAGTTCAATTATATAGTCTGTGCAATTGAGGAGTCTAAAAATATTGATACTTTATCAGTCGATGCTCTTCAGAGCTCTTTGCTAGTACATGAGTAGAAATTCAACAAAATGTTTGCAATAGAGGGTGATCAAGGTTTAATGATTAATCATGATTCTGGTGGAATAAGTGGTCGAGATAGCTATCAAAGAAAAGACAGAGAAAGAGCTGGAAGATCATGGAATAGAGAAAGAGTTGAATGTTATAAGTGTCACTAGATAAAAAACGAGTTACAGAATGGCATAATCAACAGACATATTTATCGAGTGCACTTGTAGCTAATGACAAAGATGCTCATGGAGACATGAAGTAGTATGTATAACTAATGGCGTATACTGAAAGTGAGGATGACGAGAGGTTCCATATGTAGATAGCTACCTTGGAGACCAATCAGAATGGATGTTATTGGAGGTCTAATCTAGATCCCAGATGCAACAATCACATGACTGATTGTGCTGGTAAGGCAGGGCAATACCTTACAACTCAAGTTGAATTAAAAAATCTAAATCGTTGGCGTGGAAGATCTAGGCATTCAAGGGACGGTGAACAAAAGAAAATGCAAAGAAAGGGAATGATGCAGGCCTTACCTCACGTGAAAGTCATCACATCAATATGTGCTTCCCATTTGTTTAAGAAGCAACATAGAAATAAAAGGTATCTTTCCACCTTCAATGATGATTTAAGTAGAAAATTACGTGTTCCTCTACCAGCTATTAAGTTAGAAATCAAACCAGGTCTTCCTAATTTAATCTGGGATGAGTGCAAGGAAAATGAGTTTGGTAAAGAGTCTGAAGCATCAGAACCAGATAGAGTTCTAGTAGTTGTCGTAGAAGACAGAAACCTCAACGCTGTTGTTGTCACTCCAACAACTTGTGCTGGATTTCCGGTCTGTTCCAATGCTTATTATCACCAGGAGAATGAGGAAATGTTGGACACTAACAGTCCAGGTCTACCAGCTACTGGTTTAGAGTGGATGGATAATCATAGTGGCAACAATGTAGTGGTGATGTCTGATGGTAGAAGATGGAGGTTCTTGGTATCTTAAACAAGGTGGGAAAGAACAGAGACAGAGGGAAGCAATAAATCTGGAATTACAGTATGATAAGAGTTTCAGTTTATATAGTGAACTGATTATGAATGTTTATGTAAAGCAGCCACAATTCCTTGTGGTTGCAGGGGAGGAAAATAAGAACATGCTATCTGAGAAGAAGGAAGTTGTAAGTAGTTTGGTACTCAAACAGAAGAATGTGGAGCAAGGCCAACATCCTCAGTTGTCAAAAACTGTAGACAGTTGTCTTATCTGTCTATATGCAGAAGAATTAACTCGTGGGAAAGTAGATGCACCTCAATTTAGTGCAACGTTGTCTCAAGAAGAAGAAGAAGAAGAAGAAGAAGTTCTAGTGGAGACTGATGTGCTTGGAATTCATGATGTGAGTTCATTGGCATCCAAAACCAGCAGAACGTAGCAGCTCATTTATCCCGTTTTAGGAGCTAAAGGGGCAAGTGTCAAGAAAAAGACTGAAGTGAAGCAACCACAAGATTTCGAGGTTGCAAGGGAAGAAGGAAGAAGTACAACATGGTGTTAGGAGCTAGGTTGTTGGGGAATGCTACAGAATTCAAGCAAATGGTTGGTAGCTTGCTTTATTCTCTTAGCATGTACATGGATAGATCAATCATTAGTAAGTTGTATGGTCAAATCAGTCTTCACGTGTTGGTGGTCAAGACAACGTTCAAAAACATCCTGGTCTCTAGTATTCAGTATGAAGGGGGCCAAAAAGGACAGTTATTATGCTTGGCTACAGTTTGTTTGGTCAGTCTAAAAGCTATTTTCGCAGTTGCTATGTTGATTGAAGCTAGATCTTACTTTGCTGCTTACTTTGACGTGATGAAGACTGGCAATATTAAAGTTACATTTGAGGAATTTAAAGCATGTTTTGAGGGTGAACTTGAACTATACTACTCAGAGCATTTGGCTTCAAAGAGTTCCAGAAGAGATGAAATGGAAGGCTGGTGTGAGGGGAGGCATAGAAATTCACAGCCATGTTTTGAATGAAGAAAGCGGATGTATCGATGCAAATCTCCAAATTCTAAGGAGCTCGGATAAGGAAAGATTTGTGCAACTTGAGCATCCTGGTGCTCTAAATAAGGTGGTTGATATCTTGAAAAGACAGTCAAGTTGGAAGCGTTTGAAGAGCTGTGATGGAAGCCTAGAGTATGTGAGTTGCCTGCTGAAGTTTCTGAAATTGAAGCTGCTATTGGTGTTTCTAACACAGTTGCTGCTGTTGCTGTAGATTAAACTGAAGTTCGAAACTGAAACTTCAGTTTAGGGGAGGCATTGTTGAATAATTAAGTAATCACGTGAGTGATCATGCGAGTTCTAGTGAGGGTCGATCGTTTTGGGTTTTAAGCTGTGGTTAATTAGTTCTGCCGTTTAAGCTTGTTATTTTAGTTTTAGTTTTTTAGATAGAGAAGCTGAAATCAAGGAACGTGGGTGAGCTGATAGTTGTGAGTGGACGGGTCGGGTTTAGTATTGAGATTAAGTCCTCATTGTGTATATATACTGTTTTACAACTTTCTAAATAAACTGTCAGTTTGCAGCAAGTCTAGTTTCTACAGACACGCCACCGACGTTCCCGAGATTATATAATAGCTCGGCGGAGCTCTTCCGATTTGCGTCGCAACGGAATTGTTACCTGTTGGCCAAAATAGCCACCCCTGGCGGCTGGCGCGGTGATGTCCGACTGCGAACAAGTTAACATTGAATCACTAATATATGAGCCATTGAAATAAATAAAATCTTCACAACCAAACCAAACCAAAATGAAAAGGAGGCATTTTAGTATGCTATATAGTACCCATGCTTTAATATACTTAGAGCCATTAGATCTTGTTATAAAATATCAGCCATTGGATTGAAATTATTTAATTATTATTATTTTCACTTGTGGACTGGTAACCTGTTGCACCGGTTCATTACACAATCATTTTAAAAAAAATTGAAATCCAGGCGATCGAGCTCTGCATCAAAACAGAAACCCTTCACTGCATCAAAAAAAAAAGGCGATCGAGCTTCTCTTCCGCGGTGGAATTTCAGAGCTTCTCTTCCGAGGTGGAATTTCAGAGCGTCTCTTCCGCGGCGACGGCGAACCTGCATTTGAAATAGTGCGACGGCGACGGCGAACCTGCATCTAGGGCGACAGCGACGTTGTGAGAAGAAAGAAATTGGGGGAACCCTTTCGCGATTGTGAACTGTGCTCTTCCGCGGTGGGTCTCTTCGTCGATATTGAAGGGCTTGAGCATCGGCGACGGAAACGGTGAGATTGTGCGGTGGGTCTGATCGTTTTTCAACTTTCCTCTCCTGGGATTGTGTTTTGCGGTGGGTCTGATCGTTTTTCAACTTTCCTCTCCTGGGATTGTGTTTCGCGGTGGGTCTGTTCGTAGATAGTAAAGGGGGTGAGCAGTGGCGACGACAAAGAGGACTTGAATTCTGAAGGTGGCAGAGACTCTTTTACTGGAGGAAGACTCAGAAGGAATCAAAGACTCGAAAAGCCCAATCGACAACGACGAGTCAACTAGCGCCGGGTAGGAGAACTCCTGCAATAGCGAGAATTGGGTGATAAAGCATTCGATTTCCGATTTGAAACGATGACTCAGTCATTCATTCGATGTAAGTGGCTGAAATTCTTATCTCCCTTTGATAAACATTCAATTTCTAGCTTCTAGCTTCTAGAGCATTTGTTGGAGCAGCTTCGAGTACAATAATGGTGTCTTTGAATGTCTGACTTATTTCTCTGGAAATGTCAAGTTGTCTACTAAGGATCGGTTGCCAAATCATAGGATTGAAATTCCATGCTCGTTTTACCAAATTGAACTATGGAAGTAGAAGAGAGAATTTCTCAATTCTGTGTAACCATTTGGGATTGAAATTGAAGCTTCTCCACTGCTTTCTTCATGTGCATTCTCAATTGGATATGGTGATATAAGATGCAATATTCCTTTCCCTCTCTCGGTTTTATCAGTTGTGTGAAGTGGGAATTCTGATGTGCTCCATCTTTTCCAGTGTCTTCTTCTGTGATTTGGTTTGTCTATCTCTTTAGCTTTAACGTCTTGTGCAATGAGTATTGAAGCTCTCTCAAGTGTAGTTCTTGGTTGTGCTGTATTTTGTCACGGCCGAGTTTGATTGAGATGGGGGCATCTTTAGTCATTCCGTGATTGATGAAGCTTCAGAAAGTCTGCACTTTTTTGTGCAAATAGTTGTGGCCATCCACCATATAACTTCATTCCTCACACAGATCGTTGATGTGACCTAGGAGGTATTTGTGAATGGAGGATTCAGTGTCAACTAGGAAGCTGTCTTGGTTTATATAATCCCATAAACTGTGCTGGGGTTGTTCATTTCGTTGTTGCCTTTGCTTTCAAACTGAAGAGAATAACTGTGCTGGGGTTGTTCTGCTTGCTTCTTTAGTTCTTTGGTCTTGATTGGGTTTTATGGATGTAAGGAATGGGTTTTTGATTGGAGAGACTTGATTTGTGTTTTATGGAGGCAAATCGAATAGGAAAGTTCATACTCAGTTTGATTATTTTCAGTTTGTAGTGTCGTTACCGTTGCTTGTTGATTACATTTTGGACTGTTAATTGAAGGGTCTTGCTTGGCTGCATGAAAGGTGCAATTGAGTGTGTTAGTCAAGAACTATTTCATGAAATCAGGGTGACTTCAGTTTTAGCCAGTTTGGATGGAAATAGAGCGAGTGTTTATGGTGGTGTCATGGGTTATGGAAAGCTTAGTGGCTATGCTCGTGGTCATGTTATTTAGCTCTCAAAAGTTGTAAGTTGTGTGTGGTTTCTGGAAATATCACGGCTGTGAGAGAGACCGTGGATGTAATTCTGGAAATATCACGGCTATGAGATAGGCCGTGAGAGAGACCGTGTATGTAAAAACACACTTCTCAGTTTCCCAGAGGTTTTCACGGGTTGCCTTCGACAGTGTCACGGCCGTGAGATGAGCCGTGTTTTTGGATATGGATGATGGGCATCTCACGGCCCCATTGTTAATTCTCACGGGCCCCTTTGTAAATTCTCACGGGCCCCTTTGTAAATTATCACGGTCCCCTTTGTAAATTATCACGGGCCCCTTTGTAAATTCTCACGGCCCCTTTGTAAATTCTCACGGGCCCCTTTGTAAATTCTCACGGCCCCTTAGTAAATTATCACGGGCCCCTTTGTAAATTCTCACGGCCCCTTTGTAAATTCTCACGGCCGTGAGAATAAGCCGTGTGATTGTCTGGAGATTGTCTGGAGATATGCAAACTTCTCTTTGCTTCTCACGGGTCATGTCACGGCCGTGAGATTTTGCATTTTGGGTGAAAATTAATGAAAGCTGGGTGTTTTCATGGTTAATTAGTGTACTCAGGTGTTGATGTAGGGGGTTTTCAGTTCTTCTGGTAGTTAGAACTTGTATTTTGTTTGTACTCTTCGGCATGCTTATAATTCGTGTTTCAAGGCATGCTTATAATTTTTCTGTTGTTTTAATTTTGCAGTTTGCTAAAATTGTTCTATAATGAAGACGAAGAGGCATCAAATTTTCAGCACGCGATGTTCTCCTAGGAAAGTATTCTCAGTAGTCTCAAATTTAGAGGCTTGTCAATCAGAGGCCATTAGGAGATGTGGCTTTGGTCGTATTCTTGATGTCAAAGCAAGAAAGCTACAACGTGAGTTGTTGGAGAAACTTGTGAAGAGCTTTAATCTGGAAGAAAGCACAATTAAGGCGTATGGGTTGGAAGTGCATATTTCGGCCAAAGATTTCGAGCGAATTATGGGTGTGCCTGAGGGAGGTACTGATATCATCTTGAATGGTGAAGAAGTGGAGGGAAGATCAGAGGAACTGGAACCATTTAGAGTGTTTTCGACACGTGAATGTGGCCGACAGGCGATTTCCACAAGCTTAATGAAGAAGGAGTTGTCGAAGATGAAAGATAGCGACGATCTATTTCTTCAAATGTTTATTTTGTACGTAATGGGGGTGCTATTAGTACCAACTAGAAGAGAGGACATTTCCTTGTCTTCGGTATACGCTGTCACCGATGTTGCAGACATTCCGAAGAAGAATTGGGCATCCTTTTGCTTCAATGAATTGGTCAAATGCATCTGCGACCATAATGCTTCTAAAAGAGAGTATATACCGGGTTGCTTGCTGTTTTTGGAGGTAAATAATTGTTAATCCCGACTTTCTACATATTTGTAATGATTAATCATCATGTTGATTATAGTATTTTTTTTTTTTGTAGTTAATATTCTTGGAGCATGCAAATGGTATTTTCCAAACCGTTGATGGGAGTTTGGATTTGATGAGTTGGGGGAGCGGAGACGTGGAGTTATTGTTAACAAAAGTGGTAAGACTGATAGTATATTTGATTCTTTTGACAAGTTGGAGCATGCTAATGGTACATTTGGTTCCCTTTTTAATTAATTTATAGGTTTCCAGCAGTTCGGGGAAAAGATCAGCTGAGGATGCCGGTTTGAAATCACCTCCAAGGAAACGGGGAGAAGTAGATGGGAAACGGCACAAACCCGACGGGGATGAGCTACTTCTCTATGAGCGTATTGATGCTCGGTTTAGTACCATGGAGGGTAGAATTGACAACTTTGGTCAAGAATTTAGAGTGGCAATGGGTGATGCTGCTTCTAGAGATAATGAGCTAATGAGCCGGGTTGTGAAAATGGAGAACGAATTTCGGGCTTTTAGAGACGAAATCGGTACTGCAGTGAAGTCCCTTATAGAGGCAGTGAAAGCAACTGTAGGTGATCCGTTGTCAAGGGAGCAGCCTAGGGAACCCATTTCTCCTACAGCTGAGTTGAAAAAGAACGATCAGAAGGGTGAGGTTGAAAAACCTAGGGAACCCATTTCTCCTACCTTGGAATTTGTCAAGACTGCCAAAGTTGAGAATTCGGGAGAAGCTGAGGGGGAAATTGGAGATGAGAGATGTTCTGAATCTCCTTCTGTGAAAGTTGTGAAAAAGTCTCCTTGCAAGCAGCCTAAAGCGTCGCAAGTTGAGAAATTCATATTGTTGAGTGATGAAAGTGTTGCTGCTAATGATGGTTGTTCCAAGGCTGTGAAGGTATTTCACTTGATTAATTTTTCTAATTATTGGTTCTTATGGTGTGGTTACTAATGAACTGGTTTTGTTTTTTTATGTTTTTGAACAAGAAAGGGGCGAAAGGGAGGTGCACTACGTAGTGTGTCTAAATTGAAGCCTAGTTTGTATGTGCTCTCTCCATTCGAACGGGCAAATCCCAGAGCTAAGAAAGCACAACCTTTGTACCGTGCTCCTCCCTTTGTTGTTGAGACACCATTGTCTCTGGAGGCAGTAAAGATGCTTCAATTTGCTTTTAGTAGTGAGCTTCCCGAAAGGTACCTCCCGAAATCATTACAAGTAAAATTGGATCATATTTGTAGGATGTTTTTGGTATTTGCTTATTCTAATGTTGTGTTGTTTGAACTTGGTATTGTATAACAGTGACACATTGGTTAGTGTTGGTGGCGGGGTTCTTTCCTTGTCACGTGAAGATTTTGTCGAGCTTTTGCCAAGGACCAAAATTTCAACAAGGGTAAGTTCATTTATGTGTGTAATTTAGTAGATTGAACGTGTATTGCTGACTTTGGTATATGTGATGATGATGCATTAGATTATAGAAATGGCGTGTCTGTGCAAGACACTAGAAGAACGGAGTTGTGGTCGCACTGGTGGCTTGTCTTGGTTCTTTCCACCTTCAGTTTCGGTACAGTTGTCTGCTTTGTCTATTCTTGTCATGAAATTAATCTATTTTTTGTTGCATGTAGCTTGTGTGGGTGACTGTGTTTTATTTTTCTAGGAGCGTGCGAGTCATTGCAACGAGGAGCAATTTATGGCTAAGATGCGTTCATATAAGATACATGAGCGATACTGTATTGGTGAGCTACTTTACTGCAGTAAGGTATGTTGTAATGTTGTTTTCTAAAAGGAAATGGCTTCACCCTCCTATGTTAAATTGATAATTATTGTTTGTTTGTCCATTATTTCAGATTCATGTCCCAATTTTCAACCTCACGTTGAAGCACTTCTATCTGGCGGTCTTTAACATGGAAGCCAAAGAAATCGAAATCTGGGACTCATTACGAGGAACTCATAATGAAGAATATGATGCAAGGATGCAGAAACTGGTTTGCTTCTTGTTCTTCAACTTTTCAAGCTTTACTTATTGCTTAGTTGTTAGTTGTTTTTCATTTGCCGACTTTGTCGTTATATATCGATGAGGTGGATGTTTTCATTTGCAGAAATTGGGTCTAGATTGGTTGCTTAAGGATGATATCTGTGGGGCGTTTTCATTTGTGGACTTCGTGGTTAGATATCGCCAGGATGTTGCTTGCCAACCAAATGGGTACCCTTTGTTGTTGTTCAATCGTGCACTGTTCTAATTAAGTTCGATAATTATTTGTTCGCATCATGACCATGATAATTATTTGTTATATTACAGATTTGATTGTGGACTATTTGTCAGCAATTACTTGCTGGATCCAGATCGATATTCCAAGAAGCTTGACCAGTTCCATAGTGACTATGAGCGGGCACAACTTACAATGTACTTGCTCACTACGGATCTGAATGAGGTGAAAGCTACAGTCAAGAAACAATCCGATGAATATTTTGAGAGACATGCAAGACCTGCCCAAATTGAGACCGAGAAGGTGAATTTCAAGACAAACTTACTCAATCGAGGAAGAAAGCCGTTGCATGCGCATGGGGAGAAAAAGGGTAGAAAGTCTAAGAAGCATTGAGACTTGTGATGTTAATGTAGAGTTTAGTTAATGTGGATGTTGATTGACATTTAGGATAATGTAGTTGTTGAATGAATTTTAGTGAATGTAGATGTTGAATGAAGTTTAGGAAACTGTTGAAATTACAATGAAGTAATGAATGAAGCATTATTCAGTGATGTTATTTTTTCTCTATATTATGTTTAATGTGTCGACAAGGGAAAAATTATGCATGATCATATACCGAAAACTGGTTGAAAATGGACCTGAAAGCAGGCGTGTTTTTGGATTTGTAATTCTGGAAATATCACGGCTGTGAGATAGGCCGTGAGAGAGACCGTGAGATTTTTTCCATACAAAGGTGGAGTTCCAGACAGTTTCACGGGTTGTCTGCGACAGTATCACGGCCGTGAGATGAGCCGTGTTTTGGATATGAATGATGGACATCTCACGGTCACTATGTAAATTCTCATGGGTGTGAGACTTGGCCGTGAGATGGGATTTTATAACGGCTTAATGATGGTAATTTTACGCCCGTGAGACTGGGCCTTGAGATTCAAAAAACCTGAATCTCACGGTCTTGAAAGGACCATCTCACACCCGTGAGATTCCAGAAAGTTTCACGGGTTGCCTTCGACAGTATAACGGCCGTGAGATGAGCCGTGTTTTGGATATGTATGATGGACATCTCACGGCCACTTTGTAAATTCTCATGGGCGTGAGACTTGGCCTTGAGATTCAAAAAATCATTCCCTATTATCGGTTTTGGGTTGAACCCCATGTAATTGTGAACCGATGTGAGATTGAGGTTATGTATATGGTTGAATGAGCGTTTGATTATCGGTTTTGGGTTGAACCCCATGTTATTGTGAACCGATGTGAGATTGAGGTTATGTATATGGTTTAGCGAGCGTGTGATTATCGGTTTTGGGTTGAACCCCATGTAATTGTGAACCGATGTGAGATTGAGGTTATCTATATGGTTTAGTGAGCGTTTTATTATCGATTTTGGGTTGAACCCCATGTAATTGTGAGCCGATGTGAGATTGAGGTTATGTATATGGTTTAGTGAGCGTTTTATTATCGGTTTTGGGTTGAACCCCATGTAATTGTGAACCGATGTGAGATTGAGGTTATGTATATGGTTGAATGAGCGTTTTATTATCGGTTTTGGGTTGAACCCCATGTAATTGTGAACCGATGTGAGATTGAGGTTATGTATATGGTTTAGCGAGCGTGTGATTATCGGTTTTGGGTTGAACCCCATGTAATTGTGAACCGATGGGAGATTGAGGTTATGTATATGGTTTAGTGAGCGTGTGATTATCGGTTTTGGGTTGAACCCCATGTAATTGTGAACCGATGTGAGATTGAGGTTATGTATATGGTTGAATGAGCGTGTGATTATCGGTTTTTGGTTGAACCCCATGTAATTGTGAACCGATGTGAGATTGAGGTTATGTATATGGTTGAATGAGCGTTTGATTATCGGTGTTGGGTTGAACCCCATGTAATTGTGAACCGATGTGAGATTGATGTTATGTATATGGTTGAGTGAGCGTTTGATTATCGGATTTGGGTTGAACCCCATGTAATTGTGAACCGATGTGAGATTGAGGTTAAGTATATGGTTGAATGAGCGTGTGATTATCGGTTTTGGGTGTAAATGTGAACCGATGTGAGATTGAGGTTATCTATATGGTTTAGTGAGCGTTTTATTATCGGTTTTGGGTAGAACCCCATGTAATTGTGAACCGATGTGAGATTGAGGTTATGTATATGGTTGAATGAGCGTGTGATTATCGGTTTTGGGTGTAATTGTGAACCGATGTGAGATTGATGTTATGTATATGGTTGAGTGAGCGTTTGATTATCGGTTTTGGGTAGAACCCCATGTAATTGTGAACCGATGTGAGATTGAGGTTATGTATATGGTTGAATGAGCGTGTGATTATCGGTTTTGGGTTGAACCCCATGTAATTGTGAACCGATGTAGATTGAGGTAATTGATATATGGGTTGATTTTCGTTTGATTATGGTTTTGGGTTAACCCATCTAATTATAACCGATGATTTTTTTGGGTTGGTCATAATGAAGAAATTCCTAGATCCTAAACCCTCACCGTCGTAAGTCAGTCGTAACAGTGATGCCGTTTCTTCCTTCTCGTCCTCCGTCGGCGCCAGAGGACTGATCCTCGGTTCCTCCCTGTCGGCTTCTTCCTTCCAGCTTCCCTCTCTCCCAGCCTCAGATCTTCCTTCGTCTTCCCTTCTCTACCCATCCTTCGCGACGAAACCAGATTCTTCCTTCGTCGGTTCCTCCCTGTCGGATTATTCGCCCATCCTTCGCCACCCATCCTTCGCGACGGAAGAGGCTTAATCTAGCAATCTTCCTTCGTCGTTTGTTGCTGACCTTCCACCGCCACCGCCAATCATCTCCGTTCAGCTCCCTGACTACGCTCCCTGCCTTATTGTTTCAGGTACCCGCCGGCTCCCTCTTCTTTCATCTCGGATGATTAATTCTTCTGTTCTGTTTCGGTTATGCTCCGTTTGTGATTGTGGCGCTGTCGTTGTCCAATGGCGTTCTGGAGGCCGTGGATCTCTCAGAAGCCCAGTATCATAACCTACAAATAACCGCATCAGCTCTTCCGTCCCTTCCATCATTTTGCCGCTTGTTACAATGTTGCTATTAGGGTTTTCTTTTCCGCCGAGATCTGCTGATGGATAATCCTAATAGCAGCAGAGCATCTTCAATCGAGGGCCGCGCTCTGGTTGCTCATAGTTTTTGTTCTTTATCTCTTTCGTTTTTAATTTTTTCTTGTTTGCTGATTCAAAATGGCCGGCGAAGATGAAGAGTGCTTTATTTCTGACACCTCTTGTATGAGAGGAGCTCCTTCACGGGAGCTCTTCCTTGACCACAGTTAGCAACTCTCTGGGTTATTTCGTTCATTCTGTTTGGGGGGACTTGATATTGTGTTTGTCTATTCGATCATGGTGGCTTGATTGGTGTCTTGTGAGGGTGATTGGGGGGTTTCAGAGAGAAAACTACTGTTTCCTGTAGGGAATTTGTTCATAGTTTTGTTCTTTCTGGTCGTTTGTCGCGGAAGTGAAGGGGTAACTATCGAGTTGATATGTGGATTACAGTTACCAGCCAGCCCTTCATTTCAATTGTCTCGTGTTTGCCTCGTGTTTGTTAATTGATTAGTGAAGTGTTCGATTTGGTTGGCTGTGGGTGGTGAATATGTCGATTTCAATTGTCTCTAAACTTCATTTTGTTGCTTGTTTTCAGTTGATCAACTATGGAAGGGTTGATGGATGATATGAGCACAGGCAAGGACACGGGAAATGACTTGAATGTTGGTTTAGATTGGGGAATGAATTATGGAGATGATACCGGTGGTGTTAGAGATAGTGACGATATGAAGGACAATGTCGACACCAGCGATAGTGATTCTGAGGATGATAATAACACTAACATTGGTGATGATGATAAAGAGAACATCTCAGATGAGCATTTGCACAGCTTCGAAACACAGCCACACAGCTCAGAGAACATCAAAGATGCTGCAAATCCAGCCATGGTTCCACCGTACTCGAGTATGTATGACTGGACTTTGCTTGATAAAGTCGGGAATGGTAAGCCTTATTCTAAATGGGAGTCGGATGATGTTGTGGGTTATGAGTTTGAAACCCTTGAGGAGGCTGGCAAGTTCTATTCAACTTATGGTTGTGCCATGGGGTTCAGCGTACGAAAGAACACTCACACATATTCAAAATATGGAGTTAAAAATATGCAGCGATGGGTTTGCTCACGCGAGGGGGAGCGTCTTCCAGTCCACAATGACAAGGAGAACAGAAAGCGTGAACCTAGGCCTGTAACAAGGCTCCATTGTCCGGCTGCTTTCAAAGTCAGTTTTGTTGAGGCAACTAACCGATTCAAGGTGAAGCAGTTTGTACCAACACATTTTCATCCCTTAGCTGGAGCACATGAAGTGCAGTTTTTGAGTTCTCATCGCAAGGTAGATGACGCAAGTAAGGCTCAGATTCGATCACTTAGGGCTGCTGGTATTCGCACCAATCAAATCATGGATTATCTAGTGAATTGTGCAGGAAGCTTTCTGAACTTGGGTTTCACTAAGACCGATGTCTACAATTTTGTTAGTGCGGATCGGAGGTCGGAGATCTTGGATAGTGACAGTGAAGCTGCACTTGCCTACTTACAAGCACGGGCAACTACCGATCCTCGTTTTTATTGTAGATATACAGTAAGTGACGGTGGTGAACTAGGCAATATGTTATGGGCTGACTCTCCTTCACAATTGGATTATAGTCTTTTTGGAGATGTTCTTGTTTTTGACTCGACGTACAAGACTAATGCATATAATCTTCCATTTCTTCTCTTCATTGGTGTGAATAATCACAATGCAAGCACTGTTTTTGCATGTGCTTTACTTGCGGATGAAACGGCGGAGAACTACGTATGGATTCTAAATGCTTTTTTACATTGCATGGGTGGTAAGAAGCCAACCGCAGTTATAACAGACGGTTGTTCTTCAATGAGGAAAGCTATCAAGTCGGTTCTCCCTGGATCCCGACATCGGTTATGTTCTTGGCACTTGGGCAATAACGCAGAAGCGCGTGGCCATGCGGAAGGCTTCCGGGAGGATTTCAAACGATGCATGCTAAACTGCAGTTCTATTCCACAATTTGAAGCTACGTGGAAGGAAATTTTGTCCAAGTATGACCTGGAGCACAATGCGTGGATGAAGAAGATGTATAGGCGACGAGCTCTATGGGCCACAACTTACTTGAAAGGTATTTTCTTTGCTGGGATGACTACCTCACAACGTTGTGAAAGCATGAACTCTTATCTAGACAAATTCTTGCAAAGTAAGATGAAGTTGTTTGAGTTTGTCAAGCAGTTTGACATGGCACTTTTGTATAGGAGACAAACTGAGTTACATGACCAGTTTAAGACAATACATACTGATGTTGTTTTGATGACACATTTACATGAAATTGAAAGACATGCCTCTATAGTATATACAAGAAATGTGTTCAGGAGCGTTCGAGCAGAAATAGCGAGAGAAGTTCATTACTATATTACAGACAAGTGTGTGTTGACCAATAAAACAGTTTACACATTGTCACGATTCAAATACCCTGACTCAAAGTGCACCGTGGTCTTTTACACGAGTGGACATGATGTGCATTGTTCTTGTGGCATCTTTGAGTTCTGCGGAATTCCATGTCGGCATATATTCTGTATATTGAAAGCAGAAAATCAAATGCAAATTCCAAAGTCACTCATTTTGAAGCGTTGGACTAAAGATGCAAAAGAGTTCGATCCCTCGAGTATGGGAAGCTGTCCTACCCAGCAAAATATTAGCAGGTATTATAAATTTAAGGTGTTCATTTAGTTCTTTGTTTACTTCTATTGTGCTTGGAACCAACTACAAAAGTGCTTGTTTATTTGGACAGGTTTGGATTCTTGGTTGGTCAATGTAGTAGAATGTGCCATTATGCTGTGAGTTCGGATGAAGCATTTCATACTGCCAAAGGGTTGATTGAAGACTTGACATTGCGAGTGAAGACAATAAGTGAAGAAACAACCAACAAAACAAATAATGCTACTACGGATGTTGGAGTGAACTCCTCTCAGTTTATTAAGGACCCCCATCCAGTTCGAAGTAAAGGGAATGTGAAGCAACCTCAAGTGAAAACACGGTTGTGCAAGTATTGTAGGCGTCCTAAACATACAATCAGAAATTGTCCGCTGAAAAGAATGGCTGAAGCAGGTGGAGGTGATAGTCATTTCACGCAACAAGAATACAACTTCGAGTCCATAGGAGCAGGTGAAAGCAGCTTTCATGTGGAGACTCAAGAATCTGTTCTACTTCCCAAACGATCCAAGCACAACCTGTAATGCTGGTGTTCGACTTCAAACTACATTATGTTTCATCTTGTAATGTTTGTTTTGTGCAAGTTAGTATCTAGTGACATTGAATGGATCTATGTAATGCTCGTGTCAAGCTTCAAAGAACATTATGACTCAGCTTTTCATAAGCTTGTAGTTTTCAAAATTAGTATATTATGTTACTTACGCCATTATAATAAGTACAGGGGTTAGTTCTACAGGTAAATGTCTGTGCAGACTATTTCTGGAAATCTCACGGCCAATTCTGGAAATCCCACGGCCGTGAAAGAAGACGTGGGTTTGGATATGTAATTCTGGAATATCATGGCCGTGAGATAGGCCGTGGATTTGTAATTCTGGGCATCTCACGGCCCTCTGTAAATTCTCACGGGGCGTGAGAATAAGACGTGAGATAATCCCAGCTGAAATCCAAAATCACGCCTCATAAATGAAATCTCACGGCCGGGAGATGTACCGTGAGATTGTTTCCATAAAAAGGGGGAGTTCCAGAGAGTTTCACGGGTTGGCGTCGTCATTACCACGGCCGTGAGATAAGCCGTGTTTTGGATATGAATTCTGGGCATCTCACGGCCCTATGTAAATTCTCACGGGGCGTGAGACTAAGACGTGAGATTAACCCTAGAATTGGAAACACCCTATTTAAAGCTTCCTCTTTTCTACTTGAACCCGACCCCCAACCCTATTTAAAACCCTCGCCGTCGCACTTCGACCCCCAACCCTCTACCCAGTTCGAACAAGCTCCCACCACCACAGGCGAAGCTCTCTCCCAGTCCCTTGCCCCCAAATCCTCCCTGCTCCGACTCCGTTTCGCCGGCCGCCATGATCAAACTTTCCAAGTTCGATACAATCCTTGGACAAGGAATGCAGCAAAGAGATGGAGATTGCAAAACCCTTGACCAAGGTTGTATCTAGCTTGGAAATTTTGATCTTTCCGGTTCAGAATCTAGACTCGCGCGACTCCTTGATCGTGGAGCGCTTGATCCATCGCATGAGTAATGTAAGTTCTTCCTTATCTCTCGTTTCTGACTTACCCAACATTTAAGCAGTGTAGATAGTGTTGGAGCTTCTGTTCATTGCTGTGACACCGAGTAATTTAGCTTTTGAAACAACTGTGATTTTCATATGATAAACTGTAGGTTTTGGGTTCGCATGACGATTTGGCTAGGCATAAACCGTTTGAAGTTGTTCCTCTGTGTGTTTATGGGTAGTGGATTATAGATGATAGAGGATCCAGTGGCCATAGGGGTTGAAATCAACCGATTCGTTAACGAATTTCATGATGGCTTGCAATGGAGTTGCTTAACGTTTTCATTTTGGTTGAAGAAATCTTATAACATAATACAGTTTGTTCTATCACGCATTTACCCTCATGACACCCATTATATCTATCCGATGTTTCGTTTGACTCCCTCTTTGTTTCCATATTTGCTCACCAGGGATTACCTATCCGACCAGAAGCTTCGTGTGGTATCTGACTGATCATGATGGTGTAGACGTGATTGAAATGCTCCAGGGATCATCTACCTTGACGTCACTTTGAGTATTCCACCTCATCGATCTCTAAGGAAGGATGCAAGGACAACAAACTTTCCAAGTTCGATACAATCCTTGGACAAGGAATGCAGCAAAGAGATGGAGATTGCAAAACCCTTGACCAAGGTTGTATCTAGCTTGGAAAGTTTGATCTTTCCGGTATCACCCCAGCTCCAAGGGGAGTTACAAAAGTGGAGATTGAAGAGGATGGAATACTCAAAGAGACGTCAAGGGAGAAGTCTGTGGATTCATGGGAGGGGGATGGGCATGGATGTTCGACAAAAGTTTGTTCTTGTTTTTGTGATGTTGTGGTGTGCTTGTAAGCAAGAAGGTAGTATGTATTGAAGAAGTAGAGTTTTTGTATATCTAACTATTGTTGTGTTTAAGAAGAGGGAAGTGCAGGGGAGAAGAAGAAAAGGAAGTGGATCCTCGTGGGTGAGAAGAAGATGATCAATCTGGTTTCCCTCTTGGTGGAGAAGGGAAGGAGAAGAAGAAATGATAGAAGCACGTTTAGAGGAGGGAAGGAAGTATCAGGAAGAAGTCTTTGTTTTGAGGGAGCATAGGAATCTGGAAGAGGAAGAAGAAGAATTTCCCCTGTCTCTCCCCATCTCTGTTTTTTTTTGCAGAAATTCATCTGTGTAAAGAAGAAGAGAGGAAGAAGGAGCTCTCCTTTCCTCTGTTTTTTTCGTTTGGATGAAGTAGGACAGGCGATGTTGTGGAAGAACAAGGGAAATGGATAGGCCTCCTTCCCATGAATTTGTGTTATATATGTATGTTCAATTTCTTTCCTACAAATCAATTGCAATGTAGTCCATAACTCTAATGATCAAATATTGATCTTCTCTTCGATTGTGGGTGGCTAGATGGATATATCTCGTTATTGTTGTTTTTTGTTCTTAGATGGAAACCTCACTGCTTGTAATTAAATTGTCACGGGCGAGAGAATAGGCCATGATATGGAAATCACTCCCAATTTCACGGCCGTGCGAGAAACCGTGAGATGGAAATATCACGGCCGGGATAAGAAGACGTGAGATGGAAATCTCACTCCCAATTTCACGGCCGTGCGAGAGACCGTGAGATGGAAATATCATGGCCGGGATAAGGAGACGTGAGATGGAATATCACTCCCAATTTCACGGCCGTGCGAGAGACCGTGAGATGGAAATATCACGGCCGGGATAAGGAGATGTGAGATGGAAATATCACTCCCAATTCACGGCCGTGAGACTAAGACGTGAGATGTTCACAGCTGAAATCCAAAAACACGCCTCATTACTGGAATCTCACGGCCGGGAGATGTACCGTGAGATTGTTTCCATAAAAGGGGGGAGTTCCAGAGAGTTTCACGGGTTGGCGTCGATATTATTATGTCCGTGAAATGGGCCGTGAGATTGGAAGTTTAAAAACTAACCTATGCATATTAGAATTTGAAACCCCCCCGCCCCCATATTTTGTTCGAACCCTATTTTCCTCTGTTCTACTTCGACCCCCAACCCTCTACTCCCTCTGTTCTACTTCGACCCCCTCGCCCTCGCCATTGCTCGTTCGCCCTCGCACTTGCTGGCTCGCCCTCGCCCTCGCCCTCGCCCTCGCCCTCGCTCGCCCTCGCCCTCGCCCTCGCCCTTGCTCGCTCGCCCTCGCCCTTGCTGCCTCGCCCTCGCCCTCGCCCTCGCCCTCGCCCTCGCTCGCCCGCGAAGATTCTTCAAGGTTCAGCGGCGACGGCGACCATTTCCGGACGAGTCTCTGCCCTCTGTTCCACTTCGATCCCGACAAGGCCTCTGGTGAGTTCTTCTTAACCACAGCGGCACTCTTCTCTGGTTTCTTGCATTTTTTAGGGTTTAGTTGCCCAATTGTGGTTGGTTTGAATTAGGGTTTTGAATGGTTTCATGTTGTCCATTAAGACAAGAGGGGAAGAATTGAAATCATGTTTTGGTTGTTGTTATTATAATTTGAATGTTGTGATGGAATCCTGGGAGAGAGCTATGCACTTATGGGGTAGTGCACTTGCTCTTCTTGCCCATCTACTAATTCTGGTGTCTTGCCTCTTTTGAGGTGCTTTGTTAATATGGGGTACTAGAAGGAAACTATGGCATGCCAATGATCCTAGGAAGTTATTACATGTCTTGGTTGCTCTTCTACCTTTGTATAACATACTGGTTAATGCTCATCACCGTTTATAGCTGATGGGTAGTCTCAATTACTCTTCTGCTTCATTTATTATGTTGGTGGATAGAGATCTCTGAGGTACCTGGTGAACTAGATGATCAAGAGGTTGCATAAGATTAAGTACATTAACCGAAAACTGAAACTACCCACAACTGATGCTCTTACTATTTGCTGGTGGCTATAGCAGTACTCGCTTTTTCCCTTTTGCAGTCGGTCTAAGTTTTGCGGGAGAATTGCATTACTGATTTTGTACTTAGCTTGATTATAATTCTTTTCCCTCTCATTCACTAAAGACTAAATGTGCTTAGTTGGTTTTTGTAGGAATGGGGAAAGCTAAACCAAAAACCCGGCAACCAGCAGCCTCACCTGCTAAAAGGAAGGCTCCTTCTTCTCGTCGCCGCCAAACCCAAGAACGAGACACTCCCCCCAAACGACAACGCAAAAACAACCAAGGACGGGCACGCCAACCATCTCCACCACCACCACAAGCGGAGGCTCAACTTGGAGGAGGGAGACTTCACGGCTTCCTCCAATTACCCGTCGAACATATGAAGGCTTTGGAGCGCTTCCTTCCCCTCCCATTTGGGCAGCAAAGATGCTTTGATTGGGATCTCCTAGAGCGCCTCGGAGCAGCGGAACCCGTTCGCACATGCCTCCGTCTCCCGGCATGGTGTGAGGTTCTCTCCATCAATGAGGTCATCTACCGAGAGCTTACCATTGAGTTCCTCAGCACTCTCTCCATCAAGAGAATGTCCGAGTTTAACCTCGACAAGCCCGAAGACAACATAACTTTTCGCCTTGGAGGACAGGCGAGACAGATGAGCATCACTGAGTTCACAGAGGCACTCCAGATATACCCACCAGGATTTCTCACCACAGGTGGACATGGTTTTATTTCGGAGCAAATATATCATTCAAGAACAGAATCGGTCAATGCTATGTGGAGAACGGTAAAACAAAACCATGTGGACAAGTCTGACCCTGCCCACTATAAAGGGAATGATCTTCTTCCCCCGTGGCGTATCATCCACAACATTATCGCTCATTCTGTGGCAGCTAGGGAGGGGAGCCCGGGGAGTGTGACCAAGCGGGATTTGAACTTTTTCCTCTCTATGGTAAAAGATCCCCCAATTCATCTTGGTATAGTCATATTGAAAACCCTACAGAAGATCACCTCCAACAAACAAATCAAGACCATCCATGGAGGTGCCTACATCACAAGGCTAGCTCGGCATTTTGGCATTGATCCGGTGGGTTCTCATTGCACCATTGCCCAGTCCACTCAACCAATCTCCCAAAAAAAACCTTGCGGATCTAAATTTGTTGTCAAAGGTAAATGTTCCAACCAACACTTTCCTTTTCACAGTGAATGCTAAAACATAACTAGTCGGGATTCAAACAATCTAGGATTGATTTTGTGCAAGTTTTGGATTGCCTACTAATCTAGTTCCTTTTGAACATTGAGCAAATGTAACTAATGCTTCTGATATTGATCATGTCTGTGTTTGGTGGTTAAGGAGAATGGTGTGGTAGGCATTGTTGGCCTCCCTCATCCTGCTCGACCTCTTGCAACAGATGAGGCAAACGCATCGGAGCATGTTGTTCAGCAAATGGTCGAGGAGACTCCGGAACAACCTGCACAACATCACCAAACTACGACTCAAGCCGGACCATCCACCGACAGCTACATATCCCATTTTGAGGCATTGGGTCGGCATAATGCCCAAATTCTGGAGCAAAATGCACTCATTCTCTCCCGCCTCGATCGAGAGAAGGAAGCTCGACGCTACATCATCGAATGCAACCATCAGATCATGAGGTCCTTGAGGATTGACTACGAACAATTCTCAAGACCTTGGGAACTATCTCCTAGGCCAACCGAGGAGATCAATGAAGAGGGAAGTGAAGAGGATGACGAGGGTAATGACGATGAGCAAAACAAGGAAAAAAATCAAGAGGACATAGGAGAGGAACAAAACAAGGAAAGCAGTGAAGAGGACAATGACACCAATGAGGAAGACAGCAGTGAAGAGGACGACGACGAGGGCAATGGCGATGACCAAAACAAGGGAAAAAATCAAGAGGTCAAAGGGAACGATGAGGAAGACAGCAGTGAAGAGGACGACGACGAGGGCAATGGCGATGACCAAAACAAGGAAAAAAATCAAGAGGAGAAAGGAGAGGAACAAAACAAGGAAAGCATTGAAGAGGTCAAAGGGACCGATGAGGAAGACAGCAGTGAAGAGGAGGACGACGAGGACAATGGCGATGACCAAAACAAGGAAAAAAATCAAGAGGAGAAAGGAGAGGAACAAAACAAGGAAAGCAGTGAAGAGGACAGTGACACCAATGAGGAAGACAGCAGTGAAGAGGACGACGACGAGGGCAATGGCGATGACCAAAACAAGGAAAAAAATCAAGAGGAGAAAGGAGAGGAACAAAACAAGGAAAGCATTGAAGAGGACAAAGGGAACGATGAGGAAGACAGCAGTGAAGAGGACGACGACGAGGGCAATGGCGATGACCAAAACAAGGAAAAAAATCAAGTGGAGAAAGGAGAGGAACAAAACAAGGAAAGCATTGAAGAGGACAAAGGGACCGATGAGGAAGACAGCAGTGAAGAGGACGACGAGGGCAATGGCGATGACCAAAACAAGGGAAAAAATCAAGAGGTCAAAGGGACCAATGAGGAAGACAGCAGTGACTCTAGCGAGGACAATGAAGATGAGCAAATCCAGGAAAACAAAGACGAGGACGAGAACACTAACGAGAAAGATGGGCAGTGAAGATGAGCCAACCAAAGTCCTTAGTACTTAGCTATGTGTGTTTGCTTTTGTGCTTGTATGTTTTCCAATTAGAATATTATGATGCACCAGTGTGGGCTACATGCATCTAAACTTAAGCATTAATTAGACAAATTTAATCGTGTTATGGATGTTTGTTTTATAAGACAAATGTAAAGCTTTGACTGCTTTTTACTTTTTGTTAACAGGGTATCTCATCTGATATGATGTACAGTTACTAGAGAAGGATCTATGTAATGCTCGTGTCAAGCTTCAAAGAACATTATGACTCATCTTTTCATAAGCTTGTAGTTTTCACAAACAGTATATTATGTTACTTGCACCATTATAATAAGTACAAGGGTTAGTTGTACAGGTGCATGTCTGTGCAGACTATTTCTGGAAATCTCACGGCCAATTCTGGAAATCCCACGGCCGTGAAAGAAGACGTGGTTTTGGATATGTAATTCTGGAAATATCACGGCCGTGAGATAGCCCGTGAGATAGGCCGTGGATGTAAAAACGCACTTCTCAGTTTCCCAGAGGGTTTCACGGGTTGCCGTCGACATTATCACGGCCGTGAGATGAGCCGTGTTTTGGAATTGAATGCTGTACCTCTCACGGCTCATCTGTTAATTCTCACGGGCGTGAGAATAAGCCGTGTGATTGTCTGGAGATAGGAAAACTACTTTTGCTTTTCACGGGTCATGTCACGGCCGTGAGATAAGCCGTGTTTCCTCAAAATTGTACCTACACTTTCTAGAGTTGTACCTTTACACTAAATTTAAAGTTGTACCTACACTTTCCTAAAAATTGTACCTATACACTATAGTACAACTTAATGTTGTACCTACACTTTCTAACAAATCCCTCTATGGTACAACTCAAAATTGTACTTATACTAATGGTACAACTTTTAGTTGTACCTACACTTTCTCAAAATCCTTCTATGGTACAACCCAAACTTGTACCTATACCATGGTACAACTTTAAGTTGTACCTACACTTTCTAAAAATCGGTCTATGGTACAACCCAAACTTGTACCTATACCTTGGTACAACTTTAAGTTGTACCTACACTTTTTCAAAATCCTTCTATGGTACAACCCAAACTTGTACCTATACTAATGGTACAACCTTAAGTTGTACCTACACTTTCTCAAAATTCTTTTATGGTACAACTCAAAATTGTACCTATACTAATGGTACAACTTTTAGTTGTACCTACACTTTCTAATAAATCCCTTTATGGTACAACTCAAAATTGTACCTATACTAATGGTACAACTTTAAGTTGTACCTACACTTTCTAATAAATCCCTTTATGGTACAACTCAAAATTGTACCTATACTAATGGTACAACCTTAAGTTGTACCTACACTTTTTCAAAATCCTTCTATGGTACAACCCAAACTTGTACCTATACTATGGTACAACTTTATGTTGTACCTACACTTTCTAACAAATCCCTTTAAGGTACAACTAAAAATTGTACCTATACGAATGGTACAACCTTAAGTTGTACCTACACTTTCTAACAAATCCCTTTATGGTACAACTAAAAATTGTACCTATACTAATGGTACAACCTTAAGTTGTACCTACACTTTCTCAAAATCCTTCTATGGTACAACCCAAACTTGTACCTATAATATGGTACAATTTTAAGTTGTACCTACACTTTCTCAAAATTCTTTTATGGTACAACTCAAAATTGTACCTATACTAATGGTACAAATTTAAGTTGTACCTACACTTTCTAATAAATCCCTTTATGGTACAACTCAAAATTGTACCTATACTAATGGTACAACTTTAAGTTGTACCTACACTTTCTAATAAATCTCTTTATGGTACAACTCAAAATTGTACCTATACTAATGGTACAACTTTAAGTTGTACCTACACTTTCTAAAAATCCTTCTATGGTACAACCCAAAATTGTACCTATACCATGGTACAAATTTAAGTTGTACCTACACTTTCTAAC
Source organism: Linum tenue (assembly GCA_946122785.1). Lineage (NCBI taxonomy): Eukaryota > Viridiplantae > Streptophyta > Magnoliopsida > Malpighiales > Linaceae > Linum > Linum tenue. The sequence goes on from CAMGYJ010000002.1 coordinate 49,507,559, forward strand.
AAATCCCTTATGGTACAACTAAAAATTGTACCTATACTAATGGTACAACCTTAAGTTGTACCTACACTTTCTCAAAATTCTTTAATGGTACAACCCAAACTTGTACCTATAACATGGTACAATTTTAAGTTGTACCTACACTTTCTAATAAATCCCTTCATGGTACAACTCAAAATTGTACCTATACTAATGGTACAACTTTAAGTTGTACCTACACTTTGTGAAACAAATTCTTCAATGGTACAGCTGAAACTTGTACCTATACTAATGGTACAACTTTAAGTTGTACCTACACTTGTATACATTGATTCATTATTTACAAGATTGCCATTAATGATGTGGGACCAGTCATTTAGTGGGTTTACCTCCTCAATAGGTCACCTTTTTTTTTTTTTTTTATAGCATGGGTGCTATAGAACACTAGAAGGGCTCAAATGAAAAGAAATTAAATAAAATGAAACTTGCCTTGATTATGTTTCCCGAGACCATGGATGGCCCCCTTGAAGAGAAGAAGGCCACTTCTCGAGCTGGCTTCTGGTGCCCAAACGTCCTGCATAATTTAAATAAATTGAAGAACTTTCAGTTTCTTAATTATAATGGTCTATCGGTTTCTAATTAATAATTAACTAGAGAATTAGCCCGTGCTACGCAACGGGATTTGATCTGTAATTCGTTTACTCTGTTGTTAATGTCGAATAATATAATTTGATCATGCGTGTGTTTATTGGTAAAATATTACAATGAGATATAATGAAATTTCAAAAAAAAAAATGACAATGGTCTTGGCATGTCGATAACTTGGTTGACATTATCATTTGTAGCGTATTGAAGTTCCTTTAGTGGAGAGCTCACCGATAGTTGTTGTGGTGCATCCAATATAGTGATCTGGAAAACGAAAAGGAAGTGCAACTTGATTAGAACCCAACGCTAAATTAATATCACGTTAATCATAAAAAATCATTATAGTGATAAATTATAAAAAAAAACTTGAGTTGCTAACCCATTTCTAATTATACGTCTTGTGGTTTTGGGGTATAAAGTATTTCACTATCAGTAATGTTCGGCAAAATGTGGTTACCTGTGAAAGAGTATGAAAGGAGTCCCTTCTTATATATCATGCTGCCTGAACTGCTCACTGTCGGTGTCCATGTCATCTGTAACATTTATAAGCAGATTGCTTGGTGAATGAATGTAAGGGAGGGTGAGAAATAATTATAGGCTATTTAAACTTATTTACCTGTGTGTGATGTTTGTGCTGTGTGCACATCAGCAAATGTCTCGTGATATACTATATTTCTAGTATATGATTGTGGAACTTCGCCATCGTTGTCAATCAGTATATGCAAGCCGTCAGCTGATCGTACTCGGGAAACTGCTACGTACAATTGTCCATGACTGAACACCGGCTTAGTTAGGTAAACCCCCACTATATCAAGACTTTGTCCCTGACTCTTGTTTATTGTCATTGCATAGCACACTCTGATTGGGAACTGTCTCCTCTTCAAGGTAAAAGGCCAACGATGCTCAGTGATATTGAGCACAATCCTAGGAATAGCAACCGGCGTCCTGTCGTACGATCCTCCAATGATATTACCTCCGATGACATGTTCTCCCAAATGTGTAATCATGATCCTTGTTCCATTACACAGGCCAATTGATGGATTCAGATTTCGAAGAAGGATGACTGGAGTGGAGACTTTCAATTGCAGTTCATGTTCAGGTACACCATTGAACGATAAGCTATTTAGGAATTCAGTTGGGTACTCCTCTTCCCACCTGCTGCTGTTTATCGTATCATCCTCTATCGAATCTGAACTGTAGTATATCTTTGCTTCTCCCTTGACTTTAGCCAACATATAGTCATTGATCTCCGAAACTACTCGATTTGTTGGCGTGACTATGGCTCGAGTATTGATGTAGTTGATATCCTGGAAATTATGATCAAAATCCTCATATACAACATCAGTAATTGCCTTAATTCTATTTCCTGTATGTGGGATGAGGAACTTATCTGGTAATTGTATCCAATCTGTGGCAGTCGATGAGTTGAATGTTGTGCACTTGATTGCTCCATCTCCAACAGCCCAAACCCAATCTTCAAAAAATTTCCCATCATAGACACGTAGAAGGTTGTTTGGGTTTGTATTGATTCGCATGTTAACTTTGAAAGGCAAGACCTTAAAATGCTGCCAAAGGTGTGATCTTGTTAGAGAAGAATCGATACTTTCTTCCCGCCCTCCATCGACCACAACAGGCAATGTTTGTCTGAAATCACCGCCAAGAAGAATGCACTTTCCTCCAAAAGGCTTATATCCCTCTCCGCTTATGGGAATGTTCATGATGTCACAAAATGTTCGATCAAGAGCTTCGAAAGCAAATCGATGTGTCATTGGAGCTTCATCCCAAACAATTAGAGCCGCTTCTTGGATTAGCCCGTGATATCGTACTAATGTAGCCTCTAATTAATTTTAAAAGGCCAAACAAACTTTTCTCACATTTGGAATAATCACATGCTAAATTCATTCATTAACCTAAAACGCTCTCAACTGAATATGAGTAAACCTAAAAAAGTAATTTGAAATTAGAGCAAGCCTTGTGATTCGAGTGTCATTTTCTTGTTTGACCTAGATGTTGAATTTTTTTTTTTAAGTTATCTTATGTGTTTGAATGAAACCGTTCACCCTTGTATAAAAAAAGGAAGTACGATAACAAAAGGCAGGATACAATAATAAAAAATCATTATATATTTGGTGAGTTAGAAGTTGCATGACTTTGTCTTAGAATGTACTTAAATCATACGTCACCATTAGGAGTTGTTGGAATTTCAGAATTTGACCTTTAGCCATGAAAAATTGTAATACGAAATCATGATCAAGTTTGTTCAATTACTTATGTTGTTTGGATAATTACGAATCTGAAATTTAATTTCATATTTGACGAATTGAAGTTAGTTTAAATACTTTCAAACACGATAACCAAGAAGGCCCATATCTGAGCAGTATTCATAAAGTATCGTACCATATAAAATGTTTAGCCATGAAAAATCTAAATCGTGTATGTCGATCATATTGTTGCAATCATATATCTGAACCAATTCATACAAATTTTAGTTGACAATGATTCATGGGCTATTTCACTATTATAATTTCAAACTACTAATCTCATGAATCTCTTAAATTTATTCTCAATTATTTACTATAACTAATTTATCAATTTTTCTTCCGATCCATAATAGATCCCGGGATCCACCTTCTTAACATCTAGCTCCACACTCAGCTGCATGTCTTTCCTTGTACTTTTCCCGCCACCCAATTGTTTGTCTCTCTTTCAATCATCCCAAAAATCCTCTATTGCATTAGCTAGATACCGATAGTGAAATTAGTGGATGGAGCCAAGGTTAAGAAAAAGGAGAGGGACCTGTTTGGCAAAGGGAGGAAAGAAAGGAAAGTGTGACTCTCCGTCTCTGTATCCCAACTAAGTGTGATGTGGGAATTAGTTATATGACTATATATAATTTGGTGAACATGATCAGGAGAGAGAGAGATGAGATGGAGGCGGCCTGATGCTGTGTGTGTGAGAGAGAGGGAGATAGGAGATGGAGGTGGCTGATGCAGTGAGAATGATGATAGTGATTGGTTGTGGGGTTTGCTTGGAATATAGGGAAGAGTGAGGGAGGAGAGAGGGAAGTAGTTTGATGTGTCTCAGTGTCTGGATGGGAAAGAAACTGAACGTAGAAAAGAGGTGGTACGGATGAGGTGTAGCTTTTTTATTGCAATCAACGGCTATATTTGTTTAGCCCAATGTACTGAACGTGGGTTTACATATCATAAAATCCCACGGTGAACAGTATATTCCGATTTTTTCTTAAGGAACAGTAACCTCGCTTTTTTGGTAATTTTTTAGTACTTATGGTTTAATAATTCTAATTACCCGATGTTGATGTGACTTAAATCGGACTATCAGCCGGCGGTGTATGAGTTCAATGTTATTTGGGTTCGGGTTTTTGGGCCTGGTCTATAACCGTTTCCTTTGCCATATTGGATTAGGTTTAAACCCATATGGAGAAGTATAAATACTTTGCATCTCCTCTATAATCTGTAATCTCCTCGATATAGTGAAACTGACTCTCTCTCGCCCGTGGACTAGCTAACGCACATCATGTTAGTGAACCACATAAATCGTGTGTCGTGTTTTCGATTCTCGGTTTCATATTCTTGCTTTCTCGATTCCGGCGATTTCCCGATCCGTAGCAGCGCGTTTATAACACCTGGTAGTATTCAGATAGGTCATCAACTTGTTAGCTTCTTCCAAACTCACGGCCTAGGATAGAGTCAGTAACTAAACCAGGACCGTAGATCTAGGGACGGAATCATCATATGTATGGGCTGCACGCGGAGTGAGGAGGGACATTTTTGTCCGATTTTTGAAATTTGATTTCTTTCCTTTTTTTCCCCCAGCATTTATATGCTGTCTTTTAATGGAGGAAAGAGAAAAACAGACTTCTCTCTTCGCCTCTCTTTTCTCTTTCTCTCTTCCAAGTTCCAAACTCCTTTTTCCATATCTAAATCTCCTTTCTTCTCTTGTTCTTCATTTTTTTTCTCCAACAAACGACGAAGAAATTGCAGCCTCCCACCTCAAATCCGGTGACGCTCCAAATCCTTCTTCTCTCAAGATGCTCCTTCCTTCTGTTTTTTCTTTTCTCGGCCTCAAAATCGATGACGCTCCATATTGTCAAAGAGGGGACATATCTAGGTTAATCAAGTTTGCATCTTTTTGTGTTTTAGTATTTGTTTGTGAATTTTCAATTCCGATCTTCCTCATCTTATTTCTTTCTTTTTGCATTTGGTGTTCTTGATTGCAGAGGAGTAAATGAGAGGAGACACTCCTTCTGTTTTCCTCCTTCTTTGAGAATATATATTCATATTACCACACTACACTATATGGTAATGTGTGCTAAGTAAATATATTTTTAGAGTCACGAGTTTTATCATGGTGGTAGTAGGTGGTAATCAACACTAGTTCCGAGAAAGAAGAGTTATAAAACAATGAAGGGAGAGAAGAAAGTGAAGAAAGTTGTAATTATATATATATATATATTGAGATTACCACATTATACCATATGGTAATGTGTGGCAACGAAATGTATTTTTATGAATATCATGTTTTTACTATGGTTGTAGAGGATTGTAATTAGATTTATATGGTTTTACCTTCTCATACCATGTGGTATTATATGGTAATTATAATTAATTTGTGGTCCTTCGATTTACCATGTTCTACTATGGTGGTATTGTATGCTAGTTAGATTTATAATGTTCTGTAGCGTGGTTTACCAAGTTATACTATGTGGTGGTAGTTTGATTTGTAATTTTATTCTAGCATGTTATACCATATGGTATGGTATGGTAATTAGATTTGTAAATTTCTGTAACATGTTTTACCACGATATACCATGTGGTATTGTATGGTAGTTAGATTTGTAATTTTCTTCAACATATTTTACCATGTTTTACCACGTTTTACCACGTGGTATTGTATGGTAGTTAGATTTTTAATTTTCTTCGATATATTTTACCATGTTTTACCATGATAGTAAAAAGTGATAATCATATTTATACTTGTAATTAGTGTCTTTAGCACTGAATTATTTAACGAAAAAATCATCATTAAATTTGAGTTGGAATTAGAACAGAGATAGCTAGGATAGTTAGATTCATTTTTGTTGTAGATGGGAGAGAGAAGAAATAATGTATCTTTTCTTTTAATAATAAAATAAACAAAGAGTGAGAGTGGGGAACCAGTGTGGGGTGGGGGAGTGAGATTCGCGTCTGATCAAAAAGTTAGCATCGGAGCGTCAGTGTCAATATTAAATAGGGGGTGCAATTTATCTTATTGTCCCTCCGTGTTTAATGTAAATAAAAGGAAAAAACTGACAAGTGGGAAGAGATGATTAAATTACCGACATTTAATAATAGAAAGGATACTGCCCTGATCTGATCCAAACACGATGGTAATAGAAAAGTCACCATAAAAGCCAGGCACCCTACTGTCCATGTCGCAGTACGTACGAAAAGTCGAAAACATGATTAATATATATATGTAATGGTACTTGCTAAACACTTTAATTTTCCACCTCCTAAAGCAAAACATAATCAACAACTATAAATAAATTACCTTGCAGTTACCTCGCCGGTGGTCAAGGGAATGGATCAGGTCAGTAACCTTATGGTGACTAATCATAAGTAACCTGTCCACATCAGCATGACATCAGCATCCTCTCTCTCATGGAAAGCCTTTAATTTTTCCCTCTTTAATCTTTGACGGACGATTTCTCGCTCATTTTAAGTCGAAATTTAATTTTTTTTGCACAGTTAGATCAGATTAATTATGCTCTTCAAAATGATATCCACTTTAATATATTTTTCAAACAAAAAAAAATTGAGCCATTTTTTACCAGCCTATACCATATGGTATTGACTGGTATTGAAATAAAAGCATACCTATGTTTTGAAAAACGTACCATGGTGGTATGAACAAACCAATACTGTAGGATGGTTGAATACATGATAGTAGAAGTATATTAATTGTAATTTACGACTTTTAACATTGTATACCACACAATACCACCCCGTACCAGGGTGGTATTGTATGGTATTGTGTGGTATTTTTTGGTCCTGTAATTTGTTCACCCAGAAATTTGTAGATCCAATATATCATGATGAACTCGTCCCTTCTGTGCAAACGTTTTCAAAAACGAATTAAAAACGAAGAAGATACCATACAATACCACCCCGTACCAGGGTGGTATTGTATGGTATTGTGTGGTATTTCTTGGTCCTGTAATTTGTTCACCCAGAAATTTGTAGATCTAGTAGATCATGATGAACTCATCCCTGCTGTGCAAACGTTTTCAAAAACGAATTAAAAACGAAGAAGATACCATATGGTATGCAGTTGGTACTGAGAGGCCAGAACTTTTTTTTCCTAAAAAAAATATTGAAAATTGATCTCATTTTGTAGAGCACGGTGAACTCATTCCATCTGTGCAAAAAAAATTAAAATCCGAGTTAAAACGAAAAAGATATGAGTCAATTAAGAAAGCAAGTGAAAATAAAAATAGCGTTTAATTCTCCATCCTTAGATCTGGGTTTTCTAAATGAAGGGTCCAGATTTGGTTATTGATGGGTGCATAACCCATGGTTATGCACCCTATCTTGAGCCGGTGGTCAAAGGGCTCAAGATAGGGTGCATAACCCATGGTTATGCACCCATCAATAACCAAATCTGGACCCTTCATTTAGAAAATCCAGATCTAAGGATGGAGAATTAAAGGCTATTTTTATTTTCACTAGCTTTCTTAATTGACTCATATCTTTTTCGTTTTAACTCGGAATTTAATTTTTTTTGCACAGATGGAACGAATTCACCGTGCTCTACAAAATGAGATCAATTTTCAATATTTTTTTAGGAAAAATAATTCTGGCCTCTCGGTACCAACTGCATACCATATGGTATCTTCTTCGTTTTTAATTCGTTTTTGAAAACGTTTGCACAGCAGGGATGAGTTCATCATGATTTACTGGATCTACAAATTTCTGGGTGAACAAATTACAGGACCAAAAAATACCACACAATACCATACAATACCACCCTGGTACGGGGTGGTATTGTATGGTATCTTCTTCGTTTTTAATTCGTTTTTGAAAACGTTTGCTCAGAAGGGACGAGTTCATCATGATCTATTGGATCTACAAATTTCTGGGTGAACAAATTACAGGACCAAAAAATACCACACAATACCATACAATACCACCCTGGTACGGGGTGGTATTGTGTGGTATACAAATTTAAAAGTTGTAAATTACAATTAATATACTTCTACTATCATGTATTCAACCATCCTAGTATTGGTTTGTTCATACCACCATGGTACGTTTTTCAAAACATAGGTATGCTTTTATTTCAATACCAGTCAATACCATATGGTATAGGCTGGTAAAAAATGGCTCAATTTTTTTTGTTCGAAAAATATATTAAAGTGGATATCATTTTGAAGAGCACAATTAATCTGATCTAACTGTGCAAAAAAAATTAAATTTCGACTTAAAATGAGCGAGAAATCGTCCGTCAAAGATTAAAGAGGGAAAAATTAAAGGCTTTCCATGAGAGAGAGGATGCTGATGTCATGCTGATGTGGATGGGTTACTCATGGTTACTCACCATAAGGTTACTGACCTGATCCATTCCCTGGTCAAAGGGTATATTGGGGACCTACTTTTGGCAAGTGGCGGTCATCAAACCGAGCACCAACTCTACGATCTCCTTTTGGAGGGATTGCTGGATCCCTAACAAGATCCTTTCAAAGGCATTTCCCTCGTTATTTGCTGCTCCTGCAAATTCCACCTCGCCGGTGGTCAAAGGGTATATTGGGGACCTACTTTTGGCAAGTGGCGGTCAATAAACCGAGCACCAACTCCACGATCTCCTTTTGAAGGGATTGTTGGATCCCTAACAAGATCCTTTCAAATGCATTTCCCTCGTTATTTGCTGCTGCAAATTCCACCAGTAGCTTATCACAGTGCTTTCAGGTTGTGGATGGAGTTGTCACATGGAATATCAATTTCAACTATGTCTTCCGTGGGCAACTACAAAGACAAGAAGAAGTCTTTAGAGCCATGTTAAACTCCATCCCCGCGCAATGGTTACAAGGGGAAACTGACACGCTACAGTATTTGTTCCCATGAAACCGCTACTCTGTAATTGGTTGCTACAAGTACATCACTCGCGGAATTCTTGATGCTTGCTCGAACCCGCCCGGATTTCCCGCCTCTATCCGTCGCATGAAAGGCCCCTGTTGCGATAGGGTCCTCGGTGAAGTCCAAAGGAGTGTGCTGCGCGCTTCCTACCGACACCGAAATGACGTTTACGGATGGCGTCGTCGAACGCACTGAGGAGTGAGGATGGCTGACGACAGGCAGCCGAAGAGCGGCAAGCAGGCCTTGTAAACAACAATTCTTGCGGATTCGGAACCCCCTCTCGCTGTCCCGGTGGCCAGGCCGTAGTAGGAGGCTTTGACTTCCATCCCAGCAGCGGTGGAGGCCACGTGGGACCCGTGTCCTTCCACGTCACTCGCGCTCTCCCCCACCGTAGAAACGGGCTCCCACGATTTTCCTTGCAAAAACAGAAGACAAAGGAAACCACAATCTCGATTAGTTGGTGATCGATAGTAAAATCAAAATGGAGGCCAGGAAAAAAAAAAAGCTAATTAAAGCCCTAAATGAGACTCCCTACAGTAACTTGGGTATAATTTTAAGTTAGGTAACTTGATTAAATCTGAACCATTAAAATATATCCTAATTAGTTTAAGCCATTAATTAAAAAAGAAAAAAAAGAAACACAAAAATATAAAATAAACGGCAACCGGCGGTGCCGGGTTCCTTTGAGTTTGGCGGGAACGGCCCTTCACTTATTTCCTTTTTTTTTTGTGCAATTTCCTTTTTCTAATTGGTTTGTCCTTTTTTTAATTTTTTATTATTTAATTATTATTGTACTTAATACTTATTACGTAAAGGTTACGTAACACAGTTATTTCTTACGTAACAGTTAAATCAGAAGCGTTACGTAAGACTTTCGTAATTACTTAACACTTTACGTAATGCAAGATTAATATTCATTATGTAAAAGAACTGTCAATTACGTAAGACTTCCGTAATAACATTGTACAACTGTTACGTAAAATACACATTAATTACGTAAAGGTACGTAACGATAGTTATTTCTTACGTAACAGTTAAATTAGAAGCGTTACGTAAGGCTTCCGTAATGACTTAGCACTTTACGTAACGCGAGGTTAATACCCATTACGTAAAGGGACCTTCTATTACGTAAGGTCTTCGTAATGACATTTTACAACTGTTACGTAAAATACACATCCATTACATAAAGTTAACATAATGATAGTTTTTTCTTACGTAACAGTTAAATCACAAGCATTACGTAAGGCTTCCGTAACGACTAAGCATTTTACGTACATATACTTGATTTAGTTACCTTAAATTATATAGATATCTAATTTCCTAAGTATGGGCTTAAATTATATAGGTCATTGGCTATTGACCTATAACGACTTTTAGATATAAGTGGGCTCAGAAAATTCAGATCTAAGAGTTGTGAATTTAAAATATTTTATTTTCCCTAGTTTTTTAATCGAATCTTATCTTCTTCGTTCTAACTCGGATTTCAAATTTTTTATTTTTTTGCACCGATGGAACAAGTTCATTATGTTCTACAAAATGAGATCAATTCTCAATATTTTTTGAGGAAGTTTTTTCCATACCTCCCGTTACAAACTCCACACCATATGGTAACTTCTTCGTTTTTAATTAAGTCATTTTTGAAAATATTTCCTCCGAAGAAACGAGTTCATCATGATCTATTGATCTATAAATTTGTGGGTGAAAAAAATACAGGACAAAAAATTACCATACTTTACCACTATGGTATGAGGGTGGTAACTTATGGTAAACAATGATGAAAGTCGTAAATGACAGTTAGTATACTCCTACTATCATTTATTCAACCTTCCTACAGTCTTGGTATGTTCATACCATCATGGTACGCTTTCTTACCATTTGGTATGGACTGGTTAAAAATGTCTCAATTTTTTTTTTGTTCTAAAAATATATCAAAGTGGATATCATTTTAAAGAGCACAATCAATATGATTTATCTGTGCAAAAAAAATAAATTCCGACTTAAAACGAGAGAGAAATCATCATCTAAAGATTAAAGGGGAAAAGATAAAAGACTTTTCATGAGAGAGAGGGATGCTAATGTCATGCTGATGTGTACGTGTTACTCATGATTACTGACCTGATCCGCTCCCCTAAGTATGCACTCGGATATTTTGTGTGCTCTTCTTTTCCCATCTAACAGTCTTCAAACAACTGTAGAGATAACAATGATTCGGTTAGGACAGATAGTGAATATTTTCTTATCCTATATATACATAATAGTTTGGATTCTATCCATAGTTATATCTATATAAGAATCCTGTTTTATGTAGAAAATTATCGGATAGGTTTCGGATATGCACGAATGTCCATGTATAATGCTTTATATTCCCAACTTCAACCAACATATTTACAACTACATGTATATTGATATTACGTAAGATGAAAAGTCAAACAATAAATCACTAGAACTAAAAAAAATAGTAAAAGAGAACAAGATTTCATAAGTATATTATATGTGTATAATCTATCTTCTATCTATCTACACACTAATATAAGTACGTTCCATGAGAGGAGGGGGTTAGTTTATGGAACAAAGGTCTCTGCGCATTCTAAGGAATAAATTTTGGAAAGACATTTTTGTCCCTTTAATTAATAAAAACCAAACATATACTTTGTTAATGATACTAATGGAAAAATGGTTTCGTTGGTAAATTTTTTGCTAATTGACTAAGTCTTAATAACTTAACTAAACAAACCAAATATTTCTCAATTATAACTTTGGATTTGAGGTTTTCTATAAAAAAGCTACAAAATAAAAATCAACGCGTTCTGGAGAAGTGATAATGGTAAGGAGGTTTAAGAATATAATTATCAATTATTATTTATCAATTTTTCTTTTAAGTATTGGTTTTCTCTTAGAGTGATGAATGTAGATCGCAATTCCATCTAGAGATTAGAAGTTCAAAGTTTGAAACTAGACCGGGCAAATTACAACGCGATCCGTTGATCCGATCCGAAACCGTCCGAAAACTAGAAATTTTTGTAACCCGAAATCCGAATGACCCGAATCCGATAACCCGTTATTTTTTGGATCGGGTTGGGTGGGTTAGCGGGTCGACCCGTTAGACCTGTTCCATTTAATATATTACTCCCAAAATATGATAAAATCACTCATAAATTGGTGAGATGTTGAAAAAAAATCACAAGGATTTGAATGACATGTTTGGAGTTTAAGGATAATCAAATATCATGTGTTTCTTGTAGTAGTATTACTCTTGTGATTGTTTTTTGACGATTTGCACAATTTATATTTCATTTCATTAGCGTGGGAGGATTGGAGAATATGTTAATTGACATGTGTTAGGTAAACTATTGTCATGCATATGTGAAAATTTGTGTTCTTTAAGAAAATATGAAGCATGTTTGATATTATTTCTGAGAACGCTCATAACCCGAAATGACCTGTAACCCGACCCGAAACAGAATGAGTTGGGTCAATATTTGACCCGAAATAAGCCAACTAATCAGACCCGACCCGTAACCGAAGTTCTCAACCCGAAATTACCCAACCCGACCCGATTGCCAGGTCTATTTGAAACCAGTAGCTACATAATTTCTTTCTTAGTTTTTTTTTGGAAACGATAAAAGATTATGAGTTATACCACCTTAGATCTAGATTTGTGATGTATAGTTTTCTTTTACCATGGCGGCAAATTGAGAACTTTGTTTGCTTTCTTTTTTCGTAACTTTGCTTGATTTTGATCAAATATTAGTGAGAGAATTTTATTAGTGCGATAATAATTTTTATCAGAACTTGATTTGACACTAACATATTATTTTGTTATGTTATAATTGCTTTAGTATCATTTTGAGTTTTTTAAGTTAATTCATACTATTATTCAGTACTATATTTATTGATCTACGCCTCGAAAAATGAATTTACTTTGGAGAATCATCTTATTGACAAAACAATATTCATGTACGATCTTCAAACAACTAAGTAAAAGGGACAAAATTTTAGTGCATAACCTCCTTTAGTTACAGCTGACACAAATCTCAAGAGGTATAGTTAAGAGATTTTCAATTTCTCGCAAATTTAGCGGATTATATCTCATTCGTTTCAATTTCGATTTTAAATGGGTTAGAAAGACCATGTTAATTGAAACTTGCCAAGGGAAATTTGATGAAGATTGTGATGAGCAATTTTATAAGAATTGTACAACAACATCAAATTTGATGGTGTAAGTTTCATTAATAAAAATGAAGTTGTGTGGAGAAGATGCTTTTGATGGTGGAGCAATCAGGAAAAAAAACCTAAAAGGAAATTTGCATTAATTTCTAATAGCAAAGAGTAAATTGATGTGAATTTTGAATATTAAGTTTTCTATGAATCGGTTACATGAATGAGTTGTGTTATTTACTTTTGACAATGACTTTTGTCAATGATCAAGATGTTGTAGAACTTATAATGAGTGTTGATTCTATTATATTGTTAGTAATTGAATAATTTGTATACTTTCATGTACCAAATAAATAATTCAAGTAATTATTATCTATATAATTCATCCGGCTAACGGACGGGTCCAATACTAGTAATATATAATACATTAAGGAAAATAATGATAATTTATAAACAAAATTTACATACATATACATAATCGGAAAGGTTGAAACTGGATGGTGAAATATCATATCTACGGTTAGCCATTAGTTTAATGGGTCTGTGATATATATGACATAAGGAAAAGCAGTTGGTTGAAAGAGGGGTAGAAGTTTATCCATATAACTTCTAGTCATTAATGACTAGCTTCTGCTTCCTGCCACTGCAATGCACTTCTGTTTGTAGCTTTCGTTCTTTCTCACAAGTTCATATCTCTTACATTAGTTGATACTGCATTGATTCATAATTCCTTTTTTTTTTTTAATAAAATGAAGGAAAAGAACAAAGATGAATTTTCATTGACTGACCAAGATCCGCTTTCAGATTATATTTCGGTAAAGAATATTGTATGTGGTTTTATATATACTAGGTGGAGATGCCGCGTTTTTGTCGCGGAGCGGAGATGGCCTATGGTTATTTTACTCATTTATTATGTGGCATGTTATTGTGTTTTGTTAGTATTATGGGTGGTGTATGCATGGCTTTGGAAGTTTGTAGATGAGTTTGGGTAGGGTATGGATATTTACTTCCATAGCTAACTGTGTATGAGTGGGTATGGATACCCATTTATTCGAATGTGTTTTAATTACACATACACAAATTAGACCTATTTGTGGAACTTCAAAACCAAAATGCAATACACAAATTTTAGGTACTAAAATGTAATGTTCTATCAATATTTTGAGGACTTATATGCCAAAATGAAAATTTATGTTATAAATATAAAGATGTATTAAATTTAGGTACAGAACTGTAATTTACATAGTTGATACTTAATTCCTTTTATGGTGATGTAAAATATACATCATAGTGACTAAGTTTTGTTTTAATTAATTTTTGGGGTATGAAAATATAAAATGTAAATTATAGTGACTAAGTTATGGTTTAATTAAATTTGGAGTATGAAACTAATTTTATAATTTTATTTTATGGTGGATTGAATTCTTTTTTTTTTTTCAAAAAGACTGGTGGATTGGATTCAAGTGAAATCAAAGCATTGGACCAATATGTAGTTTAAAAAATTGTAGGTACGAAAATCTCATAAAATTTAGATACTAAAACATAATTGTTCAATGATTTACATTATAGCGACTAAGTTGTGTTTTAATTAATTTTGGATATGAAAATAAAAAATGTACATTATAGTGACTAAGTTGTGATTTAATTAAATTTGGAGTATCAAAATGTAAAATGTATATTATAGTGATTAAGTTCTGATTTAATTAAATTTAAGGTATCAAAATAAAAAATATACATTATAGTGACTAAGTTGTGGTTTAATTAATTTTGGAATATCAAAATGTAAAATTTACATGACTAAGTTGTGTTTTTAATTAAATTTGGAGCATCAAAATGTATAATGTATATTATGATGATTAAGTTGTTGTTTAATTAAATTTGAGGTATGAAAATGAAAAAAATTATGCAACAATAAACTAACTTCGCTTTTATATATAATAATAATAGCACTAACAACAAATACCAACTATTTATACATACATGTATGTGCACAAAGCACAATTACACTGTCCACAAACTACGTATATATGTAGTCGTTACTCTATATACACTAAAAAAAGACTTATACCAAGGGTTTCGTAGCAAGGGTTCTGCAACTCTTGCAAATTTTTCCGGAATATTTTGTAGCAACTCTTCTTTCCAAGGGTTTTAGAACCCTTGCTACTCTTATATACCGTTTGGTATAAATGAATTCCACAAGTTTTGAGAAATTTATTTTGAAATAAAATCTTTTTTGTGTTTGGTATTTAAGAGAATTCATTTTCAATTCTAAATTTTCAATTCTACGGAATTGGAACTAGTTATAGCAATTCCGAGGAATTGAGATGGAATTTGCAAATGAATTCCACAAGTATTTACTAATTATAATAGAACGACAAAATTATCCTCATTTATTAACTAAATTACTTCCACATATACTATTTGGCGCCAATTGATGCAGTGTGAGGAACGTCACCAAGAATTTGATTGCAGCACTAGAGTATTTGCTGGTTATTTTATATTTATGCTTCGATTGTATCCACTACGTTAAGAAGGCTCAACTAGATTGTAGGGTTCATCGACAAAATATTAGAAAAGAACTAATAAATAGAATAGAAACACACAAGAACACTTTTGATATTCTACGTATAGGACCAAAGACATTTTTTAGAATATGGATTTTCAATTAATATTGTTTTTCCCAAAAATTAATAAGGGTGTAGTTGGAGAAACTTGTAATTTAATTCAATTCTAAACTAATGCCAAACATGGTTTTCGGATTCAATGCCTTTATTTCTAAAGATTTACATATGACATACCAAACACAGGAATTCATTTGACAATGAATTCTACACACTAATATATTTTAAAATGAAATGAATTCTCGATTAATTGGGTACCAAATGGTTTCACCAAAACGCGAAAACCTCCGGTTTCTCCTTTCACATTTATCTAAAGGTAAAAAACTGATTCCTATATCCCTCCTCACTCATCCCGACTGAAGGTGATTCCTCTCTCCGGCTATCTCCGGCTGAAAGGGCGATTCGCGATCTCCCTACGGTCGTCGTTTCTCCGATCTCCTTGCTCGCTCCGGTTGAAAGGTGATTCTTCCTTGTCTCCCTCCCTCGCTCTCTCTCACTTCCTGGCTCGCTCTCTGCTTTTCCTCCCTCGCTCTCTCTCCCTAGCGCGAGCGAGCTAATGCTAGTTAGGTTACGTGAGATCAAAGTTTAACTTAGGGTTTGTAGCATTAGATCGACCTTCTTTAGTCTATGTTCCTGTTTACATGAGATCAAAGTCTAACGGAGTGTAGCTCTTAGCTCCGCTCAGATAAAATTGATCCATACTCGTTTGCAGCCATTTAATTCATACACATACATGCATTTCCCTAGCTAATGTATTAGTCAATGACAGAAAATCTTAATAATCAGACAGACGAAATCATCATCATCAACAGAGAAATGCTCGTTTGGAGTTATACGTTATTTACCAATCGAATGAATGAATGACTGTCTGTCTGTTTGGAGGCAGAGAATTCAATAATCAAGAGAAAAGTGTTGTAATTAGGCACCATGCATGATCAGTTGAGTATAGTGAATTTACCTGGGCAAAGTACAACGGAGGTTAGAAGGCTGCCATCGATAGTTTAAGAACTGATGGCAGGAATCATAAACTAGATTTCAAGGTTGTCTTGTTCATTTTGGGATTGACTTAGTGAATTACGTGTTTTGAGTTTTGACTCTTGTAGTTTACCATTCTTTATATACTTGTTAAATCTATCCTACATATACTTGTTAGCATATACTTGTTGCTTTGGAGTCGTAGGTTACCATTTCCCCACAATGGCTCAAAGCTACTCTTGAAAAATCTAGCTTTCTTTTGACTTGTGCTAGTGAATGATGTATATTTACTAAGCTATTTGAAGATTCGAGGAACATAATCAGGAATATAAATACTTGTTGTTTTCATGATTGTAGATGGTTTCAAGTTCAAGGAATCTTAGAAATTTGAGAATCGTTACTGAATTTGACGCTCAAGTGTTTTTTCAGCATGGACATTCATGGTCTCAACATGGGGAAGGGTCTGCTAGCATAGGTACTGTATGGATTATGGAATGTCAATACTTGTTGTGCTTGCATGTTTAGTTCGGTTTTCTGTGCCTTTTGCTTTTCTTGTAATAGACAAATTAGGCAAATGTGTGTTCTATTTGGTAAGTGGAGCTTTTTACTCTTTTGAAATGTGAAGACCGTCCTGTTCTACTGCTAATTTGTGGAGGGTTATAGGTGCTATAGAGCTCACTTGTAATTATATATAACTAGCTAGCAAGGAAAGCCTGTGCTACGCGACGGGCGGTCGTTTGTGATATGTGTCGCATTATATAACAGTAGGCCATAAAAGAAAAGGAATATGTAAACTAATGAAACAAACAACCCTTGATGCATAATAATGTTCTATCTATCCTTTTTCATTGTTACTTCAACTATAGTTTATACTAAAGCTTACAAATTTGGAGCTTCATTTATCAATAATATAAAATGAATGGGCAAACTTCTAATACATACCATGAGACATTGATAGACCATCGATTGCACATGTTTTTACCCCTATTCTTGAGCCGTTTGAGATGTTGATTCTCGTGTTTTAAGTCGATTTCACGCTAGGTTGTGCGTTTATGTCATATTTCAGGGCATAGCATTGGCATCGAGGAGAAGAAACGAGTTTTGGGTCGAAAGGAGCACGTTTGGGTTGAAGTGTGTTGGAGGAGCAAAATACCCGGCCATGGGCAGAAATACCAGGTCGGGTATTAATCGGAGCAGACCAGGGAAAACCTATTTTGGGCGTCTGAGAAGCAGAGGGGGGCCCGGGCATTAATCAAATATCCCCGGTCGGGTATTCTTGACCCTGACCGGGGATTAACCCCCTGTCCCCGACGGTGCGTTTTGAGAATACCCGGTCTCCACCTAAAATACCCGACCGGGTATTCAGGCCGGGGATCGCGACAGACAGCTTCTTAAGGGAAAAGAAGGGCAAAAGTGAAGGGTTCCAAGTTTTAGAGAGAAAAAGCGTATACCTAGAGAGAGAAAGTGACGAACCTGATTCTGCAAGTGTCTTTGATCGATCTCCATCACCATTGCAGCCCGGTTTGAGCTCGGAGAAGAGGTGATTGAGTGTCAGAAGCAGATTCTCATCCTTCACAGTATGGTTTCCGCATCTGAGCTAGATTTCCCGTCTCTCTCTATGGAGTAACTTTCTTATTCACCTGGGTATGAAGAACCCTAGATTTGTATGTTAGGTCTGATTGTATGAACCCAAGTACGAATTCAGTGATATGATTATATTCAATTGAGGTTTGATTTCTTGAATGGCATGAATCCTGATCAAATTCTTGTTGTTTCTGCTTTAACCTAGAAAGAGAATATTTTCCTAGGTTGATAGAGCACCCTTGATTGAAGGTAGTGAATCGGCGACTTTAGTCGAGGAGTCAATTCACTATTCTGTACCGGATTTACTTCGGTAGTGGAGGTTTGGATTGTTAGGGCCTCAATCTGTATACTCCGGTGGAGGTTAGTCGCCCGCTGGGGATTCAGATTGAGAGGGTCTGGAGACCTTTAGTCGAGACTGCAGACTGTTTAAGAACCTCCCGCAGTATAACTATCATTGAACTTGAACTTGGTAAATTACAATCTGGCTTAACTGCAGTCTAGGGGGAACCATATCCGGGTGACCTCTCTCGACTTGAAAACAACCTTTTAACTGCTTTGCTTGTTTGCTTGTTTGGACCTTCATTACACTTTCATTGCTAAATAATAAGAATTCACGGAGTAGTCATCACACTTAGGACCCGGGTTGACATTAAAACCCAAACCCGCTATACTACGCTTTAGGAGGTGGTTACACTTGGCCATTTTCTAGAGTGACGGTAGGAGCGAGTCAGACATCATAAAGTTGAAACCTTTTGTCATGTACAAATCTTAGTACAGTTCTATATGCATAAATACCCTTATTATTATTATCATAGTTATACATGGAATAGTACATGTCTGGAAAATATCAAATACTCCACGTGCAATGATATCATAATTTTTTTTTTCATTGCATCCCATAAAGTTGGTTTGGCATAAGTGCGCTATCCCTGGACTATGGATGGCAACAAAACCCGAACCCACGGGTACCCACCCGACCCAACCCGGTCAACGCGGGTAATATCCGTGTTTACGGGTTTTGGGCCGGGTTTGGGTTTAAACCCGTTCACTATTCAACGGGTTGGGTTGGATTTGGGTTTAGGTAAACCCGGCCAGTGGGTACCCGCCCGCCCATATAATTAATTTTTTCGGTATATTTAATATTCTAAACAACTAATCTTATTTATGTTTGTGGAGACATGTCTAATTTTTTCTTTTTAATTGTGTAGAATGAAATTGATGTTATGGAGTGGAGAGTAAAGAAAATTAATTGAAAGGAATAAGCTTTCAATTAAACATGTTATTTATGGATAATTTGTGATTTGCTTCAATTTTCTTGAGTTTTCTAGATTGGTGTTGAACAATTTGTATAGTTAATTTGTGATTTGCTTGAATTTTCTAGATTGGTGTTTTATAAATGGATAATTTGTATTGAGATATTGATATTTGAATTTAATTTTGATAAGAACATGTAATTGTAAATTTTTTACGACAAAACCCGTGGGTACCCATGAACCCGCGGATACCCAACGGGTTGGGTTTGAGTTTTTCAAACCCAGTGGGTTTTACCCCGGGTTTTTTTCAAAGATAAACCCATGGGTTTGGGTTTGGCAAAACCCGACCCAACCCGGCCCATTGCCATCCCTACCCTGGACGCTCGTGTCCTCTTCCTAGCTTGTTCCCAAGTTGTAAAATGCAGTATTTCAAAGAGAGAACCACTCAACAAATAAAACCACAAAACATTAAGGAAACATAAACATGTGAATTGAAATCCTAGGAAAAAGCACCGACTATAAGGACTACATTAAGAGCTTCATCTTGAAGAGCTATGAGATGCAGATTACATTAAAATTTAAAGAGGCATGCCATTAGTTCTTCTATTGTCCATTATGCAACAGGGTTCACCTACAACGAATTAGAGGAGGCATGCACCATGAAACTGGACCGAGACCTCGGAATGACATAACAATGACATAAAGAACAAGGAACTGCATGAGAGAATGAAAGAGTAAGTACTGGTGTTCGCTGTGACCAAGTAGTCCAAGGGCGAGTAATGGGTTTTGGGTTATTTTTTGTTGATCGAAAGGACATTATTTACAGTGAATTTGTGATCACTGGTGGTCGGCCTGAACTGGTCCGGAAGTAGGAGAAGTAGGAAGGATCTGATGTTCGGGACAATTGGAGTAGGAAAAATTCAATTTGCGACTCCATTGGGCATTTGTGTCCTCACTTCTGCTTCAAGAGCTGACCGCCTCTATAAAAACAATAATAAAAACAATCATAAGAATAAAAAAAGAAAAAGAAAACTCTAACTTCAAAGAAATCTTAAATGGCATCAAGACGGTAACAAAGGCAAGTGAGGCGAGTTTTTAAAATGACCTAAAAAATCCGACAATTACAAAAGCGTTTAAAACTCATTTTCGACCCGAAATTCGTCAACACCAGGTTGAACACCCATTATTTTATGTGATCAGTTTTCATTTAAAAAATGGATTAGAATATTTAATTTTTTACTAAAAGTTAAATACTTGAATAAGTTTATCAACCCAAAATTTGTCAACACCGGGTTCTAATTGCTTTGAACGGGTCGAATCAGATCGAACTCGCATTGGCTTGGGTTCAAGGACAAAACGACAAAAGATTCGTCAGCACTTGATTCAACTTTCCTTGACCAGTTAGATAAAGAGGGTTGTATTTTTCACAAAAGCCACACCCAACCAAATATTTTTTTTATCACAGAAGCGGATAAAATGCATTCTAGACCCAATCCAATGATTACAAAAGAGAATAAAATTCATCCTTGCCTCCAAAAGCGTAACACTGAGTTCTACTTGCTTCCACCGAGTCGAATTAGATCGAATACTGACTCACTCCTACTGTCACCCTAGAAAATGGCCAAGTATAACCACTTCCTAAAGCGTAGTATAGCGGGTCGGGTTTTAATGTCAACCCGGGTCCTAGATATGATGACTACTCGGTGAATTCTTGTTATTTAGCGGTGAACTTTTAGTGAAACTCAAGCAAACAAAACAGAAAGCAAGTAAACGGTTTGTTGTCAAGTCAAGAGAGGTCACCCGGATATGGTTTCCCCCTAGACTGCAGTTAAGTCGGATTGCATTTTACCAAGTTCAGTTTTCATGAAAGTTATACTGCGGAAGGTTCTCAATTAGCCTGAAGTCTCGACTAAAGGTCTCCAGACCCTCTCAATCTGAGTCTCTAGCGGGCGACTAACCTCCACCGGAGTAAACAGATTGAGGCCCTAATGAACCAAACCTCCACTACCGAATTGACTTCGGTACAGAATAGCGAATTGGCCCCTCGACTAAAGTCACCAATTCGCCACCTTCGATTAAAGGTACTCTATCAACCTAGGCAGATATTCTCATTCCAGGTCAAAGCAGAAACAACAGGAATTTGATCAGGATTCAAGTCATTCAATCATTCAAACCTCAATCGAATATAATCAATTCACAAACACTGTACTTGGGTTCATACAATCAGACCTAGCATACAAATCTAGGGTTCTCCATACCCAGATGAATGGGGAAACTACTCCATAGAGAAAGAAGCAAAAGCAGATTCAGACACGGAAATCATACTGTGAAGTTGGATTCCTGCTTCTGGACGTTTAATCGCACTTCTCCAAGCTCAAGACGGGCTCCAATGGTGTTGAAGATCGATATATGGCGCTTGAGAACTCTGGTTCGACGCTTTCTCTCTCTAGGTATCGGTTTCTCTCTCAAAAACTCGGACCCCTTCAATGTTGGCCTTCTTCCTCCTTAAATCAGCTGCCTGGTCGCGATACCCGGTCAAAATACCCGGTCGGGTATTTTGGGTTTCGACCGGGTATCTCTGCAGCACACCGTTTCACTAAAGGGGGAAATCCCCGGTCCAACACCAAAATCCCCGACCGGGGATTTAACTGCTGTGCCCGGGCCCCTCTCTGCTTCTCGGGTGCCCAAAATTGGTTAATACCCGGTCGGGTATTTGGCCACCTGACCGGGTATTTTCCTCCTTCAGCCCTATTCGTCCCAACCTTGCTCCTTTCGACCCAGAACTCGTTTCTCCGCCTCGATTCCAACGCCGGGACCTGAAATATGACATAAACACACAACCTAGCGTGAAATCGGCTTAAAACACGAGATTCCTTGTCACAAACGGCCTCAGAATAGGGGTAAAAACATGTATAATTATCGGTCTATCAAACTCCCCCACACTTAACCGTTTGCTTGTCCCCAAGCAAACCAAGTCAGACACTAGGTAAGCTTTACATATTTTAATCAACCAACACTGGGGACAAGTCATAAGGGCACAAAACACGTGAATCGCACTGGTTTTCAAACATCAATACATGCACAACCTTAATAACAACCTGGACAACCACCACAAAGGACATTCGAGTGCAGCAAATCGAGTAAAGGAAGAGTCTCCCGTCTGTTCACTAGCCAACCTAGACTTGATTCAACCACTTACGCAAAACAGTCGACTCATGCATCCAACTCAAAACATCAGAATAGAGACCGAGCAATCTAGGTCCTCACCGGGGTACAAGAGCATATAGAAAATGAAAATGAATCACTCACTCTCGACCAGTGGGGTCAGGACAATTTTGATGCGAAAGATGCGCATGCTATTTCTCTCAATCCCTATCATCTCTTCACCATGATGGCAGCCTCTAAATGCTAGAGTTCACATATGGGGTGTCACCACTAACTAATCAGGAGGTCTTAGACACAGGTTCAAATGACTGGCTAGGGTCTTGGACATGGGGAAAAGGCCTTTTAGGTGGTGGAAGTATTCATAGCAAAAGGTTCCACATTTTCCAAATACACAATCACAGTCAAACAACCCGGTATTTTCTTTCTGCTATTCTGCATTACTCAATATCTTAAGAGCACAAGAGCGAAGGAGGCATAATCATCAGCATTTCCAAGCCAGACTGCTAAGAAACACTGCTTACTGGTCATTATTCAGATTTTTGGTAGTGGCTCTCTTTTACTTTCAATTTTTCTTTGTTTTTCTTTCATTTTTCTTTTCATTTCTTAAGAGAACCACCACTTCTGCATAAATTTCGAACACCTGCCCAATTTTTAAGCACTACCTCCAACACTCACATAGACTTTAGCAGAAACAGCAAAGAAAATATAAAACCACTCTGTGGAACCTTCTAAAAGATGCAACAAGGGTGATTTTTTCATTATAGACCAAAAGAAAGGATAACACACGGCTCAAAGGGGCTGACTAGGGGATATGAAACATCAGGACAGTCAGTTTTGGGCGTGGGCTAATCCTATGCCCCCATCATCTTAGCTAGTGACAACGTGAATGCTACACATCATGGAAGAGGGATCTATCGCACAAGAAAGAAACGAGCAGGCTCAAATCTCACATGGCTACCTATATGCTCTATCTCACATTCTGATACCCTGAACTAGATGCATAAACGACTGTCAAGGATAAGTAATCAGATCAAGTCAGATCAAGTCACAGTTGGCAAGCAAACAGTGGAAAAACTGAACCCCTACATCGTTCTACTGCACATTTCAGTCCTCATCATAGGTTGTCCTAGTCGCAAACAAGTTGTCATGCATTAATCCGAAAACCAATCAATTCATCCATCAAAACACAGTGCCAATATGATCAAACAGCAGTACTTGGAGCCCTCAAATCGTAAGATTTGGACAGTGGACTAGGCTCCAAGCACACAAACAGAGCTAATGCAGTCAAAAGATAAACATCCCCCCCACACTTAAGATCGACATTGCCCTCAATGGAGAAGAGGGAAGGAAAGGGGAACGATGTTACCGGTGTGCACAGACTGCAGAGGACTGGAAATGGACCAGTCAGGAACACAGCACAGCTCAAGGGGAACAGAAGAGCTCAACCAGAATATGTTAGGTCCGATGTCAGCCCAATAAGACATCATCCAGAACAAAGGAAACAAACCAAAACAAAACCAAAACGCAATCCGACTTGAAACACAAGAAAGAAAGTCAAACCGTGGTGGGGTTGCCTCCCCACAAGCGCTTCTTTACCGTCTTTTAGCTGGACGCCCATGGTGGATACTCAGGGAAGTGCAGGAACAGGTGCCTCCAAGAGCGGATCCACATCGCTCTTGAGGTACAGCTTCAGGTGGTGATCGTGCACCCGACGGTTGCAACCACCAGCAGAAGTCAGCTCGACCTGGCCATCCGGCAAGATGCAGGCGAGTGAGTACTCGGATGGCCAGGGTGGTCGTGGTGCGGGGGGTGGGACCAGCTCATAGTGGTCTCCACTCTTCTTCCGTGCAGGCTTAGCCACTTGCGGCTTCGGCCGCCACCCCTCCTTGAGCTTTTTGTTCGGAGCCGAGACTGGATGGAGTGGCGACGAAGGAATGATAGGCGGGTCCTGCAAAATGAGAGGTGCAGAAGGGTACACGACAGGCTCGTGTACCTGATCAGAAATAGCATGCACAGGCGATACAGAAATCATAGCACAATGATCAGACTCAGTCACAGGAAAAACAGCCTGTTCATTTCCAGCACGCAAGATCAGTTTACCATCATGCACATCAATCAGTGCCTTGGCGGTGGCAAGAAATGGTCTACCTAGAATCAAAGGCACATCCACATCATCATTTATATCCAGAATAACAAAATCAACAAGATATGTGAATGCACCCACATTAACAAGCAAATCTTCTATGATACCCCTAGGATGCACCACAGAACGATCAGCTAGCTGAATGCTCATCCTAGTAGGGCTAAGTTCACCTAGGTCTAGCTTTTTGAACAATTTATATGGCATGACATTAATGCTAGCTCCTAGGTCCGCCAAGGACTTTCCTACATGCATGCTGCCAATAGTAAGAGGGATAGTAAAACTCCCTGGATCCTTGCGCTTTTCGGGCAGCTTGTTCTGCAGGATGGCAGAACATTCCTCGCTCAGCAGCACTGTCGAGAGATCCCCAAGTTTCTTCTTGTTGGTGCAGAGATCTTTCATGAACTTAGCGTACTTGGGCATCTTCGACAGTGCCTCCACAAATGGTACGCTGATGTTGAGCTGCTTCAACATTGCCATGAAATTGGCAAACTCAGTCTCCAACTTGTCTTTGTGAAGGCGAGTGGGGAAGGGAAGCTGGGGTACGTGCTCCTTCACCACTGGTTGTGGCTTGGGAGCAGGGGCTTCCTTCTCCACCCGCACTTCTGTATCACCGGCTGGAAGTGCTGAAGCAGGTAGTGGTTCCTCCTGCCTAGTCGAGGCAGGATCAGCTGATGTAGGACTGCCGCTCAGGGTGAAAATGGCATGTGCGGTCTCGTGCGGGTCCCGTGGATTGGGGATGGTGGTGGCAGGTAGAGTCCCCGGGGCCCGAGCAGTAAGCTGGCGCGCTAGGACACCGACTTGGTGCTGTAGATCTTGCAAAATAGCACCCTGGTTCCTCTGCCCTGCCTCCAAAGAAGCTATGCTCTGGTCCACCCTTGCGAAATTCGCCTGGCTGGTGGTCATGAATGTCGCCAAAATGTTCTTCAGATCAGCCATCTGATTATCGGGAGCTGCGGCTGCTGGAGGCTGAGCAAACTGGCCCTGGGGCTGCTGGAATGGCTGCCCTTGCCTAGGCTGGTAGGGCTGCTGCTGTGGTGGTGGCCCTTGCCTATCCTGGTAGGGCTGCCTCTGCTGAAAACCACCTGCTGGTGCTGGGAAACCAGGTGGTTTGTTGGTGTTGTTGCTCCAGGCGAAGTTGGGATGCTGGCGCCATCCCTCATTGTATGTGTTACTGTATGGGTCGAAGCGCCGAGCATTGGCGATGAAGGCCACCTGCTCTTGGGGGGTAGAGGACTCCCGCATAGCCTGGCAGTCCTCCACCAGATGGTTTGGACTCTCACACCACTGGCACTGAGCTACTGGAGGCGCAGCTACACCTCGGCCCGGAAGGATACTGTTAGGCTGCTTCAGTGTCTGCACCAACTCAGCCACCTGCTGCTCTAACCCGGATCTGGTCTCCATAGCATGCACACCACGGTCCCGGGAGTGCCTGCCTCTGCTGCTCTGCCCCCAGGAATGATCGCGGGCAGCCAAAGTACTGATCATTTGGTTCAGCTCGGGTGGAGTCTTAGTAAGGATATCCCCTCCTGGGCATAGAGACTCGATCACCCTCTGGCTGTCTGGGGTGATGGCACTGTAGAAGTTCCCCACTGTGAAAGCATCGCTGAAACCATGATGGGGACACTGCCAGAAGTATCCCATGTACCGCTCCCATGCATCACGAAGGGACTCATCTGGCTCCTGGCGGAAGTGAGTGATCTCCCGCTGTATCTCTGTGGTCTTCGATGCCGGATAATACCGGTGCACGAACTTGTCAGCCAGATCGTCCCAAGAGGTGATGGACAATGGGGGCTGGGTCTCCAACCACCTCTTAGCATTCCCCGCCAGAGAATGGGGGAAGAGGTGAAGGCGGATTGCATCATCTGGAACACCATTCAGCTTGAACCCGTTCGTCAGCTGCAGAAAACGGGAAAGGTGTACCCGGGCTTCCTCATCCTTCAAGCCATGGAACTAGATAGAGGTGGTGATGAGTTGAATCCAGCATGGCTTGATCTCGAAGTTGTTTGCAGGAATGGGCGGATAGAGGATGACCGGGCGGATGTCAGCAATCCGTGGAGTATAGAAGTACTCCAGGGTGGGACCCGGTGGTGGCGGATGATGATGGTTCCCAGGTCCCGGGGGGTTTTGGTCGTTCCCCAGGATCTGGTTATGAGGAGGCGGGTTCTGATCGCCTTCCATCTCGTGCTCGTCCTCGGAGCCGCTGGTCAATTGGCCGTCTCGGCGCTCCACCGTAGCCAGTCTAGCTCGCTGTTGTCTCCGAAGTTGTTTGCAGGTGCGCTCAATCTCAGGATTCAACGGCAGTAAACTTCCCGACTGGCTACGGGTCATGCACTATCTGCACACAATCAAGCAAAGCAAACCCCGTGAAGGCACAAGTGGGAAAGACAAAACTCAATGCAAAAATGAAAATGCCAAAGTAACAGAAATCACTTTTCTTCAACAACCTAGCCGTCCCCGGCAACGGCGCCAAAAACTTGACTCACTCCTACTGTCACCCTAGAAAATGGCCAAGTATAACCACTTCCTAAAGCGTAGTATAGCGGGTCGGGTTTTAATGTCAACCCGGGTCCTAGATATGATGACTACTCGGTGAATTCTTGTTATTTAGCGGTGAACTTTTAGTGAAACTCAAGCAAACAAAACAGAAAGCAAGTAAATGGTTTGTTGTCAAGTCAAGAGAGGTCACCCGGATATGGTTTCCCCCTAGACTGCAGTTAAGTCGGATTGCATTTTACCAAGTTCAGTTTTCATGAAAGTTATACTGCGGAAGGTTCTCAATTAGCCTGAAGTCTCGACTAAAGGTCTCCAGACCCTCTCAATCTGAGTCTCTAGCGGGCGACTAACCTCCACCGGAGTAAACAGATTGAGGCCCTAATGAACCAAACCTCCACTACCGAATTGACTTCGGTACAGAATAGCGAATTGGCCCCTCGACTAAAGTCACCAATTCGCCACCTTCGATTAAAGGTACTCTATCAACCTAGGCAGATATTCTCATTCCAGGTCAAAGCAGAAACAACAGGAATTTGATCAGGATTCAAGTCATTCAATCATTCAAACCTCAATCGAATATAATCAATTCACAAACACTGTACTTGGGTTCATACAATCAGACCTAGCATACAAATCTAGGGTTCTCCATACCCAGATGAATGGGGAAACTACTCCATAGAGAAAGAAGCAAAAGCAGATTCAGACACGGAAATCATACTGTGAAGTTGGATTCCTGCTTCTGGACGTTTAATCGCACTTCTCCAAGCTCAAGACGGGCTCCAATGGTGTTGAAGATCGATCTATGGCGCTTGAGAACTCTGGTTCGACGCTTTCTCTCTCTAGGTATCGGTTTCTCTCTCAAAAACTCGGACCCCTTCAATGTTGGCCTTCTTCCTCCTTAAATCAGCTGCCTGGTCGCGATACCCGGTCAAAATACCCGGTCGGGTATTTTGGGTTTCGACCGGGTATCTCTGCAGCACACCGTTTCACTAAAGGGGGAAATCCCCGGTCCAACACCAAAATCCCCGACCGGGGATTTAACTGCTGTGCCCGGGCCCCTCTCTGCTTCTCGGGTGCCCAAAATTGGTTAATACCCGGTCGGGTATTTGGCCACCTGACCGGGTATTTTCCTCCTTCAGCCCTATTCGTCCCAACCTTGCTCCTTTCGACCCAGAACTCGTTTCTCCGCCTCGATTCCAACGCCGGGACCTGAAATATGACATAAACACACAACCTAGCGTGAAATCGGCTTAAAACACGAGATTCCTTGTCACAAACGGCCTCAGAATAGGGGTAAAAACATGTATAATTATCGGTCTATCAAATACAAACCCACTTGGGTTCAATTGCAAAAAGACAAAAAATCGTGAAAACTGGATTAAACTTTTCTTACTGGTCTGATAAAGCGGGGGTGAGTTAATAACAAAATTCACACGCGACTCAATTCGTTTATTACAAAAGCGGGTAACTCGTCTCTAACCCAAAATTCGTTAACACTGGATTCAAATTTATTCTTAACAGTGTGATAAAGCGGGGTGAGTTTCTAACAAAATTCACACGCGACCCAATCCGTTGATTACAAAAGCGAGTAAAAACTCGTCCTCGACCCAAAATTTATCAACGTTGGATTCAACATGATAAAGCGAGACGGTTTTTTAACAAAATCCACACCTGACCATTTCGTTAATTGCAAAAGCGGATAAAACAATTCTAGTTGATATGGTTTTACCAAATAGTAGCTTTTGTGCTTGTTCTTTTAAACTGGAAAAATTAGGTTAAATATCCATTGATTTAAACGTGTAAGCAAAAAGCTGATCAACGCCGGGTCAAACTCACTTTAACAGGGTTGATATTATGTCAAATACTAAGCGTGTAAGCAAACACTCTATCAGTTGATTTAAGCCTGTAAGCAAAAACTATATCCATTGATTTAAGCATGTAAGCAAAAACCTCATTAACGTCGGGTCGAGCACGCTTTAACCAGGTCGACATTTGGTCAAATTACCATTGATTTCAGCGTGTAATAAAAAAACTCATCAACGTCGACATTAGCTCAATTACCCATTTGACGGGTTCAACTAGCTTTAACCGGGTCGAAGCAAGTTAAGCGTGTAAGCAAAACCTCGCTTTAACCAGGTCGACATTAGGTCAAATACCCATTGAATTAAGCGGGCAAAACTTATTGGTGAGCCAAAATTTATCAACACCGGGTTCAACTTGCTTTAGTCGAGTCGAATTAGATCGAATACTCATTGATTTTGGTTCAATCTCAGCTCAAGTATCATTAGTTAATTAATTGGAACCTTAATAGAACCTTAAAATTGATTTAAGCGGGCAAAACTCATTGGTGAGCCAAAATTCGTCAACACCGAGTTCAACTTGCTTTAGTCGACTCTGATTAGGTCGAATACCCATTGATATCATTAGTTAATTAATTGGAAGCTTAATAGATACTTCAATGTAGAAAAAACCTTCCAACTTTAATAGTTAATTAATTGAATAATTGTAGAATAAAACAACTTTTTCTTCGCCTCCTTCTGACTCCTTCTTCCTCGTTTGAGGAGAGAGAAAGTTGATCAGCTTTAGTCGAGAGAAAGTTTATCATTTTTTATTTTAAAAATAAAGATCAAAGAATTAAAAAGTATACAAAACAATATTAAAAATTATTAGAACCACATAATATAAGTATACAAATCCAGATAATATTATATACAAAGATTACTAAAACCAAAAAATATCACTATTAAATATTACAAAGTATATAAATCAGTGATCACATCATAAAAGTATACAAATAATAATAACATTGCATACAAAGCATACTAACTGTACAAAATACAACTACTTACAAATACAAAACATACAAATCAGAAGTATATGAATGTTACAAACATGACCGACAAAAATGACAAACATGGTGAACAAAAATTACAAACATTACAAAAGAAACCAACAAACATTACAATCATAACAAAGCTTACAAACATTACAAAATAAACCGACAAACAGTACAAACCATACTAACAATACAAAACACCACTACTTATAATACAAATCGGTAAACTGGAATTACAAACCAATAAATGCAAAGTATACAAAATAGACAAACAAACATTATAAATTACAATATGTACAAATTAGTCATATAAACATTACTAACATGATAGAAAAAAATGAAAAACAATACAAACTGAAAAATGATATAAACATTACGGCTTACTTGCAAGTTTGGTCACTCTAATTGCTACAAAATTTTACGTTTGCCACTCAAATTAATTTATTCCATTTATAGTCACTCAAATTAGTCGAACAGCCCAAGTTCGGTCACTCTCTGTTAACCTCCGTTAATGACGACCGTTAAGTGATGATGTGGCTAACGAAAAATCACAGTTAGCATATTTTAACGCTAAAAAACGACGAACCGACCCCCCACATCACATTTACCCGCCATGTAAGCTCTTCTTGCCCAACCCGCGACCCAACCCAATTAATTGACCCAACCCCAACCCCGAGACCCGACCCCCTGAAAATTAAATCGAAACAGGAAAGGGTAGGTGATAGCATCGTATTTGCACGTGTTTTCACTCTGGTTTCCTGTCCATTTTGGCTCGAATTGATTGTTCCTTGGCCTATTTTACGCTAGATTGTGTTGTTTTGTCGTATTTCAGGTCCTAGCACATAAAGTGAAGCATAGGCGCAAGTTTCAAGTCAATCAGAGATCAATTGACGATTCGGGAGAAGAAACTCGGGTATGACCTGAAGAAGAATGAATTTCTACCTCACTTTATGGACAAAGAATCATGCAAGCTTGTCATGAAAAGAAAGAGGACGAGACTACGAGCGTCTGGGTTCAAACGACGACTGATTTGGAGTCCGGACGAGGGAGAAACGAAGCTTTGAACAGGAGCGGAGACAGAATTACGGGCAGCCCCTGACAAATTACGGCTGTAATTGGCCAGGGCATGCCCGTAATTTATTGGCCGAGCCTTCTACCCAGAATTCCCTCGCGGTGATAAAATTACGGGCAAGACCCCAAGAATTACGGCCGTAATTCCCAAATTACTGGCGGTAATTGGGAAATTACGGGCGTATCTCCTCCTCCTGCAGCTTAAGTGAAACGTGCGTTTTGGTGTGAATTACGGGCAGGAAGTGATTACGGCCGTAATCTTGCCCGTAATTCGCCCAGAGTCGGGTTTTTGGAGGCAGATTCGAGCCAAGGAAGAGGAATGCGATTTTCTGGGCAAAAACAGAGTTTTAGAGAGAGAAAGAGCGAAGAACAAACCCTAGGAGCTATTTTGGAGTGGATTTCTCATCACTGAAGCCCAGATTGCGTCCCTAGGAGTGAAGATTGACATCCCAGAGCAGATTTTCCTCATCTTTATGAGTATGACTACTCTGATTTCTGTTTTCTTTTCTCTCTCTATGGAGTAGAACCTTTCTCTCACTTGGGTATGAAGAACCCTAGTTCCTTGTGTTAGGGATTTGATTGTAATGACTTGGGATGATATTACTGTTTGATTTTATTCGAATGATGCATGTTTATTGAATAGATTTGAGTCTGATCAGCTTTTCTCAATTTCTGCTGCAACCTGAGATAGATAGAATCTGATTAGGTTGTTAGAGCCTCTTCATTCGATAGTAGGAGATTGGCTATACGAGAGTTAGCCAGTTTACTGCTTTGTACTGGTGTTCTTGGCGCCAGTAGTGGAGTTAGTGTTCATAGCCTCAGCTTTCTATCCCGGTGAAGACTAGTCGTCTGCCGGGTAGTGAGACTGAGAGGGCTTGGTCAGCTTAAGAGATTCCAAGCTACTGTCGGATCTTCCGCATTCTAATCAATAGTAAATCAACCCAGGGAATTGCAATTGAACCTAACTAAGGGGCTAGGGGGACTCAATCCCGAGTGACTCTTACCTGCTTTAGAAAACCGAACAATTTACTGCTTTCTTGTTGCTTTTACTTTTCACAACAATCACTCGAACTAGTTTGCTAGATAATAGAGAATCACGGAGTAAGCAGTAGATCTAGACCCCGGGTTGATAATTTAACTTGCCTATACTGCAGTCCCTTTCATTGGTTACACTTGGCCATTGTTAGGTGTTGTGTTTTAGCATGTCAAGTTTTTGGCGCCGTTGCCGGGGACCCTCTAGATTATTGGGGAAACGTGAGAATTTGTTACTGTAGCTTTTTATTTACTGCATTTTACCTTTTCCACCTGTGTGCCTTCACGGGTTGCTTCTGCTGATTGTGTGCAGGTAGTGCATGACCCGTAGCCAGTCGGGAGATCTACTACCATTAGACCAGGAGCTTGAACGAACCTGCAGGAACTCAAAGCGGGCTCTAAAGGCGCGACTGGCTGCAGAGAAGGCGCTCTCACAGCTGCAGATCGGAGAAGAAGAAGAAGGAGAGATGGGTGATCCGCAGAACCACGAGGTGATCAACTCAGATGAGCAGACCATGGGATCCTACTGGACCGCTAGGGCTGCGGACATGAGGTCACCCATTCAACACCCTCCTGTCCCAGCCAACAACTTTGAGGTGAGCACCTCCGTGATCACCATGCTGCGCGGTTCAGTGTTGTTCCGTGGTAAGGAGGGAGAGTGCCCTCGATCACATCTCAGGCGATTCCACGAGCTCATCGATGGAATCAAGATCAATGGGGTACCAGCAGATGCCATCCAGCTGAGGTACTTCCCATTCACTTTGGAGGGACAGGCCAAGGAGTGGCTAGACACTCGACCTCCAGGCTCCATCACCACGTTCGCCAACCTGGCGGACAAGTTCCTCACCCGCTACCATCCTCCATCCAAGACAGCTGATCTCCAGAAGCAGATTACACATTTTTCTCAGGATGAGGATGAGACCATTAGGGATGCTTGGGAGAGATACACCAGCCTCTTTCTCAGGTGTCCCAATCATGGTTTCAATGATGCATTCAAGGTGGGCACCTTCTATCACGCCCTCCTCCCGGAGGACAAGCAGCTGATTGATTCGGTTTGTGGCGGGAACATGCTGACAAAAACCCCACCACAGCTGAATCAACTCTTTGAAGAAATGGTGGAGAATGGTTATGATTGGGGCACTGCCAGGAGGTCGAGGAGAGTACCCAGCCGAGGTGTACATTCTGTGGGAGCCCACCCCTCTGATTTGGTGCAGGTAGTATCGAAGCTGGTCTAAGCTATCGATCGTTCAGGAATGATTCCAGGGACCGAGCAGCAGCAGGCGATGCTCTGCCAGTGGTGCGAAAGCACCCATCACACGGTGGAAGACTGCTAGGCGATGAAGGAATCAACCACACCCCAGGAGCAAGTGAACTTCATCAATAATGTCAGGCGAAATGACCCCTACAACAACACGTACAATGAGGGGTGGCGCCAACATCCTAACTTCTCCTGGGCTAGGCCAAATCCCAGACCACCAGGCTTCCAGCGGCCACCATATCAGCCCAGACAGGGGCAATTCCAGCAGCAACAACAGTCTCTCTATCAGCCCATGCAGGGGCATGCTGCTCAATCACAGCCGCGGCCTTTCCAGCAGACAGGTGCAGCCCCTGCTGCCCCAGTGCAGAATGATCAGATGGCTGAACTGCGGGACTTGGTGGGTTCTCTCGCCAGTGCTAGTGCTCAGAAATTCAACACCTTTGAGCAGTTCATGGAGAAGGCCTCAGGTAAACTCCTGGCTCTTGAAGCTGGTCAGAGGAACACACAGGCTGTTTTGCAGGATATCCAGACCCAGCTGGGGAGCGTGGCCCAGACAGTGGCTCAAAGGGCTCCTGGTACTCTACCAGGGCAGACCATCCCTCACCCGCCGACCCCGGATGAGCGCTGCAATGCCATCATGACCAGGAGTGGCAAGATGACTGTTGATCCCCCTGCTCGGGAACCGGAAAGAGAGAGCCCTGTTCCAGCGTCTCCAGCGGTTGAACAGGAAGTAGAGAAGGAGGTTGAGGTGCCAGCACCTAAACCGCAACCAGTAGTGAAGGAGTATGTCCCTAAACTCCCTTTCCCTACTCGGTTGCACAAAGACAGGCTGGAGACAGAGTTCGAGAACTTCATGGCCATGCTTAAGAAGCTGAATGTCCAAGTGCCCTTCCTGGAGGCACTATCGCAAATGCCGAAGTATGCGAAGTTTCTGAAAGAGCTTCTCTCAAAGAAGCAGAAGCTGAGTGAGCTGGCCACTGTGGAGCTCAGCGAGGAGTGCTCGGCTATTCTGCAGAACAAGCTTCCGCAGAAGAAAAAGGACCCAGGTAGTTTTACTATCCCGTGCTCTATTGATAAATTGCATGTAGAGAAGTCCTTGGCGGATTTAGGTGCTAGTATCAATGTGATTCCATATAAATTGTTCATGAAACTAGGCCTAGGTGAACCCCGTGCTACTAGGATGACCCTTCAATTAGCTGACAGATCTGTAGTGCATCCTAAAGGCATAGTGGAAGACCTTCTGGTTAAGGTTGGCAAATTCACATATCATGTGGATTTTGTTATCCTGGACATCAGTGAGGACACAGAAGTGCCTCTTATACTAGGAAGGCCTTTCCTGGCCACCGCCAAGGCTCTCATAGATGTGCATGATGGGACCTTAGTTTTGAGGGATGGCGAGGAGCGAATAACCTTTTCAGTTGCTAACATTATACCTGCTTCGTTACCTCTGCATGCTGTATCTCACCAGGAGCGCGAGTCTGTCGTGTATCCTCCTGTGTTGCCTATTTTGCAGGATCCGCCTCCCATACCTTCGCCGCCACTCCAGTCCACACCACCCCCAAAAGAACGGATCAAGGAGGAGTGGCGGCCGAAACTGCAGACAGCTAAGCCTACTCGAAAGAGCGCCGGAGACCACTACGAGCTGGTCCCGCCCCCACCTTGGCCATCCGAGTATTCACTCGCTTGCATCCTGCCGGATGGCCAAGTCGAGCTGGCAAATGCAGGTGGCCACATTCGTCGCGTACATGGCCACCATTTGAAGCTGTACCTCAAGAGCGATGTGGATCCGCTCTTGAAGGCACTTGATCCTACACTTCCCTGAGCATCCATACTGGCGTCCAGCTAAAAGACGGTAAAGAAGCGCTTGTGGGGAGGCAACCCCACCACGGGTTGCATTTCTATCCTTTTTCTTTTTAATTTGTGTCGTTTTCGAGTCATTGAGTCTGTCTGGAGTCTTTCTGGAATGTTTCTCGTGCCCCGGATGGTCTATTTTGGTCTATGGTGGTGTATTTTTTTTGCACCGGGGCACGTTTGGGTTTGGATGTTCGAATTTGCAGCTCAAAAACAGGTGAAAAAGGGCCCTCGGCATAAAAATTACGGGCAAGGGGGGCCAAATTACGGTCGTAATTCTTAGACCCCCTGCCCGTAATTAATTCACATGGGCAATATGCTCTCGGCATAGAAATTACGGGCATGCAAAGGGGGAATTACGGCCGTAATCGTGCCCGTAATTACCCCCGAGATTTTTTTTAAACACAAAACCCGCTCGGCCTTTGTCTTTCTTTCCAGATTTAGACTCCAGATTGTGTTTGATTTTCTTTCTTGTTCCCGTTGTGTGGATTTGTGACTTGGAACTATGGTTTATTTCACCCAATGTGTGTGTTCTGTTGGTTCTAGCTCTGTGCCCATCGGACTGGTCCTTGTCCAGTCCTCTGCTTTTGACTGGTCCGCCATCCAGTCAACGTTCCTGACCACTGTTTCACGGTAACATCGTTCCCCTTCCCTTCGCTCCATTGAGGACACTGTCGCATTTAAGTGTGTGGGGGGGGGGGGTTCTTTGTATTTATTGGAACGTATATATGGGTGCTTGGAGCCTAGTCCGCTGTCCGAATCTTACGATTTGAGGGCTCCAAGTACTGCTGTTTGATCATATTGGCACTGTGTTTTGATGGATGAATTGATTGGTTTTCGGATTAATGCATGACAACTTGTTTGCGACTAGGACAACCTATGATGAGGACTGAGATGTGCAGTAGAACGATGTAGGAGTTCAGTTTTTCGACTGTTTGCTTGCCAACTGTGACTTGATCTGACTTGATCTGATTACTTGTTCTTAACAGTCGTTTATGCATCTAGTTCAGGGTATCAGAATGTGAGATAGAGCATATAGGTAGCCATGTGAGATTTGAGCCTGCTCGTTTCTTTCTTGTGCGATAGATCCCTCTTCCATGATGTGTAGCATTCACGTTGTCACTAGCTAAGATGATGGGGGCATAGGATTAGCCCACGCCCAAAAACTGACTGTCCTGATGTGTCATATCCCCTAGTCAGCCCCTTTGAGCCGTGTGTTATCCTTTCTTTTGGTCTATAATGAAAAAAAAAATCACCCTTGTTGCATCTTTTAGAAGGTTCCACAGAGTGGTTTTTACATATTCTCTGCTGTTTCTGCTAAAGTCTATGCGAGTGTTGGAGGTAGTGCTTAAAAGTTGGGCAGGTGTTTGAAATTTGTGCAGGAGTGGTGGCTCTCTTAAGGAATGAAAAGAAAAATGAAAGAAAACCAAAGAAAAATTGAAAGAAAAAAGAGAGCCACTACCAAAAATCTGAATAATGCCCATTAAGTAGTGTTTCTTAGCAGTCTGGCTTGGAAATGCTGATGTTTATGCCTCCTTCGCTCTTGTGCTCTTGAGATATTGAGTAATGCCGACTGATTTGGAGTCCGGACGAGGGAGAAACGAAGCTTTGAACAGGAGCAGAGACATAATTACGGGCAGCCCCTGACAAATTACGGCCGTAATTGGCCATGGCATGCCCGTAATTTATTGGCCGAGCCTTCTACCCAGAATTCCCTCGCGGTGATAAAATTACGGGCAAGACCCCAAGAATTACGGCCGTAATTCCCAAATTACTGGCGGTAATTGGGAAATTACGGGCGTATCTCCTCCTCCTGCAGCTTAAGTGAAACGTGCGTTTTGGTGTGAATTACGGGCAGGAAGTGATTACGGCCGTAATCCTGCCCGTAATTCGCCCAGAGTCGGGTTTTTGGAGGCAGATTCGAGCCAAGGAAGAGGTATGCGATTTTCTGGGCAAAAACAGAGTTTTAGAGAGAGAAAGAGCGAAGAACAAACCCTAGGAGCTATTTTGGAGTGGATTTCTCATCATTGAAGCCCAGATTGCGTCCCTAGGAGTGAAGATTGACATCCCAGAGCAGATTTTCCTCATCTTTATGAGTATGACTACTCTGATTTCTGTTTTCTTTTCTCTCTCTATGGAGTAGAACCTTTCTCTCACTTGGGTATGAAGAACCCTAGTTCCTTGTGTTAGGGATTTGATTGTAATGACTTGGGATGATATTACTGTTTGATTTTAATCGAATGATGCATGTTTATTGAATTGATTTGAGTCTGATCAGCTTTTCTCAATTTCTGCTGCAACCTGAGATAGATAGAATCTGATTAGGTTGTTAGAGCCTCTTCATTCGATAGTAGGAGATTGGCTATACGAGAGTTAGCCAGTTTACTGCTTTGTACTGGTGTTCTTGGCGCCAGTAGTGGAGTTCTGTGTTCATAGCCTCAGCTTTCTATCCCGGTGAAGACTAGTCGTCTGCCGGGTAGTGAGACTGAGAGGGCTTGGTCAGCTTAAGAGATTCCAAGCTACTGTCGGATCTTCCGCAGTCTAATCAACAGTAAATCAACCCAGGGAATTGCAATTGAACCTAACTAAGGGGCTAGGGGGACTCAATCCCGAGTGACTCTTACCTGCTTTAGAAAACCGAACAATTTACTGCTTTCTTGTTGCTTTTACTTTTCACAACAATCACTCGAACTAGTTTGCTAGATAATAGAGAATCACGGAGTAAGCAGTAGATCTAGACCCCGGGTTGATAATTAAACTTGCCTATACTGCAGTCCCTTTCATTGGTTACACTTGGCCATTGTTAGGTGTTGTGTTTTAGCGTGTCAGTAGGGCACTTTCCCTTCCTCCATCGTCCTCTCATCCTCCTTCTTCAGCGATTTTCGAACAGTTGGGTGAGGAGGCCATGAAAGGAGAAAGTTCAAAACTTTCTAGCTAGATAGATGTTGCTTCTAGCTAGATAGATGTTTCTCCTCACCCATTTCTTGATAAACCCAATATAGCCGTTGGATTGTTGTTCTCGTTATCTCTTTCGGCTTCTCAAGCTTCTACATGCTCCAACCCAATAGTACTCTGTTTCTCCTTTCATGGCCTCCGCCGTTCTTTCTTCCACCCATCAAATCTTTATACGAAAGTTGAAAACCTTTTCTCTAACTTAGAAGCAATATCTATCTAGCTACAGGGGAATGGTGAAAAAAACAAAAAAGGAACCAACTTTACTTAAACAGAACATTCAATCTATCATGGGTTAAATTTTTGCAGCCGGAATAAAGACTGGCCGGAGTGAAGACGGGATAATCTTGCGCGGAGAACTGCGGGAGAGGGTGGGAAGAAGCAGGGGAAGAAGGAGGAGGAAGGTATCTGAGATTTGCAGCAGAAGAAGGGCTGCTAGTAGTAGTAGTTCCTTGAATCAAAGCGGCATGAAGGGTTGCTAGTAGTAGTAGTTCCTTTCATGGCCTCCCCTGTAGCTAGCTAGATGTTGCTTCTAGCTACATAGATGTTTCTCCTCACCCAACTGTTAGAAAATCGCCGAAGGAGGATGAGAGGCGGGGGAGGATGAGAGGTCGATAGAGGAAGGGAAAGTGCCCTACCCTTTCCTGTTTCGATTTAATTTTCAGGGGGGTCGGGTCTTGGGTTTGGGGTTGGGTCAATTAATTGGGTTGGGTCGCAGGTTGGGCAAGAAGAGCAGACATGGCGGGTAAATATGACATGGCGTGTAACATCCCGTTCCGGCAAAACCCATATTTCGATCGCTAGAAAGTTCGCGATTTAAAATCGAGCATTTCGACACTATTTCGACGAAAATCGGATTATCGATCGATCGGATAAGTATACGTATTAATTATATATATATATATATATATTAATTAAGCGGACGGGCATATATATATATAAACCCTTTCTCCCGTCCCTTTTAATCTCATCACCATCGTCATTTTTCCATTTCGGACCGAGAGAGAAGCAGAGCGAGCGCAGTGCAGAGAGCGACTGTGGAAAAATTCCAAAGCTCCAATCTTGAGCCCTAGTGATCCAAAAATTCCGTAAGTAATGCCTAATCCATCCATTCATCGTGATTTATCGATTTAGAGCTTTAAAACGAGTTTTTGGTTCAGGAATTTCTCGAATTCTCGGTAAGCCAAATTAGGGTTTCGGAGTATCCGGAAGCCGGATTGAGCCCAAATTTCATATACGAGCTTCCTGCAGCGAGGTAATCAATCCTCTAGTTCTAATCCCTGAATTTCGGAAATTATTTAGGTCGGGGTCCAAATCGCTGAATTTAGCTCCGGCCAAGGTTTGATGTGTTTTTATCGAGAATTTGACCCGGAGCCTAGAACTAATATTGACGGGGATACTGCAGGGGATATTAGGGTAATCTCGGATTTTGATTCCGGGCTTGTTTGAGAAAAGTGAAGTTGGGGTACGGGAGGCTAGAACCGGTGTTTGAACGACCAGAACTGGTGAGGGATTAGCACGGCATACCGGGTTTGTCGTATCACGATAATTATATTGATGCTTAGAATTGACCTAGGTGAACTAGAATGGCATGATTAGGGGTGTATGAACTTTTGTGCTATATGATGAACCCTGGACTACTGTATGATATTATTGACTTGTCCTAATCGAGATGGGCCTTGTTTATGCTGATGGTTTTGTATATGTTGCAAATTGTGGGCTTGACTGTTGATATGCCTTATGATGGTTCGAAAAGGTGATTGGGTATGATTTTTCATGATTGATGTATTTGGATGTACAAGTGGGAAAATATATAACCCATGGTGATATTATGATGTTTAAGGAGGATGACTTGCACGAGGGTTTATCCCGAGGAAGTGCAATTATACGACTCCTGATTTACCTATGTTGAGCCAATTATGGCCAGGTCAAGTACATGTGCAAGTAATGAATTATGATTAAGCAAGATGAGATATGAATCATGTATAAGGATACCAAATATGAGTGTTGTGGTCTCACGGTCAACTACATAGTAATTAGGGCTCCCTATGCTATTACTCTATTATGATAGGTATGATAGTCACACCTCTCATGTGGTGGTGACTGAAGATTCTTACGAGATATGACCACACCCAGAACGGTGTCGGGGTATGACTACACCCATAGTGGTGTGGGGTATGTATGACCACATCCGACGGGATGTTGGGGTATGTATGACTACATCTGACGGGATGTGGGGTATGTTTCCCGGGAGAGTTATTAGCATGGGAGTAGCCAGGCGCCTATAAGTAAAACATGATAAGATGCATATGCATGAGTCAAGGTGGTTGAGTCTTTTGCCTATTGGGATGTCGAATAGCTGAGGTTTGATCCTAGTGCTTTGGCTTGTTTGCTAGAATGTATGGTAGGGGTATGCTCTGTTATGAACTCACGATGCTATGATTATCTCACTCAGCTATGAGCTGACCCTCTTTTATTCTTTTTCTCTGCTTATGCCATGTGTAAGCAGATCATCATCAGCAGCAGTAGATTGGTGTATAGGTGGGAACTGAGCAAGAGTTGAAGGCAAGATGAGGTATGGTCTTCAACTATTCTGTGCTTGGACTACTACTCGGGATTTTGGCCAGTGATCCACACCTTTTTGTAAAATGTTTTGAGAACGTTTTTCATGTGCATACTAGCTTCTGATGTAGTGTGAGATATCCACAGGTGTGGAAAGTTGATGATATGTGTATATTTATGTAATTATGTAAGTTGTGACGATTATGGCATGTATCAGTATAGTATGCAGTTGTGTAACATGAAGCGGTGACTATGGCTATGAAAAGCCAATGCGTATGGTAGTGAGTGTATATGCTTGTCTATGAATGCATGGATTTTAGATGAATTATTTTGCAGGATTAGATGGAAGAACTGTTAGCCCATTATGCGAGTAATTCATGTCGAAATTTTATTTGGGTAAATTTTGATAATTAATGTAACATCCGAGATTATTTCCGCTGCAATTGTATGAACAATATGATTAGGCAAAACGTATAGGGTAGGGTGTTACAGTTGGTATCAGAGCCCGGTTCCCTCTGTTTGTTGTTATGGCGTACTATACTCTATGGGAGGTTAAACACTCCTAAGGAGGGGAGTACTCTATAATGACTTAAACTGGGAATTGAGTTTGACATGATTAAGTGTATTGGTATGTTGGATGAAATTACCTGCATCATGGTTTTCAAAATTGAGTTTTGAACTTATTTGTTTTCAAGTAATTATTTTTTTGAAGATTTTGTTTTAACCAAGTGAGAGATTTGGGAAAGAATGAATTTTGTGTGGATCAATCTAAGGCCAATATTTCCTTGTAGCTCGCACGGAAGTTGTCATAATGTTCCTACTGACCAGTCGAGAAGAGTGGGGGCGGTTGATGCAAGACCGCCAGTATTAGATTATGCAAAGATGAAGAGTTTGGGTGGTAGGGACTTTAAAGGAGATGTGAGTCCGGATGCTGTGGTAGAGTGGTTGAGGGAGATGGAAGATGTGTTTGAGTATCTTTATGCGACCCCAGAGGAAAAAGTACAATATGTTGTTTTTCTCCTAAAGGGGTACGCGAGGAGCTGGTGGTCCTCAGTCTCTAGAGTTAATGGTGAACGAGTTCAGTTCACCTGGGAGGAGTTCCTGAAGGCCTTTAAGACAGAGTTTCTTCCCGAAGCTTTTATCAGGACAAAGAACAATGAATTCGCCAACCTTAAGCAGGAGAATATGACAGTTACTGAGTAAACCATCAAGTTTGTTCGACTACTTTACTTTGAGGATGGATTGGCGGATACTGAGCATAAGAAGAAGATGAGATACTTGCATGGTCTGCGCATAGGATTGAAAGAAAAGATCCACAGGGTTGATGAAGAGAGTATGGCCACAATCAAGGAGGCAGCACTTAAGTATGAAGCCTATGAAGTTGAGAGCCGAGAGGAACACAAAACCAAAGAAGAGGAGAAGAAGAGGAAGTTTGGAGTAAATTATGCTGGACCTCGTTACCCACCCAGGAGAGGTCCTAGCAGTTTTGGGAGAATACCAAGTCAATCTATGCC
Organism: Linum tenue; assembly: GCA_946122785.1. Lineage (NCBI taxonomy): Eukaryota > Viridiplantae > Streptophyta > Magnoliopsida > Malpighiales > Linaceae > Linum > Linum tenue. The sequence goes on from CAMGYJ010000002.1 coordinate 49,549,783, forward strand.
GGGAACATCATATAGGGCACCAATTTCCTCAGCCACACAATTTCCATTTTGTCAAGTTTGTCAGAAGAGGCATCTTGGAGAGTGTAGGAGATTTTCTGGTGTATGCTTTCACTGTGGCCAACCTGGGCACATCATGAGGGATTGTCCGCATTCGAGAGAAGTAAGAGCTACACAGTCCGAGCATTCAGTGCAGTTTAGTAGAGCCCCATTCAGGGGTGGTTACCAGGGAGGCCGTATTGGATTTCAAAGTGGTCGTGGTGGTTCACAGGGTGGTAGAGGTGGTGGTCGAAATCAGCCATCAGGAAGTGGTACCCAGGGTACCAGAGCACAGGGAACATCGAGGGTTTATGCAATGACTCGAGGTGAGGCAGAAGTGGCGCCAGAAGTTGTGACTGGTATGCTTTCTATCCTTGGCAAGCAATTATATGCTTTGATCGATACTGGTTCCTCTCACTCATTCATGTCATATACGTTTGCACATATGCTACGCTTAGTTCCAGATAAGCTAGGTTATACTTTGTGTGTTAAAACACCTGTGGGAGATACCTTGAAGGTAGATTCAGTTATTAGAAGTTCCTTCATTTGTGTGGAAGGAGCTTTCCTAGCAGCAGATTTAATTCTGCTACCTTTTGAGGAATTCGATGTCATCCTTGGGATGGACTTTCTGGCAACACATGGAGCTGTTGTGGATTGTCAAAAGAAAGAAGTGTTATTCAACACACCAGATAAAGGTCCTGTTGTATTCAGAGGCATTAAGAAAAAGGAGACTCATGGTTTTCTTTCTGCCTTGGAAGCTTTTCGATTAATGAAGGAAGGTTGTGAAGCCTTTCTTGCTCAAGTTACTGTTGTAAATGATAAGAAGGTTGAGGATGTAGAGGTGGTAAGGGAGTTTCCTGATGTATTCCCCGAAGAACTTCCCGGCCTTCCACCAGAAAGAGAAGTGGAGTTTGATATTGAATTGGTACCTGGAACAACACCAATTTCAATGGCACCATATAGAATGGCACCAATTGAGCTGAAGGAGCTTAAAGAACAATTGCAAGAATTGCTAGACAAGGGGTTTATTCGACCTAGCATCTCACCTTGGGGTGCACCGGTTTTGTTTGTCAAGAAGAAAGATGGCTCCATGAGAATGTGTATTGACTACCGGAGGTTGAATAAGGCGACAGTGAAAAATCGTTATCCCCTTCCAAGAATAGATGATTTGTTTGATCAATTGCAGGGTGCATCAGTCTTTTCTAAGATTGATTTGAGGTCTGGATACCATCAATTGAAAGTGGCAGATGGAGCAACCTCAAAGACAGCTTTTAGAACAAGATATGGGCATTATGAGTTCCTGGTAATGCCTTTTGGACTCACTAATGCACCAGCGGTATTTATGGCTCTTATGAACACAGTTTTCCATGAATATCTTGATAAGTTTGTGATTGTGTTCATAGATGATATTCTCATCTATTCTAAAGGCGAGGAGGAGCATAAAAATCACCTTAGAATTGTGTTGCAAATTCTAAGGGAGAAACAATTATATGCAAAATTCTCAAAATGTGAGTTTTGGCTGAAGGAGGTAATATTTCTGGGACATGTAATTTCTGGAAGAGGGGTGGAGGTGGATCCGAAAAAGGTGGAAGCAGTGGTGAGTTGGACTCCACCAAAAGATGTGTCTGAGTTGAGAAGTTTTCTTGGCATGGCTGGTTACTATCGGCGGTTTGTTGAAGGATTTTCCAAAATTGCTGCCCCATTGACTAAACTGTTGAGGAAGAATACCAAGTATGTTTGGGATGAATCATGTCAAAAGAGTTTTGATGAACTGAAGAAGAGATTGACCACAGCACCAGTACTTGCTTTACCTTCAAACCATGGAGATTTTGTGGTGTATAGTGATGCCTCGTATCAAGGATTGGGCTGTGTGTTAATGCAAGATGGAAGAGTTATCGCATATGACTCTAGGCAATTGCGTCCTCGTGAAGTAAATTATCCCACTCATGATTTGGAGTTGGCAGCGGTGATATTTGCTCTCAAGATATGGCGACATTATTTATATGGTGAGACTTTTAAAATCCTCACTAATCATAAAAGCCTGAAGTATATTATGGATCAGAAGGATTTAAATAGTCGCCAGAGGAGATGGATTGAACTTCTAAAAGATTATGATTGTAAAATTGATTACCATCCAGGTAAAGCTAATGTAGTTGCTGATGCCCTAAGCAGAAAGGGGAATAAGAATATAAATGATCTGGTTGATTTGAGGGCAATGAATGTTGATTTGGAAGTGGATGGTGTAACAGGGTTACTAGCTCGGTTGAATATCCGACCTTGTTGCATGACAAAATTCGTGAGAAGCAGAAGGAGGACCCAGAGTTGGTAAAAATCATTCAAGACATTGAGGAAGGAAAAGAAAGCCCATTTGAAATAGTAGATGGCATGTTGAAGATGAATGGAAGAGCATGTGTTCCTAATGTTGATAACTTGAGGAAAGAGATCCTAGATGAAACTCATTCTTCTGCTTATGCTATGCACCCAGGAGCAACTAAAATGTATCACACGATCAAACCATATTTTTGGTGGCGTGGGATGAAAAAGGAAGCGGCTGAACATGTTTTCACATGTCTGGTATGCCAGAAAGTTAAGGCAGAACATCAAGCTCCTGTAGGGAAACTGCAACCACTTCCAATTCCAGAATGGAAGTGGGAAAGAATCACAATGGATTTTGTATATGGTCTCCCATCATCAAGGGGAAAAGATGCAGTATGGGTTATTGTGGACCGACTGACCAAATCGGCTCACTTTTTACCCATTAGATGGAAACCATCACTGGAGACTTTGTCTCAACTATATATTAAGGAGATCGTCAGATTGCATGGTGTACCAATTTCTATTGTCTCTGATCGAGACCCGAGCTTCACATCTCGGTTTTGGCAAAGTTTACATGATGCCTTGGGAACTAAACTGCATTTTACTTCAGCTTATCATCCTCAAACAGATGGGCAGAGTGAACGAACCATCCTTACCTTGGAAGAATTACTTCAATCATGTGTAATGCAATGGGAGGAATCATGGATTGACCATTTGCCCTTAATTGAGTTTGCTTACAACAACCAGTACCATAGTAGCTTGGGTGTTCCACCATATGAAGCACTTTATGGGAGGAAATGCAGGACACCATTATGTTGGGAGTTAGAAGGAGCAAGGCAAATCTCAGGGCCAGAGATAGTTCAGATCACAGTTGACAAGGTCAAGGAAATCAGGGATCGTTTGAGGGTGGCTCAAGATCGACAGAAAGTTTATGTTGACACGAATAGGCGTGAAGTTAATTTCGAAGTGAGAAAGTATTTCTCAAAGTTTCGCCCTGGAAAGGCGTAATGAGATTTGGTAAGAAAGGGAAACTTGCACCTCGATATATTGGACCATATAAAATCACAGAGAAGATTGGACCAGTGGCTTATAAGTTGGCATTGCCTCCAGAACTATCTCAAATCCACAATGTATTTCATGTTAGTATGCTGAAGAGGTACAAAGTGGATCCTTCCCATGTTATAAAACCAGAGGAGATCGAGTTGGGTCCAGATTTGACATTTGAAGAGGTTCCAGTTGAGATTGTTGATTATCAGATTAAGACTCTTCGTAGGAAGGAAATTCCAATGTTGAAAGTGGTGTGGAGGAATCAAGAAAGTGAGAGTGCTACCTGGGAGACTGAAGCAAGTATGCGAGAGAAGTACCCTGAGTTGGTAGCGACATACTTTGCAGGTTAACAATCTTGCTTAGTGAGTTATGTTTTGAATTTGCTGATATGTTTTGTTGTGATAGCCCAGTGTAGGTTTTTGAAACCTTATATTGGGAACTTGAGGTGTTGTGTGTTTAGTTATGTAATTCAGATCTCCTAACCTAAGAGTTAGGTAATAACCTTAGGTATGATCGATCATGTCAAGAGTAAGTAAGCGGAGTAAGGGTACAACTCAAGGTTAGATTTCGGGGACGAAATCGTTTAAGGAGGGGATAATTGTAAGATCCCGTTCCGGCAAAACCCATATTTCGATCGCTAGAAAGTTCGCGATTTAAAATCGAGCATTTCGACACTATTTCGACGAAAATCGGATTATCGATCGATCGGATAAGTATACGTATTAATTATATATATATATATATATATATATATATATATATATATATATATATATTAATTAAGCGGACGGGCATATATATATAAACCCTTTCCCCATCCCTTTTATTCTCATCACCATCGTCATTTTTCCATTTCGGACCGAGAGAGAAGCAGAGCGAGCGAAGTGCAGAGAGCGACTGTGGAAAAATTCCAAAGCTCCAATCTTGAGCCCTAGTGATCCAAAAATTCCGTAAGTAATGCCTAATCCATCCATTCATCGTGATTTATCGATTTAGAGCTTTAAAACGAGTTTTTGATTCAAGAATTTCTCGAATTCTCGGTAAGCCAAATTAGGGTTTCGGAGTATCCGGAAGCCGGATTGAGCCCAAATTTCATATACGAGCTTCCTGCAGCGAGGTAATCAATCCTCTAGTTCTAATCCCTGAATTTCGACAATTATTTAGGTCGGGGTCCAAATCGCTGAATTTAGCTCCGGCCAAGGTTTGATGTGTTTTTATCGAGAATTTAACACGGAGCCTAGAACTAATATTGACGGGGATACTGCAGGGGATATTAGGGTAATCTCGGATTTTGATTTCGGGCTTGTTTGAGAAAAGTGAAGTTGGGGTACGGGAGGCTAGAACCGGTGTTTGAACGACCAGAACTGGTGAGGGATTAGCACGGCATACCGGGTTTGTCGTATCACGATAATTATATTGATGCTTAGAATTGACCTAGGTGAACTAGAATGGCATGATTAGGGGTGTATGAACTTTTGTGCTATATGATGAACCCTGGACTACTGTATGATATTATTGACTTGTCCTAATCGAGATGGGCCTTGTTTATGCTGATGATTTTGTATATGTTGCAAATTGTGGGCTTGACTGTTGATATGCCTTATGATGGTTCGAAAAGGTGATTGGGTATGATTTTTCATGATTGATGTATTTGGATGTACAAGTGGGAAAATATATAACCCATGGTGATATTATGATGTTTAAGGAGGATGACTTGCACGAGGGTTTATCCCGAGGAAGTGCAATTATACGACTCCTGATTTACCTATGTTGAGCCAATTATGGCCAGGTCAAGTACATGTGCAAGTAATGAATTATGATTAAGCAAGATGAGATATGAATCATGTATAAGGATACCAAATATGAGTGATGTGGTCTCACGGTCAGCTACATAGTAATTAGGGCTCCCTATGCTATTACTCTATTATGATAGGTATGATAGTCACACCTCTCATGTGGTGGTGACTGAAGATTCTTACGAGATATGACCACACCCAGAGCGGTGTCGGGGTATGACTACACCCATAGTGGTGTGGGGTATGTATGACCACATCCGACGGGATGTTGGGTTATGTATGACTACATCCGACGAGATGTGGGGTATGTTTCACGGGAGAGTTATTAGCATGGGAGTAGCCAGGCGCCTATAAGTAAAACATGATAAGATGCATATGCATGAGTCAAAGTGGTTGAGTCTTTTGCCTATTGGGATGTCGAATGGCTGAGGTTTGATCCTAGTGCTTTGGCTTGTTTGCTAGAATGTATGGTAGGGGTATGCTCTGTTATGAACTCACGATGCTATGATTATCTCACTCAGCTATGAGCTGACCCTCATTTATTCTTTTTCTCTGCTTATGCCATGTGTAAGCAGATCATCATCAGCAGAAGTAGATTGGTGTATAGGTGGGAACTGAGCAAGAGTTGAAGGCAAGATGAGGTATGGTCTTCAACTATTCTGTGCTTGGACTACTACTCGGGATTTTGGCCAGTGATCCACACCTTTTTGTAAAATGTTTTGAGAACGTTTTTCATGTGCATACTAGCTTCTGATGTAGTGTGAGATATCCACAGGTGTGGAAAGTTGATGATATGTGTATATTTATGTAATTATGTAAGTTGTGACGATTATGGCATGTATCAGTATAGTATGCAGTTGTGTAACATGAAGCGGTGACTATGGCTATGAAAAGCCAATGCGTATGGCAGTGAGTGTATATGCTTGTCTATGAATGCATGGATTTTAGATGAATTATTTTGCAGGATTAGATGGAAGAACTGTTAGCCCATTATGCGAGTAATTCATGTCGAAATTTTATTTGGGTAAATTTTGATAATTAATGTAACACCCGAGATTATTTCCGCTGCAATTGTATGAACAATATGATTAGGCAAAACGTATAGGGTAGGGTGTTACATGGCGGGTCGGGTCATCATTTTTTAGTGTTAAAATTAGCTGACTGTGATTTTCCGTTAGCCACGTCATCACTTAACGGTCGTCATTAACGGAGTCTAACGGATCCAGGGGGTGGCCACCCCGGGCCCCGGCCCAGCCCTCCTCTTGATCCATAGTTAGTATAGGCTTTATGAATTTTTCGATTTTAGATATTCGGGTCGTTATTATTTAAAATAAGATTGGGTATAATTAGAAAAATGATTCAGATGAACATATTCAAAATCACTACTCTAAATGTAGCTTATAAATTCTAACCCCAAAGGTTATTCGTATAAAAAATAATGAAACCTAAAGTTCAAAAAGTTTAACACGTAAAAGATTAAAACATATATGAGGTTTGTTTCCTTGAAAATTTACTAGAGCAGCTGGTGGATATAGGGATGGAAACACGATGCAAATTGATTAGTAGATTGATTTGTCTTGTGTTGACGCCGCTCGCTTCAATAGCTAATACGAAGATAACCTGTTCAACAATGAAACATGTGAAAATTGATTTACTCAACAAAAATGAGCGATAAATTTGTAGCAGATTGCTCAAGTATTTTATTTGAAATAGTGTATACTATTGATATGGATGTGGACTCCATTATTAATGCATTAGCTAAATTAAAATACCGTCGTGTACAATTTACATTGTAAAAAAAATTATAATCAATATATATTTTTACGATTCTAATTTTCTAATAAAATGCGACCCAGTGCACTTCTGTGTTCTAGATCCGCCGCTGGGTAACAGACGGCCGGCGGGAGCATGGGAAGGATAGCGGCCGGGTTCAACTCACATTTTTGTCTTATTTTAAATTGTTAAATAAATAATCGGTTTAAATTACTATCCTGTCCTTCATTAAATGAAATTAATATGAGCCATTAGATTTAAATGAGGCTGAAGGGTGGAGATTTACTTAGTCACATGACTAAGGGACACCCCCCTTAGTCACCTGATCTTGGCCCGGATAAAATAGAAGAGGAAAGAGAAAGTTTGTGTGGCTGGAAAGAGTTGAAGAAACAAAGGCAAACAAAAAATTTAAAAAGACCCTCAAAGTTTTATTTAGTAACGAAATGGTCACTTGGTAATCACCCTGACACTCTCGACCGAAAATTTGACAACACCGAGTTTAGGTGTGTTCATTTAACTCTAAGAACCAAAACACATCAACATCGAACTCAACCCACTTTAATCAGATCAAATGTTTTACAATTTAGCAGCGGTTTGGATGGAAAGCAGATCGACTATTTAACAAAATTCACACCTAAACCGACCCATTACAAAAGTTGTCAAAACTCGCTTTTGACCCAAATTTCGTGATCACCTACCAGGTTCAAGTCTTTCTAATCCGGTCGAATTAACATGAACACACATGAATTTGGGTTCAATTGTCAAGACACTTAAATTTTAAATGACACCACTAAATATAATAATTACGACAATCATAAGAATAAAAAAGAAAAAGAAAACTCGAACTTCAAAGAAATTAGCAGCTCTATTTAAATATATGTTTTTGGAAAATATATATACGGTAAATTGGTAATATATATTTTTCTCGTGGTAAATAAAATATTTAATTTTATTATTGCATGCAACGTCGAGGGCGTACCTTTACAACTTTGCCTCCACCGAGGAGGATGTCGGATCGGAAATCCCTGTCCACGGTGGAGGCGGCCACTGTCACGATCCACGGCGCACCATTAAACATCGTCGACGGCCGGGGCCCGCTGTTTCCGGCTGAACAAACGACCGTGATCCCATGCTCGACGGCGTGGAAGGCACCGATGGCCTGTGGGTCCTCGAGAAACTCCTTGAGATGGCGAGAGCCGACTGACATGGAGATGACGTGGACACCGTCGGCGATCGCGTCATCTTCTGCCTCCCCCCGCTGTAAGAGAGCCCAAAATCATAAATACTAAAAAATAAAGTATGAATGAATATTGTCCGATTTAACAAATAAATAAACAAAATCACCTCTGAAGTAGGGAGCCGAGAACCGCTTCTTTCATGGCCAAGTTTGTTGGGTTTGCATCCCCCATATACACTATGTAAACATCATCATCGGAGGAAGGGCCTGAACTGCGGCGGCCGAATTGGCTGCCGGTGGAGTCCGCCGGAGGTGGTCGTGCTAGCAGCAACGACAACAAGAGGATTGTGGAAGAGATGATAACCCTCAACATTTTGGTGTGTGACATTTGGAGCCAAGTATTAATTCAGAGGAGAGTAATATTAATGCGGTAGTGAAATGAAATGTACCTATGTACGTAGCCTATTTATAATAAGAGCTGACTGTGACTAGCTCCAGATTTCATGCCGTGTTTATGTAGAAGGAAGATGCGTGCGGATCTCACCAGCTCGCCCGCCCACATGCGCGCGGTCTGTGTTTGTTGGAAACTGCATGCAGCATACGTACTTGCATGATGTATGCTTCTCACGGGGGAATTTGCCTGATGAACTATACCTACCTACGTACTTGCATAGGTAGCTCATTCCTCAACAAACACAACAACTATAAACCTGACGTATGTTACATGTAGTAGTTGTTGTGTTGGGTACTTTCTTCAAATCACGACGACGTTTCAACTGCGAGTTTCCACTTGCCGGATTTCTTTCCATATCACGGTGCCGTTTCTGCTTCAAGCTTCACTTCCTCAAAACGACGCTGCGGAAAAGATATGTATAGACTGAACAAATGAGACTTCCCGGCACAAAGATTTTTTCAATTATGAAATGAAATGATATGTGCCTATAGCAGATCATAAAAGAGCTCAGGATTAGGAGTTTCAGACCAGTTTTATTTTATATATTTGATTATTAATTAACGATGTCATTAATATAGTATCCAAGAATACCAAATTATATCGTACCAAAATATTATGAAATTGGTATTGTGATTTTGAATTTATTTTGTAATTGACATTGAGATTATATATGGGATGAAGAGGGAAGGCTAGAAACGAGCTTAGAGTTAGAATGATATAATTTGTGCGATGATATTAGGGGATGAAGAGGGAAAGCACTAGCATCCTTAAGAACATTCAGGAAAGTTCTTTCACCATGTTGATGATATTGTGCGGAAAATTTGTGCGATGAACATTACTAATGGTTGTAAGACAAAATTTCGAACTAATCTTTGGATTTTTCAAGTTCCCCTTATTGACATGGCAATTGCGGAGATCCGTGTTGAGGTCAAAGAGATGAGGGACAATAATTTGTCTCATGGCAAGTGATAGAGTTTGCTCATGTACTCCCGCCAACAGTTGTCATCGCGATTCGATCAATCTTGGCCGATCCCATGTCTACTGAAGACGACACATTGTCCTGGATATCTTCGATCGGCTAATGGAGCCTTCAACACAAACTTGGCCTATAAGTCATTGGATAACTCAGAACTACCTAGCTCTCCTACAATCTGGAAATCGATGTGGAAGCTTCACATCTCGGAGCGTGTTCAGACTTTCATCTAGATTGCAGCGAAGGGATGTCTGGCAACCAACAAAATCCACAAATTCAGAAATCTCACTCAATATGGTAAGTGTGCCCTATGCCGTGAGATGGAGGATACTCACTTACAATGTTTGCGCGATTACAGGTTCTAGGCTTCTAGCTAAAACAGTTTGGAACAAGTTGATTCCCAGTCATCACAGATCGACCTCGTATGTGGGATGGTTGCGGCAGAAATCCAAGATGACTCATGCGGCAACTGGACGGGTGATTGGGGAAGCTTCTTCTGCCTGATGGATTGGGACCTGTCGAATCATACAAACGAGGACATCTTCCAAGGCAAAGTTATGACAACTTCGATGCTCTTCAACTATATTTCAATTAAAGCGGTTGGTCAAGAAGCCGCACCTTAAAGGAAGAATTAATTGGATGTCAAGAAACCGGTTGCTTCCAATAATTCGAGTTGTTGGGAGAAGGTTATGTTGGATCTTATACAGGCCCATGTATGGTACTTAACCACTTCCTTACACGCCCCCTCAAACGAAAGCCGCCGCATGGGCTTGAAGTTTGCACAGGCTCGTCATACCATGTGCTTGAAAGACAACAGTTAATATTGGGGGTCGTGAGGACTTGAATACGTGACCTCAAGAACAAACCAGCTATGATACCATGTAATAAACCAGTTGGTCCCAATAACTCGAGTTGTTGGAAGAAGGTTATGTTTGATACCATGTGCTTTAATAAACAGTTAATATTGGGGGTCGTGGAGATTCGAACACACGACCACTTGGCAAAACCAGTTCTGATACCATGTCATGAACCAGTTGCTCTTAGTAACGCGGCTATAGCGACCAACTCTGCTACCAAAATATTTTGGTTGTGAAAAAGTTTTAATAACCAATTTTTGACTTTTAGAGACGAATTACTTTCGTTGCAAAAACCATTTTTTCTTGTAGTGAATTATCTATTCGGTCCATGCTTTCTTCAGTAATTATAAAATTTATAGGATCAAGGACCGGACCGTATTATACTAATTAAGGTCCGGGCAAAATACCGGTTTGGTCCACTACGGTCCGGACCCTTGCACACCACTAACTATCACCAAAAATGTTATAACAAATTAAAGCGTTCAAACTATCTCCCAAAAGAAGTCATAATTATTTTACTAAGATGTTACGTTGATTGGGAAACCGTGATGGAAATAAGATCAATAAATTTATTGCAGATGCCTTCTAATGTAGAAGAAGACGGAGAGAAGAAGAAGAAGTCTACCAAGAAAAAAAATATTTCGAAGTCTCCACTTCCGAAAATTAATAAAGGTGTAGTTGAATTTTTTTAATTTAATTCAATCCTAAAGGTATGCCAAATATGATTTGGGAATTCAATTCATTACTAAAGATTTGAATATGACATACTAAACATATGAATTTATTTTAACTTTAATAAAATTATTATCCCCTTTGAAAATCTACCAATTTGATCAAGTGCGTGGACTTTGATCCCAACTACTTGAGTACGATGTTTAGTGAAATTATATATTGTAGATCGGAATATATGATTTTCAATTATTATGATGTTTTCCTTATATATTATCTCATTATAACTTTATTATTGTTCTAGACAATGCATTATCAACTGATGATTAATTATATTCACAAATGATATGTATATAACGTCTGAATATCTTAAATGAGTTTACGGTGTAAGCGTTCTCATTTCTTCTGTCGAGTTAAAAGAACATTATTTCCAATGACTTTTTTCATCTTGTCAGTAATAATAGTATTTATGACTGATTATCAACGACATAACTAGGTTTTCATAAGTAGAAACTGACTATTTTTGATGATTTTTTTGGATTTGTCAGAAATAGTTTTTTTCTGTAAACATTTTCATTTTTTCATGACGAGGTAGTATATTATTTTTGATGACTTTTTTAGCCCTGTCATTAATAATATTTTTTGACAGATTATTAATGACGGACGTCAGTACAAAATGACTATTTTTTAATATTGTTTTGGCTGCCTCAGATTTTTTTTACAAATCAATTTCGATGTCTGCGAGAGCTCGTCAAAACAATAGTTTATTTATGATGGGTGGCGTTTTAAGTGTAAGAAATAGTAATTGGTTCTAACGACAAAAATAATTTCCGTCTGTAATATTGACCAATTCCAATGACCCCAAATATTTTGTCAATAATATATGCGCTATTCCTGACGAAAAAATAACAGCGTCAGAAATAGTTAGACTTCAACACGTGATTCTCAAAAATTGGGCTTTACTGACGGGAAATCTTACCATTTCTGATGACATATTTTGTTTGTCAGTGCTAATGTTAGCATTACCGACGAGAACATTTTTTCATCGGAAAAAGACTTTCTCTGACGCATTTTTATAGTCATTAGTAAGTTTTCGTCACAACTGTCTGCCTTTTTCGATCAATTAGTACTCATGAACTATTTATGGCGTCGAAATTATTTTTTTGTTTTGACAACAGGGTCTTTGTCGTCAATAATTTACATTATTTTCTGACGGTAATTTTAATGACGACAATAATATTGAGTATTTCTAACGCGGAAAATAAAATAGCCAAAGATAATGAATGTGGGAAATTGAAAGCGTCCCAAAATAAATATTCATGACGACAAAATTCACAATTATTGACGAAAATTCAACTTTGTTAGTAAAGATGCATATAGTACTGACGAAAACTGTTGTTCGTCGGAATTATGCACCTTTTTCGACGCAATTTTTGAGTCGTCAATAAGCTTTCGTCACAACAGTATGCCTTTTTTGTAGTGCCCGGAAAGTGTTGCCAAGTTAAAGAGACCAAAAAGGCATAGAAAATTACTTAAGGATTTGCATGCAGCTAGACCACCCTTCTCTCACATTAAACTAAAGAACAATCAGGTACATATTTATATACAAGGGACTTAGCTTTCCAAGGCAGGTAGTTCAATCATTTGTGCTAAGATCTGTTAAGGAAATAGTTCAGGTATACTATTTTCTTGCAAAACAAGTTACATGTAAGATCACGAGGTTGTGTCTTCCCACATCGTACCAATTTAACCGATTGATCACATATTACATTAAATTGATCGGATTCGAGGTTAATGGCTTCCCACATCTTACCAGCAAGGTACTTCGAGAGATTCTCTTGGATCTTTCCCCTTTCATTTCCATTCACACAATTAAAAAATCCCAACAAGACCCTCTTCAATCGAGATTCCTTCATTCTCCCACCTTTTTTTTTTTGAAAAGAAGTTCATTGAGATTACGATTGGGCTCAGCCCAAAAAAGAAATGTACAAGCTACAATGTAATAGGATTAAAAGAAAGACTCAAACAACAAGGCCCAAAGACAAACCCAGACCCAATAGGGCCCGAGCCCAGGACCAAAACAAGAAGGACCCTTCCCAAACCCTAACACACGAGCCCCCTCTGTTTCCTCCAGCCGTCGCGGTCAGAGACCATCTCCAAAACCAAACCAGCACCGCCCTCAAACAGGGAGCCCCACCGCGAGCCAAGCAGAGAACCGCACCCACCAAACTCGATCGGCGAGAGGAGGAGGAAAAGCCTCCGACCAACCCACCACGAGCCGAACACCACACTACATTCCGCCGCCAAATCTCAAGGGAACCAGCAGAGCGACCGGACGGTCGGCGAAGGAGACAAAGGGTGGATACATCTATCCTCAAGCTCTTCCCACCGGATCCACGTCAAGGGATGCATCTCCGAATTGCCAAGATCTTCAAGGCAAAACAAGGAAGTAGACCAAAGGAGAGAAGAAGAGAAGCCAAGCCGGATCTGAAAGATCCAACCTCCATCCTATCTTGAACCGGGCAAACATCTCAAGATCTGAGAACCAAATCGGAGGAAAAAAGCTACATCACATAAACGAGGCAAAGGAGCCCTTCACAAGAGGAAGAAAAACCACAGAGGAAGAAAAGAGACCAAGAAAATTACCGGAAAAAAGAGACCAAGAAATGGTTAGAGAAAGCAGCAACGGGAAATGGAAAAAACAAGAAAGAAAACAAATCGAACCGAAAGGAAAGAGTAAAGGAGGCGGAAGATGAGGATTATGGGGGCAGAGGGCCGCCGCCGGTCGTCGGAGGAGCGCCAACAGCGACACTCATAGGTGCCTACTAGAGAGAGGTCAGAGGAAAAGAAGGTTTAGAGAGAGAGAGAGAGAGAGAGAGGAAAAGCGAATTATGCATACCTTCATTCTCCCACCCCTGGTCACTTTTATCACCTGTTTGGTATTTCTTTGGTCTGGATTTCGTTGTTGGTTTGGCATTTTCTTGCTCAAGGCTTTGATGGCCGCTGCCAATGTTTCTCACGATGTCCGGCAAAGAAGTTGTCGACTTATGATTCCATGGAATCAATTTTTCATTTTTCGATTTCTTCATTCAATAATGAATTTCTGAATTTTTATTCACAACTTCATTTTTACTTTTCTACCTTTTCATCTTTAATGTAAACGAGAACTTCTTTAGATGCAGTTGTATGCTTTGGACTGTAGTTCTGCTAAATATAATCAATATATGATTAATGCGAATACCAGAGATGGTAAGTTGAAACCCCAAACCCTATTTTCCTATATCATTTTTACTCTAAAATCTCACCTCATATTTCATCTTTTTACTTGTCATTGATATTAACAGTATCCATAATAATACAGTATTGTATTACGCACCTCTGGATCATATTGGTTGAACAATAGATCAAGAAAGAATGAAAAAATTGCTTAACCTTTACTTGATTATAGGATAAGAAATAAAAAACATAAAGAAGGATGAATTCACTACAGAAAAAAGACTTATGTCAAGGGTTCCATCGCAAGGGTTCCGCAACCCTTGTTAATTTTTCTGGAATATTATGTAGCAACGTTTCTTTGCAAGAGTTTTGTAACCCTCATTAACTCTTAAAGGAAATTTCACTCGACACAAGAAAATCTCTATTTCCTTTTACATTTTTCGGTAGCAAATCTTCTTTTCAAGGGTTCTTGAACCCTTGCTAAGACTTAAATCAAATTCAACCCCTATTCCGAATCTCGAAACAAGAAAAACCCATGTTTTCCTTTCTATTTGTTGGCTCGTTCTCTTTTACTTTATCAAGTCAAAATATAAAAATGACAAAGTTATCCAAAGGTAAAAAAAAAATGATTCCTCTCTACGACTATCTCCAGGTGAAAGGGCGATTCGCGATCTTCCTCACTAGCTCACTCTGGCCGTCGATTCTCCAGTCTTGCTCACTCCGATCGTCGATTATCCAATCTCACTCGCACTCCGGCCGTCGATCTCCAATCTTCCTCGCTCGATTAGGTTGACAGGCGATTGTCCGATCTTTCTCGCTCCCTCCGATTGAAAGGTGAATTCTTCCTTGTCTCCCTCTCTCGATCGCTCTCTCTACCTGGTTCGCTCTCTGCTGTCCTTACTTGCGCGTAACAGAGTGAAATCAAATTTCAATAGTCATCTGCTTCTCCATCGTCATTTTGTCCTCGTCACAGAAGAAATGACGCTGCGTTGTCATTTTACCATCAATGATGAAGATCCAGTTGCTCCGCTGCCGTTTTATGCTTGTCCACTGAAGACGGAGACGATGCGGTGTCGTTTTCCTCTTTCTTCTTTAAGCTATACTTTCTTTTACTCCAAGTCAGACTTGGTTCCCTTTCCAAGCTACCAAACAATGTCCATGGAAGCTTGTCTGTTTGTATGTTGCTAAGCCTATAAGAGGCGGATTTGATGAATGAGAAAAGCAGGAACTAGGTTTTCAGTCTCTCCATCTTGTTCCTTTGTTATGGTATCAGAGCCTGGGATAAAACCCTAGCCGCCACCCCTCTTTTCCAATGGCTGATAATCAGGCTGCACAACAGCCACAACCAGACCTTCAACCACAAGATCCACCAAATGTTGTTGATCCTGCTTCTGACCCCTTCTTCCTCCATGGTTCTGAGAAACCTGGATCCCTTCTTGTTGCTGAAAAACTCACAGCAACCAACTACAATGATTGGATCAGAGCTATGCTCAATGCCCTTGCAGCCAAAAACAAGCTGGGCTTCATCAATGCTTCCATACCTGAACAACCAGTCAAAGATCCAAGGCTTGGAGCTTGGACACGCAACAACATTATGATTCTTAGTTGGATCCAGCAAGCCACTTCTTCATAGATCCGCAAGACCATCCTCTCCAGCAAAACGACAACAGAAGCTTGGAAAAGCCGTCAAACACGTTATGGATCCGGTGATCTTATTCGCATTGCAGAGCTTGAAGAAGCACTCTCTTCCCTGCAGCAAGGTAACCAGACTGTAACTAAGTACTATGGTATAATGATTACTCTCAAAGATGAGTTAGAGAATTATCAACCTCTACTGCCATGCTCTTGTACTCCAACTAGTCACAATACCTGTGTTGCCATGCTAACGGTTCATCAGTACCAAGAAACAAGTTATGTTATTAAATTCCTCAGAGGCCTCAATGAAAATTTCTCTGGAGTTAGAACCCAAGTGCTATTTGGAGATGAACTACCAAACATCAACAGGGTCTTCCAAAGGATGCTTCAACATGAAAGACAACTCTATGGCACTCAATCTGGAAAGTTAATAGCATCTATGCAAACAGATTCATCAGCAATGGCATTTCAAGGAGGCAACAGGAGGCCAAACCAAAATTGCAAACCTCCTTACTACACATTCTGCAGAAGGGAAGGCCATACTGAAGACATATGTTTTCAGAAACATGGATGGCCTCCTGGTATGACCAAACCTTCCTCTTCCACACCTGGCACAATCACCACTTGTTCTTACTGCAAAAGAAGGGGACACACTGAAGACAAGTGTTTTCAAAAAAATGGCTACCGTGCTAATTTTGTGCTTAGGAACCCCAATTCAGTTGCTGGTAGAGGAAGACCTACTGTGAATTCTGCTGTCACCAATGCTCCACCAGACGAGGTCAAACTCACAAGGGCTGATTATGAGAAGCTTATGCGCCTAATGAATGCTCAACAACCTACCACTTCTTTCCCTGCTGTTTTTGTCACAAACAAAGGTATTCTTCCAACTCCTATCTTTAATGTCTTCTCATCTACACAGACAATGTGGATAGTCGACACTGGAGCATCAGACCACATTGTCTGCTCTCTCTCTTACTTACAAGACCCTCAACCATTGACAAACATCTATATAACTCTACCCACTGGAACCAAAGTCCAAGCCACACATTCTGGCACAGCTGTTTGCACTGATGCAATCATCCTCCAAAATGCACTGTTTGTTCCCAATTTTTCCTTCAACCTTCTTTCTGTGAGCAGGCTCATTCCATCCAACCTCAGCTTATCTTTTCAATCTACCATGTGTCTTATACAGGATCTGGAGCAGAAGAGAGTGATTGTTTCTGCTAGCCTTCACAATGGCCTCTATTACCTCCAAGCTTCATACACCCCTAAGTTGATTTCTGCAGCTTCCAGAACTCCTTTTGACATATGGCATTTTAGATTAGGACATGTCTCCCACTCTAAAATCCCTATTCTCAACCAATTATGTATGTCATTTTGCAAAACAAAAACGAATTTCATTTCCTGTAAGCCAGTCTGTAACTCAGTACCCTCTTGAACTACTTCATGTAGACATTTGCGGTCCTAACTCTATCCCTTCTTATGATGGCTACAAGTACTTTTTAACAATTATGGATGACTTCTCCAGAATGACTTGGATCATTCTTCTCGATCTCAAATCAGAAGCCAGACCAAAACTGATAGCCTTCTGCACTCAGATGCAAAGAAAATTCCAAAAACAAATCAAAACCATCAGGTCTGACCAAGACCAAGAATTCCAAATGTCTGATTTCTTCACCTCAACAGGCATTACTCATGAAATGTCCTTTGTAGAAACCCCACAACAGAATAGCAAAGTTGAGAGAGAACATCAACATATTCTTGCTGTTGCTCGAGTTCTCCAATTCCAAGCTCATCTGCCACCAGCTTTCTGGGCAGATTGTGTAAAACATGCTGCCCATCTTATCAATAGAGTTCCCACAACAGTTTTTCTCAACCAGACACCCTATCATCTTTTCTACAACCAGCCACCTGACCTCACAGAGTTAAGAATCTTTGGATGTCTTTGCTATGCCTCCACTCAAGCCAATCACAGAACAAAGTTCCAGCCTAGAGCTAGAAAAACAATATTCTTAGGTATACTCCTGGCATCAAAGGATACAGGCTATATGATTTAACCTCTGATGAAGTATTTACTTCACGAGATGTTATATTCTATGAGTCACATTTTCCCTTTCAAGAAATGGGCTCTAATGAATCCCCAAGCTCTCCATCAGATCTTCTATTTCCTCTCCCATCCCCAGACTCAATTCTTGTTCATGAAACCAATCCAGTCCCTACCAACACTACTCCCACTCCACCTACAATACATCCTCCTTTTGACCAAAACATCAATCCTTCTCCACCTACCTCTCCCCACCACTCTACACCTTCCTCACCAACCAATTCATCTCCACCACCTTCCCCTCCAAACCCACCTCCTCAACCAAACCTCAGACGTTCAGACAGAACAATCAAACCTCCCTCTCATCTCATCCAAAATTACCATTGTTATCTTGCACAAGGTCCTAGTAGCTCCAATCACCTCAACCTGCAACAGATCCAAGACCACATGTACTCTCTATCTTCCATGATTTCTTACAACAATTTGACTGATCCATTCAAAAGGTTTCTATTAAACATTTCCAGTCATCAAGAACCACAATCATACAAAGAGGCTTCTAAGCTTGACTTCTGGAATCAAGCTATGCAGCGTGAAATTCAAGCTTTAATAAAAAATCACACTTGGGGTGTTGTTTCTCTACCACCTAACAAGAAACCAGTTGGAAACAAATGGATCTACAAAGACAAGTTTTTATCTGATGGTTCTCTGGAAAGACATAAAGCTAGGTTGGTTGCAAAAGGAAATACACAGCAGGAAGGAATTGATTTTCAGGATACATTTGCTCCTGTAATCAAGATGACTACTGTCAGAACTTTTCTAGCCATTGCTGCCCTCAGAAATTGGCACATTCACCAGTTGGATGTAGATAATGCATTTCTAAATAGTGACTTAGAAGAAGAAGTCTACATGACATTGCCTAAAGGATTCTCACCTCCTCCTGGCATTCCCAATCTAGTTTGCAGGCTAAGAAAGTCTCTCTATGGCCTAAAACAGGCATCAAGACAATGGTTCTCCAAGCTCACTGACAAACTCATACAGTTTGGCTATGTGCAAAGCAAAGCAGATCACTCACTCTTCTTCAAAGTCACAGACACTACTTACACTTGCATTCTCATCTATGTTGATGACCTGGTTTTGGGAGGCAATGACATTAGTTTTGCTACACAGCAACTAAGTCAGTACATGTCCAACCCATCCCTCACTCATTACAAGGCTGCTTTTCGAGTATTGAGGTACCTGAAAACAGCACCAGCTACAGGTCTTTTCTTCCCTTCCCAAGCTTCTTTTCATCTTAAAGCATTCACAGATTCTGATTGGGCAGCCTGTGTGGATACAAGACGATCCACAATTGGGTTCTGCATCTATTTGGTTGATTCACTCATCTCATGGAAAAGCAAAAAAACAACATACCGTCTCACGATCCTCTTGCGAGGCAGAGTATCGAGCTCTTGCCTTCACTGCTTGTGAAATCCAATGGTTGCAGTACCTTCTACAAGACTTCCAGGTTCCTTCCTCAACACCAGCATCCTTGTATTGTGACAATCAGAGCGCCATCCACATTGCAAAGAATCCCACCTTCCATGAGAGAACAAAGCATATCGAACTCGACTGCCACTTTGTCTGGGAAAAGATCCAATTGGGAACACTCAAGCTCTTGCACATTTCCTCAGCACATCAATTGGTAGATCTCTTTACCAAAACACTCTCACCTGCACCATTTATATCCTTGCTCTCCAAGCTTGGTGTGTGAAATCTCTGCCCACCAGCTTGCGCGGGGGGGGGGGGGGGGGTAACAGAGTGAAATCAAATTTCAACGGTCATCTGCTTCTCCATCGTCGTTTTGTCCTCATCACAGAAGAAATGACGCTGCGTTGTCGTTTACCATCACTGAGGAAGATCTAGTTGCTCCGCTGCCGTTTTATGCTTGTCCACTGAAGACGGAGACGATGCGGTGCCGTTTCCCTCTTTCTTCTTTAAGCTGTACTTTTTTTTACTCCAAGTCAGACTTGGTTCCCTTTCCAAGCTACCAAACAATGTCCATGGAAGCTTGTCTGTTTGTATGTTGCTAAGCCTATAAGAGGCGGATTTGATGAATGAGAAAAGCAGGAACGTGAATGGAGGCTTTGCTTAGCGCGCTCCCGCTGTCCTCATTTGCGCTCTCCCTCTCTAGCGCAATGGCGCGAGCGAGGTCATGTTAGTTAGGTTACAGATTGAATTTCTTAGGATTTGTAGACTTTGCTTACTTTAGACTGCAGAAACTATTTAAGAGATGTATGGATAGCTTATTTCAATTTTAGATCCATTTCCTATATATGTATATATCTTAGCTCCACTCGTGGTACTTGTGGAGTTGCCTTTATGAATTTCTGGAGGTAGTTGTTTGCTGTTGATAGACCGTTAATTACACATGTTTTTACCCCCGTTCTTACACCGTTTGAGATGTGGTTTCTCGTGTTTTAGGCCGATTTCATGCTAGGTTGTGCTTGTTTGTGATATTTCAGGTCCTAGTACGTGAATGGAGGCTTGGGAGCGAGTTTGGGGTCGATTGGACGAAGATCGGACGCGTGGCGAGGTGCTAAGGAAGCCACACGGGCACACATAAACACCACACGGCCGTGCAAGTGACCAATGTGGCCGTGTGGGATCGTGCGAGCCTTCACACGGGCACAAATAATTTCCACACGGCCATGTGACGGAGCAAGGTGGCCGTGTGAGTTGTGCCGAGAGCAAACACGGGCAGAGCAGATTTTCCACACGGCCGTGTGACCCTTTCCGTGTGGGAAGCCTGAAACTCAACTAATCGATACGCCGCGTTTTGAGTCACACGGGCAACTAGGTGAGCCACACGGCCGTGTGGCCTGCCCGTGTGAGTCAGGAAATCTTGGTTTTTCACCCAATTCCGAGCCACAAGTGAGAGAATCGGATTTTCAGAGCAAAAACAGAGCCCTAGAGAGAGAAAGTGCGAAGAACACATCCTAGAAGCTATCTTGGAGCTGGGTTTCATCAAATCGAGCTTGGAGATCGTCATAGGAGTGGAAATCATCATCCCAGAGCAGATTTTCCTCATCTTTATGAGTATGACTACTCTGATTACTGTTTTCTTCTCTCTCTCTCTCTATGGAGTAGAACCCTTCTCTCACTTGGGTATGAAGAACCCTAGTTCCTTGTGTTAGGGATTTGATTGTAATGACTTGGAATGATTATACTGTTTGGTTTTAATCGAATGATGCATGTTTATTGAATTGATTGAAGTCTGATCAGCTTTTCTTGATTTCTGCTGCAATCTAAGATAGATAGAATCTAATTAGGTTGTTAGAGCCTCTTCATTCGATAGTAGGAGATTGGTTATACGAGAGTTAGCCAGTTTACTGCTTTGTACTGGAATCCAATTCCAGTAGTGGAGTTCTGTGCTCATTGCTTCAGCTTTCTATCCCGGTGAAGACTAGTCGTCTGCCGGGTAGTTAGACTGAGAGGGCTTGGTCAGCTTAAGAGATTCCAAGCTACTGTCGGATCTTCCGCAGTCTAATCAACAGTAAATCAACCCAGGGTAATTACAATTGAACCTAACTAAGGAGCTAGGGGGACTCATTCCTAAGTGACTCTTTCCTGCTTTAGAAAAGCGAACCATTTCCTGCTTTCTTACTGCTTTTAGTTTAAACAACAATCACTCGACTTAGTTGGCTAGATAATAGATAATCACGGAGTAAGCAGTAGATCTAGACCCCGGGTTGATAATAGAACTTGCCTGTTACTGCATTCCCGGACTGCGATTACACTTGGTCGCAGTTTGGTGTTGTGTTTTGGCGTGTCAAGTTTTTGGCGCCGTTGCCGGGGAACCTCTAGGTTATTGGGGAAACGTGAGAATTTGTTACTCTAGCTTTTTCTTTATTGCATTTTTTCTCTTCCACCTGTGTGCCTTCACGGGTTGCTTCTGCTGATTGTGTGCAGGTAGTGCATGACCCGTAGCCAGTCGGGAGATCTACTACCATTAGACCAGGAGCTTGAACGAACCTGAAGGAACTTCAAGTGGGCTCTAAAGGCGCGACTGGCTGCGGAGGAGGCGCTATCACAGCTGCAGATCGAAGAAGAAGAAGAGATGGCTGATCCAGAGAACCAGGATATGACCAATCCAGAGGAGCAGACCATGGGATCCTACTGGACCGCCAGAGCCGCGGACATGAGGTCACCCATTCAACACCCTCATGTCCCAGCCAACAATTTTGAGGTGAGCACCTCAGTAATCACCATGCTGCGCGGTTCAGTGGTGTTCCGTGGCAAGGAGGGTGGGTGCCCCCGATCGCACCTGAGGAGATTCCACGAGCTGATTGATGGAATTAAGATAAATGGGGTCCCAGCAGATACCATCCAGCTGAGGTACTTCCCATTTACTCTGGAGGGGCAGTCAAAGGAGTGGCTAGACACTCGACCTCCGGGCTCTATCACCACGTTCGCCAACCTGGCGGACAAGTTCCTCACCCGCTACCATCCTCCATCCAAGACGGCTGACCTGCAGAAGCAAATTACCCATTTTGCTCAGGATGAGGATGAGACCATCAGGGATGCTTGGGAGAGATACACCAGTCTCTTTCTCAGGTGTCCCAATCATGGTTTCAATGATGCTTTCAAGGTGGGCACCTTCTATCACGCCCTCTTCCCGGAGGACAAGCAGGTGATTGACTCGGTTTGTGGCGGGAACATGCTGACCAAAACACCGCCACAGCTGAATCAACTCTTTGAGGAGATGGCGGAGAACGGGTACGATTGGGGAACTGCCAGGAGATGGAGACGAGCACCAGGACGGGGTGTGCATGTTGTGGGCACCCAGTCATCTGATTTGGTGCAGGTGGTATCGAAGCTGGTTGCAGCTATCGATCGCTCTGGTTTGATTGCAGGTACAGGACAGCCGCAGGCGATGCACTGCCAGTGGTGTGAGAGCTCCCATCACACCGTAGAGGACTGTCAGGCGATGAGGGAATCGTCTACTCCCCAGGAGCAGGTGGACTTCATCAGTAATGCCAAGCGCTTCGACCCCTACAGCAACACTTATAACGAGGGGTGGCGCCAGCATCCTAACTTTTCTTGAGCTGGGGCAAATCCCAGAACACCAGCTCCCCAGGGACCACCTGGTTTCCAGAGGCCCCCGTACCAGCCCAGACAAGGGCAATTTCAGCAGCCACAACAGCAACTCTACCCGCCCAGACAAGGGCCAGTTCCACCTCAGTCACAGGTGCGACCATTTCAGCAGACAGGGGCAGCACCTGCAGCCCCAGTACAGAGTGACCCGACGGGCGGAATTGAGAGATTTGGTGGGTTCTCTGGCCACCTCCAGTGCAAATAAGTTCAATAACATTGAGCAATTCATGGAGAAAGCTTCAGGCAAATTCTTGGAGCTAGAAGCTGGTCAGAGAAACACGTAGGCCGTGCTGCGGGATATACAGACCTAGCTTGGGAGTGTTGCCCAGGCTGTAGCTCAGAGGAATCCTGGTACTTTGCCTGGTCAGACCATCCCTCACCCGCAGGACCCGAATGCCAACTGCAGTGCCATCACAACCAGGAGTGGCAAGGTGACTGCAGATCCACCTGTTCGGGCAGAGGAGAGAGAGACCCCTGCTTCAGCACTTCCAGCTAATCAGGAAGAAATGGAGAAGGAGGTTGAGGTGCCTGCTCCAAAACCGCAACCAGTGGTGAAGGAGTATGTACCACAGCTTCCCTTTCCTACTCGGTTGCATAAGGACCGACTGGAGACTGAGTTTGCCAAATTCATGGCAATGCTGAAGCAGGTAAATATAAGCATGCCCTTCGTGGAGGCATTATCGAAGATGCCCAAGTATGCCAAGTTCATGAAGGATCTCCTCACCAACAAGAGGAAGCTTGGGGAGCTGTCAACGGTGATGCTCAACGAGGAGTGTTCTGCCATCCTGCAGAACAAACTACCAAAGAAGCGAAAAGACCCAGGGAGTTTCACTATCCCTTGTATGATTGGTAGTTTGCATGTAGGGAAGTCCTTGGCGGGTTTAGGCGCTAGCATAAATGTCATGCCATATAAACTGTTTAAAAAGATAGGCCTAGGTGAACCCAGTGATACTAGGATGAGCATCCAGCTTGCTGATAGATCCATTGTGCATCCTAGGGGTATAGCAGAGGACTTGATAGTCGCAGTAGGGCCATTTTCATACCCTGTTGTTTTGTGATTTTGGACATAAATGAGGATGTTGATGTGCCATTGATACTGGGTAGACCTTTTCTCACCACCACCAAGGCGCTTATTGATGTGAATGATGGAAAACTGATTTTGAGAGCTGGGGGTGAACAAATCACCTTCTCTGTTTCTGATAATATGAAACACCCTCAGCTCCATGATGATCTAGATTACTGTGATGTTGTTGCTGATTTTGAGACCGCACTCGCCATCACGAGTGCGGGTACTGATGATTTCCTTGAGCGTTGTCTTTTTCTAGGGGAACAGGCATCACAGGATGTGCAGCTGGAGGAGCAGCTTGCGGAGCTGGACGAGGCTGCGATCGAGGGGTGAGAGATACCATTCAAGCCGATCCCCATCTCGCCCCGGATCGCTACATCATTGGAGGAGCCACCAGAGTTGGAACTTAAACCCCTCCCATCTCACCTGGAGTATGCATTTCTCCGGGAGGGGAATAAGCTCCCGGTCATCATTAGCTTGGATCTGACACCCGAGCAGAAGAGCAGGCTGGTGGCTCTGCTGCAGAAGTATGCCCGGGCCATGGCATGGAAGATCACAGACATTAGAGGCATTAGCCCATCCTTTTGATCCCACAGAATTTTGATGGAGGATGAGGTTAAGCCAGTCAGGCAGCCACAGAGGAGATTGTCTCCTAACTTGGAGGCAGTGGTCCGGGCAGAGATTGTGAAGCTCATGGATGCAGGGATCATCTTTGCTATATCTGATAGCAAGTGGGTCAGCCCCACTCAGGTGGTCCCGAAGAAAGACGGGATGACTGTGGTCCCGAATGAGAAGAAGGAGTTGATCCCGATGCGGACCGTGACCGGATGGAGAGTCTGCATCGATTACCGGCGCCTGAACGACGCCACCAGGAAAGATCATTTTCCCCTACCTTTCATTGATCAGATGCTGGAGAGGTTGGCTGGCCATGAGTTTTATTGCTTCCTGGATGGCATGTCTGGTTACTTCCAGATTCCTATTGCACTGGAAGATCAGGCGAAGACCACATTCACTTGACCCTTCGGTACCTTTGCTTACCGGAGGATTCCATTTGGGTTGTGTAATGCACCGACGACCTTCCAGAGATGCATGCTGGCGATCTTCGACCGACTGGTTGGAGAGATCATGGAAGTTTTCATGGATGATTTCTCGGTATATGGAGACTCCTTCACTCACTGTCTCCATAACTTGGAACTCGTTCTGAAGAGGTGCGCGGAGACTAATCTGGCACTCAGCTGGGAGAAGTGCCATTTTATGGTTCGTGAGGGTATTGTGCTCGGGCACAAGATCTCCAAGCAGGGGATTGAGGTGGATAGCGCGAAAATTGAGACGATCAGTCAGCTACCTCCTCCTGTTTCTGTGAAGAGGATTCGCAGCTTTCTGGGTCATGCAGGCTTTTACCGGCGCTTCATCAAAGATTTATCGAAGATTGCCCTGCCTTTGACCAAGCTGCTGGAGAAGGATGCACCATTCCAGTTCACTCCGGAGTGCACAGCTGCATTTGAGACTCTGAAGGAGAAGCTTACCCATGCACCTATCATGGTGACTCCTGACTGGTCTCTTCCTTTTGAGCTGATGTGTGATGCGAGTGACTATGCAGTCGGAGCAGTTCTGGGTTAGAGACGCGAGAAGCACTTCCAGCCCATCTACTACGCGAGAACCACGTATTTCGGAGTGTGCTCGCAGGGGGCTGCATCTTCTTCTTGTCAGGCTGGTCATTCAGGTGAGGACGTGACTACTTTGAAAGAAGAGGTAACGGTGGTGAACAAACAAATGCAGGCCATGGCGAGGTTTATGGGTAAGAATTTTCCTGGACAAAACTGGATGGAGGATGCGGAGAACAATCAGGTAATGTTTCTTGTGTCCTTTTTTCTAGTTAATTATTTCCTTGCTAATAATTGAAACGTCCCGACTCTTTTTGAAACCAAACCATAACTCGAACCGAAAACTGGTTACTCCGGAGCAACCCAAACCACTTTTAAAATAACAAACTGACTTTATTTAATAATTTCAAATCAAAAAGCCCCAACCACTTGGGCAAAATCTCAATCTCAACTACTTAAAACAACTTAACACATAAATCTTGAACTTTGAATCTCCAGTACATATACTCATAACCATAAACATAAAACAACTAATAAACTTCAACTATACTCTTCACCCAGCTCCTTGACATCTCATCTTCGGTACTGGCACGACCGCTTGCCTCATCTTACTTCTTCTCGGAATCCATTTCCGATAACTCATCCTCAGCCTGGTGAGTGAGAAGGGGTCAGTCTACGCCCTTACGTTTTAACAATTCTAATACTTGAGTACTTTACTTAAACACTTAACTGTGACTAGTGGAAGTTGTTTGGTACTTCCAATCTTAAAATCTTAACTCTTAAACTTTGAGGGAGTTGAAGTTACTCTCCTCTCTTAAACTCAAATCTCGACTTAAATACTTGACTGACGCTGGGATCCCTCACTAGCTAGTCCGGTTGCCAACTCATACGTATGAGAAGCCACCTAGGCTTTCCTTAAACTTAAACTTAGTTAGGGAAGTCGTAACGATTCATCCCCCTAACATCTTAAACTTATCGTGGTGGCTCTTCACCACGATTCTCAAGAGCATAACTGCTGCTCATCTTAAAAGTCTCAAGAGCATAACTGCTGCTCTATCTCAAAATGTCTCAACAGGCAACGGACTGGCGCTAGTGACTAAAAACACTTAAAACGACTTCACCTTCTTGAAGGTGAGTTACTTCTTAAAAAGGACTTGCTTCTTAACTTTAACGATAACTTATAAACTTAAGGCTTAAATTTAAATAAAAACTCATGCAAATTCACATCAAGCATAGCTCAACACAATCACATATAATCAATCATAAGCACAATCAAACAACGACATTCACTTCATCAAAATACTCAAAACTGGGAATTCATGAACGAGCACGTAAGGCGTAGAATTTACCCCCTTTACACTCACCTCGAAAAGACGACTCTTCTTAATTGACGGTTGACCCACGTCATCCTCCGAAACTCCCCGCTCCGACTCCTCGTGCTTCGCTTCCTTTTGCATTTCCTCCTAATCGATATTTAGGCAAAACTTAACTCACTTATCTCCAAGCGTAACTAACCAAACGACCTTCAATTTGGTTAATTTCAATTCCAATCTCCTCCATTTAATCTTTCCTAAGATTCCCCACAAAATTCTGGAAAATTACCTTTTTGCCCCAAACTGGAAAATTACCAAATAGTACTCGAAATTCCCAGGTTTTACCATTCAGCCACAAATTTCCAGAATTGCACAATTCAGTCCTCTAGGCCACTTCCACTTTCTGATTTAAACAATTAAGCCCCAAAAAGGCTTATTTCCATTCGGTAACCAAAACTTCACCAATTACGGACTAATCCCTGTCATGGTAAATTTCAAATTGATACCCAAACTTCCTCAAAATCCCCAAACTGCCCTTGCTCCTAAAAAGACCAGATTACCCTCAATCATCTATCTAATTCCCTAAATTTTGCCTTCGACATCCCAAAATTACAGGAGGGATTTTCCTCACCTTCTCGCCGTCGTCGACGATGCCGATGCCGTCGCCGTCCCGTCTCCGACGACCACCGCCGTCGTCCTCCTCCCCGTCTTCACGCCCACAACAAACGCACTCCTCCGGCTCTGGCTCCTGCTCTGGCTCATCATCTTCTCCATCCTCGAACAGCAGCGCTCCGGCGGCACCCACCATCGAAGCTCCGCCATCGTCACGCCCGTCGCTCCTGCTCGGGCCGCAATTGGGCGGCCAGCTCCGGATTGCAACCACCTTTGGTCGCATCAGAGGGTGCCCCAGCTGCCTCGTTCCTGCACCATCTCCCACCTGCCTGCTGGCTACGTTATCACTAGCTCCCGCTGCGGCCGCCGTCAACGAGTTCCCGAGCTCCCTCTTGCGTCCGCGGCGTACCATCCTGGTCCGGATCCACCTTCCTCCTCTTCCTGATCGATTCGCCCCTTCCATTGCAATTCCCGGTCAATCGTCGTAATCGTCGCCGACCTTCTCTCTCTTTCTCTTTGCTCGCCCTCTGCTTTGTTTCCCGAAAACAGAGAGGCTCTTCTTCTCTTCTTGAGAAACGCCCTCACCACCCCATCTCTAATTAAACCAACCATTAATCCTAATTAAAACTCCTAATTACATGATTCCGTTACATCCAAACTTCCGGTGAAACCCCCCCCTGCTTTCATTCGTCTTCCTCTGCTGCTCTCTCTTCCTTCCGATTCTGTCGAACTTCCCAGAGGAGAACAAATCCTCCTGCTAGCGGCCCCAGGCCCGCTACCTCTCTCTCTACTCTCTTTCTCGGGCCAACGCCCTGCTTCTTTCTTCTTCCATCTGGGCCGGCAGGCCAGCCTCTTCCTCCCCTTCTTTCGGTTCGGGCCGAGCCCACTCCTTGCCAACCCTCTCTTCTCAACTCTCCTCTTCTTTCCTCTCCCAGCCCAAGACCAGGGCCCACTCGGCCCTTCTTCTTTCCTTCTTTCCTTCCACCTTGGCCGCCCACAAACAAGAGCCTCCCCCTCCTTCTACCACTCAACCCGGCCCAAAATCAAAGACCCCTAACCACCAGTCATACTCCCAAACCGGCCCAATCAACCACACAACTAGTCACAACTTAAACACCTGTAACATTCTCGTTTTATATCGAAACTCGCCACCGTTCGAACCGTTAGTTCGCATTTTTAATCCTCCTCGATCTTACGATGAAACTTGATGAATTTAGCCAAGGGTAAAATAGTCATTTTGACCCTTAGAAAGATCGGGGTGTAACATTTCCTCCACCCTTATAAAAATTTCGTCCTCGAAATTTGATCGGATTCGTCCTTTCATGCTTCTCTTTCTCGTGCTTCCTTGACTCAAAAATTTACTTGTTAACTTCGACGATGTCCGTTGCTTGACCCGTATAGCTTACCTCACTTATTCTATTCCATCTTGACCATAAGGGTATTCTTACCAAACTCGTTAGCATCGAGTAGCTTTGACTGGCTACTAGTCCTCTTTAATTCCCTCGCGCGGGTGATAGAATAAATTTTCGATTCCATTTAATGGTCCAGCTCAGTCAGTACTTGTATTTAGACCCTAAATCGAAGTCGAGGTATCACATTTCCTCCCCCCTTAAGAAAAATTTCGACCTCGAAATTTGTTTATTGATGATAACCTACAGTCTCACTTGAGGTATCCCTTCCGCTGCAAGGACTTATACTTCCTTTACCTTAAACAACCTGGAGCTATAAACCCCTTTCCTCCAATTCGTGTGATACTTGGCCGACTTATAACTCACCCATTTCTCACAAATCACTTACTCGGCTAGCTACCTTCTCGAGGAAAATATGACACTTATGGCACTCCCCCTTCATAAACGTCATTGGTACTATAATGATTTGAGATAAATTCTGAGCCAGCCCTATTCAAGACATGACCCATTGTGGATTCAGTTCATAACGCACTCATGCCTTGGCTTCCGTTCTCCATATGTTGGCTGATGTGCCTCTCCTCGAATCTCCTGGCATAGAATTGTGGTGAATGTTTGACGTACTGAGTGCCTGGTCTGCTTAATTACCTACACCCATGCGGGATCCTTAGTATCTCTTCTTCCCCCTTTATAGACTTCATTTTCCTCTTTGATAACGCCACTTGATACGCACACTTGATTCCTAATTCACCATATATGGTTCCTTTGGCATGAGAAAATCCCTTATACATCCCTATTTACGTTCTTAATACCCCTATCAACCCAAAAGTTACTAATGGCGGCTTACCCTCCATCTACTCAGATACTCTTTTAACGTTACTCACGTCTGGGGTTGACTTCATAGGTGACCTAGGTCCTTGTATCTCCTAACTTGTATCTCTTATTTTCTTCCTCGATACTTCATCTTATCCTTTAACCATTAACTGAAAGGTCATCTCCTCGCTACTTCCTTCCTAACTCTGAAACCTCATACTACTGCTTCAACTATCTGTATGCATTAGAGGCATCCTTTGCAACTTTCCCGAGCTTGTGATCAACTTTAAAACTCCCTTCAAGAATCATGACCTTCCCTTTGGCTTACTTGTTCACTCCTGGCGCCTAACTAAATATGCTCTTATTGTCGCTTGACTTTGCAATTCTCGTACTATCTATTCTGCCACTCTTAGACCTTAGTTGAAACTCCTCGTACGGTCTCCCCGTCTACTAAGGTGTTACCCGAGAGATTGACACCTTTTACCAACATAGGCGATCTTGGTTTCACTTTGGGGTATCCTAGCAGGTTCCTTAAATTCATATCCCTCTTACTTCTCTACTCGTGACTCTCAACCTGATATTCCTCGCTAGTTTTAGAGGATGTCCTTATTCTCTATGTAGTCATCTAGGTTCTCAAATTCTCTTCTTACTAATGTACCTTGACCGATAAAGTTTTCCTCTTCGACCGTTCTGAGCCACCCAACTCCCACTTTAAAGTTGACCATTGAGCTTCTTATCCACTGGCAATCACCTTAACGCCTCCTTGTTGACCTTCGTATTCTTTCACCGACTCTTCCTAACTATCTTTCTCCCTGAAGTTGTCATTTTATTAACTACCATCCTTTTCACCATAACTTCCATTATAGCCTTGTTGTTTCCTCCTTACTTCCACAACTCCTTAATCGATGCTTGGTACTAGCTCTGATACCATTTGTCACGGACATAGACTTCCGAAGTCCGTGCGGCGTCTTGAGGTGCACTCAATCCTCAAGACCAGCCTCTCTGCATACGCATGCCAACTGGTTTCGCCCTGCCTTGGGCTCATCAGGGAGACGGCAATAGCCTCCCCGCCATACCTCAGAGCCAACATTTCGACTAGAAACTTTCTCCAGGTAGATTTGACAGATGACTCCCACGAGTTCTACTCACGATGGTGCTTGACCACGTTCCAACTATCTTCCTTCACGCATTCATTGTCCGGTAGACATCCACCTGTTTTTATTTTATTTTAATTTCTATAGCGTCCTATGGTGTTCCCCCTTGCTTCTCTACTTTTACTACCCTCCTGTTGGTGCTTTGTACTATTCTCGGTCACCAAACTCTGTTGGGTATCTTCTCATTGTTGTTTTGGGTCCAAGCTTCCAATAGTGGCTTGCCCTTGGTAGGCTTGAACATACCTCATCGACGTCTTTTGTCTCGACCGATGCTTGTACATAGCCTTAATCTCTTAGTCATGGCTCTTAGTGGCTTAACTAAATATCACTAATATGTCCTTAACTGGCCTCCTTTTATGGATGGCATCCTACTATGTCGTACTCGCTCAGAGTGGGGCACCTTGGGTAAGGTAACTTCTCTTTCTCCTTCCCAAGACGTATCATAACCCCATAGGGCATCCTAACGTTATTTCCTTATCATGATTAGAGTATACTGGAGATTCTAAAAATCCTCAAAAGACTTTGACTCGTTTGGCCAAACTTTTAAATGACACTTCCAGTTTTCCTTCCCTTTAAAAACTGAACCCTTGAAAAACTCAGATCGTCACTCCAGTATTCCTTGGAGGCCAAGGAACAAAGGAGTGCCGGCTCTGATACCAAAATGAAACGTCCCGACTCTTTTTGAAACCAAACCATAACTCGAACCGAAAACTGGTTACTCCGGAGCAACCCAAACCACTTTTAAAATAACAAACTGACTTTATTTAATAATTTCAAATCAAAAAGCCCCAACCACTTGGGCAAAATCTCAATCTCAACTACTTAAAACAACTTAACACATAAATCTTGAACTTTGAATCTCCAGTACATATACTCATAACCATAAACATAAAACAACTAATAAACTTCAACTATACTCTTCACCCAGCTCCTTGACATCTCATCTTCGGTACTGGCACGACCGCTTGCCTCATCTTACTTCTTCTCGGAATCCATTTCCGATAACTCATCCTCAGCCTGGTGAGTGAGAAGGGGTCAGTCTACGCCCTTACGTTTTAACAATTCTAATACTTGAGTACTTTACTTAAACACTTAACTGTGACTAGTGGAAGTTGTTTGGTACTTCCAATCTTAAAATCTTAACTCTTAAACTTTGAGGGAGTTGAAGTTACTCTCCTCTCTTAAACTCAAATCTCGACTTAAATACTTGACTGACGCTGGGATCCCTCACTAGCTAGTCCGGTTGCCAACTCATACGTATGAGAAGCCACCTAGGCTTTCCTTAAACTTAAACTTAGTTAGGGAAGTCGTAACGATTCATCCCCCTAACATCTTAAACTTATCGTGGTGGCTCTTCACCACGATTCTCAAGAGCATAACTGCTGCTCATCTTAAAAGTCTCAAGAGCATAACTGCTGCTCTATCTCAAAATGTCTCAACAGGCAACGGACTGGCGCTAGTGACTAAAAACACTTAAAACGACTTCACCTTCTTGAAGGTGAGTTACTTCTTAAAAAGGACTTGCTTCTTAACTTTAACGATAACTTATAAACTTAAGGCTTAAATTTAAATAAAAACTCATGCAAATTCACATCAAGCATAGCTCAACACAATCACATATAATCAATCATAAGCACAATCAAACAACGACATTCACTTCATCAAAATACTCAAAACTGGGAATTCATGAACGAGCACGTAAGGCGTAGAATTTACCCCCTTTACACTCACCTCGAAAAGACGACTCTTCTTAATTGACGGTTGACCCACGTCATCCTCCGAAACTCCCCGCTCCGACTCCTCGTGCTTCGCTTCCTTTTGCATTTCCTCCTAATCGATATTTAGGCAAAACTTAACTCACTTATCTCCAAGCGTAACTAACCAAACGACCTTCAATTTGGTTAATTTCAATTCCAATCTCCTCCATTTAATCTTTCCTAAGATTCCCCACAAAATTCTGGAAAATTACCTTTTTGCCCCAAACTGGAAAATTACCAAATAGTACTCGAAATTCCCAGGTTTTACCATTCAGCCACAAATTTCCAGAATTGCACAATTCAGTCCTCTAGGCCACTTCCACTTTCTGATTTAAACAATTAAGCCCCAAAAAGGCTTATTTCCATTCGGTAACCAAAACTTCACCAATTACGGACTAATCCCTGTCATGGTAAATTTCAAATTGATACCCAAACTTCCTCAAAATCCCCAAACTGCCCTTGCTCCTAAAAAGACCAGATTACCCTCAATCATCTATCTAATTCCCTAAATTTTGCCTTCGACATCCCAAAATTACAGGAGGGATTTTCCTCACCTTCTCGCCGTCGTCGACGATGCCGATGCCGTCGCCGTCCCGTCTCCGACGACCACCGCCGTCGTCCTCCTCCCCGTCTTCACGCCCACAACAAACGCACTCCTCCGGCTCTGGCTCCTGCTCTGGCTCATCATCTTCTCCATCCTCGAACAGCAGCGCTCCGGCGGCACCCACCATCGAAGCTCCGCCATCGTCACGCCCGTCGCTCCTGCTCGGGCCGCAATTGGGCGGCCAGCTCCGGATTGCAACCACCTTTGGTCGCATCAGAGGGTGCCCCAGCTGCCTCGTTCCTGCACCATCTCCCACCTGCCTGCTGGCTACGTTATCACTAGCTCCCGCTGCGGCCGCCGTCAACGAGTTCCCGAGCTCCCTCTTGCGTCCGCGGCGTACCATCCTGGTCCGGATCCACCTTCCTCCTCTTCCTGATCGATTCGCCCCTTCCATTGCAATTCCCGGTCAATCGTCGTAATCGTCGCCGACCTTCTCTCTCTTTCTCTTTGCTCGCCCTCTGCTTTGTTTCCCGAAAACAGAGAGGCTCTTCTTCTCTTCTTGAGAAACGCCCTCACCACCCCATCTCTAATTAAACCAACCATTAATCCTAATTAAAACTCCTAATTACATGATTCCGTTACATCCAAACTTCCGGTGAAACCCCCCCCTGCTTTCATTCGTCTTCCTCTGCTGCTCTCTCTTCCTTCCGATTCTGTCGAACTTCCCAGAGGAGAACAAATCCTCCTGCTAGCGGCCCCAGGCCCGCTACCTCTCTCTCTACTCTCTTTCTCGGGCCAACGCCCTGCTTCTTTCTTCTTCCATCTGGGCCGGCAGGCCAGCCTCTTCCTCCCCTTCTTTCGGTTCGGGCCGAGCCCACTCCTTGCCAACCCTCTCTTCTCAACTCTCCTCTTCTTTCCTCTCCCAGCCCAAGACCAGGGCCCACTCGGCCCTTCTTCTTTCCTTCTTTCCTTCCACCTTGGCCGCCCACAAACAAGAGCCTCCCCCTCCTTCTACCACTCAACCCGGCCCAAAATCAAAGACCCCTAACCACCAGTCATACTCCCAAACCGGCCCAATCAACCACACAACTAGTCACAACTTAAACACCTGTAACATTCTCGTTTTATATCGAAACTCGCCACCGTTCGAACCGTTAGTTCGCATTTTTAATCCTCCTCGATCTTACGATGAAACTTGATGAATTTAGCCAAGGGTAAAATAGTCATTTTGACCCTTAGAAAGATCGGGGTGTAACAATAATAGTGTTTAGAGAATC
Source organism: Linum tenue (assembly GCA_946122785.1). Taxonomy (NCBI): domain Eukaryota; kingdom Viridiplantae; phylum Streptophyta; class Magnoliopsida; order Malpighiales; family Linaceae; genus Linum; species Linum tenue. The sequence goes on from CAMGYJ010000002.1 coordinate 49,584,455, forward strand.
AGATTATAAGGAACTTTGACATCTGGACAGGATTTCTAGTTAATTATATCCTTGCTTTTAATAGTGATTAGAGAATCATATTATAGGGAACTTTGTCATTTGGGCCAAATTTAGTTATGAGTGGCTGTTGTGTTAAGATTTAATACTCTCATCAAAGCAAAGGTTGCTTGAAATTTGTTTAGTAACAAAACATGCGTATTTATTGGTATGCTTTATGATTAAGAAGCATTGTTCTTTAGCTTAGGCTGTGCCACAGTTGCTTAAATCATTATCAGTCATATGTCACAGCAAGAATAACTGGAACTACAACAATTATATATGTTCATGGTAATTTTGGTGCTGGAAATTATGTGTTCATGGCTATCTTTTTATATGGTTGTCTTTTCATTTTATGAACACGGTACCACTAGTGCTCCTACTCCATTAATGGGATCTCGAGCTTTATGATCGAATGTCGTATGAAGCATTTTGGAAATGATCTATTTATGATGATTAGTATTTAGTCATGTAAAGAACATCATTTTGGATAATGAATCATATATGTTATGATTCAGGATATGAAGGGTATTGCAACCAGGGTATTTGCAACCAATCTATTGCCACTACTAATGTTGCATCTATTTAGTGACAAATTTTAGCAACCATTTTGATTTTGCCATAAAATGTTTTTCAGTTTTCGTCACAAACTAAACCCTTGCAAGTATAGGTGTCAAAACATAGCCCGACCCGATTAACCCGCCCGATCAACCCGACCCGCAACCCGAGCGCAACCCGAATTGAGTAAAAGTCAACAACCCGTAACCCGCCCGACCCGCAACCCGATTGACCCGCAACCCAACTAACCCGCAACCCGACTGACCCGCAACCCGATTAACCCGAACCCGATTGACTCGCAACCCGACTGACCCGCAACCCAATTAACCCGAACCCGATTGACCCGAACCTGACTAACCCGACCGACTCAACCCGTATTTCATCTAATCCACTTGAATAATTATAAAAATATACAATACATAGTTTTTCAAAATAAATTTTTTCATTCTAAACTTAAGTAAAATTATTTTTTCATTTCATATAGGAAATTTAAAAAATATGAAACTCACTTGATATTACGTATTTTAAGAAAATTACAGAAATTGAAACATGAAGGTCACTTGAGATCATGACAATATTAATATAATATATAAGTTAAAATTTTTGTTCATTTAACTATTCAATAAAATTATCAATTAAATATAAATAAAGTAAAGTAATGTATTTGGTAATTTGATGTTTTTAAATGAAGAGGGAAATTTTGGTGTATTCAAGTTTTTGGTAAGAGAAAGAAGAGGGAAATTTGGTTCTTTGAATTTTTTAGAAAAGAAACAAGTGAGAATTTTTGTGGTTTTGATATGTGGGAAGAGAAATAAGTGGGAAAATTTGATTCTTTTGATTATGAAAGAGAAATAAGGAGGGAAACTTTTGAGTTTTCAACTTTTTGTAGAAGGAAACAAGAGGGTAATTTGGTTCTTTCAATTTTATGGAAGAGAAAGAGGAGGGAAATTGAGCTTTCTAATGTATGGAAGTAGAAAGAAGGAGGGAAATTTTAGTATTTTTGTGAAAAGAAAGAAGGAATCAAATTTGGTATTTTCAATTTTTGGGTTTTTCATAATTTTAGCTTTTGAAATATGAATCTTTAACTTTTATATGGAGGGCATGACTAGTTAAAATTATTCTTATATGCTTTGAAGGCTAATATATGTATGTAATTGTTTATGGCTAATAAATAAATTAACCATTAGTTACAACAATTTATACTAAACAAGTAATCTTTGACGGTTCGTTGTTTAGGATATAAAGTATATGGTTAGGGTATAGGGTATAATGTACATATGGTTTAGGGTGTATATGGTTAGGGTAAAAGATATTGATGGTTTTTAAGTTTTTTATTAACATATGTTCACTTGAAGTCATTTGAAGTCTTTAACGGCAGGAGATCCCTTTTTAATTTATGTTTATGGTACGTGGTTAGGGTACAAGGTATGTGGTGTAAAGTATAAGATATATGGTTAGGGTATAACAATTAGCAAATATCACTTTTTATCTATGTTTTGAAAATCAAAGTATGAATTTCACTTTTAAATTAACTATACTAGCAAAATCACAACTCAAAGACATATGGTTAGGGTATAGGGTATAGGTTATGTGGTTATTGTATAATGTACTGATGGTTTAGGGTATACAATCAACAACATATACTAACTTAATATTGTTGATTGAGGGTAAGGCTAAGTGTATAAGATATATGCTATTGAGTAAGTTATGATTGAAGTAACAATAATTTTACTAAATTTGATAGCTAATCTTTAATGGTTCATTTTTTAGGATAATTCGAACAATTTTACAAATAACTCGTTTGGCAACAGTTTACTGAAGTTATTTGGGCAATGAGTTATTTCGAAATAACTCCTTTTATCACTATGCTTTTGCCAAATACCACACACCAAATACCATATTTGCATGGTTATACTAAACGAGATACTTTAATCCAATTACTACTGAATTAATACTAAAATATCAAATAAACAATTATTGTTGTCTTTTGGTTGCAAATATTGATATCACCATTACTATTAGCTATAATACTTTACCAATTATGATTAATTACATAACAAGTTTGCAAGTCATACAAATTGATTTAACATTTTGACTAGTTTTTTTCAAAAAAAATAAAGTATATATATACGAGGTAGAAAAAAATTGGTTAAAAAGTTGAGAAAATATTTTAAATTAGTGTAATAAAATGTGTAAGTTGGTAATGAGTAATGAGTTAAGTTACTTGATGCGCTGGCCCGAACAACCCGAAACCCGATCCGCCCGCAACCCGCCCGACCCAAAACCCGATGAACCCGCAACCCGATTTGTCCGGAACCCGATTGAACCCGAACCCGATGAACCCGCAACCCGACTAACCCGCAACCCGTTTGAACCCGAACCCGATGAACCCGAACCCGATGAACCCGCAACCCGACTAACCCGCAACCCGTTTGAACCCGAACCCGATTGAACCCAGCCCGAATCCGCCCGAACCCGCCCGATTGACACCTATACTTGCAAGTAGCACATTCTTGTAGCAATTTTCCATAAATTTACATAGGTGTGTACCAAGGGTTCAAACCCTTGTTAGATGTAGGAACGGATTATCCAAGGGTTCTAACCCATGTTACTAGTGGCTTTTACTTAAATTTTACACAGATGTATAGCAAGGGTTTAAACCCTTGCTACAACCGCTGCAATGACTTGCACCAAGGGTCGCTTATAACTCTTGCTACACGTAGCAGGGACGGCTTTGTCAAGGGTCCGCCCAAGGGTTATGAATACCCTTGCTACATCCTGTCGTAGCAGGGGTTAAAACCCTTGCTGCAGGTGAAAATAACCCTTGCCATAAACTTTTTATTTTGTAGTGATTATATGCATTCAACTAATACATTGATATAACTTTATAGGAAATATGAATAGAATTTCAATAAATAATAGTCATTAAACACGCAATTATTTGCTGCATTAACTGAAAACTAGAAAAAGGCCATTAAAGAAGGGGTTGAACTAATTGTTTAAAAATCCAAATAGTCAAATAATTAAGGAAATGACCGAGATTTATGGATTGTAATAGTCACACGGTTGCGATAAGAATTTAACAAAAATCGCTTCCTGCCTATAATTATGGACAAGTTAGAATCTGAATAAATCAAGAAAGTATGTTATGAATCTCCTTATATATATGTAAGATAGAAGTTGATGCTCTAGCTAACATATCACTTTACTTCCAACAAAAAGCCACTAGAAAAACAAAATTAGTGAGAAATCATCCATGATGAAAAGGTTGTCATGGGCGATTATTTTCATACTTCTTCTTATTTGTCTATTCCATGGTAATTATCGATATTTTTATGGTTTCATGTCGCAAGTTTCATTTTGATGTACTTAGTATAAATGTCTTCTCTTAACAAAAATTAAGGTGGTCTGATTTCATATGTGATTAATGTTTGCAATAAAATTAGGGAACGAGGTTGTAGCGTTCGGCAGTCACGAATTTGGGCCGAAGAAGGATTTTTGCGACAAGTTCACTTCTTTTCCTCAAAGATTTTTGCATATCCGAGGTGGTGGTTGCAAGGACTCAATATGCGACACTGCATGCAACAACATGTTTGGAGGTGTTGGAATAATTGTTGCTGGACGATGTGAGCAGCATACTTGCGCATGCTACGACCTTTGCTATCATTATAATGAACCTCCGCTAACCGAATTAAATTAAGAAAAAGAGACTAATTTTTCTGCAACTAAATAAATAATTTGGGTGCCTCCAATATTTATTGGTTTCTCAATAGTTACAGGTTATTATTTAGTAGAGTATTTCTTTGTATTTCCACTTATCTTTTTTGGTAAAATAGGAAATCTAGCTAGCTTCCTATTCAATGAAAAGTTCAATAAAAGTCGAATTAGCTTATAAGTAATTATGCTTTCTTTTTTCAATTTCAAGGCTCTAGATTTATGGGTTTTCCTTGTACCTCATCACAACATCACAATTAATTTAGGATTGTTTGGATAAAAGATTTGACCATGAGGGATTGTTTAGGGGATTTGACCCAAATCGTTCACTTAAAAAACAAGCTATTTAGCATCAGAGATTCCCAAATCTCTTGTTTGGAATTGCATATGGGTTTTCCATAAAAAATTGAAACGATTTTACCCTATAAATCTCAATTCTTCTCCTTCCCTATCTTCTTCATCTTCCTCTGTTCTCCGACTAGGCTACTCAGATCTAGAGACCACTTCAAAATCAGCTGCTTCTCTCTTCCAGAACCCCAATCTGTGACCCTTTTGGCTGGAAACCCAATCCATTTCTCCCAAATAAGCAAACTTGAAAATTCTGTTTGTCCGAGAAAAAGTATTGAGATCTAATTCCATATGAATTTATTCCCTTTCCCTTCTCCACAGTTGGTCGCCAATCTTTTGCTCAATAGGTAGTACAACCCACAACTACTCCATTGGTGGTCGCCATTGTCCCCGCCGCCATCTAGAATTGAATGTGGGAAGCTTCTGTTGGGAGAAATTATTAGAGGAAATGAAAGGATAAATTAGGGTTCTTAGAGGATTTGGGGAAAAAGGAGATCGAAGCGCAAGGCAACCAGAATTGGAACGAAAATTTCGTTCTTTGCCTCGAGCTCTGTTTGTCTCCGAGACTGGGCCCAAATACTTCTAAGCCCGCAAAAGAAACAGACCAAACTAAAATAAAATAGGCCCACTTCAATATTACTTGCAGTTAATGACGAGATCGTCCTCTTTCTTGCAAGTGAACATTTTCGGCTGAAGAACAGAGACAGAACAGGGGAAGAGAAAAGCAGAGCATCACAACAAAGAAGATCAGAAAAGAGCAGGGACAAGGCGATTTAACGAGGTTCCCCAAACTACTGGGTCAGTCCTCGTCCTAGACTCAGTACTGCACTGAGTTCTAGGAGACTATGTTTTTATTGAATTTTCCCTATCAAGCAAAGTAAAAAATGAGAAACAGACTCAAGAACAATGAAGTGAAAATCTGAAAGAAACCCCGAATCCCAATCCAGACCCGTTACACCGCCAATCCAACATATCCTATTCCTCTGTTCAGATTAGCCCACTAAGTAGACAGCCCTGTACCGCTTCTAACCAAGTACCATGCTTGATTACTCCGAGGAAGATTATATAGCAGCTTTGACGAAGACCGTTGCCTTTGAATTTCTCCAGAAAGGGTAAGCTGGCACCAGTGTCCGTTTGATTTGCTTGATTACCGCCAATGTATCTTTGATTTGCTTGATTTCCAACTTTCCATCTTTCAACAATCTCCACCTAAGTTGGAAATAGCAAGTTGCTAATGAATCCTGCAAAACAGAACACAAGAATTTTCTCCAAGACAACATATGCAGCAGACATTCACAAGATCATATGCATCAGACATTCATAGAACCAACAAAAACGTCCTAGATTAAACTAGGTAAACATCCAATCATCTAGAAAGGAAATCAGAGACCACAGCCTGGCCAGGCAAACCAATCAGCAAATCAACTCCCTCAAAATCCTTGCACAAAAAAAAAAACATTATTCAATGCACAAAACAAATCCCGATCAGTTCATAAAGCCTACTGCTCCCCCTGAGATTGAGCAACTTCACCATCAGAATCAGAGCCATAAAGAGCTTGAAGTGCTGCTGCAAAGGAGCCAGTTCTGGGACATCATCACCGTCAGTTGATGGAGAGTCATCGGAATCGCTGCCGCTACTAAGAATAACAACGTTGCCGTCGCCATTCTCCCCCTCAACTGCTATTTCCAGAAGATCCATGACATCGTCGGCAGTAAGAAAGATAGAGGGAGTGATGAAGCGGAAGGGATGAAGATTGACACGAATGCGCAACAGAAGGGTGGTGATGAGAGGACCAAAGGGAAGGGGGAAGTGACATTCACATCGCAGTAGGAAAGAGCATGGCCAAAGAAGAGGTCAGCATAACTGAGAGGAACACCATGAGCAGCATGAACCAGAATCCAAAGCTCCAGAGGGGTAATCAGGTTTAAGTTACCAGAACGAGGCAAAAAAACACGGAATATGAAAAAGTGAAGAGCTCGAAGAGAGGGCAGAAGAGCCGAGACAGGCAAGGAAAGATTTGGACCAGGAAACTGGCCTGTAAGCTGGCGAAACTCAGCCGAAATATCAAAATTAAAAAGTTCCAGCTCAGAGGCATCAGCAAGATTCTCACCAATGGCAGGGATGTGAAGAGAACGTTCAACTTCAGCCACGGGAATAGTGAGAAGATTTCCAAAAACCAGGGTGGTGAAAAACGAGAGCTGAGCTGTGTAAATCGAAGATTTGAATAAAAGAAGCGCACAGCATCAGGACAAATGACAGAGGAAAAAGGATGATCCAACAAAAAGGTCCATCCAAGATTTTGAATAAAAGGACGCACATCAAGTCCAACTTCAATCAGATCAGGAAGCTGAACATGATATGAGGGAAGAACTCTCGATTGGCAAAAAAAAGATCATGACGATGGGCATTGGCAGGAATAGGATCTAAAAACAGAGTGCCAGTGAACGTGCTAAGGAAGGGCAAAACCATGGCTACTACTACAGAAAGGAAGACAAAACACTCAAGGATAATCGAAAGGACACAGAAAACACACGTATAAATACTCAACCGACAAAACCCTAAGACATAAACTTACTATAAGAACCAGACTAAAAAATCGAAATCAATAATAAAAGCCATCCAAAAAAGGAGAAAAACAGGAACGAAAATGCTAAGAAAACACAGCAGAAACGAAAAGAAAAAAAAAGGTAAGAACCAATTAAGAGGCAAGATCTCCAATTACCTCTGTCAGAGAGGAATGGGATCGCAAGGCAATCTCATAACTAAGGAAATGAAAACGATCTGCAGACAATGGCTTGGTAAACAAGTCAGCAAGTTGAAACTCTGATGAAATATATGAAAGCACAATAGTCTCTGCCTGAACCAATTCCCTAATGAAATGATACTTAATGTCAATATGCTTGGTTCTAGAATGCTGGACAGGATTTTTGGACATGCATATGGCGCTAGTATTGTCGCAAAATAAAAGAATAGAGGAAACAACCATACCATAGTCAGCAAGTTTAGTTTTAAGCCAGAGAAGCTGTGCACAAGAGCTACCGACAGCAAGGTATTCTGCCTCAGCAGTAGATAAGGCAACAACTGCTTGCTTTTTACAAGACCATGAAACCAATGAAGTACCTACGAATTGACAACTACCAGATGTACTCTTCCTATCTATTAAGCTCCCAGCAAAATCAGCATCGGTATATCCAACCAGATCAAACTGATCTTGCTTCGCGTACCAAAGCCCTATATCTATAGTACATTTCAGATATCGAAAAATGCGTTTTACCGCCGATAAATGACTTTGTTTAGGCTGAGATTGAAAACGAGCACACAGGCATACATCAAATTGGATGTCAGGACGACTGGCAGTAAGATATAAAAGAGATCCGATCATGCCACGATACAAAGATTCATTGACAGGTATACCAGCCTCGTCTTTGTCCAGTTTTACATTAGTCGCCATAGGCGTAGGACTGGGATTAACAACAGTCATATCGAATTTACTGAGCATGTTGGACACATATTTGGACTGATGAATAAAAGTACCAGCAGGGGTTTGTTGAATCTGGAGACCAAGAAAAAACTTAAGTTCCCCCATCAGACTCATCTCGAAAACACTTTGCATAGACTCGCAGAACGAGGAACAAAGACTAGTATTGGTAGAACCGAAAACTATATCATCTACATATATCTGAACAAGCAGAATATCAGATGACACATGTTTGGTAAAAAGAGTTTTGTCAACTGATCCTTGTATGAAACCTTGATCACAAAGGAAGGTAGTAAGGTGATCATACCAAGCTCGAGGAGCTTGTTTGAGACCATACAAAGCCTTATTCAATTTAAAAACGTGATCAGGATACTTGGGATCGACAAAACCTGGAGGTTGAGCAACATACACATCCTCCTCAATAACTCCGTTTAAAAAAGCGCTTTTAACATCCATTTGGAATAATGGAAATCCCAAAAATGAAGCATAAGCACAAAGAAGACGAATTGATTCAAGAAGTGCAACAGGGGAAAACGTCTCATCATAGTCAATACCTTCTTCCTGAGAGTATCCTTGAGCAACCAATCTAGCTTTATTACGAATGATAATGCCTATCTCATCAGTTTTATTCCTAAAAACCCATTTAGTGCCTATAACAGTTATATTCAAAGGTCTTGGTACCAAATCCCAAACATGAAGATGAGCAAACTGAGAGAGTTCTTCAACCATTGCCAGAAACCATGCATCATCTCCTAAAGAAATCTTGTAAGACTTAGGTTCTATTTGTGACACATAGGCATATTGTCCAAGTATGTACTTACCTCTAGTTTTGAGACCACCGTTGATATCCCCAATGACTTGAATAGCAGGGTGACGCTTCTGAATGTGTGGAGGAGCAGCAATGATAGTATCTAAGGAGTTTTGATTATCTGTATCATCTGGCATACAAGAAGGAGGGTTTCCAGAGTTGTTCTGCATGCTGTCACTAGCCTCCTGCTCTATATCTGAAACTTTATCAAACTTTGAGAATAATTCAGACAAGTCAAATGTCAAAGGACTAGAATCTGATTTCTCAGAGGTGATGTCATTGAATCGAACATGAACCGATTCTTTCACCTTTTGAGTACGAGTGTTGTACACTCTAAAGGCTTGTCCTTTGACAAAATACCCAAGAAAAATTCCCTTGTCAGATTTAGAATCAAACTTTCCCAGTTGATCTCGAGTATTTAAAATATAGCAGGGACAACCAAATGGGTGAAAGTATGATATATTAGGCGACTTGTTCTTAAACAGTTCATAAGGGGTTTTATTCAGAGTTTTTCGAACAAGAACACGATTGATTACATAGCACGCTGTACTTACAGCCTCTGCCCAGAAGTATTTTGGCAGATTGTATTCCAACAAAAGAGTGCGAGCACATTCGATTAGAGTTCTATTTTTCCGCTCTACAACCCCATTTTGTTGAGGGGTACGAGGAGCAGAGAAAATATGAGCGATCCCAGTATTATTGCAGAAAGTTTCAAATTCTTCTACAATAAACTCACCCCCGTTGTCACTCTTAATCGTTTTAATTTAATCAGCATGGAGTAAAGCAAACGTTTTAAACTTAGCTAAAGTTTCATACTTTTGAGCAAGAAAGAAGACCCAGGTAAATCTGGAAAAATCATCGACTATAACAAACACATAATTCTTGCCACCCAGACTAGTAACATTACAAGGACCCAAAAGATCCATGTGCAGCAGCTCAAAGACAGCTGTAGTAGTAATTTCTGGTTTTGACTTGAATGATCTTCATGTTTGTTTACCAGAAATACAAGTATCACAGAAGAAGTTTGATTTTTCCTTAAGATCAGGAAGCCCTCTAACCAGTTTTAACTTAGACAACATAGCTAGTTTTCCCAAACTAATGTGTCCAAGTTTCCTGTGCCAGAGAAGCTCTTGATGAAAGGAAGCAATGAAACAGTATTCGTTGAAAGCATCAAGATTTCTAAGATCAATAACATACATATTATTCTGTCTTGATCCAACAAAAATGACAGTTTCATCGCTTGACCTCTTCACTAGACAACGAGAGGTTTCAAAAATAACATTATGACCACTACTACACAACTGACTTATGGAAAGCAGATTGTGCTTAAGCCCATCAACAAGTAAGACATCATGAATCATAGGTGAAGGTAATTTACCAATGGTTCCTATTCCAACAATTGTGCCAGAACTATCATCACCAAAGGTAACTTTGCCACCTCGTTTAAATTTAAGAGATGAGAAAATGTCTTGCTTACCAGACATGTGATGCGAACAACCACTGTCAAGGTACCAGAGGTCATCATCTTGACTCAATTTACCAGTGTCTTCAAGTGGAGAGGAAGAACCAACCTGTGCAGAATTTGAACAGTGTCCTGAAGAGGATGAAAAGGCCATAAGGGCTTCTTTATCGATCTGGTCTGGTTCCTCATCAGTCTCATAGTCACTCCAGGATGCCTTCATGGCGCGCTCCTTAGCTTTGAGAGTTTGAGGACACTTAGCCCTGATATGACCCTGTTTCCCACACTTGTAACATGCCTGGGGTTCTCGATCACTTGTACCTGTATCTAAAGTCCTGGTCTGCTGATTAGGCAGCCTGTCATGTGATGAACTCTTAAAACGATCATTAGTAGTAAATCGAGAATCATCAAAGCGACGTTTCTGATCATTTTTATATTTCAGCATACGATGAAAGCGTTTGCTTACCAAAGCAAACTCTTTCTCAAAATCTCTTCCTAAATCATTATCAGAATCATAATCGACGGCCCTAGACTGAAAAGCTAGAGTTTTCTTTCTCTTATCATCATCCTGATGAACTTGCTTAATAACATTTTCATGGCTTAGCAGAGATCCTATAAGCTCATTCATAGGAAGAGTTGCAAGATTACGCGCATCCTCAATAGCAGTGCGCTTAGGTAACCACTCCTTAGGTAATGATCGAAGAACTTTTCGATTGAGATCTTTAACCATAAAGGTACGACCTAACCCTTTGAGTTTATTTATAAGAATTGTGAATCTAGAATACATCTCATGAATGGATTCATTATTTAGCATAGAGAATGATTCATACTCATGTACCAACAAATCAATGCGTGATTCTCGAATATTAGAGGTACCTTTGTAAGTGCTCTGGAGAGCAATCCTGATTTCCTGTGCTGATTCACAGTTCTCAACTTGATCTGCCTCTTCAGGAGTAATTGCTGATTGAAGAACATGCATCGCTCGTTGATTCAACTGAGCACTTTTCTTCTGTGCAGCAGCCCATAGGTGTTGCTCCGCTAGATTCATGTCGATAGGACCATTTTGCCCGATGAGCCAAAGCTCCTCATCGATGCCCCACATAAACTGCTTGATTCTCTTCTTCCATGCAGTATAGTTTCCTCCAGAGAAGATCGGAGGATGATTTAGAGTCGCCTGCCCGAAGGAATTGGAGGCCATCGGATATTTGAACTTGGCAGGAATGAGCTTCTTCAAGGGCAGGCTCTGATACCAATTATTAGAGGAAATGAAAGGATAAATTAGGGTTCTTAGAGGATTTGGGGGAAAAAGGAGATCGAAGAGCAAGGCAACTAGAATTGGAACGAAAATTTCGTTCTTTGCATCGAGCTCTGTTTGTCTCCGAGACTGGGCCCAAATACTTCTAAGCCCGCAAAAGAAACAGACCAAACTAAAATAAAATAGGCCCACTTCAATATTACTTGCAGTTAGAGACGAGATCGTCTTCTTTCTTGCAAGTGAACATTTTCGGCTGAAGAACAGAGACAGAACAGGGGAAGAGAAAAGCAGAGCAGCACAGCAAAGAAGATCAGAAAAGAGCAGGGACAAGGCGATTTAACGAGGTTCCCCAAACTACTGGGTCAGTCCTCGTCCTAGACTCAGTACTGCACTGAGTTCTAGGAGACTCTGTTTTTATTGAATTTTCCCTATCAAGCAAAGTAAAAAATGAGAAACAGACTCAAGAACAATGAAGTGAAAATTTGAAAGAAACCCCGAATCCCAATCCAGACTCGTTACACCGCCAATCCAATAGATCCTATTCCTCTGTTCAGATTAGCCCACTAAGTAGACAGCCCTGTACCGTTTCTAACCAAGTACCATGCTTGATTACTCCGAGGAAGATTATATAGCAGCTTTGAAGAAGACCGTTGCCTTTGAATTTCTCCAGAAAGGGTAAGCTGGCACCAGTGTCCGTTTGATTTGCTTGATTACCGCCAATGTATCTTTGATTTGCTTGATTTCCAACTTTCCATCTTTCAACAGAAATCTGGAGTGAAGCAATGAAATATTTGGAGGGAGAAGGGAAAGGAAGCCATTTGGCCGATTACTAGCTACCTGCAAATTGCATCCGTGATATCGCGATCCAGCTTTGAACAATATTTTCACTGTATCGCCTCTTTTTTACGAAACTTTCAAAAAGGTGAATGGGCGTAGTATGATATATCAGTGATATCGCTATCAAGTTGTGCGTCTTGCAAATCACTTGCTACCACACACATGAATCTAAATTCATGTTGGACGGGGATGGGATGGGATGCTAACCCCATACTCCGTTAGGACCGTCCTAATCTCATAGATCAGCTTCCATTTATTTTCGGCTGAATAAAGGCTTTTTTATTAAGTGAAGGATATTTTAGTAATATCATATTAAACCCTAATATAAAAAGAACCTCTCACCTTCCCTCTCACCCACGGCCGCCTCTCCATTTTCCACTCTTTCAACACCAACCGTCTCTCCTCTCTCACATCTTATCCATTTGTGCGTACGGTGTGCGGCGATGGGAAGAAAGGGGCGCTCACAGAGACATGCAAATGCGACGGAGGCAGGCGGCGACGGGGAAGAAGGATAGCACGAGATGCCGATAGAGGAGGTAGGTGGCGACGATGGCAATGGAGGAGTCTCCCCCATGATTCGTCGGATCTCTTCTTGTTCTGTCGTTAACTTTTAACCTGACGTGGTTCGTTGAGCATTCTGTCGATCTTTGGTTTCATTGTAGGTTTTCGTTGCGATAATATCTAGTTACATTGAGATTTTTTGTTTATGTGTAGGTTTTCTAGATTCTTCTCTGTGTGAGTTTCTTTGTGTTTCTGTTTAGCTAATCGAGCTTGTTCATGATTTTTATTGTTTTGTTTATGTTCATGTTCTTTGCGTTTTAGTGTTTTTGCAGGATTCTGGTGAAATGAGTTACATAAATTGTGGCAAGGTTGTTCCATTCGATAGATCTGTTTCTTTATCTAGCGTTGTAGGATCTGGTTCTTCATCTAGCGTTTTTGGAACTAGTTCTTCATCTAGCGATGTTGGATTTGGTCATTCGCCTAACTTTGATGTATCAAGAGGTAAGGTATACAAATTTTTTTGTTAATTGAAGTGAATGTGTTAGATACCATATGGTACCATGATGGTAATTACTGGTATACGCTGAGAGGTGACACCATAGTGTTGTGTTGTGATATTGTTGTGCTGTGTATTTAATTTTTACCATATCATACCATGGTGGTAATTACTTGTACCATGATTGTAAACATTGGTATATGCTGAGATGTAATTCTGCTGTGGCGTGGAATTCATTTTACCATATCATACCATGGTGGTAATTATTGTATCATGGTTGTAATTATTGGTATACGTTGAGATGTGATACTGCTGTCGTGTGGAATTAATTTTACCATATCTTACCATGGTGCTAATTACTGGTATATGCTGAGATGTTATTCTGTTGTGGTGTGGAATTCATTTTACCATATCATATCATGGTGGTAATTACTGGTATTTTTTCATAATAGTATAGTTATGTTTTTCCACAAATAGTCTGTTGTTGTAATTGGTGTAAAAAGTTACCATGTTGGTTTTTGTGAATGGAATACACTTTACCTTATTATACCATGGTGGTATTATATTTGTACATATTTAATAGGCGAAATACATTGGTATAGCCAAACCTTTTCTCCTTGTGACAGTTATAGCCACAACTTTCAGTAATGAAAAATCTAGCCAGATTTAGGATATTGTTTGGACAATTATAGCCATTTTCGTTATAAACTTTAACGGCATTAGAGGTTTATTTAACATCGTTAACGGTAAGTTGAGGTGGACATACACCTATTCATGTCAACTTCCACATCAGCTGCCACGTCATGCACCTAGCTGTCACGTCATATTTAATAAAATAAAAATAATTTTATTAAATAATTAATTTTCAGAAAATAAATTGAGGAAAACAAATTAAATTTTTAAGCTTATTTTCATTTTTATGTCTTCCGTTGCTGACTTGGTAACTTCTTGCTCGGTTTATCTCCAAACAGTGTCCTCCATAAGTGAAGTAACTGCCATTCCCAATGCAGAATTTGTCTAACAAATTCCCTCCCCCATGCTTGTTTGTGTACAGGAAGAAACAACTCAATATGAGAAAGGTTCTAAACAAGTATATTGCTAAAATTGTCAAAAAGAAGCAGCTCAACAATTGAATTTTATATTTTGTTTTTTCCTGAAACAAACGATCAATGTAAAAATGTACAGAAGCAACGATTAATACCTAAAATAGGAGCCAAAAGTGTGATAATAGTTGAGGAATGAAACATAGTATTTACAGGAGCATATCAAAATAGCCTCTAAATGCCAACGACTAATAAAAAACTTGTTGCCTCAACAAATTTCCACTCCATCTAAGGTTGCGTGAGTGGGGCTTGACTTCCTAGGCACTCCGTTGCAGTTTGATGAGTTCGACGAACTGGATTCGATGGACCAACAACAGTAGATTGTCCATTAGCTCCATTAAGCTGTAAAGAGAAAAATCAAAATGATTATATTCTTATAAGCAACATTCAAGCTCACATACAACATATAACGATTGAAATAAAGTAAGCATACAAAAACCAAAACATATCAAGAGGTATAACTTCACTTACTTGCACCCCTGCTCCTTTGTTCAAAGGGCATTTCCTTACATTGTGTGTAGATTGTCTACATTTGCTACAATGAATAGTTTTTTTCTGCCTTCCATTGTTCCCCTCTGGTTGTCCTGTTTGGTTTATTGTGGCTGCACTAGGATGTGTGACATTGTTCTCATCTATTTGTTTTCTTGTTCGTTTTCTACTGGCTTGACCATCTCTCTAAAAATAAGAAAATATAAAAAATTGGGCAGTATTTAAAAGGACCAATCACAAAAAATGGGCATTATTTAAAAGGACCAAACATAAAAAATGGACTGCACAATAATAAGAGTAATCCAATCACATATATTCTGACCTTTTGTTGGGTAGGAGGTTGATGCGGTTGCTGAGTTCCATTTTCAGCTTCTGGATATCCCCCTTGTGTTGTGTTTTCCTTGCAAACAACCAATCAAAATATGTTAAGTTTTAGAAATGTAAAAAATATACGCATCACAAACCATCAACCGATACCACATTCTTACCACTCCTTGTCTAACTGGTAGTTCTTTACAAGTTCTTGAGTTATGACCTTCTTGTTTGCACTTGGTGCAATGCATCATCATTCCTCGTCTTATAATTTCTTCGCCAATCCCATTTCTTTGTGTGCGAGTCTCCATCTCACCGGCCGCCTTTTTTCTATTTTTCTTCGGCATGCCCGGCATTGCTCGGCTTTTGGGAGGGTAGATAGGATATCCTCTAGCGGTAGGCCAAGCTTGCCTTTCATCTAGGCATGGAATCCCATAATTGTATGCCTTCACCACAAATTCAGCATGATATGAATGATGGACAAAGTCATCAACTTCTTTTCTCAAGTGGGATATTGCTGATACGGCATGACAACATGGCAACCCACTTAATGCCCAATACCCACAAGTACAAGTGTTGGTGATTACGTCGACTATATAACCTTCACCTCCCATTTTCACTTCACACCTGTTCTCAAGGGTTTGTCGAGAAACACATAGCTATGAAAGTTCCTTTGCCTTTTCCACACGTTTTCGAATTCTTGGACAAAGCAAATATGTTGTATCTTTCAACATCTTGTATTTGGTGACAACTCTGGTCATTATGTACTCCCTAATACCCTCAAGCATGTCAATAATCCTAAAACCCCTATATTTGACAATGCTTCCATTCCATGTCTCGCACATATTACTCTCAACAGAGTCAAACTTTGGGATAGTAGATAAGAAAGCACGACAGAAATGTTTCGGATCAGCTTCCATGAAATCCTTATAAGGGGTAGGACCAAGTTCTGTACCTTGTATCGCTTCCATTTCAGAAGTGGCCTTTTCTCCAATCCACCTCATTACAAGCATACACCGCCTTCCAAAATAACTTCCGCACTCGATCAGTCCTGTTCTTTACTTTCCAATTGGCATACACATGACGGGCACATTTTCGATGTTCCGCATCAGGCAAACATTCGTTAATTGCTTCAACCAAACCCTACGATAAGACAAATAAACCTCAAATAAGATATCATTCTATTAAAGTTAGAAGTCCCAGTAAACCTTCATTCGTTAATTGCAAAGTTAATGTGTGTACTCATCAACAGAAACAAAGTTAATGTGTGTGAGTTCACAAGTAAATGTTTATATGATTAAAAGATAAGAACAAATATTACCTTTTGTTGGTCCGAAATTACAGTCCACCCTCTCCCTTCAACTAAGCCTAATTCTTGGGACAATGTTTGAAGAAACCATGTCCACGAATTTGCATTATCTCCTTCGACAATAGCCCAAGCAATCGGAAACATCTGGTTGTTTCCATCTTTTCCTACAGCGGTAACCAACATTCCCTTAACCTCTCCCTTCAAGAAGCACCCATCCAAACCAAAGAATGGTCGGCAACCCTCTAAGAAACCCTTCTTCAAACTCGAGAAACCGATATAGAACCTTTGGAAGAAAAATGAGGTCAGTAGGATGAGGATCGCTTCTAAAATGAATCGTCCATCATGATCTCGGTTTATCAATTCAGCCATATAACTTTCGAGCTTGTGGTACTCATCAACCAATGACCCACTCAACAACTTAATAGATTCAACCTTAGCCCTATAACATGTCCTCCTATTGACCTCCAAGTTATGCTTTTCTTTCACCTCCGCCATAATATGATCTGGGGCCCATTATGGATTGATCCTGAATCTTGGAAGCAGATCAGATGATATCCACTTTGCAGTTACCTGATTAACTCAAAGAGACCTTGCACAACTATGAGAGAGATCAACCTTTCTAATCATGAAACACATGTCCTTTCTAAACCAACTAGCATAAAGCTTCCACTTACAATTAGAAGCCTTACATTTCACCTCTCTTCTAGTTTGGGTACTCCTCGTCCATCTCAAATTTGCCCCAGAAGCTATTGCATGTTTAACAACCCCCTCCTTAAATTGTTCTGGACTCTCAAACTTCATACGACATACGAACTGTAAAACCTTATGATCACAAGCAGGATCATAATGAGGTGCATCATCATAAAGTTCAGCAGGCTCTTCATCAGACAAATTGCGTCGCTCGTGGTCAGAATCTTCAGATCCTCTATAACTTGAGTTGGATCCTTCTTCTACTTGCTGAGTTTGTGGAAAATGTTGTTCAAGAGGCTCACCCTCATTAACGGGGTTTGTATTTTGGTTAGCACGGACCGCCTCGTCTTCGAAGTGACCTTCCTCCCCGTCAAACTCGTCAAGTTGTTCCACTCTTCCCCAGAACGGTACACCCTTGTATGGACCTTCCTCTTCCTCGCCATTCCATATGCTCGTAAATTGGCCCTGGCTTCATGATATTCATCATCGGAAGTCATCGCATCGTCAGAGTCATACGGCTGGTGCTTATCTAGTGCAGCATGATTTTCTGCCTTGTATACCGCCGTTGTGGCTTCCTCTATTGCTGTCATGGCTTCATATTCAGCACCAAGCGGCTCTGGGTCATTCTCATCTACCATAGCATTGGCAGTTGCCTCAACGAAGAGTGATATGGCCTTAACTTCTTCTGCCGCAACCAGTAAACCTTCAATAACGTCCTTGTCTGGAGTGATTTGGTGAAGACCAACTTCCATACCAGCTCTCGAATCCAAATACCACATTCTTTCCACGGTTGTATAATGAAATGTTTCACGACATATGGCAACAAGCTTAAAGTAGGAGATTAAATCCATATCAAGGGACACCACCTCACTCGACCCACCAACGTAAAACGGTATGTCCCCAGAGAAGTTCATAATCCCCCCATGATGGAATTCAATATCTAAATAGTTTGCCATCTGTGTCATAAACAATTGTAAAAGTAACATCAATTTCCACTAAAGCCAACTACAAGACAAAAGCATATTGATGGCTCGAATACAACACGTGACAACTTGTAATAAACAAATCCAAGCACTTGGATTCTTTCACCTAAGTTGACAAATGTATCCAAAAGATTTAGATGCTTACTCTGTGGTTGAAAGGGCAATATCGTGACAAAGATGATTTATGTGGTCCCCTCACCAGCTTTCTAGTAGCACTTTCCTCAGTTTTGCACTTGAATGGAGCTATAAAAAAGAGGGTAAATCAGCACCCATAAACACAAGACCGACAATAGACAAAGCTTTGAAAAAAAAATAGCACCGGCAAATTAGGGCAACGTTGATGAAGAAGCAGGGATGAAAACTCACCGCAACTGAAACAAAGAAAACTAGGGCAATGTTAATTTGATAGCCAACAGGATTATGGCTCTCTACACAGCAATCTAGAGGGTCTAGCCATCAAATCGGGCTGCGTTGGCCAGATTAAAATCCCGTTAGTTCGCCGTCAATTAGATGGAGAACCGTCGACTGCGGCGTTAGAGATGGGAATGACGAGAATATGGGTTTTTTTGGAGCTTCACGGCTGTGTTGATTCACCACAATTGGTCTCCCACGGTTTGATTCTCTGACCTTCGACGGAGAATTCGATAGAAAAGCAAATTCGGATTCTGGTCGAGTGGGGATCGTAAACGAGTTTGAAAGGGGTGGCTGAATGAGTCTCTGTATGTGACCTTTGGCTTCCCTTACAATTTTTCTTTTATATTTTAATTAAATTAAATGGATGTAAATCCAACATGGAAAATAAACTATAAAAATTGCCATGACAGCACATCCCGTTAGTCTAGTCAACAAAGTTAACCGGTCTGTTAAAATAAACAGAATTTATACACGGAATGGCTAGATTTGTCATTATTAAAAGTTGTGGCTATAACTGTCACAGGAGTGAAAGGTTTGGCTATATGAATGTATTTCGCCTATTAATATGTTGCTTTATAATGTTTGTAGGTTTCAATGGCATATATCCTATTGTTCGTGATTCTTGGAAGGACTTACAGTTCAATACACCAGATGATGCATATAATTTCTATGTAGATTATGGGAATCGTGAAGGTTTTGGTGTGAGGACTTATAACCAATCAGCATGTCCGAAGCTCATTGGTGGTTCTTCAGCTGTCTATTATATAAAGTATTGTTGCAATAAGGAAGGTTGGAGAAATGGTAGCGAGAATAACCCTGATAATGTAGGTCTTGTTGATACGAAGGTTCGTGTTCATAATGTTCCAGAACTCAGGGGTGGATGTAATGGTGCTTATATACGACTGAGTTGGTTTGAAGAGTTGAAATGCTACAAGATATATCGTTGGTATAATGTGCACAACCATGACATGATTCGTGAGTCTCTGCATCACTATGTGAGCTCCAGCAGACAAATGGCTCCTATGTACAAGATGTTGGCAGAGGTGAATGATGTTGCTGGTATTGGTGTGACTTCTTCGTATAATGCAATTAGTAGGACTGGTGGTGGTCGGAATTTTGTTGGGTTTACAAAGAATGATTTGAAGAACCATCTGCGAACTGTGAGGACATTATCAATGGAGTATGGTAATGCGTCTGCATTGCTTGCATACTTTAGACGTCAAGCACAGATGGATCCTGGGTTCTTTCATGAGGTGGAGGTTGATGTTGAAGAGAACATTGCTAGTATTTTTTGGGCAGATGGGAACATGCGGATGGATTATCATTATTTTGGTGATTCAATTAGTTTTGATACTACTTACCGGACTAACAAGAGTATCGACCATTAGGTATGTTTTCTAGTTTGTTGTTTATTATTGTCTTTGTGAGTTTGTATGATTATTTTTATCATTATGTATCATGATTCTATGAGGTGGTGTTTGCGTTGTTAGAAGTCTGTAGCATATGGTATGGGTTAGTATTGATTAGTGTTTTGTTCTTAGAAGTCTTTACCATATGGTACGAGGTGGTATTATTGTTATTTGTACCTTCTACCACGTGGTACGTGTTGGTAGAATTGTTTTTACTCACATTTTTTTATATGTTTTTGTATCTTTGTTTGTTGGTTTCAACCATCATCACCAACTCACTGTCTTTGCGGGTGCTCTTCTATATGATGAAACAATAACAACATTTGAATGACTTTTCGATCAGTTTTTGAAATGCATGGGAGTTGTGAGACTCTCATCAATGTTTACTAATCAGCATGCTGCAATTGCTGCTGGTATAAGGTCTGTTTTCCCATATTGTTTTCATGGGCTGTGTACATGACATATTGCTCAGAATGCAGTTGTTAATCTGGGAAGTTTGTGTGACTCTGATTTTCTTAGTGAACTTAGTTATTTGATGTATAATGCTGATGATGAGGATGATTTTGAGAATAATTGGAAGAAGATGATTGAGAGTGTTTTCTTGGGAAGGGACCTTTGGGACACAGTTGGTTACAAGGCATTTACAAAGTCAGGAAGAAGTGGTCTTCAACTTGGGTGAATTGTTATTTTGGTGCAGGAATGAAGAGTACCCAACTAAGTGACTGCTGCAATAGTAATATTCGACATTACTTGCAGTCAGATTTTAGCGTTACTAAATTCTGTGTCCACTTTGAGAGGATGCTTGATAATAAGAGGGATTCTGAAGAACAAGAAGAGTACTATGCGTTATCTACGTTGGCTAATTCTCGGTTTTCTACTTGTCCTATTGTGAAGCAAGTTGCTAATGTGTATACGCCGAAGATATTCAAGTTTTTCCGGGATGAGTACAAGGAATATCTTGTGTATAATATTTTTTCAAATATGGAGATAGAACCAGAAGGACATGTAGGAATGTTTGATGTCTTCATATTGGAGGATGACCTTACAAGGTTAGATAGTAGGGTGTTGAAGGTTGATTTTGATAATGGTGAAATCAAGTGTTTCTGCCGTAAGTGGGAGTCAAGTGGTTTGATCTGTAAGCATCAAATGAGGGCATATGATATATTGTGGTCTACAACATGCAATCTGAAGTTCCAGCACATTCCTAGTAGTTTGATTTTGAAGCGGTGGATAAGAGCAAAAAAAACTGGAGGGAACTTTTGTTTTGAAGTTCCGTCTACTGATAGTCCAACGAAATACTGGTCCCGTCTGTTCAATCTGTCAGTTGTTTCTGCATCAATGATCAACAGAATTTCGTTGGATGATGATTTGTATAAATCAGTCATGGCCTTCATGACTGATTTGATCAAAAAGTGTGAAGTCCTACCGATTATTGAACTTGCTGGAACAAGCACGTCTTCTAACTATGACTGTAAGTTTTTTATTGTTTAGAGTTTGTGTTTTGATATATGCAATGTTTGAGGACGTCAGGCGTATACTATACGTCAGGTACTACTAGTGAGATATCTCTATCTAGACCATGAATTAAATCGAGTTTGAGGTATGATACTATACCCTAACCTCTAATGGATAAACCCCAGGCACCCATTTTCTAAACCCTAACCCGAAGTTTGATTAAATGAAAAACAAAAATTGACCGTTGAGATCGGTCGGAGCTCATCTAACTACATCTAACGGCTAGATCACCTGACGTATAGTATACGCCTGACGTACACCAGTATTCACCATATATATATATATATGGCGAGTTCTATCGTACCCCAGATAAATTCTGGGGTATGGCGTACCTTGATGATCTTAACCGTACGTGTGATCTCGACGGCTAAGATTAAATTTTATTAAATGATTTTTTTTTCGGAATTTATATTAAATAAAATTACAGGAAGACTTATAGAATTAGTTTTTCTTTCATTTTAGTCCTCTATGTCCGTGGGTTGGTTAGTTTGAGTTGGGTTGGGTTTTTTCAATATTTTGATTGAACCCAAATTCAACCACCCCAAAACATAAAGGGTACCTACCCCATCCAACCTACCAGCACTTCGTTCCCCCCATCCCGACCCTCTCTTCTCCGCTACTACACGCCGATACCTTAATGCCCTATCCTCTTCCCCTGTTCCTCCGTCGTCCGCCGCTAGACGCCGCTAGCCCTCTCCCTACCCTTTCTAATCTCCCTTGTCGGCCCCAAATTCATCGCTCACCAACAACTTAGATTCTCCTTGCGGAAGGGATTTCGAATCCTTGCAACCAGAAGAAGAAGGAAGGGTTCTCCTCTGCTCACTTATGTGGAGCAGAAAACTGAAGTTTGAATTTGAAAAAAAAAAAGAACTGAAATTTGAAATACGAACAGGAAGAAGACGATCGAAGTGAAACTTCTGATCGTTTCTCAACCACTCACGAGATGGAATGTGGGCTAACATCATCACACTTATAGTTTCCATAAACTTAGCATACAAAACAAGAAACGTTGGCAAACTTAGTGGTTAAGCTAGTAGTTTACTATTAAGTTTGCTAGAATAGGTGTAGGGTTCGAATACTAGTTTCAACCATTATATTTAGTTTTTTTTATAATTATTAGCGGTTTTATGTTTCTTCTTTGAAATCACTTGTTCATAGTTGATTACCCTCTCCTTGCTAGTCAAGTTTTTGGAAAAAATTTCATTTTTCTATTTAGAATTTTATTTTACAACTATTCATAAATAGTAATTCTACACGACATGTCATTTTTGTCACACACCACCGTTGTGCCCACCTCCACCTTGCAACTTTGCGTTAACCCAAAACTAGTACAAAGGACTAGTACATCCCAAAACAAACCTTTGCTAAACCACGTGAAAGGGCATTTGTAGTGCAGTCTAGTGACTAAGTTTGAAATTCTGCCTTGACAAACTTATAAACGTGAAAGCTCCATGTTCAGAATGGTTCAATATTCTGCCTTGACACTGATGCGTGTAAAATGGATTGGTTGTTATTATAAAAGAGATGCAGTGTTGCTTTAAAAAAATTTGTAGCGTAAACGATTTCATATACTAAGACGCATGTAACATAGTATATAACATTATAGTTGAAAAGTGAGACTTGACATCGATAGAAGTTTTACATTGATAGAAGTTTGTCGGTTGAGGTAGAATGTCTTGTTCCTTATAAATATATTTATATCAGGCACTATCATGACATCGATACCTATGGCCAAGTCACGATGAGGTTATGATAGATCGAGGAAGATCTTATGAGATTTTTGTCGGAGATGATCCTATCACGTGGAACAATTGTTCTTTGTCATTCTAGATGATCAGTGAAATTCGCTAGACAGCTAAAGTACCATAGGTTGTTTTGAGATCCTAATTATTTGTTCACTATCGATTCGGATTATTTGTTTTCTAAATAATCCGATCGATTGATTAAAAAGGCCTCGTATTTTTTGGCCATTAAAAAGGCCTCATGTGAATTCGAACATGCCTTTTGTACCAGGCCCAATAAGGCCCTTAGCAATAGCAGATCGGCGGCACAACGCCATTTCGCATTATTTTTATTCTCCCAAAACAGATCAATTATGGCAAAGTTGAACAACTGAAAGACTAGCCTACAAAATCAAGCAATCGATCCATATCCCTGCTTTTTCTTCCCCCCCATGTGCAGGCTTCTTTGTTTTCCTTGAGAAAGAAAACTTAACCGCCCTCCTCCTTCCTTTGCTTCCGCCTCCCTTGCATGCAAGCCTCCCCCTCCGCCTCCGCCTCCGCCAGTCAATCCACCGCTGGTCGGCGGTCGCTCAATACCGGTCTCCACCTCCGAGCCACCATCGTCGCCTGCCACCGCCGCCACTGATTCGCTCGAGGGGTTGTGGGAAGAAGAGCGGCAGAAAGTTCCCAGGACGAAAGGCAGGAGAAAGTTAGGGAGAGAGCAGCAAGGGTAGGGTTGTCGTCTGTTGACAGAAGAGCAGGCGAAGGAAAATCCTGTGGAAAAAAGGAATTCCAATCGGCGTCTTCCTTCCTTCCCGGACTAACAACGAGTTGCCGCCGACCACGTTTCCACCGCCGCAGGTACATTTTTGTAAATGCTTTTTAACTATCTGGTACGGTGGATTAGAGTATCTGACGTAGTGTGTTGTTATACTCGTAGGTGTAATTTTCTTACAATGGATCGTGTATCTCAATGGTACCCGTAAGTATTGTTTACCAACTAATCCTTAGACTGTCTACTCCGCTTCCTTTTCGTATGGTCAGACATTAGTAACGATTTTATTTGTAGGGATTTTATGGTTGAGCCTGGTTTCGTTGCAAAGCTGCGGTATGAGGAAGCAGCTTCTATGTCTGAATTTACGGAATCACTCGGTCTTATATTGTTGCAAGAGAATGGTGACGTTGAGGTTATTGAAATAAATTTTTTTTGTCATTCATCATTCTCGCTCTCGTTTGCACTTTTTCTGTTTGTTAATGCTTGTTAATTTTTTTTTGAAAATCCATTTGTTGTTTTAAACACCAGGGCACTTCTTACCTCTTCTCTGGACGTGTCACCAAGTTGAGGACATCATGGTGTGCTGCATCTAGAGTTCATTTGATCCACTTAGTTATTGAGGATGACTATTTCGATGTTGAGGTTGTTTTCCCATCGGCAAACTTACGCAAAATCCTTTCAGATGTAGTAAGTGATGAAGACATGGCCAATGCCGATTTCGTTACCCTTGTCAACTTGCTTGGTGGAAACTCTTATGAGTTTATGGTCACATTGGGTCCTTGGAACCATGGGTATTTTGAGCTGTTATTGGTCAAACTATTCTTTCCTCGTGGAAACTGAATACCATTACAGCAATGTCAATAGAAATCTACTAAATTTTCTTAGTGTCGGCCTTAATGCCATTTCTCTTGTTATCCAAGTGTACTAAGTGTGTGAACACAATGTTATTTTGTACGGGTCCTGCCCTTCTTAATGAATTGTTGCTTCCTTATGGGTTGTTTGTTGCTTCATACTACACTACATGCCACAAACAATCAAAAATTAGTATTCGTGATTCATAAGAAAGAGCGAACTTGAAAATTAATAACAAGAGCGAACTTGAAAATAAAAATACGAAGGTGCTTAAATATAAACATCTATCAATAGGAACGAATGATTGCAAAAAATGTCAAAATATATACATAGCTAGCTAGGATCGTTAGTTTTACAAGCTGAACAATATAGTCCAACGTAGGAAGCAACAATTCTACCACATAGCTTGAAAATAAACATCACACTTCACTACATCTATATAATAATGGCTGGTTTTCATGAACAAAATAAGTCCAGAAGACTTTCAATAAGTGATTAATTGACTTGGGATGCTAGTTTGGTTGCCTTCTGGCCCAATGGTTGCTGCTTTTGGCCCTCAAATGTACACAATATGTAGAGCTCGTTAATCAACTTGGACAAATAGGTTTTTGTTGGTTAAGTGGCAAGCAAATTGTTTCCGTGATTCATATTAATAAGCGTGCACAATTGAACAAAGAATGTTGATTGTAGTCCAGCGGATGGAAGTTTGCAATGCCAATTTATGTCTTGGGTTCGACACCCATCAGAAGCATTTCAGTTTTGGTTTTAAGTTATTACTACTGGGAATAAGCCCGCGCTTCGCTGCGGGATGATTCATATTAATAAGCGTACACAATTGAACAAAGAATGTTGATTGCAGTCCAGCGGATGGCAGTTTGCAAGCCTAATTTTTGGCTTGGGTTCGAAACCCATCAGCAGCATTTCATTTTTGGTTTTAAGTTATTGCAGTTGTACAAGATTTGAAGGCTTCTAATGCCAATGATGCCCTTGTGGGGGCTATCTTACGAGAAGTCATCTTTATGTTGCAAGAATTGCCATTGGTTTTTGTTGCTTTTACTACTAGAGAAGCGAATCGGGCTGCCCATGTTGTGGCACGTAATGCCTTATGCTACTCTGGCTCTTGTAATGTTCGTTTTAATTGTTCTTATTTGCTTTGACTATCATTTCACGAAGAAGCCGTTGTATTGTGGCTCTCTCGTGCTTACCTAGTTAATCCGCAAGGGTTTCTATGACAAAATACAATAAAATAAGCCCGCGCTGCGGGATGTGTTTTATTTTTGGACACCAATTTTCGTCTCAGAATCTGTGTTTTTCCCCTTGCAACTTATTCCATTAAGGACATCTGCATATCAATATTGTCTAACACTGAATATAGGTACATATGCAAAAGTATTTCCCAAAATGTGTCCTAAGCATTCACAATAGATTCACAGTTTGACTGAACTACCTGATTAAGCCAGGTGGTAGTTGTTGCTGCGAAATAGACAGATCAACAAAGATCTACAAAATATGTGCATCATGTTCAGTGAACGGCATGTACATGACAAAAGGCTAGACCAAAAGTGTTGTCAATTATGTCAGGGCTTAGGTAGAAACAGCAAAAGGCGGTCAATCAGTAGCAGTTTTCCTGATTCAAAATGTAGCTGGTCGAAATTGATGTTCAATCGTCGAAAGCACAGTGATCCCAAAGTGTGGCAACCCTGATGTGCGGCACGGTGCTCTGACCTGGGTTTGGCCATGCAATGTACAGTTCTGCTGCGAAGGTCTTCTCGCAGTTTTTCTTGATGATGTCTTTTATTTCATCTTCGTTCAGTTTGAGATACTTTGCCGGCATCATGCAGAGTATTGACAGAGCTGCCTCGTGGTTGAGTACAACATCAGCCTCGGATGATTCAGATTTGCACCTTGCCTCGATTTGGTAATGTAGTCTGGTCATAATAGAAGCTCGTTAGCTTTGTTGAGAATAATGCAAGCGTTCCTTGCCAAAAGTGCAAACCGGTCAATTTAAATATTTAATCTCACCTTGGCGTTTCCCGAGTGGTTCTGCAAATGTCGATTTTGCATTTGACATGAGTGAACTTGATTATGGTTCGGTAGAGGGTCTGAAATATAAAAATTGTTTTTGCCAGGTTAGAGTGCACGGCAATAGCAAGTGAAACATATTTGAATGTTGGGATTTTTCAAAGCATCATAATATACCTCACGATGTTGTGGTATTGAACTCAAGTCTTCTTTTATCTGAGCAAGTGTTGTTCTTGGGGGGCGAGGGTAGCTTAAGTATCCCATCCTTTCAGCTGTTCCATAGATTATGTACTTGATCGGTTTGCGGCATGGCAGAAACCTGAGTTTTGCAAATAGATGTCTATGTTAGGCTAAGTTGTTGCAATGAAAGCATATTTGAAGTGAACAAATTGTCTTAGAGATTGTTAGGAAATCAATACCTGTTCATGACTCTTTCAGTGGTCTCATTGTATGAACTGATAATCAGACGACTGGCTTGTGTCGATTCCAGCTCATATATACCATCATCGTTGCATGCATGGGGCACGGAGACTACCGATGTAACTGTGGTTATCAGCGGGAGGTGCGACTCTACATCTGCTGCTTGTTGGAGGTAACCAGCGACATCGTAGCCACAGTACTTCACAACAGCCTTGTTCCCACTGTTTTGCAAATGCAAACAAAATATAAATTATTCGCTGTCGAAAGTTTTAACGATCTAAGGTACATAGTTTAGTATACCTGTAGTCTTCAATAACCAGATGGAAATCAAGCATGCCATCTTGGAGGGCATTTGGTAATGTGATTCGCCGTACGCAGCCTGTGAAATCTGTAATTGTATAGATGTTATGGGATTTTTAGTGTGTGTTGGTCGTGAAAGTGGTGTACATTGTTTTACCTGCGTGGCAGTAGAAACTTTCAAACTTTGCAGGGACCATTGAGAAATGAGAGTTCAGGAATGAGTTGAGGGGAAACTTAGGATTGTTCTGGTCTTCTTCGATGTTGTCAATCAGTTGGTCAGAGTTCATGAGCAGCCGCAGTTCTCCTGGGACAATGCGTTTGTTCTTACTTGAGGGGATTGTAACGATAATGCTTAGGCGATACAGACGACCAACTTTGATCCTCGCCATCACGTCATCAATGTCCTTTTCATATGCCAGAGCTTCAATAACTCGTTTCTGCGGGATTAGCATGTGTAAAAGAATGTTATAGATAAGCAGCTGGTGTTTTTTTTGCTGGGAAATCGTAAACAAACCTTTTTGTCCATCCAGAGCATGCGCAATGCTGGCGTTTTCCAAACCTCTCCGTCAATGACTTCTGTCCACGTTTTTAGAAGCCGAGCTATCACAGTACGGTTGTTGGTTCCCAACCGCAAACCTCGAAACGTCATCGAAGCACAAATGGGGTCTACAATAGAGACAAGAAACACACTAAGTGGAGTCACCATTTATTGTAAGGTTTTGCGAATCAATCGAATCCAGTACCAATTTAGACCTACAGAAACACAAACATCGAACCTTGGGGATCGGTGGGGTCCTCGTAATCCCGCGAGGCGACTGGGTTATCTCGGCGGAAAACTGCCATAGTTCGTTGGTCCGCTGCGATCGTAGTAATCTTTATTAGAGGAATATGATGTTTTCTACTGAGTGGCGTGCTTAGGACCAGATAGTGACATACCTTGGCGCTAGGGTTTTCACCGTGGTCGAAAGGGGCAGTTTTTACCGCCGATGCCAGCGAAGATCTGGAACGAGGTCTGTGTTGTCGAGGGAGGCAAGAGCAGGGCTTAAGTAAATTGAATGCGGCCTAAAAAAGACAGGCCGGAAGGCTGATTTGGGCCTTCTGGCCCAACGGTTGCTGCTTTTGGCCACAAATGTACATACCTGTTATTCAAAGGTTTCATCTTCGGTTTAAACCAACAGGCAATCTCCAAATACGACTGCCTATACGATACATCTAAATACACAATCCAATGACAAAAATTTCGGCTTGGCTAATTTCTTTGGAGTGACATGATAATACACCATCTACTTGTCAATTTTCCGTTTTATTAATTTCTGTTTACTTTTCAATTGACATCGATAGCCAAAAGTAACCGGCAAACCTTCACGTACCTACTAATGTACTACGCGAAGGACATACTTACAAGCAAAAACCCTGAACCCTGAACCCTGAACCCTAAACCCTAGACCCTAAAACCCTAAACCCCAAACCCTAAACCATGAACCCTGAACCCTAAAACCCTAAACCCTAAACCCCGAACCCTGAAACCTGAACCCTGAAACCTAAACCCTGAACCCTAAACCCTAGACCCTAAAACCCTGAACCCTGAACCCTAAACCCTGAACCCTAGACCCTGAAACCTTAAACCCTAAACCCTAGACCCTAAAACCCTAAACCCTAAACCCTAAAACCCTAAACCCTAAACCCTGAACCCTAGACCCTGAAACCTGAACCCTAAACCCTGAACCCTAAACCCTGAACCCTGAACCCTGAACTCTAAACCCTAAACTCTGAACCCTAAACCCTAAAGCCTAATAAAATCATGTTTGCCTTTTTACCTCTAGAGTGAACTTCTTGTTGTTATCCAACTCCACCAAGCAAACGACCCCTTAGTAATGACTAATTAGGATGAAATGAGTTGTTTGCTAGCTCGAGCCAGAATTTTGATCGAAATGATGAGCCCAAACTCAATAAATGAGTTGTGTCGTGTTCGGATCGTATTAGCTCGTTCATAGAAGAGCCGAGAATGAGTTCGGCTTGGCTCATTAAAATGGACCATGTTTCTTTGGAGTGACATGATAATACACCATCAACTTGTCAATTTTCCGGTTTATCAATTTTTGTTTACTTTTCACTTGACTTCTATAGCCAAAAGTAACCGGCAAACCTTCAATTTTCACTTGACTTCAATTTTCCTGCTCTAGGTCTCTGAGTGGAGTTACGGGTGACGATGGTATTCCAGGCTTTTCCCGGCGGCAGCGGCGGCATGGCAAGGTTGCAATGGCAGATAGGGTTTTGATTTGCCTACTTTGGGCTCTCTGTGTTATGTGTGGCACTTGGGCTTTTCGGGTGGGCCTTTGAATTGCTTATCTGTATTGTTGTTCTCTTCATTTGGGCTTGCCCATACTTTGTACTCCTTCCTGAAACTGATTTCGTAAAAAAAAAAAAGAAAAAAAAAACAATCTTCCACCTGTCTCCAATCGATGGAATCGTCGACTCTCTCTCTCTCTACTCGTCGGTGTTAACACGGAACCGCCATCGCCTCTCTCTCTCTCTCTCTCTCTCTCTCTCTCTCTGATTGACGACATGCAATGATTCAGGTACTATTCAGTTGATGGGGTATCCCACTTGAGCAGATTGGATGTGTCTCAATAAAGTAGCGAGGGAACCAAGGTAGTTAACACGGAACCGCCATCGCCTCTCTCTCTCTCTCTCTCTCTCTGATTGACGACATGCAATGATTCAGGTACTATTCAGTTGATGGGGTATCCCACTTGAGCAGATTGGATGTGTCTCAATAAAGTAGCGAGGGAACCAAGGTAGTTTATCGGGACTGTCATTCCCATTACTGAGAAGTTTAGCAGAACAGTCTTTTCCCATTCCCTCCATTCCCTTTCTCTTTGGGGTATAAATGAACAGAGTCTTTTCCCATTCCCTTTCTCTTTGGGGTATAAATTGATGTGGTTCTCTTTGCCATTCTCATTCTCAAAATCACCCCGCTTCCATCCGTGTCTTCACCTGCAATTCTGCAAATATCGAAGTCGAACCCATCTTCTTCGTGGATCGCCCAATTCAAACCGGGCGACGGGGTCGAGATCAGCTCCCACGACCCCGGGTTCCGCGGTTCCTGGTTCGCCGGCACCGTCGTCCGCCGCGAGGCGAAGAACACCAATCGTTACGTAGTCGAGTACGACCAGCTCTACGAGGACGAATCTGGGGAGAAGCTGCTGCAAGAAACCCTCAATTGGATCCAATTGCGTCCGCCGCCGCCGCCTCCCGAGAAGAAGAAGGTCCAGTTAAAGTTTGGCGACGAAGTGGAGGCTTTCCACAGCGACGGCTGGTGGGAAGGGGCTATTACTGCGGAGCACTCCGGCGGCAAATTCGTGGTGTTCTTCAGAGGCTCAAAGGAGCAGATTGTATTTGAAGAGAAAGATTTGAGGTTGCCTGTTCAGTGGGTTAAAGGGAAGTGGGAGCCGCGATTCGAACAGGTTCAGCGGGAGAAAGAGGTGAGCTAATTCGATTTTATGACTTTTCCTGCTCCGTTGCTTGGTATAACAATTTTAGGGAATTTTGAATCTCGATCTAGTTAGGTTGAGGAAAGTAGAGAATTGGGTGATCAGAGATGGCATTTGTTCTTTTTCACAATGTCTCAACCTCGTTGAATCGCTTCATAAACATGCAGATGTGGCTAAACTCAAATTGTTCCAAGGAAGTGATGAAGTTCACTCAAGGAATGCAAGTCGAGGTGCTAACTGACGAAGACGGTTTGAAAGGTGCTTGGTTTGCTGCAACAATTATTGAACCTTCGGGTGAAGACAAGTACCTTATTGAGTACAAAACCCTGAGGAATGATGATGATACTGAGTTTCTCAGAGAAGACATTCGTGCTTGCAACATAAGGCCTTGTCCGCCGGAGATCATTGTTGTGGATGGATTCAAGGTGATGGATGAAGTAGATGCTTACTACAATGAGGGCTGGTGGGTTGGCGTGATTGCAAAGGTTTTGATCAACTGCAATTACGTGGTTAACTTTATAGAGTATGATGAGAAGATAACGTTCAATCAGGCTGATTTGAGGCCACATCAGGACTGGTTAAACGGCAAATGGGTTGTTCCTTCAGATATGTGAATTTTATGCTCTCAATTCTAAAAACACTACTAGCCTTTGTTCTTGCATGTGGTCTTTCTCTTTCGGTGGTGTCTGTTACCGTTGTGCATCTGATGGTGGGTGTCGGTGGTGGGGTTTGGTGGTGTTTTTTTTTTCCTTGCTTCTTTTTTTTTGGGTCTGTTGTTTTTGGTGGCTCCATGTTCTCTTAGACTAGCCTACAATCCTTCCTGGATTTCGGTCTAAACTCTCTATCACATTCCTATTTTGTAATGAAATCTGTCCGCCACAACTACTTATTTTATTCTTCTTTGCTCAACTCGCAATTGCAATCATGTGGACCTTAAATTTGGAGGCTGATTTGGGCTATAATAAAGATTAAGCCCAACGAAGCAAATTAATGGATAATCTCCAACTTAATGCTAACAAATTAATGACTAATCTTCCAAAAAAATTTGCTAGTTGTTTGTATTATTTGTTTCTTTTACATACCACCCAAGCCATCCAAGTGCACTCCCATGGCAAACCCACGTGGAAAGTAATGAGGCAACTATGTATTTCCACCCCATTTTTCCTCTCATGGTCGGGTATAGACCAAACTAGTAACAAGCTGAGTCACCCTAGTTGACCACCCATGGAGAGTTTCTCCAATGACATGCACGTAGCAAAGGAAGTGATGGTTGACTTACATTTAGTTTCTTTGCTTGACAAACATAAATAAGGCCCTCCAATCTTTCCCTGTAGACACGTTGACATGAGGTGGACGATTACAATCAAAATGAGTTTCTTCAGAAACTCAAACTAGATGAGCAAACACATGAGCTTGGGACCACAACAAAGCATACAAATCCTCCTTCAACATATCTGAACAAACTAGAGAATCCTATCGCATCGTATGTGTCTGACGCATACGAGTCGTTTCCAAGAGTGAACTTCTTGTTGTTATCCTACTCCACCAAGCAAACGGCCCCTTAGTAATGACTAATTAGGATGAAATGAGTTGTTTGCTAGCTCGAGCCAAAATTTTGATCGAAATGATGAGCCAAAACTCAATAAATGAGTTGGGTCGTGTTTGGATCGTATTAGCTCGTTCACAAAAGAGCTGAGCATGAGTTCGGCTTGGGTCATTAAAATGGACCATATTTCTTTGGAGTGACATGTTAATACACCATCTACTTGTCAAATTTCCGGTTTATTAATTTCTGTTTACTTTTCACTTGACTTCTATAGCCAAAAGTAACCGGCAAACGACCCCTTAGTAATGACTAATTAGCGTGAATCTTAGAGCCATTTTTTAATAGTTTCATTCTCTCCTTTCCCATTTTAATTTCTAATCGTATGAAAAGGGAAAAAGAAATTCGAAAAGTGCAGGAGGGAACATTTGAAGCCTCTTTTTTCATTTTTCCGTAAAATTTCCCTCTCTCAACGATTTTAGTTTTCCACCCTATGAAAAAAATAAAAATATTGCCAACCCAACTTTACCTTTCTGACTTCCTTCTCTTCATTTCGTTCTTTCACCTTGCTTGTTCGTCAACCCGCCGGAGTGGAACCAAACCCTTCCCACAATCGTCAATTCGTTCCTTCTCCTTCTCATAATCATATATTGTAATCTCATCCAAAGGTCGGGTTGTCGATTTTAGTTTTGGGTTCTCTTCCCATCGACGGAGGCGCTGCTGCATGCGAGTCCTGATAGAGGTATGTTCTAAATTCTCTGTCCTTTCTCTCATTTGTGTTGGTCTATCACTGATTTGGAGTTTTGACAGAATAGCCTTTGTACCAACGCGGAGTGAAGTTCTCGGGTCCTCAATTGTCCATCGATGAGGATTGTAATCAGATCCAATGAATCAAGCGGTCCATTCAATTTTTTTCGTCTCTACTCTTGATTTGATTGTAGGCTCGATAGTTTTTGTTTCTGACCTCAATTAATTTCCATTGGCAAGCTGTTCGGATTGTAATCAAAGCGTTCAGAGTGGTTTGAGACCTGTGGCTGTGGTTGTTGCTCGGTTTTGCTCTGTGCTCGGTTTTTGACCTCAGGTTCGTTCTTCTGCTTAGTGCTTAGTGTTTAGTTCCAAGCTAGATATTTTTCAATACAGAGTGTTTTTCAACTAGAACACAAAAATAATCTGGACCAGCAAAAGTAGAGGCATACATTGTTGATTGGAAAAGAAGTTTAATGAACCTAAAACATGAACAACCAGGACCAGAAAGTATGAAAATACCCAACCAAACATCATAACGTCCTCCAATCAAAGAACCTAACTCGTCCATAGAGTATCAAACAAATGGCCAGATTCGAAATGTGTCTCCGGTTATTAGAATCCATGCCAATCTTTTCAACTAGCCTTCTTGCTGCTCCTCAGGCCTTCCCTTCTAGTACATTGCTTCTTCTGCAACATTGAATATATAAAGTTTAGTTCCAACGAAAATAATTGTTTCCCAAAAGTATTCTAGACATGCACAATGAACTTCTAATATTACAGTTGGTGGATCAGGGATGTCGGTTGTATCAACATCCGCTTCAGTATCCTCCTCTGATAACTCTGGACAAGTTCTGGCATTATGAGTATCCTTCCCACATTTACTGCAATGTTTTGGTTTTCTGCCAATGTGTGGTGCTTGCTGGTCAGCTCCGTTGTTGGCGACGTTTTCACTATTTGGTTCTTCATTAGTTTCAGTATCAGTAGGTTCTGGTATTGTAGGCCTCACATAATCAGGAGGCTTCTTACAAGTGCTTTTTTTATGAACCAATACGCCACATCTGCTACGCATTCGTTGCTCCCCTTTCTTCCTTTTGTTTTCTTGTCCACCCGAACCTTTGTATTTCAGAGGATGTGGATCCAAAAGTTTCTCTTTTGCCTTTGGTCTATTGATATCTGGGATCTCAGTATCACCTTCGTTCATCATGTCTAGCGATTCACATATGGATGCAATTCCTGTACGAGCAAGGTTTAAGCTTTCGCTTGATTTTGCCCATTTTA
Source organism: Linum tenue (assembly GCA_946122785.1). NCBI lineage: Eukaryota > Viridiplantae > Streptophyta > Magnoliopsida > Malpighiales > Linaceae > Linum > Linum tenue. The sequence continues at coordinate 49,619,322 of CAMGYJ010000002.1, forward strand.
ACCATAACTGGGAGCTGCTTTGTTGAAGAAGCCCATATCTGAAAACCACATTCAATATTATTCTATTAAAACGTCACGAAAAAGTGAAAGCTTATGTTCTAAAACGGGTCAACGCCCTCTGGTACCACCTTAGTATTTAATAAACACATCTGAACTGCTTTCTTAAACACAGTAACACACAATTTCCAGCTTTATACAGTAACTACGAACCTGAATGTGAATAGTCTAGCCTCGTCCATATTGTGTGGTTGTTGTAAGCTATCAAGTGTCTTCGGCTTCTTTGACCACCTTAACTTTACCAACCGTTCTGGAAGTTCCAGCATACCCTCTGCTTTCAGTAGATGAACCATATGAGCGCATGGTATTCCCATATAGTGGTAATAGTTACAACTACACTCCATAGCGAAGGGCTCAATTGTGTATGTGACCTGAAATACCTTTTGTTTACCTAACATTGTCACTCTGTAAATGCGTTGGTTTTCCGATATCTCTGAATCCATCCTTACACAAGCTCCCGACTTTTCAACCTCATCTCTGAATTTGAAAAAGGCTTCTTTTGTGAATAATTTAGACGCACTCTTCTGAAGTGAGACTAATATATTAGACGTTATTGTCCGTTCACGATGGATGGACTCAAAATCAGCTTGTTGCTCCATCTCCCTCATATCCCTAGCCCAACGATCAAAATGAATAAAGAACTCAAGTAGATTATGATTGTTTTCGATATACTTGGTAAGCTGAGAGTTGATTCCTTCACATCTAGACGTTGTTGACAAGCCTGCAAAGAACTTTGAGCGCAAGTATGTATACCCCCATTCAGTTCTTTGGTCAAATAGATGTGAAACCCAATTGTTATGCTGCTGTGAGCACTCCTCGACCATTGTTTTCCACTTCTCTTCAAATACTGAAGGTTCCCAATCAGCTGACACGAAATGTTTCCATTGTGGCAAGAAGTTAGGATAGTCCCTCACTTTTCTGGCAATAGTTTTGTCTATGTGCCAAGCACATAAACGATGTGTCGCATCGGGGAATACTTGCTGAATTGCATTGCGCATGGCTTTATCTCCATCTGTAACAACAGTTTTAGGATCTACATCGACCAACCTTCTCCTCAAGGAATCTAGAACCCATACATAGTTTTCTTCTTTCTCATTTGCCAAAAAATGAACATCCAAATATGCAATTGTTGAAGTGGTGGTTCACACCTAAAAAATAAACAGGTTATTAAAATTACTTCACTAATAAGACAAGAATTACACTGTACCCATAACGCATGGAAGTGATATTGCATTAGGCTCTTTAACGTGTGGTATTAAGTTTCAATGAATAAATTCTTTATACTTTATAGGAATGAAAATATAAGTTACTATGAACCGAAAATAAAAGAATTAGTACCTAAAAAAATGACTAGAGGCATATTGTAGACGTTCTTTTTGTAAGTCGCATCGAAAGCCAATAATTCTCCAAAGCATGCATAATCAGCCACTGAAATACTATCTGCCCAGAACAAGTTAACAAGCCTGTCTTCATCGTCTTTTTTTAGCTCAATTACGAACTGTTCATCCGCACTTAGTTTCGCCTGTAGGTAAGCTAGTGCTGTCGCAGCATCACCATCACTAATCTGTTCCTTCCGATCTTTGTCCACGTAATTATACGCATCTTTCCTCGTGAACCCCATCTTGCTATAGCCTCCTGCCTCTGCAACCGCTAGTGAAACAATCTGTGATGTTTTCATTCCTGCAGCTCTCCGGAAATTGATTGCTGCTTTAACTGCATCAATCAACTGTCGATTCCCTTTCATGTAGTGTCGGTATATTTTTGGAACCGTTACGTGAGAGTGCACGTTATGAAAGGTATCCACAAACCACTTCCCATCTGACTTGTCTAGTCGTACACGAATCCTAGCTTTGCAGTCAAATCTCGTCTCTCCTTTTGGTTCCCTCTTTCGTTCACCCTTTCGGTCGCGCTTTGTTCCTTGACCAGAACATACAAACCGACGCCATATCATGACCTTGTCTTTATCTCGGCCAATATCTTCTTTCCTGACGTCAAAGCCGGTGACCAGCCCATAGTTCCTCCAAAAATCATAGGCTTCTTCAGTGTTAGCTAATCTTAGCTTCTCGATATCTTCTTGCTGTAGAAGTAAGAGATCGGCAAGATCATCATCTTCTACCTCTGAACTTTGGTGAACGTTGTGAATAGTTGAACTGTTACTGTTGTTAATATCTTCATTGTTTTCCACTTCGACGATTTCATCGTCTTCCATGATCGTCGCGCTTGTGATTGTCCAAGCCAACTAACCCTAAGTAGCCAAAGTAGTACTAAGGAACTAGCCTCTCCGCTGGCGCTTCACTATGAAAAACCTAACGGATGTTGTATATAAGCTGTGAAATTAAATCCTTGTTTTTAACAGAACAATTTGGGTCAAAACATCCATGGGCTGGACTGAATTCGTTTGGCCTATTTAAATAAAACTAGTGGGCCTAAATAAACTCCTTGGTTCGCATAACCAAGCCTGTTGTCCCTCAAATGGAGGACACCTACTCCAAAAGCATCAATTGCACCAGGTGGCCCCTCCTTCCATCTGCTTTCGTGGTCTTGTCTTTTCGAACCTTAAAACCCTAAAATGAAGCCCCTAATCGGTTTAGTGAGGTGGATAAATATAGAAGTTCACACGTAACTAGTTAATTCCTTATTAAGTTCATTTAATGAGGTGGATAAATATAGAAGTTCCCACATATAAAAAAACTCTAATTGATATCTCATGGGTTTTCCTAATAGACGAGGTTAAACACCCCTTTGGCGCATCTATTAATATGGCCAAACATCTTGCCCAAAACTCATTCAACTAAAAGTTGCGCAGAGGCCCTTTGGTCAACATTGTGTCTGTAACATTATGGGGAAGGAAGGGTAAGTTCTGCAATCCGCTAATGTGTTTTCTTTAACTTTTTAGTCAGCTATTTCGTTGTATTTGTTCTTATATTCCACTCTCTCGTTGCTTTTTTGTACAATTATATTAGGGAGAAGAACAAGATGACGAGCGGCCAGTCTACTGTACGCCTAACGCGTTCTCTATCCAAGTCTATGGTTCGTCCAGGAGCTTTAACAGTAGGTTATTTATACAAAACTTATTCTGACTTGATTGTTCATTATTGTAGGAATTGGAGAACTATGTATCTCCTGCAAAGAAAACAAGAATGCAAGATGTCATCCCCCCACCTACACCCGACTCGAAGGTGATTGTTCTTGATGCTGAACCAGGTCTGGAACATTATGAGCTAGGTGTGCAAAACAAACCCCTCACGCCTCCACAAAAATTGTCAATAAAGGTATGTAATCCTAGTGATGTACATATGCTTCCTTTTCGCCCACTATTTTCGTTGTTTTCCTTCGTTCCTTTCTCCGCCACTTGTAATCCTAGTGAAAACCTCTTCTTATTTCCTCTATTTGTTCGTTCTCCATGATTGAAGGGTACCACAAGGTTTGAGCTCCCTACAACCGTCAACTACAGTGACGAAGAAGTGAGTTTTGCTCACTATATATTTGCAGAAGACCTTCCTCCTGATGAAGCTTTGGTCAAAACAATGATGAAATCATATACCAGGCAGACATTATGGAGCTTATGCCCCGAGTCAAGCGTTGATGCTGATGTAAGTACTTCTGCGAAAAGCCCCTAGTTGACCTGAACGTGCTTAACGATTTTTAATCATTGGATTTTATTTCTATTGTGTTTTAGGTAATTACAGCGTTAGCATGCCACTTGACCTTGGACGAAGTTAAAAGAGATACTGGTCGTGGAAGAGGAGTGTGCTTTCTGCCGACGGAATTGCAGGTAAGTGTTGCTTTTGCTTTGTAATTCTAATTCAGTTTACACAGGGTTGGTTGTTTATTAAGTAAGATTAGTGTTCAATTATTTAACTTCATTTTCCTACCAGGATATGGTCGTTAATTATGGCATGACATCTGCAAAGGCATTAGAGTTATATGATACAAAATTCCTATTAAAAGCTCATAACTGTAGAAAGGTTATGACTTCTCCACAATTCTTCCTTCTCATTTCTGCTTATTTAGTAGCGGTTTTCACAACATATGTGCGCGTGAATTATGCCTGCCCTTCTGCTTAATTTCTTGAATGAATTATGTCGGAAAACTAATTAGTTAATTGGATTGTTTTCTCGTACCTGTGAAGGTTTGTCTTCCCATGAAAGATATGATGAATGATGAAGGCATCCACTGGTATTTAGCTATAATTTTGATGGACCAGAAACAAGTACACATTCTGGATTCATGCCCATCAAAAGAGCGCCAAAAAATCCGTAGGAATGCAGTTCACACAATGGTATAGTTAAAATTTGTGCCATTGAATACATACTTCAATACACGTGTTTGTAATTCAATTATGTGGCATTATATTTTCCAAAAAAATTTTGTAATTCATAGGTTACTTTTTGAACGTTATAGATTGAATTTCTGAACGACTTGTTCGATGCCTTACACAAGGAAGTTCAATCAACATGTGCACCACCACAGATTAAGGAGTTTTCTTTGACCACTCCTGAAGTTCCTACACAACGACACAAGTAAGAATGTATATTTGGTCATAATTTCACTAGAAAAATAAAATATTTGTGTCTTACGTAATGCATCTTTCTAAACAGGAATGATAGTGGGATCTGGGTTTGTGTGTGGATGATGGGATCAACTTGGGATGATGACTATTATATTTGGGTAAGAAATCACCTACTACCTAGGCCCATTTATTTCTACGAGCACATTAAAAAAACTATGTCAACTATTGTATTAATACGTTATATTTTCTGTCCTTACAGCCATGCAATCATTTGAGAAGAATGCAGGTGGCATTGTACCTAGTCAAAGAGCCTACCAATTACATAAGACACAAGGTGCTCAAGAAAGCAAATCAGAATGCGCCTAGGTTTGAAGCTCAGACACTTGAGTACAAAATAGCTTCCCAAGAGAGGAAAGCAGGTTCCCAGAAGAGGCTAATTCAGGAAAGCAGCTTCCCAGAAGAGGCGAATTCAGGGCTCAAGGATATCTAGTCGCATAGTGTGTTCTGCTAAAACATTTTAGCATTTAGTTTTGTTTCTTCCTTTCCAACGAATGCCCTCTTTATGGTAACGATTTAAGGATATCTAGTCGCATAGTGTGTTCTGCTAAAACATTTTAGCATTTAGTTTTGTTTCTTCCTTTCCAACGAATGCCCTCTTTATGGTAACGATTTAAGGATATCTAGTCGCATAGTGTGTTCTGCTAAAACATTTTAGCATTTAGTTTTGTTTCTTCCTTTCCAACGAATGCCCTCTTTATGGTAACGATTTAAGGACACGTTTATTATTCAGCCGAATAAACACAAGTACACAACCAGAGGCTAGTTTGCCAAACAGAAATGGAACCGCTACAGTAATCTCACATTGCAGACAGATAGCCAAAATAGCAGCAACAGAAACAGCCACCTCTGAGATTCGCATAAAAACTAATAGAGATAAACTGGCCAGATTACTTGCCTCGGGAAACTTATTCCCATCACGTCTTCACGAAGTAACCCATCAAAATTTGTTGGAGTATCGTCCAACAACCAGCCCAATCAAGTGGACCCTTAAACCATTTTTCAATAAAGATGGAAGAACCCGAAACATGATTAAAAGCATCACTAGTGAATAATGTGGCTAAAATTGAATTAGGAACTTATAGTCATTTCTCGTGGTGACTAAAATGAAAGAGGTCACATATCGTCCATTCAAATAATATTTGTCTGAGCTCAACCAAACTTGAGTTGCTCCCCCTATAAATGTAATCACCCTCTTGTTTCTTCATATCTTCTTCAGACAACTTATCAACTGTGCTAAACATGAAACTATCAAGATCGACTTCCTTGTTCCTCGGATCCATTCTTACCTGGAAAAAGAAAACCACCAAACAAGCTCCTCAACAGATCATGTCAAAGACTACTGAAAGAATGGACCAAAAACACACATGATCCTAGAAAGGGACATCTTAAGCACCTAATTCCGATACACATTAACTCGGTTTATCATCAATGCATAAAACCGTCACCACAATTCGTCAAAACCCTTACCTTGTCAAAGTTAACCACGAAGATAGAAGCAGGACTGGGCCTGTCGGGGTCTCTGTTTAGTTCGAACCCCACGGTTTCAGTGTAAGAAAATGTAGGAATAGAATTTTTGAAATACAGACTCCACAGCTGTAGCCTCCGCTTCAAACAACGAGACCTCTCTTCCCAAATCAGTCTACAATACACCTCATCCATATCAGAGATCCATCCAAAATCACAGCATTGTAGTTCGAAAATCAATTTCGGCAATTTCAATTCAAAATCCCTTTCTTACCTCCCTAGCAGATCCTGAAGGAACCATGGCCTCTTTCATTGCCTTCTCCAGTGCAATCATCTCCGCATGCCCAGCTGTTTACACAAGTGAATTACTCATACAAGCAACAATTAGTTTTCATTCAAAGGGATGGGGGTGCTTATGCTTGCACAGCTTGACGCCGAGATTACCTGCGATATTCGGCCAGTTTAGGGTTCAAACAATTGATTGGGAGGAATCATAGGACAGGTGGGAAATATAACAGTCGAGAACGGGAAAACGAAGAAGAATAAGAGGAGGAAACAGAGTGGTTCAATTATCACTGCCATTTTCTAAGACGGCGGGGATGATTTACAGGAGTAGGGAGGAAGAACAGGGTTATTCCCAATTCGAACAGAAAAATGGAGAAGAGAGAAGGTCCAAGGTCGGGATTTGGAGGAGAGGGGTAGGGCTGCGGGTGGGGCAAGGTAGGTGTCCTTTCTCTTAGGGTGGTTGGATTTTGGGTCAATTCAATAACTAAACAGAACCAACCCGATTTGGTTTACAATGGACTAAAATGAAAGAAAAACTAATTCTATGAGTTGATCTGTAATTTTATTTAATATAAATTCCGAAAAAACAAATCATTTAATAAAATTTAATCTCAGCCGTCGAGATCACACGTACGGTCAAGATCACCCAAGGTACGCCATACCCCGGAATTTACCCCGTAATATGTATATATATATATATATATATATATATATATGTCATTGATTGTAGTTTCTTTTTGTTATCTTGGTATAGATGATGTACCGGTCTGAAAAGTTAAGGGGTTTAAGCCTAAAAAAGATTCATTCAAGCCTTCGAAACGACCAATTCTAGTTGCGGAGACTGCAAGGGCTGTAAGTAAGAAGAAGAGAAAAACTAGCAGGCTTGAGGAGGAAAATTTGAAGGTTGTTGAAGAAAGTTTGAGGCTGATGCTGTGATAGTTGTTTAATTTGTTGAATCATAGTTTTCATAGAGGATTATGTGAATGAACGGTTGAAGCTGGTTGAGTTGTTGAACCTATTTTGTTATTTCATATTTGTTTTGGTTTTCATGTCCTTTCTTTCACATCTTACTACTTAACACAATCATAATAGAAGTTTCATGTCCTTTCTTTCACATCTTCATCTTGTTCTTCATATTGCAGTACTTTGTTGAAGCTTTCATGATCATGTCTCGTTCAAGATTGTCTGCATCAAGAATGATGTCCAACATCAGGCACTCTTTTTCTTCATTTATCATATCAATCCTCTTCCAATCATTGGTCAGGACACTGTTGTACTTATCTTGCCAGTGTCTCATCCACCTAATGATGTACATCCCACATGACTTGAAGTCTGGTTGTGTAACCTTTTTGAGGTTGAAGCAGATAAACCTCTCCCACTTTACTGTCTTGTGTGCAAACTTAGCTTACCGATTCGTGGACCGGAAGCGGGAGCGAGATCGTGAGAGCGTTTATTCATGAAGAATTGTAAGTTCAGAGCGCCGGTGGAGCGTTAATATTATATTATTTAATTAAAATATTATTTAAACAATATCATACATTCAGAAAAATGAGACCAACTGAAAATCCTACGTCAAATAAGAAGCATCCCAATTCAATGGTTAATGCCTTTAATTACCTATAAGTAAAAGATGAAACCAAACTAAAGACTAGCTAAGCACAGTCCATGGAAATTTTTCGGATAAGAAAACAAGGCCTAACTAAGGGTACCGATTGAGCCCAGGTTGGCTGTCTCAAAATTGCAAACCCTAAACGATCTACTGCCATCTAAATTCAAGCCGCCGACTGCTCTCTTCTTCTTCTTCTTCTCTCTCATGTCACTTCAAAGTTGCCGACCGCTCTCTTCTTCCTCATGTCACCAATACCCTCATCTCGCGACCCCTTTCTACACACACTCTTTCCCATCGACGAATCCCCCATTTCTCCCTGCAACCTTCCGATCTTCAAAACCCGGACGAGCTTCCAACATGCAGTGTGTGAAATCCTTGATCTATACTGCAATTTCTTGTTCCGACAAGAAGTCATCCAACCAAATTTCAAAATCTCTTCCAATTAATTGATTCTCTTCTAAATGCAGAGACTTCGACATCTTTTCGGCTTACTCCATCAACCAGCCAACGATCCCATGCCCTTCAGCAAACCGGTTGTCTTCACCATGGGCTCTTTCTCTTATGCTATGTTCCTCTTAATTAAATTGACGATTTTTTTTGGAAATTCGCGCTCCAACCAATAAAAGATCGCGAATTTTATACGAATTTGCTCAAATTCGCGTTTTGCCGCTCCAAAGCGGGAGCGTCGACCCCTGTTGAGCGAATTGTGTGACCTAAGTGCAAACTGTGTCTTCATGTAGTTGATTGCGTACTGGACAACCCTCTCTGCCATTTTTTTGTAGTTTTTTTCAATACTTTTGTGACGGAGACTGTCGAGCACTTCAAACCTTTCTCCTTTGACGTTCACACAAATCATGATGTAGTGTTTGTTATCACAGTAAGGGAAGAACCACTGCAAAAGAATTTATAACTGATTAGAAGAAGTTTACATGGTAAGCACTAAAAGTATATCTTGCCACATGCTATGATATAATATTGTGTTGAGATACTTACAAAGTTACATTCTGTGAAGCTGAGGTTTTTTGCCCATTCTTTGATGTCCAAGTCCACTTTGTTGTAGTAATCGTCTGGAGTTCGTGGAGGATTGTCACTATGAATGTCCAGTAGGCAGTCACCCTGAAAGTCGTGGTTGTTATTTTTTGCTTTATATATGGGTTTTTAAGAACTATTGACAGAATATCGGTGGGTTTACTTACTGCCAAAGATCCAACGAAGAACCACCTTTCGAATTTTCCTTTTTTTGCTTCATTACTGTTCATTCGATCTCCATACCAGTCGATGACATCAGCTGTGATTTCACAGGCAATGTCAATCGACTGTAATGACTCCCTTTTCAGTAAGAATGTTGCATCATTCCTCCTAAACATTATCTCTTCACTGTATAAAAGCACATCACAACGGGACTTATGGTTTACTCCATTTTGTAACATCAAACCATAGCTTACCACAACAAACCGTAGCTTACCACATCCTACCATATGGTAATAAACCAAAACAAAACAGGACTTGTGGATTACTCCATTTTATAACATTAAACCATAGATATATCTAATCTTACCATATGGTAATAAACCAAAACACAATAGGAGTTATGGTTTACTCCATTCTATAACATAAACCATATCTTACCATATGGTATTAAACCAAAACAAAACAGGACTTGTGGATTACTCCATTTTATAACATCTTACCATATGGTAATAAACCAAAATACAATAGGACTTATATTTTACTCCATTCTACCATATCTTACCATATGGTAACAAACTAGATCACAACAGTATTTATGGTTTCCTCATTTTTGTAACATCGTATAACATCATGTAATTGTGATATTCTACTTATCAGATATTCTGGATTACCATAGAATACATTTGAAGTTTTAAGATGATGACTTACCTGTTGACAACTTTCTTGTTTTTGCATCTTATGTACTCCAGGATGTTGCTGAACAGGTCATCAGGTGTTGTCATTGTTGCAATTGGTACCACATTCATGACACCATCCTTTATTTCAACTGGTGCACTTTGTGATTGTGGAGCAATTTGATTTTACAGTTGGTGTATTCAGGTCCTCGAGGTAAGCATTTATGCATTCATGTACTTCCTTGAGATTCTCTTGACTACTTGTGTATAGATTTGACCATGCTATATGATTCCTTTTGTGACTGGGTGCTTTGTGGCATTGTTGGTGGCGTTGTTCTTCTTGCCTTCTTTTCATTTCCAGTCACATTCTTCACCAGGATTCTTCTTTTGCGAGGCTCTTCTGGTTGATTGGTTATCGTGGTGGTAGTCAACTTTACTGTTGTTGTTGTTGGTGGTGGTGTTTGATGGTTGAGAGGGCTGAGATCGAAGGATGGAATGTCGTCTTCCCCCTTGTCAGTTTAGTCTTCTTAGTAGCCTTGGTTGGCAGTTTCAGAGTCTCTTCTCGAACAACATCATTTGACTGTGTTTTCTTGCTATCACTTTCTGCAGCCTTTTTTTGCAGATTGACCCTGTTTCTCTTGTTGTGGTGTTTCCTTATGAAGATCCATTGGAGCTGCTGTTTCTCTAGCTCCTTCTTCTCATGTTTCTTTAGCAGGTGTCTTTTCTAGAACTCCTTTTGGGGTGTTTTCCTGATCCGGAACTTCTTGAACAGATTGTACTGGTGCTTCTGTTGCAACTGTCACCAGTGGAACTCCTTCTTGGTTGCTTTCCATATTCACACCTTTTGGAGCAGATTTTGGTTGTTCTTCTCTTTCAGCTGGTTTTTCTAGAACTTCTTTGGTGGTTCCTTGGCTTGAAGTTTCTGGAACAAATTTTGACGATACATCTACTTCAATACCAGAATCATCTTGCTCCTTTTCTTTTGGCTTTGGTGTTGGTGCAGCAAGATTGACTGTAGTTGGTTGTGAATCATCTTCTTGTTGTGTTCCCTCCTTGTTCCTTATTTGCTTCTTGTCTAGCTTTGCCTCTTTGAATATTGTCTTCAGGGTTTTATCCAAAGTGGCATTGATTTCTTCATCGTTCTCTTCTTCATCATCTTCACACTCACTGTCTCTTCCTACAACCTCATTGTCAGATTTTTCTCCTTCCGTGGGCTGAACATATTCATCAAAGCTTTCTTTCTGAAGATTCTCTTTGTGTTTGAGCAGCTTATCAAGTTGTGTGTTGTACTGCTCTTTGATTGCTTTCATCATTGCCTTCATCGATGCTTCAACCAGTTTGATTGCATTCTCAGCCTGCATAATGGGATTTTAGTTTTGTAAGATACCATGGTGGTAATGTGTGTATGGTGTATAATTAGTTACCATGGTGGTAATACATGGTATTGGCAATTATTATCATTATGTTACAATTTATTAGCATGAATTGGACAACTGGAATATATATAATTTGTACTTACTTGGTTGATTGTTTTGATATTCTTCAAATTAAAGTTTAGTGAGGATGACTAGTCTAGAGTTTTGGTTCTTTATCTTTTTGGTCATTGATGGACTGGCTCATTCTCATGATCCTCATCAGTTGTATCATCAGCCTCGTCAACAACATTGTTGGCAAGATTTTCTAGCTGGGTCAACTCTTCTCCATTGTAGTGTCTCTTGATGTTCTCAAAGTTGCTTTGGAAATTGAGATCATCATAGTAGCTTACTGTTGAGGTTCGAAGCTTTCTTGAGAAGGTCATTTCCTTTAGTTTGTATATGAAGCATACCTTTTTTGTAGTGGTTGGCAATGCAGATATTTGTATAAGTTTTTTCGAAGACGACCATTTGTATATAAAATATATGAGTAATAAGGTTGAAATGGCCGAAGGAATGGAGACTTACTGTAAGAAGTGAAGATCTGCATTGGCGTAATGGTTTGCTGATTTCAATCCTTCATTCATGTGTTTGAAGAATTATTTGCACCAGTTGTAGCTGATGAAATGGTTGAGTTCTTCAGCCTTCAAATACTCAAGCATGTTGAGTTCAGCAGTAGGGGTTGAAGTTGAACACTGCAAGCCTCCGGTGACCAGCAGAAAGAATAATTGTAACCATTTCTTAGTGTTTGTAGTTGTAGGAAGATCTTTTTCTATCTGACTGAGCTTTACCCTTGGAGTTGTTCCTGGCCCGTCTACTTCTAGCAGGGTTTCTATTGCATAATCTCCCGCGTCGTCCCAAGAAATTTTGGGAGGTACAACTTCCCTTTTCCCCATTGGCAGACCATATACTCTATGAAAGTCGATTGCTAATATTTTCATGTAGGTCCCGTCAGGTAGCTTGAACGATTCTGTCATTGGATTGTATTTGTTCATTGTGAACAATTTAAAATGTGAGTTTATCTTTTTCTGCTTGATTGATGTTAAGCCTGCTAGGCCTAATATTTCAAGTTTCTCTTTCTGCTCATTTGTAAATGTTCTTGCAATTGCAGCTACTCTGGTCGGGCTGCACCTTGTGCGAAATTTTTTTCTTTCTTTCACCATAGTGTACCGGAATGTAGAAAACAAGAATAGTCTATTAGGAAGCTTTTTACCATAATATACCATATGGTACCATAATGGTATCCTACCATACCAAATCATACCATACGGTAATAAACCATATCACAACAGGATGTTTGGTTTACTGCATTTTATAACATCAAACCATAGATTTATCACATCTTACCATATGATAATAAACCAAAAAACAATAAGACTTATTGTATTCTCCATTCTATAACATCAAACCATAGTTTACCACAAATTAGCATATGGTATTAAACCAAAAAGACAACATGGCTTATGGTTTTTCCAATTTATAACATCAAACTATAGATTATCACATCTTACCATATGGTAACAAAGCAAAACACAACAGGACTTATGGTTGACTATATTCTATAACATCAAACATAGTTTACCACATCTTACCATATGGTTTAAACCAAAACACAACAAGACTTATGGTTTCTTCCGTTTTATAACATTAAATCATAGATTATCACATTTTACCATATGGTAACAAAGTAAAACACAACAGGACTTGTGGTTTCTTCAATTTTATACCATTAAACCATAGATTATCACATCTTTCCATATGGTAACAAAGTAAAACACAACAAGTGTTATGGTTTACTCCATTTTATAACATCAAACTATAGCTTACCACATCTTGCCATATGGTAACAGTATGCAATATATAGCATAGCACAGTACAAGTAATGTTTTACCGCATTACAAATCTTAATACCATATGGTAACGATTCAACACCAGTTCAGCAATGTATGGTAACGATTTGGTAATGTAGCAAGTTTACTTCAATTTTCACATGAAGAGTGACTCAAATACTGTTTGTATTGTTTTGTGGAGGGATTTTGAAGAAATAAACGAGGTTTTACCTTGATTTTTTCTGCGAAAACGATTTTTGAGCCTCGTTGAAGTTGGAAACCCTGATTTTTCCGACGAAGAAGCGAGAATAGTGTATCCTTGAATGATTCTTCAAAAACCTAGCGAAAATCCTTCGAGTTTGAAGTTTCTTCTGTGTTTTCTAAATTTTTTGGTGCAATTTTGGTGAGAGAATTGAGGATCAGGATGAAGATTCAAGAGTTAGACAACAGAGCGAAATAGAACTATCGCGTGAAAGGTGAGAGAAAGACGGAGAGAAGGCGGGACGGTTCAATGTCACTTCTTCTTTTCAAATTGTCAAAGTCGTATGATTACTATTTTCCCCCTCGTGTATTTACTTTGCATGATCTGACGTTCACAAGAAGATGCGATGAACGGTGGATGGCGCGGTTACTGATGGTTACTGATGATCTGGTTAATGAGGTGATCTGGTCCCGTAAACATCATATGTGTTGAAATGGAATTTGCAAGACAAACATAATGGAATCCGGTTAGAGAAAAGGGCACTTTTATTTGTTTTTTAAACATTTCTTTTACCCATGGCTCTAAAAAGCGAGTCTCCTAGGCGCTAGGCATGCAAAAGGAAAACATCTCACCGTGACCATAAGTAGTGGAGATGCATCTCGAAAGCGTTGTTAGCCCCGACGACTCCTAGTCAACAATAAATCCATGCCTCAGAACGTGTCACAATGTCTCTTTTCCGCATCTTAATATGCTACTAGATTAGAGGGAAATCAATATCGTCCTCCCTTTTTCTTCTTCCCTTTCCGAGTGTCGCTAGCTGCTAGGCTAGAGTTAGAGACGATCATCTTTAGAATAACTTCTTCTTTCGTTTTTACGCTTTTACGTCTCAATGAGCTCTGTTATTTTGGCGCTTCTTCTTACTATTTCATTTCTCCACACTATAGGTTTATAATGTACCATGTGTTGTTAATTGACTAGGGGTTTACAAATGAGAGGTAGACACGACGATATTGATTAATAAGTTTGTGATTTTAGGAAAGTATGAGATAGTTTGATACTTTTACGTCCGAACGCTTAGGCACGCCTAGGCGACACATAGGCTTGTTAGGAGCTAGCCAGAGCTTCAATGGTCGCTTTACGCCGAGAGCTTTCTTGAACCTTGTTTTTACCTTTGTAAACAATATATATATAGTTTAGTTTAGCGCACGTTTTACCATACTTCAAGCGAGTTTCACAATTTAGATGATAAATTAATCAAGGTTTGAGACATAATATTATATTAACCACTAATGATAAACCCTTTGTCCTGATTCTCTAAACTCAAACCTTAATATCATTTTAATAAAAAATAATAACTGACGATTCTGATTAATGAACATGAGTTATATGTTAGATATTTGATGGAAAAGGATGCACTGCCACACGACCCTTACCAACTTATATTAATTAGTTCGCACGATTAATTGATTTACACGTTTTTATTATTTTGGACATTTTGCTTTTACTTGCAGTTCATATCTTAACAGCCAACGAACCGTTTGGAAAGTGAAAAAAACATAGAGCTTTATTTTGACGTACTTAATGCTTGTTATCATTCGGTCGATCGGTGACCGGAATTAAGCCCGTCAACCAAGGTTGTAAAACTGGTTTATGTCGGTGTGCCGATTTTACAAGTGGAATGGTTCTATCGTGGTAGAACCAGTTTCGTGCCGGTTATACCGGTTTATGTCCATTTTATAAAAATTTCTCGATATAAATTAAATAAACCATCTCAAGAAAATATATCAAAGTACATTCATATATCTAAAGGAAGACGACCTTGGATTAGGAGCGTCGCCGGGAGGAAGAGGCGCGCGAGCATACTTGGTGGCGAGGCAAATTCGCAGTCTGCCTGCTGCATCGGAATGGGTCGATGGGATTGGAGCCCACCTGCTGAAAGTGAAACCCTGATTTGCATTTTCTATTTTCACAAAACGACGTCGAGTTTGCTGAAGATGCCGACATTTTCCATTATGGTTGAACCACCGGCATTCTGGGATTTGATCGGTATTGACTGCAGGGTCATGATGGTAGTATTCCAACCGGTTTCATGATCGTCACCGGTTGAACCTGATTCAACCGGCCGGCATACCATTGGCATGACAACCATGCCGTCAACTCTTCACCGGCGCAAAATTCGTCGCACCTTGAACTTCGCCGAGCTGATTCGAGCAAGCTATTTGGACCGAGATGAGCTCTTAAGTGGGTTGAGCCCACATTCTAGAAGTTAATAAATGACTTATAGCCCACGTTAACAAATAGTTACACAATTTTTTTAGGGCTGATACCACTACAACACCTGAACTATGACGAAAATGCCACTTGTACCCTATTCTTTTCAATATTCCATTCATGTCATGAACTATTATATTTTGTGTCATTTGTGTCCTGCCAATTAGTTGACTGTTAAAGATAACAGTTGACCAAACAATGGTCAACTTAACATTGACTTTGCTGACATGGCAATGCCAAGTCATTGAGATTGAAAATTGAAAAAACTTTAAATTCAAGAATATTAGTAAATAATATTCTAAAACCCAAAAGTAAAAAAAAAACTCCATTGATTTCGTCGATTGTCTCTCTCCTCTCTGCTTGGTACTTTCCCGTTGACTCCTACCGTCGTTTGGTCATATCCAGAGAAGACTGATGTCGCAGTCGGGGCTGGATTTCGTCGATCGTCTCTCTCCACCCTAAGAAGACTGATGTGGCGGATCTTTGAAGGAACACTTGGGGAAGTCAGATATGTCGCTGCCTTGTTCCTCCAACGCCGGCGATACCTCACATTTCCTCTACCTCCAATCGAAATCCCACCACATCGACAAAACCCATTTTCGGCGGAATTTAAAGGGTTGATTGGAGAAAGGCGAGGTATCAAATAGAGAAACATCGCAGATCTGACGATGGAGAAATACAAGCTTTTCCTCCTCCTAATGCGATACAGCGAGAGAGAAGCTTGCAGAGCTTGGATTGGATTTCGATTGCCGAGCTTGGATTGGATTTTGAATCCATCTTTTGAATCCACCTACATCTGATTGACGATTAATGCTAGTCTGAGAGAGGGGAAAACATGATCCATCACACCAAGATGGGAGAGAAGTGGAGGGAATGATCTGGTGATGCTCAGGTCGGAGAGAAGCATAGTAAAGAAGGGAATAATTGACGGTGGCTGCCTCCCCGACAATCGATCGACGGGCGAAATCTACCAAGGGTCCACACGTAAGGGAGGTAGCCACTTGTGTAGTCGCCAGTCGATTCATGGGGGAGAAGGGAAGTGATCGGAGAGAACGAGAATCCTATTCGGGAAACCCTCGTAACTCAACAGTAGAGGGAGTCGGGAACCAGCTCCGGCAGTAGCAGTGGGGAAGACGGAAGTCGTCATCAATATATTTTTATTTTTTTATTTTGTAAATTTGATAATGAAAATTCCACGTCAATGCCGACTGGATTTTCTGTTAAATACTAACGGTCAACGCTGGTCAACATTAATGGAATAATAGTTCATGACAGAAATGAAATATTGAATAGTTTAGGACACAAGTGGCATTTCTTCGATAGTTTGAGTGTTGTAGTGGTATTAGCTTTTTTTTAAGAGTAAACGCTTTCATCCGTGGGGGTGGGTAGCTAGTTGGTCCTTTTCCAAGTTTTTGGTTTCTTTCTCTCACACGAGCAATTGTCTTCGTGGGACCAAATAGCATGCTATATATCCAAAAGTGTTAGTACCCTAACAGTAGATACAACCGGATATACTACTCTATATACTTCTCGATCAACTGCTATAGGTGCTTGCTCAGGCGTCACCCTTGCTAGGCGTTGATCAGTATCACAAGGCTGAATCGGCGGGGATACGATATAGGGTGGTGAAAGAAGCAATCCATAGAAAGATTTGGCGCCGCTCATTAAATTCTGTGGTTAATGATATTTGTAAATCAGTGGTTCCTGTTTGGAGAAGAATCAATCAATAACTGATAGCTAATAGCATAAAAACAGATCCAAGCAGGGCAGAGCCAGGTGCTCTTATTTTACAACGGTAGGGACGATTGCTTCCATTACTGACCAGAAAGAAGCTGGTACGGAAAAACCTTCTGTATAAAGTTCGAAATGGTGAATTGAGGTAGAGTAGACCGATGATCCTCTGGTAACAATAATAATAAGAGCATTATAATAAAATAATCCTACAACAATCTTCGGCCTACCCGCTCCGCTACACAGTGTTCATTCAATGCGAAACACTGCCCCTAATCTAAAATCTGAAACAACTTCAAAATCATCCCAGCTTTATCCCGCCGCTCTCTCCTCCGACAACCACTACCAGCGACGAATTATGTCGCCGTTCCGGGGGGCTATCTTAATCGACGACAACACCATCGCGCCTACTCCAAATCGATAATTCCACTCCATCGCAGCAACCAGTAGCAAAAGCAGAGAGCCTACGAAGTTAATGCCGCCGGAGGAGACCGGAGCAGAAGCTCAACTTTGAGGCGTTACTGACCCGTAGCAGTATAACCGAAAACCGGAAATTAGTCACGACATGGGACTAATTTCCATCTTGCTAAGAAACTCTTCATTGTTCATATAAACAAAGAAACTGTTCATCATTCAGTTCAATTAGATTGGTACACGCAAAAAATACGCCAATTCCTTTACTATTTCTCAATTTCACTTGGAGTCAAATTTTCATCAGTATGAATCAAAGGAATGGTGGGTGGTGGATTTGGGGGTGATGGGATTGGCCCAATCTCTATCTCGTTTCCATCTTGGGTTTTTATTTTGCCCAAAAGTTGTTGTTAGTTCGACAAATTGAGTGATATGGAAGGAGGAGCTCAGCCAAAGAAGGGATGAGTATGAGATCTGGAACTAGTGACGGCAATGGGGCGGGCGTGCGGGGTGGGTACCTTAATATCAATGTCCTGCCCCACGCTACTATGGTCGGGGCGGGTAATACCTATGCGGGTACCAAATAGGGCAGGTCGACTCACTCTTACATGTTATTTGAAAATAATGTGCGCAAAATTTTAATTTTTATGATAAAATGAAGAGAAAAACACTTTATGAATGAAAACTAGTGATAATATAATGGGTAATTGAGTCTAACTTATTGAAAGATCAAGTCTATCTAATTGAAAAAGGGAAAAATAGGAGGAATATGAATAGATACTATAAGAAATCGCGATTGAATGGATGCAGAACGGGGTCGGGACAAGACAGGACGGGTCAGAAGTAGATACACTGCGGGTCGGGTAATACCTGATGGGGTGGGTTGAGATTGTCATCCCTATCTGGAACCAAAGGTTGCTTCTTTTGATTTTAGAGATTTGTACCCGAATCAATAAACTAAAAATATAATAAAAAGAAATTCAATTTGTATTTTGAGAGTTGTGGATTGATTTCTCATCTTTCTGGCATGTTTCACAGAGATTGTGGTAGGTTTTGTGAGGATTTAGTATGTTTTTATAAATTTATGGATTACTTCATGGGAATTCTGGTCTACGTTAGGAAACTTGTGGTCTACTTAAATAAACTTATGGTTTGCTTTATGGGTCTTGTGGCATGCGTTAGTAAATTTGTGGTGTGGTGTGACTTGTGATTTGTTCAAAAGAGTTGTGGTTTGTGATATAGTTTTTTAATTTGTGGTCTGGATTTTTCCTTCCTCACCCCTAGGGATGGCAATGGGTTTGGAAAACTCAAACTCAACCAAATTTATTGAGTATCTGTGGGTACATGAGTATCCATGGATTTTGTGATAAAATTTTTTATAATAACAGCTCCTATCAAAATAAAAGTTAAACATCAATTTCTCCATACAAATTATCCATACATAAAATACCAATCTAGAAAATTAAAACAAATCACAAATTATCCATACAAATTGTAAATGAGATTGGGAGAAATTAGAATTAGGACAGGATTTGGAGAGAGTAGGCGACGAAATAAGTGTAGGCAGGTATCCATGGGTCGGGTATCCCTAAATCCAAACTCAACCCGGTGAAAGTGTAACGGGTTTAAATTCAAATCCGGCCCGAAAATCGTCAAGCGTTGACCGGGCTGGTCGGGTAGGGTACCCGTAGGTTTGGGTTTTGTTGCCATCCCTACTCACCCATTTCTCATTTAATTGCACAACACACGTGAGTTTCCTCTCTTCCCCTTCCCATTCTTCAGTGTTTTCATAATACCAAGCGTGTTCCTCGTTCATTTCCCCTTCATTAATTGTGGTCAATTCATTTAAATTAAAAAATCATCAAAACGAAATGGTCTTATTTGCTGGAACTAGTGTTAGCATCATTCTAACAAAAAAAGTGCTAGCACCCTAACATTTTGTTGTCTTCATGTGGCCTTGACGTGACATTTTTTGTCTCGTCCGTTTGATTGTAGATGACAAAAATAATTATACTTGTGAATCTTTGATACGATTTGGATCTAATTAGATGAGATAAAACATGTTTTTGAAAGATTTTTAATGGCAATGTATAAAATATAAATTCAAATATCTAGATATGATTTTCTCACTATTTAATTTGAATTAATTTGTTTATACATATGTACTAGTTTTGACCCGGTCCGTTGGTCATATTACTTTAATTTACTAATTATGGAACGGAGGAGAGAGCTAGAGCAGAAAAATATTTATTTGGGTCGAACCCACAATTTGAATCTATTTGAGTCCATATAATTATACCTATAAAGAAATATCGACCATCTAACTATTCGCATTAAACCAATTCACACTTTCATTATCGGTGTTTCCACATTAATGTTTGTTATACAAAAAAAAATTGCAAAAATTACATTCGAGTTGATATTAATTTTTTTTTGTAGCCAATGTAATATGTCTAATTTAGACTCAAACTAAATAGTCGTTTATTGGTATGACCTTCAAGTGATATTATAAAATATGATTTGACTGGTAATTAATTGGGTTTGGGAAGGATGTTTTTTTGCAATTCATAGCGGAGGGAATTGTTTAGGCCACATTTGACATTAGTTGTTCATTCACCACCACATCCAACGCTAAGATATCACTTTCCCATAAGACTTTTTAATTTACTGCGAAATGAGATGATCTAAATTCCTTCAGTTTTGGGTTTCAAAATAGTAAATTTGCAATCACTTATTTACATAGTTTACATCTCCTACTTTTAAATGTGTGAGATTTAAAGTTTCTTTATCTATATTTCATAGCAAATTATGAACCTGTAAACATTGGCAGAGGTGAGTGAACAACTAAAGATCACAATGATTGTAACTTTAGTGGTATGGAGGTATATTTGAGCTCATACATCAATTAACTGCATCTCATCTTTCATTGAAAACTAAGTGAAATTTAGGAAGTCATTCATTGTTATATAAAACTATTTGAGTAAAATATGTTTAAAAACTGAAATTGCATGCATTAGTAAATAATAGAGTTCCAAATATATATATATATATATGCCTACGTTCACACTAATAAATTAATTATTTATAATTAAAGTTATATCTAATAATTATAACTACATGTACACTCATTAATTAATTATGTGGTACACTTTAGTCCCACAATAACATCCTTTTTTACAACTGAGAGTCCCACAATAACTTTCACCATTTGCTATATTTAAACAAATCATTTACGTATGCATTAAATGATTGAGAGAGAGCATCCATATCTTACGGTGCGGCTATGCTCTGTACTTCCTTCTTCAACATGAAATCCTTGGTTCTACTATGCTCTGTATTCTGTAATGTCTTCTTTTACTCTTTCATGTCGAAGAAAAAAAAAATTCTTTGTATTTGTAACTCAATTTGACCATCCCTGGAAAATTTCGATGGATTGAGATTTGAGAAAGTATGATGGTACGACCTTCGATTGATGGCGGGTGAATTCCCTTCTTTGTTTTGTACTTTGGTTCTCGGGTTTCATTATCAAATCCGGGAGAAAGGAAATCCGGCTTCTATTTATGCAAAGGAAGAACACGACGGGAATCAATTTCCTAGGCCGATCAAGTTTTGAATTTCATTGTATTTAGATTACCCTATTTCACCATGTTTCTTAATCAAGCCCAAGTGATTAAATGGATCTCTTTTTGTTGATTGGTGCCTTACTTTGGTAATCATCGATCCAGGGCGGAAGAGTTAATGTGTCTAATCGATTTCAATCTACCATTCTACAACTGTCCGGTCAAAGCTTCGTGACCCGTCTGTTTCCTGGTGCATGATCTCCGCCAGTTCTGTGAACGTCGGGTCTCGTCATCCCTCTTTGGGCAGTAGATCGAGGTTGAGTCCATCCAGCATCACCATTCATTGGCATATTCATGTTGTTGGGATCATCTTCAGGTTACTGGCTTTCAGTGGTCTATAATATTATATTGGATATTCATATGGTTGATTTAAGCAGTACATAATTATTTGGGACTAAATGGTATAGAAAATTGAATGAATAAGTGTAGTTGTAATTATAATTTTTTATGATTGACTTATAATTAATTAATAATTAATTAAAAGATTTAACAAATGTGAACACAGGTGTACAGTGTACGCCAGCTGTACGTTAGCCTGAACCATATATATATATATATACATATATACATATATATATATATATATGTATGTATGTGGTAATGACTGGTGTACGTCAGCCATATACTATATGTCAGGTGATCTAGCCTTTAGATGTACTTAGATGAGCTCCGGCCGATCTCAACGGTCAATTTTTTTTTCATTAAATCAAACTTCGAGGTGGGGTTTAGAAAATCGGTGCCTGGGATTTATCCATAAGAGGTTAGGGTATAGTATCATACCCCAAACTTGATTTAATTCATGGTCTAGATAGAGATATCTCACTAGTAGTACCTGACGTATAGTATACGTCTGACGTACGCCAGTCTGACCCATGTTTATGTATGTATATATAATAGAGGAGTATATTATACATATAACTCATTAAAAATATATAACAAATTTGTTCATTCTAATTTGTTATGACCAAGGTTGTCACTCAATTTCACCAATGAGTCATTTAAGCAAGTGGGTTTAGGATTAATGGATGAATTGGATTAACCTGGTTAAACCTAGCTTTACCCAGGTGCATGAAAATTTTATTGATTTCACATGTATTATGTTTAGATATTTATGAAATTTCTATGATAAATTTAGATACAATGGCGATTTAATATAACTTATTCGTTGTAATTGAGTTTCATTTTTATACATTTCTCTCACTTGGAACTGATGCTTTAAAATGACGCTTTAATTCTAAATCTCTTCCCTCTTTCTTTTTATCTTTTTCCATTTCATTTTCTAGTTTTTTCATTTCTTCTTTTCATTGCATATCATATTCCATTCTCAATGTTCTTACTCTTCTTCTCCAATTCGATTTCATGTATATATACAAATGAGAACATTGGTCTTTGTTAATCACACCAAGTCTCAATTCAAATATATGTTCGTCTAATCTTGTGGCTTATTCTTTTTTTGAGATGTGGTTGATTGGCGATGTGACCTTGCTGCTTGAAGGAAAATGGAATTGACTACTTAGGAATTGTGTTGGCTTTTGAGATGATTGTGACTTGTATTGTTGCTGCCGATACTAAAGGAGGAAAAGATATTATGGGATAACCGAACATGGGTGGTTGATGAATGTTGTTGCATGAGTCTTTGATAAGGAAAAGGACGACATGTCAACAGAGCTAGTGATTAGATTTGTTGAAAATGATGTCGGTTTGAAGTGACTCAGTGGTTAGATGAGTTATTTGAATCATCTCGGTTTCCTAATTCAACTGGTTTTCTTAGTTTGACCAAGTTTGGGTTGATAACCAATTGGGCCTCCAACATCCTAAAAAATACTCGGGTTTGGGCAAAACTGTTTTGCCCAACCATGTCAAACTCGGGTTGACAATCAGGCTTATGATTCTTGTCTTTTTGGAAAATACATTGGTTCAAATTCCAATACTTGTTTATTTTCTACAAAAAAAAATAAGTTTAATAATTGTGAAGGCAAATATATCATTCATAATTTTGCTCTCGTTGTAGGAATTTGAAACGGAAAATACTTTCTCATTCCAGTCTTAAATATTGTATTGTGTTTAGATGTAGACATATGTCATTGCCCTAGAAATCATTAACATGTCAAAAAATGGTGATATAATTAAGCTCAATCTCGTACAATGATCATTGGATGTAATCATGCCAGATTAGGAACATGTTCAAAGTTTTGCAGTTAACCCGACTAAAACGTTAAAAAAACCAGTCCCATATAGTCTACATAAGGATATGATTTCTTCATAGTTAATTCTAAAAATTAATAGTAATTTAAAATTTTGACATTGGTTCGACCTATTTAATACTCTAATTTTATATGCAATATTCAACCAAGTGATATATGGGTTACAATTTTAAAGTTATCCTCTGTTTATAATATACATTGAAATATAAACTAAGTACTAAAATACAATTAAAATAATAAAAAATATGAAAGTCGAAGTATCAAATCACTAAATAAGTCTTATGAGAGATTTAGTTGCTAGCTAACCGCTGAAAAGGTCTTCTGATTTTTGAGATTTTAGGTTTGTGTATGTTTTTCTTTTAAAAGATACAACAAATATATGTAGTGTGATTAGTTGTAGCCCTTCCCTTTCTTAAAAGTAGTCATGGTTCAAATCCCCATATGTATATTTCTTTATGAATAAATAAGAAAGAAAGAAGTAGTTGTGAAGACAAAAAATGTCTTTCCTACTTTCACTCTCGATGCAGAAAATTTGAATGGAGCAATGGGTTTTGGCTTTCACCTTTAATAATATGTGTTGATATGTATTTTGTTTAAAATAATCATTATTTTTTTCAACATACTTATATTTATATTATATATATATTTTAAATGAAATTTTGTTGTTTTTAACTGATTGCATTCATTATTGTTATTTTTTCACTAATATAATGTCAAAATACGTATAATTGTTAACATGGTTGGTTGACGTTGTAAAGAGAAATTATCTATAAATAACCATAAATAGGTAACAACTGATTCTTGTATGAGGGTGAAAATCAGTATCAGTGAAACCGATATTAGTTTCATTAGGATTATGACTTATGAATACACACTATCCCCTATTTAGCCGACCTAACATCCAACAGGCCCTCTGGGAAACTATACCATTGTCGATCGACAACTTTGCAATAATTATTGTGGCTTAATTAATAGTAAACCCTCTGATCGCAGATTATGGCTACTAATGATGACACCGGGTGCTTCTGGGTGAGCCTGAAGTATGAACACCTCCCCAGGTTTTGCTACCACTGTGGGAGGGTGGGACATTCGTTACGTGCCTGTACCTTCGAGCCACCGACTCGCAAGGAAAAATTCGGCCTCCATATGTCGACTAAGAATTTAGGTATGCGAATCTATGAGACGGATGATCACAACCCATCCTTCCAAAGAGGAGCTAAGTCGGTCTGGGTCAATAGGGATTATCGCGAGAAAATGAACAATAAGAAGGGCCATGGTGGAAATCAATTTGGCCCGGGAGGTACAATTCCTGCCCAGACCCTCGCTCCCTAGACCCGCCCCAACCAATTTAAAGTGTCGGCTGCCAATTCTCCGAGAGGTGGAATATTGAATCACCTAGTGAGCCCACGTGGGTTCAAAATTGCGAGGTCGCCGAAGACGCCTAGTCTTGGATGACTCGAATGATGATACTGCCCTGCCAGTTCATCCCATGCACCCAACAAAGGGAACAGATACTGCTCGTGATGGGAATAAGAAGTGGTGTCGTTTGGTGAAACTAGGACAGGGTGACTCCATGGCAGAGCTAAAGAAGAAGCCCTCGGCTTCGAATTACCAGTTGGCCGCTTTTTCGTCTCGCCCTTGCTCTGATGCTGGGACCAATCACAAAGCTAAGGGTCAGAGCCGTACTAGTAAGGGCAAGGGTAGCCGCACTAAGAAAGGAGATAAGGCTGCTGTGATTCCAGAGCAGGCGAACTCTCTTTCTCCTACAAGGGTGAAGGAGCAATAGTCGGTTGACTTGTCCATCAAGAACACGGCAAAGTTAGCATCAGTGGACTCGCCGTCAGAAGATGATGATGACCGCTTTGTGATTAAGTGTAGAGCCCCCCTGCTGACATTGGTCAAAAGTTCAATTCTGGCCAGGTTAGGCAGGTGGTCGCAGCTTTTGAGGCGGGTATGATCATTAATGAGGAGAAGGAGATTCTGGAAGAAGCGAAAGGGGAAATGATTATGAAATTGAATGAGTATGGCTCTAATTTGGAGGAGACGGCTACAGGATCCCGTACACGATCTTTCCTAGAGATGGATGGGGAATTGGAATGCAATCCCACCCCCAAGAAACAATTTGTGGAAGAACCAACTAAGAATGAAAAGGTGGAGGAAGCCAGCCTTGAGTGGCCCCAGTCAGATAAATGAGGCTACTGCCTGGAATGTGAGAGGAATTGGACCATCCCTTACGTTCCCAACTGCTGTGGGTCTAGTTCGTTCTAATAAACCAGACCTTGCCTTATTTTCAGAAACAAGATCGTGCCGGAGAGTTGTCTCCCGTAGGTTGTGGGGTTTACGTTTTGAGTCTGCTCATTGTTTTTTTGTTGATGCTATTAATGGTTCTGGAGGTCTTGTAGTAGCGTGGTCCCCTGAAGTTGATGCTTCAGTTTTATTTCAGTCGAATTTTTTCATTTATACCAGGATTAATGAGAATGGTTCTTCGTACGTTGCGATCTGTGTGTATTTGAGTTGTAATGTGGCTATGTGAGTGACACAATTCACTCATTTGCACGAAATTTGTGAGGGTCTCGATTCTCCCTTTGTAATCATTGGTGATTTCAATGCTACCCTTAACGAAAATGAGAAAGATGGAGGGAATCCATGGAATGCCTCCCAATCTTTGGATCTCCATACCCTCATTCAAAATTTAGGGCTACATGACCCCGGTTTCCAGGGTGAGCCTTTCACCTGGACAAACAAAAGGATGGGGTTGGCGTGTATTCGTGCGAGGCTTGATAGGGCTCTGTGTTCCCAAGGTTGGATTGATCGATTTCCAGAAACCCTTGTCAAGCACTTCACTGATCAAAGTTCTAACCATCGGGCTTTGCTTCTTTCGGATAAACCCTATGTCCGTAGGTGCCGCCCACTGCTTCGTTTTGATGCTAGATTGGCGGATAATCCGGAAGTCAAGGTGATGGTGGAATATGTTTGGAAGGACACCATTCATGGTACGCCAATGTTTCAATTATGGTAACTTTTAGAAAAACTTCGGCACTTGCTTTACGATTGGAGCAGAGCGGGTACCACCAATTTCCTGCGTAATATTCATACCTTGCAACTTGAGATTGATCGGGTCAAATCCATTCATCCTATTGATTGGCAACAGGTGAATGGACTTGAATCAGAGTTAAACAAACAATGGGAAGCGGAGGAGATTTACTAGCAACAGAAGTCTCGCGTCCGTTGGTTGAAGAAAGGGGATAAAAATTTTTCCTACTTCCACAAAGTCACGAGGGCCCGACGTAAGCAGAATTTTGTGGCTGGTCTGTATAACGAGGAAGGGGATTGGATTATAGAGGAACCTGGGAAGGCTGATATTGCCACCAACTTCTATCGTACCCTCTTCGCCTCGGAAAGTCAGGTGACGAACATGAATGAGAAAGTGGGTGAGTTGCCCATTGATCACTGTGTTACCCCAAAAATGAAGGCTAAGTTGATTGCTGAGGTTCTCCCAAAGGAAATTCGGAGCACTGTTTTCTTTATGGGCTCTAAGCATGCGCCTAGATCGGATGGATTCACGGGTAAATTTTTCAAGGCCTTCAGGGGGATCGTGGGCGATTCCGTTATCAAGGCTGTCAGGTCGTTTTTTGAAACTAGTAGGCTGCTACGGAGTTTCAATCATACCTGGTTGACGCTAATTCCAAAGGTGGATAAGGTAGAGTCGATACGTCAGCTTCGTCCTATCAGCCTTTTCCAGTTAGTGTATAAGGTGATCACCAAAATTATGGCGGAAAGGCTACCTAGAATTCTTCCACAGATCGTTTCAGAAGGGCAGAATGCTTTTATACGCGAACGTCAGATTGTGGAAAACATTCTCCTCGGACATGAGCTCATGCATTATTTGAAAATCAAAACTCGTGGCAAAAAGGGATACATGGCTCTAAAGGTTGACATGGAAAAAGCCTATGATAGAGTCGAATGGTCTTTCCTTCTTACGGTTTTGAAAAAAATGGGTTTTAGCTCTGTCTGGCGAGGATGGATTCAGGAGTGTCTGCAATCGACCACCTTCTCGGTTCTAATGAATGGCACCACGTATGGATTCTTTTCCCCGTCCCGGGGACTACGACAAGGCGATCCTCTCTCACCCTTTCTGTTTGTAATCTGCACAGAGGGGTTTGCGGCAATGCTAAGAAAAACTATATCGGATGGGAAGTTACAGGGAGTTAAGGTGGCTCCCAGGGTACCTCGTATCTCTCATTTGTTCTTTGCGGATGATTCTTATATATTTCTTAGAGGATCCCTTCAAGAATGTGAGAACTTGATCGAGGTGCTAAATGAATATGAGGAACTTAGTGGCCAAAAGGTGAACCTGGAGAAGTCTGCAGTATGCTTTAGCAAAAACATTGCTGTTGCAGACCAGGAATTCTTGGCTGAGATCCTTGGTGTCGGGGCGGTGGGAGTCCAGGATAAGTACTTAGGCCTCCCAATGCTGATAGCCCGATCCAAATTGGATACTTTTCGCTAACTAGAGGAGAAATTATTGGCCAGGCTGCAAAGGTGGAAGCGTAGGACACTGTCTTGGGCGGCGAAGGAGACATTGAATAAGGCAGTGGCTTTAGCCTTACCTTTGCATGTCATGTCTTGTTTTAAATAAACCTTGTCCCTTTGTCGCCTTCTAGATAAGCATGTAGCCCGATTTTGGTGGGGGAGTCGAGGCAGGTCGGTCAAAGATCCGCTGGATTTCTTGGAGGAATATGTGCAAGAGCAAGCATGAAGGGGGAATGGGGTTTCGCCGGTTTGAGCATTTCAATCAGGCATTGTTAGCGAAAATTGGCTGGTGTATCCTCAATGAGCCTAATTCCCTCATTGCTCAAGTATATAAAGGGAAATACTTCCCCAATGGGTCTTTTCTCACGGCGACAGCTCGCTCCCGTCCTTCGTGGGGATGGCAAAGTATCATTTTTGGACGCCAATTGTTGAAAACTGGTCTTCGGTGGCAGATTGGCAATGGCCAGAAGGCCCCTTTAATCTCCTCCAGCTGGATACCTCAGCACCATCCCCTCCCCCTGTGTATAATCCTTGCGTGATCTCGGAGGGGTAGGTTCTGAAGGTAGCAGAGGTTATTCAGCCAGGGGAAGGGAAGTGGTGCGATCTCAAGCTAAGCCAGTGGTTCAATCCTCAGATATGTCGAGACATTCGGGCCATCCCATTGCCTCGTCAGAATATTGAGGATAAACTAATTTGGCATGGTACTTCAGATGGGGTTTTTACTGTTAAATCGGCTTACCATTTGGAGGTCAATTTGGATCGACAAAAAGGAAGATGGAGAGCTCAGGCTAGCTGGATGGATAATGCTAGTTGGATCCGCTTATGGGATGCCAATATTCCCCCAAAACTAA
The DNA here is from genome assembly GCA_946122785.1 of Linum tenue. Lineage (NCBI taxonomy): Eukaryota > Viridiplantae > Streptophyta > Magnoliopsida > Malpighiales > Linaceae > Linum > Linum tenue. The sequence continues at coordinate 49,648,239 of CAMGYJ010000002.1, forward strand.
AGGTGTTTGCCTGGCAGATCCTCCATAGAATTCTACCTACTACGGAGGCCCTGATTGAGAAGAAAGTTGTAGTTTTACCTAGATGCTAGTTTGTTGGGCAGCTTCAGAGACTCTAGAACATATGTTTTTGGACTGTCCGGTTGCTTGTGCCCTTTGGGATCATTATGGGCTTGCTAACCTTGGAGAAGGGTTGCCTCGTCATACCTTCTCCCTCTTTCTGAAGAAATTATTGGCTTTGATTCATCAGCCAATTTTGATCATGTCGGTTGTTGCCGTCCTATGGCGGATATGGCGATCTCGAAACTGGGTTGTCTTTGACGGCAAGCAGTTTGGGATCCCCACTTTGATGCGGCAATATAACCAACAGGTCCAGGAATGGGTTAATCTTCCGGTGGATAGGGTCCTTCCTGTTCCTCGCTCCCCCTCTCCTCCCTCGAACCCAACTGGATTGAATTCTGTGATTTGTATGTGGGATGGGGCGCTTAGAAGTGGATCTCATTCGGCAGGTGGGATGGTCCTCATGACGACAGCAAGAGAGATTCTTTTGGCGAAGGGGGTCCAATTCCCGGAGGTGGATGACCCTATGATGATTGTGATGCTTGTTCTCCGAGAGGCTATTGAGTGGTGCATGGATACTGGCTTCACTGCAGTTAGGTTCGAAGGTGATGCCCAGGTTATCATAGAGAAGATCCTCAGGAGGGACACAAGGGATAATCGAGTGGGGTCGATCCTTGAAGAAGTTGTCTAGTCCTTTGACTTGAATTTGGGCTTCATTGTACGATTTGTAGGACGGCGTAATAATAGGGTAGCTCATTTGGTGGCTAGGAAGACCCTTTCTTTGTACCCGACTATGAGTCGTTTATTTGATTTTCAAGTCTGGCTGAATTCCAGGATGTAGCTATCTTTTTGTTCAATCAATATATGATTATCTTTTGTAAAAAAAAAAAAAAAAATAGTAAACCCTTTGGTTACGTGCTTTCCTTTCAGTAACTTACGGTTGCAATTGAGTCAGTAATTAGCATTCGCACTCTTCAGCTTGGATAGAATTCAGAGATTTCATCCCATAAGAGACTATGAGGTTTCCAAAATGATCAGATATCCAAATCTTCATTAAAGTCTAACCTTTCAACTTGTCCGAGTGGCTATGATGTCGCTAATAACAAGTACAATCATTTGTCAGGTAGCCTTCGGCAAGAGGCATGAATAAGAAGGAATTCAGAGAAGTAGAGTTCAGTTATTGATGAATGAAACTCAAAGCCATGTTAACGATCGAGCTTCTTTTCTCCGACCATATATTTCTCTTTATTGAGTTTCATAGATAGATGGACTTTCTAGTTGGATCAACTCATTGACAAGAATTTCCAAGGAATTTGATGGCTTCTATGAGGGATGATTATAGGAGCGGATAGCATATATTTTTTTTTTATATAACCTCTTCCGACAATTCATGTTATTGGGACCAACTGGTTCTTTACATGGTATCAGAGCCTTCTGTAACAGGGAGATCTTGTATTCGAATTTCACTGACCTCATTTATGAAGCACATGGTATTCTCGTATTCAAGATCCGTGCAAACGAAAACCCTTATGAGTTGACTAGCTTTCGTTTGAGGAGATGTTATGTTTATTATTATGTTTGGTTTATCTACTATTCGTGAAAAGTAACTAGTTTTTCCAAATTAATTTCAATGGCTTATATCTCTTTCATTTTAAGTTGTAGTTTTTTTTTTTTTTGCACCGATTCGGATTAATTGTGCTCTTCAAAATGACATCCACTTTGATATGTTTTGGAACGAAAAAATTGAGTCATTTATTACTAATCTATAACATATGATATAGCTTGCTAGTACATAAGATTATACCACATGTATGATAGTGTATCATTGTGGTATGAACAATGTTGGGTATATCACCAATTAACACCATCTACCAGGGTGGTATATTTGGTCCTGAAACGTTTTCCTCATAAATTTCTAGATCAAATAGATCATGATACACTCGTTCCTTCTGGATAGATTTTTTCAAAATTAGAGTTAAAAATGAAGGTGGAACCAAGGTGGTAACGACTCGTATGAGTGGTATGAAATTTTTTGTCTCGATATATATTGAAAATGAATATCATTTTTATATATCACGACGAACTTGTTCCATCTGTGTACAATGTTTTTAAATTCAAGTTAAAACAAGGCAAAATACACTTATATAGCCATAACTTTCACGTTTGTGACAAATATAGTCATAATTATCCGAAAACACAAAATAGCCAATTTCGTCCATTTTGTTAACGACGTCAGTTGACGTTATGACTGGACTAAAGAAAGAAGCTGAGTTGGTGATTGATTTACCCCACCAACCGACGTGGATTATAGAGAAAAAAATAAAAAACATAAAATTTAATTAATCTACTTTTTTATTTTTCTCTCCACTCTCTCATCTTTCCTCTCCCGTCACAAAGATGTTTCCCCTCTCTTCTCAATTGCTCTTCCATTTTCCATCAGATAGTAAAATCGTACGATCTGTGTTGGTGAGGGACGGCGCTTCGATTGTTGGAAGGGACGGAAGCGGGCTTAATTTAACAGCAGCGCAGATGGGGAAACCGACATTGGGGATATGGGTTGGTGACAAATCGATGGAGGAGGTGCAGCAGATATGAAGGCTGCAACGGCAAGGTCCGATGACGACGACAGTGGCGGTAGGGGTTAGCGATGTTCCGTTCTCGTTTCTCGGCCACATTTTCTCCGTCCAGATCCAGCAACAGCAACAAGACGTTGATCGTCGCCATCACAATGTCGCCACCACCGCCGACAACTCAGATCTGAAGGCTGCAACGGCAAGGTCCGATGACGAAGACAGCGACGACGGGGGTTAGCGGTGCTTCGTTCTTGTTTCTCGGCCACATTTTCTACGTCCAGATCCAGCAGCAACAAGACGTCGACTATCGCCATCACGATCCCGCCAGCGCCGCCGACAACTCATCCACCCTTGCTGCTGGCAGATTCAAACAAAGAAGAAGCGCCCACCATTGCAGTCGTTGCTGAAGAAGACCCACTCCGGCTCAAGACTGACTCAAACTTCTCGTCTCGTCTGATTCCAGTATGATAATGGCAGCCCCAAACATATGGGTTATTCAATGTGGGGGGATTTGGATGAACAGGAGAGATGGGTTTTAAATTATTATTGGTCCAGTGAAAACTTTGTGTGCAGAAGTCGAGATTATGATGGAGAGATTCGCAAAGATGGGTTTTTTTCTTCTATTTTTTTCGATCAGCTACTGTGTTCGGCGAGCTATGGAGGCTGGAGGCCTTGAGCCACTGGCGACGCAAAAGAAATCAATGTGGCAGAGAGAATTATTTTTTATTATTTTATTGAAATATGACATGGCATCTACATGGCAAGTGTGTTTGAGTTGTCGCTACGTGTGCGATGATTTGGCATCCTAATCAGCCTAACGTTAACTTAACTGACGGAGTCTCTAACACCGTTAAAGTTTCTAACGGAAATGGCTAGATTTGTCACACTAACATCCAATATTTTAGGCTGTTTTGTGTTTTCCGATAGTTATGGTTATATTTGTAAAACGTGAAAGTTATGACTATAACGGTGTATTTTGCCCTAAAACAAAGAAGATAACAACCAATAAAAAAAGTATGTAAAATAAAAAAAAACTCCTTAATTTCACCTCTTAGATCGTGTCCCACTAAAAATCAAGGACCCAAACGTGGTTATGCAAGCTAGGGTTATTGACCCTATCTTAGATGGATGATTGCTAATTAAACACCTTTATCCAAATATAGCAAAGCAAGAGCAAGAGGACATTATGAATGTTTTGCTTCAAATTTTGAAGGACCAATCATCTAAAGTCCAACTCTCACTTGACCACATAAAAGCACTTCTCATGGCAATTGGTAACCTCATCCGATATCGTCTGTTGCTTTTCATTTTCATTTCAAGGGAAGATAGTTCAATTGGATAGTACTGAATTTGACGAAAGCAAATGAATCTTTCCGAAGTAGGGATGACAAATGGGTCACAAAGTTTGGGTAGGGCTGGTAATCGGTCGGTATCCGGTATACCGGATACCGAATAGTCGGTATTCGGTATATCGGATATCATTGTGTGCCCACCGAATACCGATACCGAATGTTATCCGGTATACCGAATACCGAATAGTCGGTATCCGGTATACCGAATACCGAATAGTCGGTATCCGGTATTAATACCAGTATACCGAATACCGGTTAATGCATTGAGTTATGTTTTCGAGCCGGTATACCGACTTAATACCGATACCGAGTGGGCTGATTTGGGCTTTTTGTTCTTTTTATTTTTATGAATGTTGTTTAATTAAATGATGTAAATAATTTTGTTTGTTTATTTATTATTACTATATTGTATTGCTATCATCTAGCAAGTTTTATTAATCAACAATTCACTATTAGTTGTATTGCTATCATCATCACTATTAATGTCAACTACATTCTAATTTCTACACAAGTAGTTAGTAGATAAATATAGCATTACTACTACATAAGTACATAGTCTCAAACATGAAATAGATCACAAATTCCATCATCTAACAATCAACAATTCAACATAGTCTCAGTCTCACAACATAAGTTACACTTACAAGTTCCAACTTAAAATAAAATTCTCCAACATAAAGATAGCATAAGTACACCACTAAGATTGACCACTAGCTCCTCCATCGCTAATATGGCGCGAACCGCCAACATCGGCACAACCTTGCTTCTTCAAAGTGTTGAGAAGAACATCATTATCATCCTCCTCTTCATCCTCCTCTTCATCCTCCGCTTCATCCTCCGCTTCATCCTCTTCGTCTTCTTCTTCTTCTTCTTCTTCTTTTTCTTCTTCTCCATCACCATCCTCCTCCTCAACCACAATGGGTATATTACTTGGCATATCACCTACACTTTCCATTCGAGCTTCAAAGGTACTAGTGACTAAATTTAAGGGGAAAAAACAAATTGTTAGAATTCATCAATTATCTTGGAAATAAAGTGAGTGAATAACTAAAAACAAATAAGAACTATTACCTCTTTCATAATCAATCTGTTCTTGATCTTCTTCTTTATCATCAACTTGGCCTGAATTCTTACCACATTCATACCGTATCCAATCTTCGGCACAAATCAAGGCCTCTACAATGTTAGAGTTCAAAGAAGACCTAAACGGACTAAGCACTCTACCTCCACAACTGAAAGCAGACTCTGAGGCAACTGAGGAGATTGGAACTGCCAGGATATCCCTAACCATCTCTGAAAGGACGGGATATCTAACACTGTTCCGAGACCACCACTTCAAAATGTTGAACTTCTTATCATATGAATATATGATCAAACTCAAGCATAAACAATTTGATTCTTTACATAAATCACGGCATCACTAAGTCATCTAATTCACACATGCTACTTCTTACTTACATGCTACTTGATGACTGATGCTGCTTTTCTAATTATTCGTGTTTGATTGTTGAGACTTGAGAGTTGCCTGCTGTTATACCCTCGAGAAAGAGCTTATTACCTTCGCCTATTCACCAAAATCAACAAAACAAAGTTAGCAAATCACTTGAGTATATATAGAAAACAGAATGCAGATTGCTTATACTTCACGAGCAAACAAAATGAAACAATTTCGCTTTTTGATCTTTCTTTCCTTCTTTTTCCTCTGTTTTACCACTATGCAATGACACCTCTTGGATCTAACTCAAAAGGAGGGAACTACTGAAACCAAACAAACCATTCTTCTTCTTCTCCTCCTCCTCTGTAAATGCCCAAAAAATTGGAAAGATTTCTTGGTACCCGAAGCTTTGCTACTGTAAACTTGTTCTGGCTGTCTTTTTGTCTATCTGTCTGTACACTCTGCCATTACCAACATCACAGGACATGTCCCTGACCCATTTTCCGAAGAAACCAAGTTCCAAACCAAAGCTTTCATCTTTACATTCATTCAGTTAGGGGAGGGAATCATCATCAATGGTGGCTGGAAAATGAGAATCATTAACTGAGAATGGGGAGGAAATGGGCCTTTAATTACCAGCAAATACTCTCTGCCCTCGAGAAGAGAAGAGGAAGACAGACCCGAGTTAGGGGAGTCGGGAACTGCTGCTGGCCTGCTGCCCCTGCCTGCTGGGCGATGGCGAACACAGACGACGCTCGGCGCTGCTGCTGGCGAAGGGGAACACAGACGACGCGTGGACTGGTGGTGGAGCACGGCGTCGCGGCAAGCTGGCTGCCAGCGCTGGGTGCAGAGCTCGCCGCCTTCCCGCTTCGGACCTTCGGCGGCCGGCGCAGGGTGCAGGGGCTCGCCGCTGGCCGCTGGGTTTCGACTGGGGGCGGCTGGTTTCGAACGTCGACTGAGGAGGCTGGAGGCGGATGGAGTGGAGTGGAGGCTGTCTTGGAGAAGAAAAGCGACAGACGAGGACTGGAGGCTGGAGGGCGGGCCGCGGGGATCAGATGCAATTTCGTTTCAATTAGGGTTCCCCTTCCCCAATTCCACTACGCTGCGTTTTCCTCTTTTTTTTTTTTTTTTTTGTAATTCGGCATTCGGTATACCGATTTACCGTCGGTATATAACCAATCGGTATTCGGTATACCGTTTGTCCGAAAATGGCAGCCGAATACCGATACCGCCGGTATTCGGTATACCGAATACCGATTGTAATCGGTTCGATACCCGGTTATACCGAATACCGGTTACCGAATACCAGCCCTAAGTTTGGGTATTGCCCAAACCAAATTTGTTACGGGTGAAATTAAGCTTGGATAATTTTGCCTATGGAACATTCAATACCCCAAATTATAGTTTGGATCTAAATTGGATCCAAAGTTCAAAAGAAAATGGGTACCTCACTATAATTGAAACATGAAAACACCTATATTAAGCGATCGTTTGTTTCATGGATTTGAAAAAAAGGAAGGTTTTAGTATAACTTGGGTTTTGAAAATCATGGATATGTGAGGGTTTGGAGACTGGAGTACATTATAGATTTGAGAAAGACCATTGTTTGTTTGATAGATTTCATGGTGGATTTGTTAAATAGGATCCAATTGATATCCAACTCATACCCAAAATAATTAAAAATATATATGGATTCATTTGAGTTTGATACCTATATGGATTATGACATTTGGATCAAAATACCCAATGAATCTACCCATTGCCATCATATATGGTCTTCTTCTTGGCATAATTGCCGTAATTGGTACTAGGGCTAGCTATTTGGTTCGAGTTTTTTGGGTTTAACCGAAATCGGAACGTATAACCCGGATCGGGACAGGATAGCAAACAGTCAAATCCAATCTTTGGGCCTAGATTTGAGGTAAAAAACCGTTTGGGAGCAGACCGAAAATCGGATAAAAACCAGATAAGAGAGCCCAACACCCAAAATTTAACATTCTCGCCCTTTCAGGCCTTAGGCCACTCAAATCCCCCTCTGAACACTCAAATCTCCACAAGTTTAATCTAAAATCAAGACCGAATTGGGATCGGACCGGTTCAAGACCGAACTGTATCCAATCCAATTTTTATCCTTATATTCTCGAAAATACCGAACCGAAACCGAATTAATTCGGGCCAATATAACCGAACCGGACCGTATAACCACTACTAATTTCCATCTTCTTTTTTTTCTTTTCCTTTTCCATTACTGCCACTGCCGGCCTCGTCATATAATGCATGCAGTTGCCACTGTTTCCCCAAAACGAAACATACTTTCTTCTTGGGCGATATTTCCATTTTGGCTTGTACATACATGCTATAATTAAGCTTTTGTAAAATGATGCAGACAGCAATCAGAGATACCGTTATATATAAGACTGTTTTCGCAACCCGAATAAAATGTCGACTGATCAGTTGGAACTTGGAAGTCACTTTTAGAACCTTACCAAAGGGAATCTCTTACCATTAACTAGTCAAGAATGTGACAGTATGGAATGAATCTTTGTGTATGATTCCAATTTATTTGTATCGTCTTCTCTTTGTCTGAATTGCCATCTTTGAATTTTTATCTTCATATATTTTTTTTTTACTATTCACAAATCATTATTATAAAATGGGAGCAGCACAAACAAAAGTATATAAACCATTAGTGAGTTGTCGAGATATAATTTGGGTCACCACTCCCTTAGTTATTTCAAAGCTAAATCTATTTTTTCTTTATATATTAATTTTTTTCTTCTTCAGAGAGATTCTATAAAATCTGTGGATATTAAATCTCTCATAATCAGAGAGATTCTATATCTTGATTCGTGAGATTGTTTTTTCTCCTAGTTTTCTCTTACTTCTATTTATTTATCACATGAACTATATCTATCAACAAAGTTTTTAACATTTCTTGAACCACTCTAATTTTTTTATTAAGGATACAAATTTTATTTAATATAAAATTAATTTTTTTTTCAATTGAATGTTAACAATCACAGTTACCAAAATAACACTTTGAATAATTAATATGAGTCCTAAACAATAACTAAAACCAACTCAAATCATACAACTAAGAGTAATTAACAACTAGAGGAGACCTGGCCTGGCTTCGCAACGGCCGAGGTGCAATTTTCTGCTATTTTTTGCCGGCCGTCAATTTGAGTTTGTCTGTGGAATATATGATATTATTGTTTGGTTTGAAAAATGTTGCACCTCTTGCATCCAAAAAATAGTGGTTACTAATTGTTGTGCGATCTGGTCATGTTTTGTTGCTATCATGGTTGTCATGTTGATAGCATGATTCAACCGTTGTCGGTCATGAAACTGGCATAAACATAATCAGTATAACTGGCATGATCGATTTAAGATTTCAAAATAAAATGATATCATTTTCGTGAATTTACTAAATGTAAAAATAATTTATTCCTTATTTTGTGAATTTAAATGTTAATTATTTGTGTTATTTGAAATGTTACATTTTATTATTTAAATATGAATATGAATTGTTAGTAATTTTTCTCCATATATGTTTTATATACGATAAAATTAATTTGATGCACAAACTTATTATACTACCGGTTAGATCATTCCATTTTTAACTTTTCCAATTTGTTGTTTTTTACACAACCTCATCGAATGACACTAAATCAGGCGAAAGCTTATTTGCTCAAATGATCTATTTGCTCCAATAAATTAATCATTCTAAATGGAAGGTTTATGTACTTCTATATGCTACATATCCCATCCATAGGATGCAGGGATGCTAAAATCCAGTTACTTCATGGGATTTTTTTTTTTTTTGTTAACCTGAGGTAGGGAGTGATTTTTTACTATGATTTTAATATTCTACCCGATTCTTATATCGGTATGAGTATGGAAAATCCAAATTAATTCGGATAAGATAATATATATACACTATCCGACTCCGACCCGTTGCAAAATATCAGTAGTGTAAAATATCATAATTTTTGTTCTCCATCACTTTAGGCACGTGTTGTTGGGCTTGAGAGCCATGCCCGTTACCAAAGAAATATAACAGTAGTGCAAAATAGCATATTTCTAATGCAACAATAATCCATATTTAACTTTCATAAGTGCACTGTCATTTCTAAATTAGAACCCACATGTCATGTTCACCTTTCTCTTATGCAACAGTACAAAAATTATATCTATCTGGGCAAAATTTGGCTGCTGGCTGGGTTGCAGCCCATCGCTGTTACCCATTGACGTGGAGCCATGTGATTGGTGAAAATATGTTAATTAATTATTACATGGATGTTGGATTTGGACCGAATGAAAAGTTATATTGGATGAGTTTTTTTTTTGGACGGGACACTGACGGAAGAGCTTGCCGACGTCAAATTATTAACCTTCCTTATGTTTTATTTTATTAATATTTTTAATTAATTTTTATTAATTAAAGGGGAAATTATTAAAAAGATATTTCTCCTTTATGTTGAGTTACTCTATGTCATAGTTAGTAAAATACGATACGGGAAAGTTAAATATAAAATACGTACGGGTATTTTTCTTCATCCCTAAACCAATGTTACATTTAATAGTACATTAATATTCATAATTATATAAAATTAATTATTTTAAAAATAAATATATATATGTATATATATAAATAATCAGAAAGTTAATAATTTAGTTTATTAAATATATATATTATACGTGTTATGTGGATTTTAAATGTATTAGTACGGGAGTCAACAAATGAACGGAAAAAAACGAAACGACTTAACAATAATATGGATACAAAAGTTTAAACGAATAAAATATTTACGGGTACATATATTAAACGGAGTATTTACTAACTATGCTCTACATAATATTAATAACATAAAGTAGTATAAATCAAACTTCCAAAATAGACACTGTAGTCAACAAATACAAATTAAATCTATGTATAAAAGCTAAATCTAATTCGAGAATGTACTGTCAAATGAAATCATTCTAATAGAGTAACACAAAGAGCAACCATCCCAAATGAATTGCACCCAAAAAAGACTCCTAAAAGATCGATCCCCTAAATGCTAAGCAAATAATCTCTTCAATCAAGGATTGAAATACCGACCGTCCCAAATCAAATCTTGAGCATATCTCCTAATCCGAATGGAAGTCTCTCTGAGACACGTAAACCCAAGTCCCAAACCCTTTTGGCCGAACAAGAGGATGGTTGGCTGCTAAACTCTCATTTTTATTTAAACCTGCCTCCCAAACAATTTTCTCACAACATCTTTGCTGGTGAAATACATTGGGCGACAGCTTTACGGAGAGTGCTCCAACCGGGTGTAGTGCGAAAACTCAGGTTTGTATCGCCCCTCCACTCTTGCTTCTTTCGGCCTATTCCCTTCCGAACAGCTGCTCTTTAGACCTTACTCTCTTGAGGTAGCTTCGGCTATTAGCTTCCCCAAAAGCCATGATGGTGGGCTGGGGGATGCGACACCAACTAATAAGCCCATAATCCTTGATGCTTCACAGGTGAAAGCTATGGCTCGCATTCAGCAAGACCAAGTCGTTCAGTTCTCCATGGCTGAAGTTAAACCCGCCCGATTCCATAGCTCGTGTGCACTAGTGGGGCGGCTCTTCACGTCCAGTAATGTGACGGTTGTGGAGCTCAGAGAATCGCTGAATTTTCCTTGGCAAGGGAAGGGGAAGATCAGGGTTATGGCGGCGAAGCACGGCCTGTTTGAATTTGTGTTACCAAGTGAAGCTTCCAGGAATTGGGTGCTCAAGCGGACCCCTTGGGTGATCAAAGACAAAATTCTACATGTCCGTGCGTGGATTCCTACTCTTAGCAAGAAGATCTTTGATGAACTGGCTTTCGCCCCCTTCCATGTCCAACTTTGGGGGGTCCATGATGACTGCTGCACCAAGCAGTTTGGCAGGAAGATGGCACAAGACACCATTGGCCGTGTCCTAGAAGCAGGAGTGTTTACCTGTACGGATACTCGACAGTATTTTGTCAAAGTGAAGGCCATGATCGATTTTTCTCAGCCACTTTGATCTCAAATCTTGGCCTCCAGCGAGGAAACGGGGTGTTTTTGGATCAACTTGAAGTACGAACACCTCCCCACATTCTGCTTTCATTGTGGACGTGTGGGTCACATGATGAGTGACTGTTCATTTGATCCTCCTACTCGGAAGGAAAGATTCGGTTCTCACATGTCCACAAAAAATAGTGGGACTCGGATCTATGACGATGATGATGATATTCCCTCTTACCGTGGAAGTGCTAAATCCGTTTGGATTAACAAGGAGGTTCGTAGTGGAAGTTCCCTTGGTGGGCAGCAGAGGGCGCCTCGTGATGATGGAGAGGCCAGCGCTGCGATACCCATGACTCACTCTGAGGCGCGAGTTCCACCGGTGGAGATGAAAATGATGGATGCTGGCAAGGGGAGGCGTGGTAAAAGTCCACGAGGCTTCACCATGAAGAAATCCCCACGTGTCCCCATTGGGCATGGTGGGCGTTCGTCCACGTCAAGGAAGGAGGCGGGTACCTCTTTCAGAGCCAGGAAGGAGAGTGCCCAGCTTCGGGAAGAGATGCATCAGGAATGCTGGAGTGGTAAGGAAACAGAGTTTCCCATGTAGTCGGACGAGTCTCTGATTAGTGACGCAAAACCCCGACACAAACTGAAGGCGACGCTGCGGAAGGAGGTGAGGCTCTCGAAGAAGCAGGCGTTCACTGGGCGGGAGAGTCAGGCGTCGCCGATGAGTGATGTTGTCTCGCCAGTGGCTGACCCTGTCCAGTCTCAAACCATGACTCGTCGGCGCCGTATCATCCTCGAGGAGGAGTCTGAGGATGATTTCCCCATCCCCCGACAGCCCATGCAACCCTTGCCATCGGCGGTTCAAGGTGAGGGGGACCAACCCAAGGCGAATCCCCAGCTGAATGGTGCTGCGAAGGGCGTGGGACAGGCATCAACTCGAAAGGGCTCCTCCAAGCTTACTCCTCGCAAACCACGCAGGGCGAGGATCCCGGAAGCTACGCCTGGCTCGGGCAAGAAATCCCAGGCTTCCTCAGTAACACCGGCTGCCAAGGGAAGCCCTCGTTGTAAGGACCCTGTGTTAACAGACAGGGATGAAGAACCCTTAATTGACGTCCCAGTTATGGCTTACGTCACATCTTTTAGGGGCGCTTGCTCCCCATCGAATGCACTGGGTAATTGCCAGAAGCAGAAGATGGCGGCCTCTGAGGGGTCTTCGCCGGATGAGGAACCTCAACTTTTTGAAGTTCGGCGACGTTCCCGAGGCAAGAAGCTTAATACCGAGGCAAGCAATACGCAGGGCCATGTAGGGCAAGTGGTGGCGGCCTTTGAAGCTGGCATGACCCTTGATGGTCATGGAGAGGAGGTGGGAGTGAAGTTATCAAGGGGTCAAAGGCCCATGAAAGAGGTTGAGGCGACTCTGACTCCGGAGAGGGAAATGATCTCCAAACTGGACGAATATGGGACAAATATTCTTGACTCTGGAGCAGGAGGGTTTACGAGAACTTTTGAGGAGATGGGAGGAGATTTGGAGGACTCTCCTAATCCGAAGAAGCAATTTGTTGAAGATTTTCCTATTGATGATAAGGTGGAGGAAGCCAGCCTGGAGTGGCCCCCATTGGTCAAATGAGGCTTCTTGCCTGGAATGTGAGAGGAATTGGACCATCCCTCACCTTCCAAACTGCTGTAGGTTTAATTTATTCCAATAAACTGGACCTTGTCTTCTTTTCGGAAACAAGATCGAGCCGGGTGTAGTGTCACGCAGGATGCGTGGGTTAGGTTTCAATTTGAATAATTGTTTTTTTGTTGATGCCATCGATACTTCTGGTGGTTTAGTTGAAGTTTGGTCCCCCGAGGTTGATGCTTCGGTGTTTTTTCATTCGGATTTTTGCATTTGTGTTCGGATTAATGAAAGTTCTTTCTCGTATGTGGTGCTGTGTGTTTACTTAAGTTGCCACGAAGGCCGCAGGGCTACCCAATTGGATATACTCCGACAGTTGTGTGCTGAGATACAATTGCCTTTTGTTCTGTTAGGAAATTTCAATGTGGCTTTGAGTGAATCAGAAAAAGATGGTGGGAACCCTTGGGTGGCGTCCCCGGCTGTTCCCCTCCGTAACTTTATTCATGACCTTGGTCTCATGGACCCAGGGTACCAGGGGGATCAATTCACCTGGACTAATAAACGAATGGGGGTGGCTTGCATTCGTGAAAGGTCGAATCGTGCTCTTTGCTCAACGGCCTGGATAGATACTTTCCCTGATACCCTTCTTAAACACTTCACGGATCAGGGGTCTGACCATCGTGCCCTAATACTCTCGGATAAACCATACACCCGGCAAAGTTGGCCTCTTTTCCGCTTTGATGCCCGGTGGGCTGATAATCCTGAAGTAAGGGCCATAGTCACTTATGTGTGGGCAGAAGAGGTTCAGGGTTCCCCTATGTTTATTTTGTGGGAGAAACTGAAGAAACTCTGTCACTTGATTTATGATTGGAGTCGTGCCGGTACTACGAATCATAGAGTTGGAGTTTGAATTGAATCGGCAATGGGAAGCCGAGGAAGCCTATTGGCAACAAAAATCAAGAGTGCGATGGCTTAAAAAGGGTGATAAGAATTCCTCGTACTTCCACACGGTGACCCGGGCGCGTCGGAAGCGTAATTTTGTTGAAGGACTCTTTAACGCGGCCGGGGAGTGGGTTACAGAGGAAAAAGGAAAATCGGACATCGCAACTGGGTTTTATCAGCAGTTGTTTACCTCGGAGCCTTAGGTGCGAAATATGGACGCCCGAGTTGCAGACCTCCCGATGGACTGTAAGGTCACTATGGAAATGAATAACTCTCTTACAGCATAAGTCTTTCCCGAGGAGGTCCGGCGGACAGTGTTCTCCATGGGATCTAAACAACCGCCTGGTTCAGATGGGTTTACTGGGAAATTTTTCAAAGCTTTTTGGGATATAGTGGGTGAATCGGTGATTGCTGCGGTCAGGCATTTCTTTAGTACAAGCAGGATGCTCCGCAGTTTTAATCATACGTGGCTCACACTTATCCCGAAAGTGGATAATGTGGAGAACATGAAGCAGCTGCGACCCATCAGCCTCTGCCAATTTGTGTACAAGATCATTACTAAAATTATGGCAGAAAGGCTGGCTCAAGTTCTACCTATGATTGTCTCCGATGGACAAAATGCGTTTATCAGAGAGAGGCATATTGTGGATAATATTCTCATCGGTCATGAATTAATGCACTAATTGAAGCTCAAAAAGCGGAGTAAGAAAGGGTACATTGCTCTTAAGGTTGACATGGAAAAGGCCTATGACAGAGTCGAATTGCCCTTCCTCCTTGCGATTTTGAGAAAATTAGGCTTTAATTCTACTTGGTGTGGATGGGTGCATGAATGTCTCCGGTCCACCTCCTTTTCTGTTCTTATGAATGGCACCCCCTCTGGGTTCTTTACCCCGTCTCGTTGGCTAAGACAGGGGGACCCTCTTTCCCCGCTACTGTTTGTGCTCTGTACGGAAGGGTTTGCTGCTCTTTTACGACAGGCTATTGATTTGGGAAAGCGTGAGGGAGTAAAGGTGGCTCCGAGGGCGCCTAGGATTTCGCACTTGTTCTTTGCGGATGATTCATATCTGTTTCTTCGCGGGTCTCTCCTAGAGTGTGAGAATTTGATTGAAGTGCTTAATACTTATGAGGAACTCAGTGGCCAACCGGTTAATCTGGATAAATCGGCAGTCTGCTTTAGCAAGAATGTCTCTCTCCCCGATCAGGAATTCCTTGCGGAGATTCTGGGGGTTGGAGCTGTAGGGGTCCATGACGAGTATTTGGGACTGCCGACTTTGATTGCGCGCTCAAAAATGGCCACGTTCCGGTTTTTGGAAGAGAAACTTCTCACTCGACTTCAAGGATGGAAGCAGCGGACTTTGTCTTGGGCAGCAAAGGAAACCTTGATTAAATCAATTGCTCTTGCTTTGCCCCTCCATGTGATGTCCTGCTTTAAGCTTCCCCTGGCACTATGCCGCCTATTGGATAGGCATGTGGCCCGTTTTTGGTGGGGGTGGAAGGGGGACGATCACGAATTAGGTGGGTCTCCTGGCGTAGGATGTGTACGAGTAAGCATGATGGTGGTATGGGGTTCCGTAGGTTTGAGCATTTCAATCAGGCTTTGTTAGCTAAAATTGGATGGCAAATCTTATCGGAACCTCAATCACTACTCGCTCAAGTTTACAAAGGAAAGTACTTCCTGCATGGGAGCTTCCTCTCTGCCTCAGCCAGGTCTCGCCCTTCTTGGGGATGGCAGAGCATCCTGTATGGCCGTCAATTGCTGACTCAGGGCCTGAGTCCTCTTGTCTCCGCTAGTTGGATTCCGCTCCTCCACCCTGCTGCCCCTACATTTAATCCACAAGTCCTTCCGGCTGGGGGGACCCGCAGGTGGCTTCTGTAATCTGTCAGGGAGAGGGAAGGTGGAATGAAGAAGAACTCAGCCGTTGGTTTGATCCAGCCACCTGTAAAGCCATCAAAGCTATACCTCTCCCGCACGCGGATATTGAGGATAAGTTGATTTGACATGAGGCAACGGATGGATGCTTCACTGTCAAATCCGCTTACCACTTGGCAGTCTTGTTGGATAAAAGAGGTGGTCGGTGGAGGTCTACTGTGTGTTGGATGGACAAGCCTAGTTGGATCCGTTTGTGGAACGCTGATATTCAACCTAAATTGAAGGTCTTTATGTGGCAAATTTTCCTTCGAATCCTCCCAATGAGTAAAGCCCTTATTGAGAGGGACGTCGAGGTGTTACCACGTTGCCCTGTGTGTTGGGCAGAGAAGGAAAATATGGAGCACTTATTTCTTGATTGCCCAGTAGCTCGGGCGCTCTGGGATCTTTCCGGCCTGGAGCAACTGGGTCAAGGTGTGCAGCGCCAGAATTTCCCTCTGTTCCTTAAGCAGGTGATGGTTTCAATAGATCAGCCTCAGCGGTTCATGGCGGTAGTGGGGATTCTGTGGAGGATTTGGAGATCACGTAATTGGGTTGTCTTTGAGGGCAAGCAATTTTGCATTTCGGCTTTAATGCGGCAATTTCAGCAGCAGTATCATGAATGGGCATCTCTTCCAGTCGACCGCAATCTTGCCTCTGCTGCTTTCCTTGCCCCTACGGCTTTGGATAGCTCTCCGCACTCAGTTATTTGTATGTGGGATGGGGCAACAAGTCCAGGGTCTCATTCGGCTGGGGGGTTGTGCTTAAGGATACCACGGGGGCAATCCTTACGGCCCGTGGTCTGCACTTTCCGGATACCGATGACCCTTTGGTGGTGGAGCTGTTGGTCCTCCGGGAGGCAGTGAGTTGGTGCCAGGGGCTAGGATTTCTCTCGACGTGTTTCCAAGGGGATGCTCAGGTGTTAATTGATAAAATCAATCGGCAGGATGCGCGAGATAGTAGGGTGGGACCCGTTTTGGATGAGCTTATTAGGATTTTCTCTCTTCATTCTGGGCTTAGTGTTCGATTTGTAGGACGGAGTAACAATAGGGTAGCCCATTCGGTGGCTCGAAAAGCCCTCAGTTTGTACCCGACTACATGTCGTTTCTTTGATTTCCAGGCCTGGCTGGTCTCCAGGGTGTAACTATTGTTTGATCTTCATGTTTAATGGAATATCTTTTGTCAAAAAAAAATACCGACCGGAGAACCGGAAAAGTTATTGGTAGAGTAATTATGCTAAAATCGTGGTTTAACCGCTTCATACCTCTAAATATCGCCTACTGGTTGACCCTCCGATAAGAAGTTTTTCTAGTCGAACCGCCAATACGGTATATTTTTTAATCCTTGCTTCAAATATAATAATAATACTACTAAGCTACTAAGAGATAACAAATGTTATCGTTAAATTAATAAAAATAGATATAAAAATATAATAAAATAACACGTAAGGACGGCACCCTCTGTCCGCTACTTCTCCGTCCCGTCCACTAAAATCGTCAAATAATTTCCGTCCCGTCCAATTATATTTTAATAATTAATTAACCCTACTTAAACCAATCGCATGGCTCCACATCAATGGTAAGCAGCGCTGGGCTGCAACCCAGTCAGCAGCGAAATATTGCCCTATCTTTAATTAGTATTAAAGATGTTTTCCCTCTAAAGCCTCGTATTCACTCTGCCACCGCCGGCCCTCTATATTCAATGAAAGTACTCACAGTTTCCCCAAAAGAAAACATACTTCTTTGTTTTCTGCTTTATGTAATCTAGGTATACTTTCATTTTCTTAACGACGATGCATTAGATTCCTAGCTGGGCTTTTTGTCTTACCCGATTCTTGGCCTGCCCTGGCCAATGGAATCTTTCTTATCGTCCATTAGCTAGCTAGCCCCTTTCAGTCAAGAGGAAACATACGAGTTCCAAAACCCATTAATGTTATGGCGATCTCAAGTTATATATAGCTGCACAATATGAAGGCATCTTTCATAAATCATACTAGCTACTCCCAAAAGTGATCACTAAAAAAAGCTTTAGCTAAACCATGGCAGCAATCCTCTACCTTCTCCTAGCTCTCCCTCTCCTCCTACTATTCCTTTTCCAAAAACACAAGAAGAGTTCAACCAATGCTTCTCTCCCACCTGGTCCTCCAGGGCTTCCCTTGGTAGGGAACTTGTTCCAGCTCGACTCTTCAGCTCCTCATCGTTACCTATGGAAACTCTCTCAAACCTATGGACCCGTGATGTTCCTAAGGCTAGGCCGTGCCCAGGTCGTCGTCGTTTCGACCGCGAAAATGGCCGAGGAAGTCATGAAAACTCAGGATCTTGTCTTCTGTACCAGGCCCGTGGCAACGAGTACAACAAGACTGTCCTACAACAACGTGGACTTGGCGTTCGCGCCCTACGATGCTTACTGGAGGGAGATGAGGAAAATATGTGTGGTCCATCTGTTCAACTCCAACAGGGCTCAGAGCTTCGGTCCCATCAGGGAGTACGAGGTTTCCAAAATGATTGAGAAGGTCTCCGGATCTTCATTAGAAGCAAAGCCCGTCAATTTGTCTGAAGCCATGATGTCTCTAACGAGTACAATTATTTGTCGGGTGGCTTTTGGCAAGAGGTACGAGGAGGAAGGGGTCGAGAGAAGCAGATTCCAGTCGTTGCTCAACGAAACCCAAGCCATGTTTACGAGTTTTTGTTTCTCTGATCTTTTCCCAGTTTTGGGCTTCATAGATAGGCTCAACGGTTTGGTTGGTCGCCTCGACAAGAACTTCAGGGAGTGTGATGCTTTCTACCAAGAGATCATCGATGAACATCTTGACCCAGATAGGGCAAAGCCGGAGCAAGAAGACATTTTGGATATTCTGCTTCAG
Organism: Linum tenue; assembly: GCA_946122785.1. Lineage (NCBI taxonomy): Eukaryota > Viridiplantae > Streptophyta > Magnoliopsida > Malpighiales > Linaceae > Linum > Linum tenue. Next base: position 49,667,005 of record CAMGYJ010000002.1, read on the forward strand.
CTTTGGAAGGACCGATCCTTCAAAGTCCAGCTCACGTTCGACAACATCAAAGCACTTCTCATGGTAATTGGTCAACGTTTCGATTTCATAAAAACAACTCTTTTTTTATTTATATTTTTTTAAAAATGTAAAAGTAAGTGTGTTAGAAAGGTAAAAATAACTCTTCACGTCATTTCAAAAACTATTAGGCTTATGTATCTTCATTTAGTTATTTGTATTAGTTATTATTTAAAATTATATAAGATTACTATTAATTATTATATTATTTCTAGTTGGAATAGGATTAGTAGTCATTATATTAGTATTGACTTAATGATTCTTGTAAGGAAAGAAAACAAATTCTAGTAGGAAAAAAATAAGGAGAGAGGCTTAAGTTTAGGATGAGAAAGTTGGAACCCAATTTATTTTTGTTGCTTTGTTATTCAATTAGTAATTTCATAGTAATTTGGGGTAGTGTTTGCTATTAACGAGATCCTCCTCTATCCGTTAGCGTCCAACAATGTATCCAAAATCTAAAGACCAAAGATTCATCTCGTAACAAAGTATATTTCATCTTCGTATCCATATTATATTTTGCTTGTAGAACATATTTATCGGCGGAACAGACACAGGCGCTGCTACTGTGGTTTGGGCCATGACATACTTAATGAAGTATCCCATAGCCATGAGGAAAGTTCAGGAAGAACTTAGGCAGAAAGTTAAGGACAAAGGATTCGTGAAAGAAGAAGACATTCAACAACTACCTTACTTTAAAGCTGTGATTAAAGAGGCAATGAGATTGCAACCTGCAGTCCCATTGTTGGTTCCTAGGGAGTCAATTCAGAAATGCAGCTTAGGTGGATACGAAATACCAGCAAAGACTATAATCCATGTGAACGCATGGGCCATTGCAAGGGATCCCGAATCATGGGGAGAAAATCCAGATGAGTTCAAACCAGAAAGATTCGTGGGAAAGTCTGTTGATGTGAAAGGCTCAAACTTTGAGCTAATACCATTCGGCGCAGGAAGAAGGATATGTCCTGGAATTCACATTGGGCTTGCAACTGTGGAGATTGCTCTGGCTAATTTGCTCTATGCTTTTGACTGGGAGATGCCTGCTGGGATGAAGAGTGAAGATTTGGACATGGATGTGCTACCGGGACTTACAATGCACAAGAAAAATGCTTTATGCCTAGTAGCTATAAACCGTGTGTAAAAGAGCGGATAGACCGTCTTGCGTATTGACATGTATTTTCAAAGAAATGTATTGGGAGACTAGAGAAAATGTGGGTTGCTTGTTTCAAATGAAATGTGTTTCACTTCTCAAACATTACTTTTAGGTCTATAAACAATATTGGTACATTCATAAAGACTTTCCCATGAAAACTCGAGAGGCGGATATGGAGCTATTATTTGTGACTTGTGAGGTCTAAACATACATAACCCTATGCTATGGAAGTGTACACAATTTATATTGCATTGGAATCATATCAATAACGACAATCATATCAATAAAGGCTCCAAACTAAATTAACTGTACGTATGAAGTTTCTACAAAGGCGATATGGTGGAACATCTTGGTAGAATGAAATGCAAAATAAATTCGTTATGTAGGCTACTCAAAAGCAATGTAAGATACAAAATCGTCAATTATGCTATTCGTTGGAGGTACAATGTAGGGCACTATCGATAGGATTCAAGTCCAAGGTCTGAATTGTCTCCTACTTGGAAACACTTGTTAGTTATGGTGTTCAAAAATCAATTAGTAATAGCAAGTGTATTATGGGCGCCCAATTGTTTGTGTAAAGTTGGTGAGTAGGAGGTTTACACGAGTAATCTGGGGAATCGATGCTTCTTCAATAAGGGAGGAGTATATTGATAAACCAGAAGGTATACGAAAGGGAGAAAGGGGAGAGTTTCAGGGGATCCATGTCAGAGAGAATGTAGTAGAGAGAGAAGCTTCCAAAATTGAGTCCTTTAGCCTAGTGGACTAAGGGATCGTTTGGAAATTGTGATTCTTCAAATTGATGTATTAGGTCAATTAGTGTATTATCATTTGATGTATTGATTCAATGCATGTATTAGGAAAATACTTTGTTTGGAAGAGCAATGATGAAACAAAAAGTAGGATAGACAATCCCTCATTAACAATCTCACCTTTTAGTAGAGATTTATAATCATTCATTTTGAGTGATTGTAGGTGGGCCCAACAAAAAGGTAATGCATGCATTCTAACTCAAAGTGAACTAAAAAAACGACTTAATCTTATCATTACATGTATTTCCTAAATACCTCACTTCAAATCTCAACCTCCAAACGACCCCTAAATGTTATATGTATAGCCTCCTCTAGTTAGGTGAGTAATTCATAGCGACAAGACAGGGACGTCAGAGTAGATACGCGGGCCGCTCAATCGATCCTCATGCGGCGGGCAAAGAGCGGTCATTCATGGCATGATAGGTAACCGCAGAGTGGGTGGCTAAGCGTGGCTAACGCGCTTCCTGTGGTCGTCCCTCAACATTTGCCTATATGTGTGGTAAAGTTTATCAATAAAGTATTGCCATTGGTTATTATATCATTACCTTGTATTTGGATTGAATAACATACTTCTAATTAAGTTCTAATCATGGATTAATTTCAAAATTGTCTATTGTCAAGTATAATGCTTGATATAGACATCATCATCACTCTATTAGAACTCTGACGAGCCATAAACAAATTAGTGTGTAGTATCGGTCCTAACCTAGCTAGAAGATAAGAACATATTTTACACCCTCTTTAGGGAGTATTAGTTGTATGTGTCACATCAAGAGCCCTTCTAGTGTGCTATATAGCACCCATGCTATTAAAAACAAAAAAAAAAAGTGACATGTTGAGGAGGTAAACCCACTAAATGACTGGTCCCACATCATTAATGGCAATCTTGTAAATAATGAATCAATGTATACAAGTGTAGGTACAAATTAGAGTTGTACCGTATCGTATAGGTACAAGTTTCAGCTGTACCAATTAAGAATTTGTTTCACAAAGTGTAGGTACAACTCAAAATTGTACATATCGTGTAGGTATAATTTTAGGTTGTACCATAGAGTTTTTTTGTAAAAGTGTAGGTACAACATAAAGTTGTACCATGATATAGGTACAGGTTTGGGTTGTACCATAGAAGGATTTTGAGAAAGTGTAGGTACAACTTATGGTTGTACCATTAGTATAGGTACAATTTTGTGTTGTACCATAGAGGGATTTGTTAGAAAGTGTAGGTACAACTTAAAGTTGTACCATGGTATAGGTACAAGTTTGGGTTGTACCACAGAAGGATTTTTAGAAAGTGTAGTTACAACATAAGGTTGTACCACAAGTATAGGTACAATTTTGAATTGTACCATAGAGGGATTTGTTAGAAAGTGTAGGTACAACTTAAAGTTGTACCATAGTATAGGTACAAGTTTAAGTTGTACTATAGTAGAATTTTGAGAAAGTGTAGGTACAACTTAACGTTGCACCATTAGTATAGGTACAATTTTAAGTTGTACCATAGAGGGATTTGTTAGAAAGTGTAGGTACACCTTAAAGTTGTTCCATGGTATAGGTACAAGTTTGGGTTGTACCATAGAAGGATTTTTAGAAAGTGTAGGTACAACGTAAAGTTGTACCATAGTATAGGTACAAGTTTGGGTTGTACCATAGAAGAATTTTGAGAAAGTGTAGGTACAACTTAAGGTTGTACCATTAGTATATGTACAATTTTGAGTTGTACCATAGAGGGATTTTTTAGAAAGTGTAGGTACAACTTAAAGTTGTACCATTGTATAGGTACAAGTTTAAGTTGTACCATAGTAGAATTTTGAGAAAGTGTAGGTACAACATAAGGTTGTACCACAAGAATAGGTAGAATTATGAGTTGTACCATAGAGGGATTTGTTGGAAAGTGTAGGTACAACCTAAAGTTGTACCATAGTATAGGTACAAGTTTGGGTTGTACCGTAGAGGAATATTAAGAAAGTGCAGGTACAACTCAAGGTTGTACCATTAGTATAGGTACAATTTTTAGTTGTACCATAGATGGATTTGTTAGAAAGTGTAGGTACATTTTAAAGTTGTACCACAGTATAGGTACAAGATAGGGTTGTACCATAGAAGGATTTTGAGAAAGTGTAGGTAAAAGTGATAGTTGTACCACAAGTATAGGTACAATTTTGAGTTGTACCATAGAGGGATTTGTTAGAAAGTGTAGGTACAACGTAAAGTTGTACCACAAGTATATGTATAATTTTGAGTTGTACCATAGAGGTATTTGTTAGATAGTGTAGGTACAACATTAAGTTGTACCATAGTGTATAGGTACAATTGTGAATTGTACCATAAAAGATTTTTAGGAAAGTGTAGGTACAAATTTAAGTTTAGTGTAAAGGTACAATTCTAAAAAGTGTAGGTACATCTTAATTCCACGGCTGTTATTTTGCTAGAATGAGTTGTGAGAACGTTTGAGTGGCAGCTGTGTGTTTCAATTTCACGTGAGATTTTGACGGGCGTGAGAATGTCAAGTAGTAGCCGTGAAATTTCCTGGGATAGTGAGAACTGCTCTTTGCATCTCACGGGACATCTCACGATCGTGAGATTTGCCTGAGGAATGAAGCACTGCTTTTTACATCTCACTTGAGTATTTTACGTTCGTGAGATTACCAGTATAAGGTGTCAGATTTCCAGTAGGTGACTTTCACTTGTTGAACTATCTCATGTACTTATTATAATGGTGTTTCAAACAGAATGTCTTTTTTTCCAGAACTTCAAACTTATGAAAAAGATTATTCATAATGTTCTCTAAAGCTTGACACGAGCATTACATAGATCCATTCACAATGTTCTCTAGTAACCGTACATCATATCAGATGAGATACCCTGTTAACAAAAAGTAAAAAGCATTCAAAGCATTACATTTGTCTAATAAAACAAGCATCCATAACACGATTAAATTTGTCTAATTAATGCTTAAGTTTAGCTGCATGTAGCCCACACCGATGCAACATCATATTCAAATTGGAAAACATACAAGCACAAACTCAAACACACATAGCTAAGTACTAAGGACTTTGGTTGGCTCATCTTCACTGCTCATCTTCCTCGCAGTGCTTTCGTCCTCGTCCTCGTTTTCCTGGATTTGCTCATCTTCATTGACCTCGCTAGAGCCACTACCCTCTTCCTCATTGGTCCCTTTGTCCTCTTGATTTCTTTCCTTTCTTTGGTCATCACCATTGCCATCTCCGTCCTCTTCACCGCCCTCTTCCTCATGGGTCCCTTTGTCCTCTTGATTTTTTTCCTTGTTTTGGTCATCGCCATTACCCTCGTCGTCCTCTTCACTGCCCTCTTCCTCATTGGTCCCTTTGACCTCTTGATTTCTTTCCTTGTTTTGGTCATCGTCATTGCCCTCGTCATCCTCTTCACTGCCCTCTTCCTCATTGGTGTCATTGTCCTCTTCACTGCTTTCCTTGTTTTGCTCATCGTCATTACCCTCGTCATCCTCTTCACTTCCCTCTTCATTGCTTTCCTCAGTTGGCTTAGGAGATAGTGCCCAAGGTCTTGAGAATTTTTTGTAGTCAATCCTCAAGGACCTCATGATGTGATGGTTGCATTTGATGATGTAACGTCGAGCTTCCTTCTCTCGATCAAGGCGGAACATTTACCTTTGACAACAAATATAGATCCGCAAGGTTTTTTTGGGAGATTGGTTGAGTGGACTGGGCAATGGTGCAATGAGAACCCACCGGATCAATGCCAAAATGCCGAGCTAGCCTTGTGATGTAGGCACCTCCATGGATGTTCTTGATTTGTTTGTTGGAGGTCATCTTCTGTAGGGTTTTCAGTATGACTAAACCAAGATGAATTGGGGGGATCTTTTACCATAAAGAGGAAAAAGTTCAAATCCCGCTTGGTCACACTCCCCGAGCTCCCCTCCCTAGCTGCCACAGAATGAGCGATAATGTTGTGGATGATACGCCATGGGTGAAGAAGATAATTCCCTTTATAGTGGGCAGTGTCAGACTTTGCAACATGGCTTTGTTTCACCGTTCTCCACATAGCATCGACCAATGGTGCTCTTGGTTGATATATTTTCTCTGAAATCAAACCATGTCCATCTGTGGTGAGAAATCCTGGTGGGTATATCTGGAGTGCCTCTGTGAACTCAGTGATGCTCATCTGTCTCGCCTGTCCTCCAAGGCGAAAAGTTATGTTGTCTTCGGGCTTGTCCAGGTTAAACTCGGTTATATACTTGATGGAGAGATCGTTGAGGAACTCAATGGTAAGCTCTCGGTAAATGACCTCATTGATGGAGAGAACCTCACACCATGTCGGGAGACGGAGGCATGTGCGAACGCGGTTCGCTGCTCCGAGGCGCTCTAGGAGATCCCAATCAAAGCATCTTTGCTGCCCAAATGGGAGGGCAAGGAAGCGCACCAAAGCCCTCCTATGTTTGTCGGGTAGTTCGAGGAAGTCGTGCAGTCCCCCTCCTCCAAGTTGAGCCTCCGGTTGTGGTGGTGAAGATCGTTGATGTGCCCGTCCTTGGTTGTTTTTGTGTTGTCGTTTGGGGGGAGTGTCTCGTTGTTGGGTTTGACAGCGACGACGAGAAGGAGCTTTCACTTTGGCAGGTGAGGTTGATGGTTGCGTGGTTTTTTATTTAGCTTTCCCCATTCCTACAGAAACCAACTAAGCACATTTAGTCTTTAGTAAATGAGAGGGAAAATAATTGTGCATAAGCATAAGCAATTCACAAATCAAGGAATCTGGTATGCATTCCAGTTTTCAGCAAAGATACTGGAAGATATAGACTTACAGACTTCTCCCTTGACGTCTCTTTGAGTATTCAATCCTCGTCGATCTCCAAGGTATCCTCTACTATTGTAACTCCTCTTGGAGCTTGGGTGATACCGGACATAACAAATTTTCCAAGCATGCTACAATCCTTGGTCAGGGGTCTTTCACCCATTGCATCCCTCCCACTCAAAACTTCTCTCTATGTATTTTGATCTCTCTGTATTTCAATCTTTCTGTATTTCGATCTCCATCTCCTTGCTTCATTCCTTGTCCAAGTATAGTATCAAGCTTGGAAAATTTGTTCTCCTTGCTTCCTTCCTTGGAGATCGACGAGGATGGAATAGTCAATGCGACGTCAAGGGAGAAGATCCCAGGAGCATTCTAATCACGTCTACACCATCATGATCAGTCAGAACCATGTAAATGCTCACTACAAAAGCCAACAGCCTTGAAGTAGATTACAAAAGGAATCTGAAAAACAATGATCTTAAGCTTTCTACACTCTTACAAAGATCCTTATTCCAAGCACCATAACTAAAGCAAAGTTCTATTTCCCAGCTACATTCTTCAAACAGACTTTCTTGATGTGACGAACAAGAAGTTTTTTCATAAAATGCTTACGAACAAACAAAGATGACGACCCGAAATTCATGTTAGACTAGCATGGAGCCAATATAATTAGGATAATATTTCATAATACAAAAACTAGGATATATGGCAGATCAATTCCTTGATCAAGTAGCACATTATTATGTCAAACTAAGATGAAATCTTAAACACCCCATAACAAACACTAGATTGCCTAAGAATAGAAAAAGTTAATCCGTGAAGCACTATCAGATCAGATTACGTACTACCCCGAGAACAATCAAAGGCCCTGAGCAAAATCAAATGTAATCCAGCAAACATCAATTAACAAGCCTGAACCAATTCTACATACTCTGCCGCCAATAAAACTGATACTTCAAAGAGTCAAATCACTTGCAATTCAGAATGCAAACCAATCAGCACCAAGTTAGCCCTTTCAGATACCGATTCTAGTTAGCAAGTAAAGAACAGTTAAGTCAGCACTAAGAAAATATTTACAATGTACACATTTTTTAGTTCCTGCAGTTCCTCTCCCGTGGACTTGCATCCTTCAAACAATCTTTCAAGTACCTTTTCCACGATAATAAATCCTAATTCAGACCAACCTTGGGCAACTATTCAACGGCACGACAATCGAAATGCACTAAGAAAATCAATGATAAGGAATTCAAAACCCTAATTCAGACCAACCTTGGGCAACTAAACCCTAAAAAATGAAAGAAACCAGAGAAGAGTGGCGTTGTGGTTAAGAAGAACTCACCAGAGGCGCTGTGGGGATCGAAGTGGAACAGAGGGCGGGGACTCATGGGGAAGTGGTCGCCGTCGCCGCTGAACCTTGTGAGGCGAGCGAGCGAGGGCGAGGTAGGAGAAGAGGGTTGGGGGTCGAATACAGAGTAGCACTGTGGCGAGAAGCTTCAATTTCTCAGGGTTGAGAAGCTTCGACCAGAGAGCGAGAGAGTGGCTTCGAATAGAGGAGGGAGAGGGGTTGAGAGAAGGGAGAGTTGCTTCGACTTCTCAGGTTGGGGATTGATGGTTAAGAGAAGGTGATGTCGTAGAAGAGGGTTGATAGAGGGCGAGGTAGGAGAAGAGGTTGAGAGAAGGGTTGGAGTTCGAAGGTTGAGAGAAGGGTTGGGTTGATAGAGACGAATTGGAACAGACAAGGGAGAGGGGTTGAGAGAAGGGTTTTGCAATTTTAAATCCAATACATGACTCCCTCTCGCGGGTGTGAGAATTTCAAATTCTACCCGTGAATAGCACTGGGAAACTGGCAACTGTTTTTTCACATCACACGGCTCATCTCACGACCGTAATATTGACAGAACGAGCCGTGAGAAATCAGCATTTCAAATCCAAAAACACGGCTCATCTCACGGTCGTGATATTGACAGAACGAGCCATGAGAAATCCAGCATTTCAAATCCAAAAACACGGCTCATCTCACGGCCGTGATATTGTCGAACCCAACCCTTGAAAACCCCTGGGAAACTGAGAACTGCATTTTTACATGAGAGCGGCCTCTCTCACGGCCGTGATATTTCCAGAATTTCAAATACAAAAACACGACTTCTTTCACGAGCGTGATATCCTCGAATCCAATCCGTGAAAATCCCTGGAAAACTAAGACCTGTATTTTTGCATTCACGGGGCGATCTCACGGTCGTGGGATTTCCAAAATTGGCCGTGAGATTTCCTAAAGTAGTCTGCACAGACATTCACCTGTAGAACTAACCCCTGTACTTATTATAATGGTGTAAGAAACATAATATATTGTTTTTGAAAACTACAAGCTTATGAAAAGATGATTCATAATGTTCTTTGAAGCTAGACACGAGCATTACATAGATCCATTCAATGTCACTAGATACTAACTTGCACAAAACAAACATTACAAGATGAAACATAATGTTGTTTGAAGCCGAACACCAGCATTACAGGTTGTGTTTGGATCGTTTGGGAAGTAAAACAGATTCCTGAGTCTCCACATGAAAGCTGCTTTCACCTGCTCCTATGGACTCAAAGTTGTATTCTTGTTGCGTGAAATGACTATCACCTGCACCTGCTTCAGCCATTCTTTTCAGCGGGCAATTTCTGATTGTATGTTTAGGACGCCTACAATACTTGCAGAACCGTGTTTTAACTTAAGGTTGCTTCACATTCCCTTTACTTCGAACTGGATGGGGGTCCTTAATAAATTGAGAGGAGTTCACTCCAGCATCCGTAGTAGCATTATTTGTTTTTCTGGTTGTTTCTTCACTTATTGTCTTCACTCGCAAGGTCAAGTCTTCAATCAACCCTTTGGCAGTATGAAATGCTTCATTTGAACTCACAGCATAATGGCACATTCTACTACATTGACCAACCAAGAATCCAAACCTGTCCAAATAAACAAGCACTTTTGTAGTTGGTTCCAAGCACAATAGAAGTAAACAAAGAACTAAATCAGCAGCTTAAATTTATAATACCTGCTAATATTTTGCTGGGTAGGACAACTTCCCATACTCGAGGGATCGAACTCTTTTGCATTTTTAGCCCAACGCTTCAAAATGAGTGACTTGGGAATTTGTATTTGATTTTCTGCTTTCAATATACAGAATATATGCCGACATGGAATTCCGCAGAATTCAAACTTGCCACAAGAATAATGCACATCACGTCCACTCGTGTAAAAGACCACGGTGCACTTTGAGTCAGGGTATTTGAATCGTGACAATGTGTAAATTGTTTTATTGGTCAACACACACTTGCCTGTAATATAGTAATGAACTTCTCTCGCTATTTCTACTCGAACGCTCCTGAACACATTTCTTGTATATACTATAGAGGCATGTCTTTCAATTTCATGTAAATGTGTCATCAAAACAACATCAGTATGTATTGTCTTAAACTGGTCATGTAACTCAGTTTGTCTCCTATACAAAAGTGCCATGTCAAACTGCTTGACAAACTCAAACAACTTCATCTTACTTTGCAAGAATTTGTCTAGATAAGAGTTCATGCTCTCACAACGTTGTGACGTAGTCATCCCGGCAAAGAAAGTACCTTTCAAGTAAGTTGTGGCCCAGACCCGCCCCGTGGCAGGTCGGGTAATTGATCATGGGTCGCGGGTCGGGGCAGGTCGACCCAATGGGTATGCAATTTATACGAAAACATTAGAAATATTCGTTATTTTTATTATAAGACTAAGAAAACAAACAATATTATTACAATTGTAGTTAAATTATTGGAGAAATTGAGGTTTTTACTTATTTAAAACTTTATTAGAGCCAAAATATGAAGCAATAAAAGGAAAATTCTAAGTAATTTGACTAAGATTACATGTAATTTAGACAAGAACGGGTCGAGAATGGGGGAGTCAGGGCAGGTCGGGTCGATGAGACTACCCATGCCCGCCTTAAAACAGGTCAAATAGGTCGGGTAAAACGGGTCAGGTCGAAATTGCCATCCCTAGCTCCAGGTCATACTTGGACAAACTTTCCTTCCACGTAGCTTCAAATTGTGGAATAGAACTGCAGTTTAGCATGCATTGTTTGAAATCCTCCCGGAAGCCTTCTGCATGGCCACACGCTTCTGTGTTATTGCCCAAGTGCCAAGAACATAACCGATGTCGGGATCCAGGAAGAACCGACTTGATAGCTTTCCTCATTGAAGAACAACCATCTGTTATAACTGCGGTTGGCTTCTTACCACCCATGCAATGTAAAAAAGCATTTAGAATCCATACGTAGTTCTCCGTCGTTTCATCCGCAAGTAAAGCACATGCAAAAACAGTGCTTGCATTGTGATTATTGACACCAATTTGAAGGCAAACAACAATCCAACTTGTCTCAAGCCAAACTGAAAAGAATCAAACTTTGAGTATGAACTTTGCTATTCGATTTGCCTCCATAAAACAAAAATCAAGTCTCTCCAATCAAAAAGTTAATACTGGCATGCATAAAGTAAGGAACAAAATCGCTAGCTAGGTCATATTGGAGCAACTTTTTTTGAGATCACGCATGGTTGAGATTAAGTCCAAGGTTCACTTGTGAATCACGCCAAAACCTATCACTTGATGAGTCTCTAATCAGAAAAATAATATTGGAATGCATAAAAGAAGGAACTAATGATTAAGCATGAGGAGATGAAGTCCAAGGTTCACTTGATGAATCACGGCAAAACGTATCAATTGCATCACAATCTTGCTCTAATAGTAAACTGAAGTACTAATCACATAAACGTAGACGGAGCCAGCATTCAAACGAAATAAAAAGCTCAAATGAATGCAAAGAATCACATAAGACTAATGCTTCAGTTCACATCAACACAAAAGCTCATGCAAAGAATCACAGAAGAAAAATGCTTCGATTACCCTTTTCTAGAATACATCCACACAACAAGCATACTACAAGTAGTTGCTAGCTTAATGATGACTCGATATTTGCACAGGTTTTTCCCTTTGTTCCTTGATCATTTAAGCTTGCATTATTGCTTCTTTGGCCTATTTTACGCTAGGTTGTGTTCCTTTGTCACATTTCAGGTCCTAGCACATAAAGTGAAGCATAGGCGCAAGTTTCAAGTCAATCAGAGATCAATTGGCGATTCGGGAGAAGAAACTCTGGCATGACCTGAAGAAGAATGGGTTTCTACCTCACTTAATGGACAAAGAATCGTGCAAGTTTGACATGGAAAGAAAGAGGACGAGACTACGAGCGTCTGGGATCAAACGGCGACTAATTCGGAGTCCGGACGAGGGAGAAACGAAGCTTTGAATATAGGAGAACAGGTTCGGAAGTAAAAACACGGGCAGGAGGCCTTCAAAACACGGCCGTGTTCTGTGACCGTGCTTTTACTGCCGAGAGCAAATCCGAGTTTGGCAGACATGAGCTGATTACACGGGCGGGGCCGAGACAAAGCACGGGCGTGTTTTCCCAAAGCACGGCCGTGTTCTCCCAAAAGCACGGCCGTGTTTTCACCAACATGTGGCCGTGTAATTAACCCTAGCCAAAGCACGGGCGGGCTGAGGCAAAGCACGGCCGTGCCCTCGACAGTGCTTTGGCCAATGATGCCCTTTTAGGCAGATTTCAGCCAAATTGAGAGGGGATTGGAGTTTTAGAGAGATAGAACGATTCCTAGAGAGAGAAAGCGACGAACAAGAGTCTCCAAGTGCCTTAGATCGATCTTCAACACCATTGGAGCTTGGTTTGAGCTTGGAGAAGTGCCGATTCAACGTCCAGGAGCAGAAATCCATCTTCACAGTATGATTTCCGCATCTGATTCTGCTTTTGCTTCTCTCTCCATGGAGTAGTTCTCCCATTCATCTGGGTGTGGGAAACCCTAGTTCTGTATGTTGAGATTGATTGTATGAACCCAAGTACTGATTCTGTGATTGATTATATTCGATTGAGGTTTTATGATTGAATGACTTGAATCCTGATCAAATTCCTGTTGTTTCTGCTTTAACCTAGAATGAGAATATCTTCCTAGGTTAATAGAGTATCCTTGATTGAAGGTAGGGAGTTGGTGACTTTAGTCGAGGAGCCAACTCACTATTCTGTACCGGATTTACTCCGGTAGTGGAGGTTTTGTTCTTAGGGCCTCAATCTGTCGACTCCGGTGGAGGTTAGTCGCCCGCTAGAGAGTCAGATTGAGAGGGTCTAAAGACCTTTAGTCGAGACTTCAGGCTGTTTAAGAACCTTCCGCAGTATAATCTTCATAGAAACTGAACTTGGTAATTACAATCCGGCTTAACTACAGTCTAGGGGGAACCATATCCGGGTGACCTCTTTAACCTGAATACAACCAGTTTACTTGCTCTGTTTGTTTGGTAGTTTAGACTTGCACTCCAGTTTTATTGCTAGATAACAAGAACTCACTGAGTAGTCAGCAAATCTAGGACCCGGGTTGACATATAAACCTAACCCGCTATACTACGCCTTAGGAATTGGTTTCACTTGGCCAATTCCTAGGATGACAGTAGAGTCGAGTCAAGTTTTTGGCGCCGTTGCCGGGGACGGCTAGGTTGTTGAAGAAAAGTGATTTCTGTTACTCTAGCTTTTCTTTTCGCTTTGTTTGCTTTGTCCCACTTGTGCCTTCACGGGTTTGCTTGCTTGAGTGTGTGCAGATAGTGCATGACCCGTAGCCAGTCAGGAGGTTTACTGCCGTTGGATCCAGAGCTTGAACGCACTTGCCGCCAACTTAGGAGACAGCAGCGAGCTAGACTGGTTACGGGAGAGCGCATAGACGGCCACTTGACCAGCGATTCTGAGGAAGAGTACGAGATGGAGGGCGAAGACATCCCACAACCGGGGAATGCTCGACAGGCTCCCCCGGTGAATCAGCATCCACCACCACCGCCGGGTCCCACTTTGGAGTACTACTACACTCCACGGATTGCTGACATCCGCCCGGTCATCCTCTATCCACCCATCCCAGCAAATAACTTCGAGATCAAGCCAGGATGGATTCAGCTCATCACATCCTCTATCCAGTTCCATGGCTTGAAGGATGAGGAAGCCCGGGCACACCTTTCCCGTTTTCTGCAGCTGACGAACGGGTTCAAGCTGAATGGTGTTCCGGATGAGGCAATCCGCCTTCACCTCTTCCCCCATTCTCTGGCGGGGAATGCTAAGAGGTGGTTGGAGACCCAGCCCCCACTGTCCATCACTTCTTGGGACGATCTGGCGGATAAGTTCGTGCACAGATATTATCCGGCATCGAAGACTACTGAGATTCAGCGGGAGATCACTCATTTCCGCCAAGAGCCAGATGAGTCCCTTCGTGATGCATGGGAGCGGTACATGGGATACTTCTGGCAGTGTCCCCATCATGGCTTCAGCGATGCTTTCACAGTGGGGAACTTCTACAGTGCCATCACCCCAGACAGCCAGAGGGTGATCGAGTCTCTATGCCCAGGAGGGGATATCCTTACTAAGACTCCACCCGAGCTGAACCAGATGATCAGTACCTTGGCTGCCCGCGATCATTCCTGGGGGCAGAGCAGCAGAGGCAGGCACTCCCGGGACCGTGGTGTGCATGCTATGGAGGCCAGATCCGGGTTAGAGCAGCAGGTGGCTGAGTTGGTGCAGACACTGAAGCAGCCCAACAGTCTCCTTCCGGGCCGAGGTGTAGCTGCGCCTCCAGTAGCTCAGTGTCAGTGGTGTGAGAGTCCAAACCATCTGGTGGAGGACTGCCAGGCTATGCGGGAGTCCTCTACTCCCCAAGAACAGTTGGCTTTCATCGCCAATGCTCGGCGCCTCGATCCATACAGTAGCACATACAATGAGGGATGGCGCCAGCATCCCAACTTCGCCTGGAGCAACAACACCAATAAACCACCTGGTTTCCCAGCACCAGCAGGTGGTTTTCAGCAGAGGCAGCCTTTCCAGGCTAGACAAGGGCAGCCGTTCCAGCAGCCTCAGCGTCAGTATGCCGAGCCCGCAGCAGCGCCAGCTCCCGATACTCAGATATCCGAGCTGAAGAACGTTTTGGCGGCATTCATGACCACCAGCCAGGCGACTATCGCGAGGATGGATCAGTCCATAGCTTCCCTGGAGGCAGGCCAGCGAACCCTGGAGGCAGGCCAGAGGAACCAGGGTGCCATTCTGCAGGATCTCCAGCACCAGATAGGGGACTTAGCTCGCCAGAATACTACCAGGGCACCGGGGACTCTGCCTGCCACCACTGTCCCCAATCCTCGCGGCCCTCACGAGACTGCCCATGCCATTTTCACCAGGAGCGGCAGGCCTACATCAGCTGATCCTGCCCCGACCAGGCAGGAGGAACCACTACCTGCTTCAGCACTTCCAGCCGGTGATGCAGAAGTGCGGGTGGAGAAGGAAGCCCCTGCTCCCAAGCCACAACCAGTGGTGAAGGAGCACGTACCCCAGCTTCCCTTCCCCACTCGCCTCCATAAAGATAAGCTGGAGACTGAGTTTGCCAAGTTCATGGCAATGTTGAAGCAGCTCAACATCAGCGTACCATTTGTGGAGGCACTGTCGAAGATGCCCAAGTACGCGAAGTTCATGAAAGATCTCTGCACCAACAAGAAGAAACTTGGGGATCTTTCGACAGTGCTGCTGAGCGAGGAATGTTCTGCCATCCTGCAGAACAAGCTGCCCGAAAAGCGCAAGGATCCAGGGAGTTTTACTATCCCTCTTACTATTGGCAACATGCATGTAGGAAAGTCCTTGGCGGACCTAGGAGCTAGCATTAATGTCATGCCATATAAATTGTTCAAAAAGCTAGACCTAGGTGAACTTAGCCCTACTAGGATGAGCATTCAGCTAGCTGATCGTTCTGTGGTGCATCCTAGGGGTATCATAGAGGATTTGCTTGTTAATGTGGGTGCATTCACATATCCTGTTGATTTTGTTATTCTGGATATAAATGATGATGTGGATGTGCCTTTGATTCTGGGTAGACCATTTCTTGCCACCGCCAAGGCATTGATTGATGTGCATGATGGTAAGCTGATTCTGCGTGCTGGGGATGAACAGGCTACTTTTTCTGTGACTGAGTTTGATCACTGTGCTATGATTGCTGTCACCCCTGTGCATCCTATTTCTGATCAGGTACACGAGCCTGTCGTGTATCCTTCTGCACCTCTCATTTTGCAGGACCCTCCTATCATTCCTTCGCTGCCACTCCATCCAGCCTCGCCTCCGAACAAAAAGCTCAAGGAGGAGTGGCGGCCGACGCCGCAGGTGGCTAAGCCTGTACGGAAGAAGAGTGGAGACCACTATGAGCTGGTCCCACCCCCAACACCACGACCACCCTGGCCATCCGAGTACTCACTCGCCTGCATCTTGCCGGATGGCCAGGTCGAGCTGACCGATGCTGGTGGTTGTAACCGTCGGGTGCACGGTCACCACCTGAAGCTGTACCTCAAGAGCGATGTGGATCCGCTCTTGGAGGCACCTGTTCCTGCACCTCCCTGAGTATCCACCATGGGCGTCCAGCTAAAAGACGGTAAAGAAGCGCTTGTGGGGAGGCAACCCCACCACGGTTTGACTTTCTTTCTTATGTTTCGAGTCGGATTGCGATTTGGTTTTGTTTTGGTTTGTTTCCTTTGTTCTGGATGATGTCTTATTGGGCTGACATCGGACCTAACACATTCTGGTTGAGCTCTTCTATTCCCTTTGAGCTGAGATGCGTTCCCGAATGGTCCATTTCCAGTCTCCTGCAGTCCGTGCATATCGGTAACATCGTTCCCCTTTCCTTCCCTCTTCTCCATTGAGGGCAATGTCGATCTTAAGTGTGGGGGGATGTTTATCTTTTGACCGCATTAGATCTGTTTGTGTGCTTGGAGCCTAGTCCACTGTCCAAATTTTTGAATTTGAGGGCTCCAAGTACGTGTTCCCTGCAATTACCTGCTCAGTATGCTTTGAATTGACAGTCTCTGTAGTGATTTGCAACCTAGGGAGGTAGTGTAGCGCTATGGAGGATGTTGATGCATTTAAGACGTCTCATTTCTTCTTCATATTGTGTTGGTTGATTGAGTGAATTAGTGATCTTAGGACCCTTGAATTGTGTGGTGTTGTGGACTCTCTGCCTGTCATGGACTCTTGTATCATGTTTTGAAAGTAACAGGTGCTCGAAATGTGCTTTGAAATAACGTCTCCCGTGCGAATAGGGCGAAAGTGTGTAAGGGGAGACGGGAATCCGTTCCCAATTTCCACCTACTACCTCCAGCCCCCTTACATGTCTTTCCCCCGCACGAGGCTCGAGACAACTGCTCCTGGCATGGCCGGTAAGAGCCGGGCTCTCGCAAAACCTTTGCTAGGTGGGAGCCCCCGTTTTCTGCAAAAACAGGTTGGAACCCTTGAAAAAAAGAGAAAAACAGAAAAACAAGCAAAAAGAAGAAAGAAAAGGGGTTCCAACCATCTCCAAAAAGAAAATCGAGCACCTTGAAAAATGTGATTCCATGATCTTTTGTTTTTGAGAGTCTCTTCATCCACGATTCATTTGTCCTCTGTTCACTATTTGCCATGATGCCGACTCGAGACTAGCGTTCTCGCCGAAGAGGCTATGAGATGACTTGTGCGTCGGTTGACCTCGTAAGCTGCTAAATGATCTAGGAAGTCCGCTACCTACGATCGAAGTTGTTTGTTGCTATAGAGGTCTGGAGAGTTGCATTGGTTTGAGTTAGGTTTGCTTGGGGACAAGCAAACGGTTAAGTGTGGGGGGATTTGATGACTCGATATTTGCACAGGTTTTTCCCTTTGTTCCTTGATCATTTAAGCTTGCATTATTGCTTCTTTGGCCTATTTTATGCTAGGTTGTGTTCCTTTGTCACATTTCAGGTCCTAGCACCTAAAGTGAAGCATAGGCGCAAGTTTCAAGTCAATCAGAGATCAATTGGCGATTCGGGAGAAGAAACTCTGGCATGACCTGAAGAAGAATGGGTTTCTACCTCACTTAATGGACAAAGAATCGTGCAAGTTTGACATGGAAAGAAAGAGGACGAGACTACGAGCGTCTGGGATCAAACGGCGACTGATTCGGAGTCCGGACGAGGGAGAAACGAAGCTTTGAATATAGGAGAACAGGTTCGGAAGTAAAAACACGGGCAGGAGGCCTTCAAAACACGGCCGTGTTCTGTGACCGTGCTTTTACTGCCGAGAGCAAATCCGAGTTTGGCAGACATGAGCTGATTACACGGGCGGGGCCGAGACAAAGCACGGGCGTGTTTTCCCAAAGCACGGCCGTGTTCTCCCAAAAGCACGGCCATGTTTTCACCAACATGTGGCCGTGTAATTAACCCTAGCCAAAGCACGGGCGGGCTGAGGCAAAGCACGGCCGTGCCCTCGACAGTGCTTTGGCCAATGATGCCCTTTTAGGCAGATTTCAGCCAAATTGAGAGGGGATTGGAGTTTTAGAGAGATAGAACGATTCCTAGAGAGAGAAAGCGACGAACAAGAGTCTCCAAGTGCCTTAGATCGATCTTCAACACCATTGGAGCTTGGTTTGAGCTTGGAGAAGTGCCGATTCAACGTCCAGGAGCAGAAATCCATCTTCACAGTATGATTTCCGCATCTGATTCTGCTTTTGCTTCTCTCTCCATGGAGTAGTTCTCCCATTCATCTGGGTGTGGGAAACCCTAGTTCTGTATGTTGAGATTGATTGTATGAACCCAAGTACTGATTCTGTGATTGATTATATTCGATTGAGGTTTTATGATTGAATGACTTGAATCCTGATCAAATTCCTGTTGTTTCTGCTTTAACCTAGAATGAGAATATCTTCCTAGGTTAATAGAGTATCCTTGATTGAAGGTAGGGAGTTGGTGACTTTAGTCGAGGAGCCAACTCACTATTCTGTACCGGATTTACTCCGGTAGTGGAGGTTTTGTTCTTAGGGCCTCAATCTGTCGACTCCGGTGGAGGTTAGTCGCCCGCTAGAGAGTCAGATTGAGAGGGTCTGAAGACCTTTAGTCGAGACTTCAGGCTGTTTAAGAACCTTCCGCAGTATAATCTTCATAGAAACTGAACTTGGTAATTACAATCCGGCTTAACTACAGTCTAGGGGGAACCATATCCGGGTGACCTCTTTAACCTGAATACAACCAGTTTACTTGCTCTGTTTGTTTGGTAGTTTAGACTTGCACTCCAGTTTTATTGCTAGATAACAAGAACTCACTGAGTAGTCAGCAAATCTAGGACCCGGGTTGACATATAAACCTAACCCGCTATACTACGCCTTAGGAAGTGGTTTCACTTGGCCAATTCCTAGGGTGACAGTAGAGTCGAGTCACTTAACCACAATGGGAACATGATTAGGACTCCTCTCCCAGGACTCACAAAGACAAGATGTTAGCATATTGATCTAATTAGGATTATTTCCAAGAAAACATTGGTTTTTGTATTGACAACATGTTCCTTCCCGCTGGAGACACACCCACACCAAGGAAAATAGACCAGCAGAAGTAGAACATGCTACTTATCATGACAAGTCTAAATTTTGTTTGGTCTATGCATGAAAACTAGCTAGGGGGATATCAACACCTTCTCTACTTGAACTTTATCTCATGAAATTGTGTATTAGTCCCTTTCTTTCTTGGTTGCTTAGTAGTAATTGAGTTGCATGATGTCAAAGAATCGATTGGATAATAGAAGTAGAGCTAATTACTAATCAAGCAGCCATTTGAAATTACTTATCCTTCCACCAACTGTGCTAAGTCTCAAAGCGATTGTGAACACTAGATAATAAATTCTAAAAGAAACCAAAAACTTTCCACAATCAACAAATTAACCCAATACATACAGGATGGTGATTCGTGATTCGATTAGCCACACATTAAACAAAATAAACATCTTGATCCACAACCACTAAGACAAGTTTTCGTTAAAGTCGAAACTAACAATTGGCTTGCTAGTCACGATCTTCTTTTTACACTGTCTGGTTTCGATTCCAACATAATACCCAAAAACCTAAGTAATAATGGAGACTTTACGGCCATCATTATTCACATGCATCCAAATATCAACTCAACATCTCTATCATAAGCCTACTGTTGTCAACAAATTCTTCAGAGCATGTTCATTGAACTAAAATAGAGAGTCGACTTTAAGAAGAGAACCTATGAGTAATTCAAATTGGCTAAGATGAACTTCCTTTCTTTTACACATCTAGTTACACTAGCACATTAACCCATTCCGCACTTTCACCGAACAAATACTTCAAATGACTCCACTGCTGAAACAACATTTCAAACTAAAAACCAAAATCGATCAACCAAACTATCAATATGAGCTCACTTTTCTCGCACAACTCAAATTCAGAATTGTTTTACGACCATAGAACCAAAATTTCCCCAAAGCATAGTTATCCATTTCATCAGAACTCAACTGGGAAATAGTCGAAGTAGAGTTGATTACTAGTATTTCAAATGACAAGTCCACTTGTATTTAGAACTTGTTTATGGATAAAGGGAAATCATATTATCCCGTTCTAGATTCCAAATCCCACCCGATGGCCAAGTTGCGCAAAACAAAAACAACCCCAACACTCACAAAAAATCTTCAATCCCTAATGATGATCACCAATTCATCATCTTTAATACACTATCCATGAAACCCAGAAGCATTATACAAGAACAATCATAATTGAAACTTATAGTGAGGTAAAATGATGAAAAAGAAGGAATAGTTGTCTATACATATGAGGGCCGAGTTTAGGGTTCTTTTAGTCAGACGATGAGAGAAATGTAGCAGGCGAAGGAAGACGAATTTGAAGTGAGAAATGGAGAAACATTCAGAATCTGAGAATCATCTTTATTACCTGAAAGCTTGAACGAAGAAACACAACAAAGCTCCGACCAATTGAAGACCCGATGTATCCCCTGCTCAGTCCCTAGTTACAGTGTCGTCGTCAACCTATTTAAAGATCCAGTTCGCCGTCGCTATCGCCACCTTCACTATCGACGAGGAAACACCACCACTGTGTTCGCGCCGGCGGCACACAAAGAGGCGACGAAGTACAATCGCGGGAGAGGAGACACCGCGAAAACCCTAATCTAGAATCTGGTTCACCGTCGACCTGCTCATCCCCTTCTCTATCGACTGGAGACGCCACAAAACCCTGCTCGTCGCACTCGCTTGCCGTCACCCTCTGCTCACCGCCTTCACCGTCGTCGAAGAGAACTTGGAGCAGACTTTGCCCTCAATCAAGCAGCTCTTAATCTTGTTCCAATTCTTCCCTCCGGTGACCCGCTAATCAACCCCTTCACTATTGTCGAAGAGACCCACCGCGAAAGAGCACAATCAGAAGAGACCCGCCGCGAAACCCAATCTCACCGTTCCCGTCGCCGATGCTCAACCACTTCAATATCGTCAAAGAGACCAACCGCGGAAGAGCATAGTCCACAATCGCAGAAGAGGAAACTTGAAACCCCCAATCTCTTTCTTCTCACAGCGTCGCCGTCGCAATTGCCCCTTGATGCAGGTTCGCTGTCACCGTCGCCCTAATTCAGATGCAGTTTCGCCATCGTCACCGCCGCCAATCAACCGCGGAAGAGAGGCTCTGAGATTCGACGAGCTCAATCGCTTTACCCGACTGGATTTGAATTTTCTTAAAATTATTATGCAACGTAACCGGTGCAACAGGTTACCATTCCAATGGGTGAAAAAAAAATTAATAAATTTAATCCAATGGCTTATATTTTATAACAAGATCTAAGGGCTATAAACATAATAAAGCACCTATACTATATAGCATACTAAAACACCTCGTCGCATCAAAGATTAATTTTAACTTTTCACCCGTTTCAAAGAAAGTTTTATAATTGATCCCAAATAAGCTTATTTATTTATTTATTTATAAAAATGACGTAAATGTATACGGCACAGAGTTGAAAATTGGTGCACAGCATACGTACGTGCATGTCATCAAAGTTGGTTCATACCAATATATATGCCAATCCACATCTCTTCTCTAGTATTTACTAACAAGACCTGGCATAAGACAGGAAGCAAGCATCCCAGCTGTGGACACTTCATCCCTGAACAGAACATGATTTCTGTTTCTAAAGTTTTAATTTCTTTCTTTTCTCGAATAGAGTTAGATATCACCGATTTCTTTTTATAACTGGAAAAAATTAAATAGATATATGTTTAATAAGTGATTTTTTTGGAAGGAGACATTAAAACGAGACGAAACATTTAGTAGTGTTCAAATGGTTACCGTGGTAATAACCAAACTAATTAAGCCTAAATTTTATTAATCATGGAATAAAATGTCTTAACCAAACCAATCAAATTAACACGAAAACCAAAATTTAATTGGTTTGGTTAATCGGATAATCGGATTAACCAAATAACATAACATTACATAAAAATTGTCCTATTAATGAATAAAACATAACCATATGTTATTATTATCATAAAATATCATTATATATAAGCAATAATAATAAGACTAACCATCCATGATTATCATCATCATTCGAGTTAGTACATCGTTTATCATCTCTGCACCTAATATAGTTAGCTTACAACAAACCCTTAAAATAAATATTAATCCTACAAAACACTTAAACTATAAATAGTTTGAGGTGGCTGTCATGGTATTGTACGTAACCCTAAAGTCTAGTAGTTGTCCAAAATGTTTTGGTTTAGTAAATAGGCAGACCCATTTAATTTTTGACCCATAATGCTTTTGGTTTGTTGTGCTCATGGAAATAACATAGAGAATCACGAAAGTTTGGTTTGGTTGGTTGCATGGAAGTATAAATAATTTTGTATATTAGGTGTATCATTAATTGGTTAATTGGTTCCATTGGTTAGCAGTTTTGAAACCAAACCAAACCACATAAACCAAATAAGCTAAATTGTTTAACCAATCAAACCAATTATCCAAATTAACCAAACCAAATTAATCGAATACTACTGGTTAATATGGTTACCACAGTAACCAATCCGTTTGAATACCTTACACAAGACAAGACGAAAGAAAGGCACATAAAATATGTCCTCCGACTCAGAGCCGTGGCAGTGCTAACTATTCGTTAGAATAGTTTACTGATTAACACTATCAAACAAAGTATAGTGGGAAGATTGGAATATTTAGTAGCTAAGCTGTCCAGCATTTTCTTATTAATTATGGTTATGATACTTTTCTAATCACAATTATATGACCTCAGTCCTCCAATGCATGTGCAATTCAAAAGTACCCAAATAATTAAGCATAAACAAGGATTTGAAAATTACAATTTAAACCCTTTTCTTAACGGTTTATGTCACATTTGGTCACTGAGATTACTAAATTGTGTCATGTTTAGTCACTAAAAAAATTTAATGGAGTTGGACGGAAACTAACGGGAGAGTGACAAAATGTGATGTGTTTCAGTAATTCAAGTGACAAAAATTGATATTAAATTTTTGGAGTTGGACGGAAACTAACGGGAGAGTGACTAAATGTGACATGTTTCGGTAATTCGAGTGACCAAATGTAACATGTTTAAGTAATTCGAGTGGCCGGAGTTGGACGGAGGCTAACGGGAGAGTGACTAAATATGACCTGTTTCAGTATTTCGAGTGACCAAAATTGATATTAAATTTTTTAATGACTAAACATGACACTATTTAATAATCTCAGTGACCAAATGTGGCATTTACCCCTTTTCTTCCTTACACGAGATTCACCTGATTATCTATTTACTCTTTTCTTTTCAAAATCGAAATAGTCTACTATTTGGTTCACTGTATCATGATTCATGACTCTATTAGCTAGTACGATCCACGCACGTGACAGCGGATCATTTGCGATCACGTCGTTGTACTAGGTATATTAGAATAATAATAAATAGTGAAACAAATAGTAGAATATGTCAATTTTAATGGCTTTTACTTAGAAGGTGGCATAATCTATCTGTAGCTTGAAAGTGATTAAAAGCATTACAGGAAAGCTACAGTCATTCGGCCAAATGAATTAACTTTTTCATAAAAAAATAATAAATTGACTATATATAAGAAAATAAAAAAATTTATATATAACAACATACATTTAACAATTAGTTCGCTTACTCTATGTTTGGCAAAATAGAGGTGCAAATTCGAGTGGTGGAAGTTGAGGTATAAAGTGAACGGAAGTGCAAATGGGAGGAGAGTACAAGTAAAGCGGTAAATTGTTGTTTGGAATGGAAATATCAGGTGCAAATAGGCTGAAATGTAAATAAGTGATATTATTATAAATTTAATCTATTAAAATTGTACAATATTATCACAAAATATTCATACATAAAAAATATTAAATGATAAAATAAAACTTATATAATAAAAATTTATTAAATAGGAATGCTCAAATAGTAATTATCTGTAAAAATAGAAAATAATATTATTAGGCCCATAAAAATCATCATTGGTCGAACAACATCGAGGATAATAAATAGACTCGAACTCTAATTCGTGGCCAAGGCATAAACTAGCTCATATCTCCCACACAACCATTTATTTTTCGACATTGTGGTATCAAATCGAGTTTAACTTTAAATCAGATATTGTCAAACTTAGTCACGCGTTCTAATCTATAAGTTTTAACTATTAACCAGGCAAATTGAGTCAACAAATTGAGCTGATTTGACAAAAAATTCCTAAACTCAATGACAACGAAATAAACCCAAAAATATATAATAGTAATAATAATTATTATTGTAATGGTTATTCTTACTATCATAATATATTAATCATAAAAATAATAATTATTACTATTATATAATTACATAATATTTCTTAGTCACAAAATAATTATGGAAAATAATTAAATAATACTATCATAATATTTCTTCACTCCAAATTGAGGAGTTGATGAAAATAGTGAACTTACCACAATCGCGCCCCCCAACACTATTTCTATTTATTCAAATGATGCATTTATCCCAAATTTGCACCCCTCCCATTTACCCTTCATCCCAAACATAGTGTATGGTATAGTTCAGAAGTAGGCCAAATGCCAATCGTTACCATACAAATGTAAAAGAAAAAATTTCACTTTTAAGAATTCCATAGGTTGCAAATCACAACAGAAGGAGGTACCTGGTCAGTAGTATAAAGATCAATGGGATAATTGTAGA
This sequence comes from Linum tenue, assembly GCA_946122785.1. NCBI lineage: Eukaryota > Viridiplantae > Streptophyta > Magnoliopsida > Malpighiales > Linaceae > Linum > Linum tenue. The sequence continues at coordinate 49,691,927 of CAMGYJ010000002.1, forward strand.
AGGAAAAGAGGAATTGAAGAAGGGTTTTGTTGAGCACTTTGTCAATGCTTACAAAGAAACACAACCCAACCGTCTTTTCCCGGTCAGCAGTGGACGCTTGATTTTCACTGATGTCGAAAAGGCTTGTTTGGAGAAACCTTTCTCTGAGTCTGAGATTTGGAAGGCTGTGAAGCACTGCAAAGGCGACAAAGCTCCGGGTCCCGATGGTTTCTCCATGGCTTTCTACAAAAAGTGTTGGAATGTGATTAAAGAGGACTTGTTCAAGGCTTTCGAAGACTTCTATGAGAATGAGAAGTTACCAAAATGTATTGCACACTCATTTATTTGCCTCATTCCAAAGAGGGGAGCAATTGAGGAAATCCTTGACTTCCGTCCGATCAGTCTTCTAGGAAGCTTTAACAAATTGATCTCCAAGGTGATTATGTATAGAATCAGACCATTTGTGAGCAGAATTGTGTTTGGAAATCAGTTTGTTGGGGTTCAAAAGCGTCAGATTCATGAAGCTACGCTAATTGCAAATGAATTAGTCGATAGCAGGCAAAAAAGTGGGAAACCAGATTTGGTTTTTAAACTTGACATTGAGAAAGCCTTTGATAACGTTCATTGGAACTGTCTTTTCAATATCTTACAGAACTATGGTTTTCCTTTGAGGATGCAAAAGTGGATCAAAAGTTTGGTTACCTCTCCTAGCATGTCTGTGTTGGTCAATGGGGAATCTGCAGGGTTCTTCAGCATTGGGAAAGGGCTACGACAAGGTGATCCGACATCCCCATTCTTATTTACTCTTGTGATGGATATTCTGTCTACTATGTTGGATACCTTGAAAGATGCGGGACTCTTATCGGGATTTAAGATGGATGAAGTAGGGTTGAGAGGTGAGGTGACACACCTTCTTTATGCTAATGATACCATCATTTTCTGCGAAGCCAGTGAAGAACAAGTGCTTAATTTGTTGGGAACACTTGTGTGCTTTCAGTCTGTTACAGGGATAAAAATCAATGTTGATAAATGTCAGATGTTTCTGGGCGGAAACGTTGAGCAGCCAGGCTATTTTGCAAACCTCTTCGGATGCGGGTGGAGCTACCTTCCAACGATTTATTTGGGAATCCCGCTGGGTGCTAGCCTCAATTCAGTGGTTGTTTGGGAACCTATTATTGTCAGAGGAAGCTTCCTTTCGCTGGGGGGGGGGGATAATTACCCTGGCTCGTAGTGCCCTCTCAAGTCAGCCAATCTTTATGTGTTCTATTATGAAGGCGCCAAGGTCTGCGGCTCAGAGAATGGAACAATGTCAAAGGGATTTCATATGGTCCGGAGTTGGTGAGAATAAGAAATTTCATCTTGTGAGGTGAGAGAAGTGTAAACTAATAAGAGAGGATGGTGGTCTAGGTATTATAGATATCCGGAGCATGAATTCTGCCCTACTCCTCAAATGGATGTGGAAGTACGTGACGGAGCCGGATGCTTGGTGGAGGCAACTTATCGATCTCAAGTTCCCTAATCAGGGGAGTCTTTGGAGGGCTGGAGAGGGTGGAATTCATGTGGGATGCTCACTGTGGAAAATATCATGAAGGAGGAGCATTTGTTTTGGAATCATGCATATATTAATGTCGAGGGTGGTGCTTGGGTTTCATTCTGGAATGACTTTTGGCTGCCCGGTGTGAGACTTAAAGATGCCTATCCTAGAGTTGCAGTTGCTTCTTCTGCACCTGATGCGTGGGTATCCGAGTCAATATCCTTTTCAAATGAGAGAATGAATTGGGACATTCCTTTAAGGTTTTCGCTAAGATTGGGAGCTGAGAGTGAGAGAATTCAATTGATGCAGTTTCTTTCTTCTATTCCTACTGGTTTTATTTTTGCGACCTTGTAAGGTGATTTGCCATCCTGCTCCTTCCTCATCTTTTACGGTGAAATCCGCCTACAAGTGCATCATCTCCTCGAAGTTTATGGGCGAGGCGGACTTTCCGCATAAGGTGGTGTCGATTCCACAATTTCCATCCAAAATTACTTCCTTCCTTTGACTTGTGATGCATCGACGGATTCTCACTCAGAAAAATCTTAAAAAAAGGTTGGAATATGGGTAGTAGATGTGCTTTATGCAAGAAGACAGAAGAGAGTATGTACCATCTTTTTTGTAGATGTGAGTTCAGCTGCAACATTTGGCGTCTCTTGCAAGTTCTCACCGATGCAATGGGGCCGCACTCTATTGAGATTGATGCTGTGATCAAGGGTTGACCGTGCGGTGTTCATGCAACTTGGAAAGAGTGGTTCCGAAATCGTCTTCTTCATGCGTTCACTTGGGAATTTTGGAAGGAAAGAAATGCAAGAATGTTTCAAGGCGAAGCAAAGCCTTGGCGGGTTGTTCTACACAAGATTGGGCAGACACTTCTGAACTGGAGTTCGGCTCATGGGCATATCAGCAAGCATTGTTGTGGCTCGAGTTGCTCCATGTTGATTGCCCTTTTAGTGGTTCTCAGAAGTAGTTGGGTTTGGCTGCATTCTCGGTGTTTAGGGTGGTTCTGTTTGCTGCCCTTTCTCTGTTTTGCAACTTTGTTTTGCTTTCCTGTTTGGTTTTGCTTTGCCTGTTTGGTTTTTAGCCTCTCCTTTCCTTCCATTTCTGGATCATGCCTTGCGATCCTGGGTTGTGGTTGGGATTCTCTGTACTTTGTTTTTTCCCCTTTCTTTTAGTTAATTAATCTTCACCCTTATAAAAAAAAGTTATTATCACATAATAGGAAATATTATTTTTTCCTCTTTTTAATATGAGAAGTCAATCATATTAAAAGTTAGGGCTATAAAAAAGGAACCAACAAAAACCAAACTCATATCATACTTATTGTAAAAAAAGACCAACAATCTCAACTAAAATTTGATATTTAATAATTATTTAAAGTGAATAATTCTTTCTTTATGTCATATCAAAGCAAATCGTATGTGCAAATTGCATAAAAATCAGAAATTGATGGATTATGAAAAATACAAGCACAGTAACAATCCACTCAAACAGTAACAGAAACCAATAAACCTAGGGGAAAGAAAATTTATTCCATATTTTATTTCACCAAAACTTACATCTATAACTATATATGTCCTAACATGCAAAATAACAAAATAGTACTTAAAATATAAACAAAGATTATATTAGATAATAAACTAATACTATTCTACAATATACACCAACACCAGCCCTTCCTCAAACTGAAGCATGAATATCAAGAGTGCTAAGGTTGGACTTGAGAGTTGAGAAGATTGCAGCAGACAAAAACTTAATGAAAAGATCAGAAATTTGATTAGTAGTTGAAACATGCAGCAGCTTAATCAAATTAGAAGCAACCTTATCATCAAGGGTTAAATGGCAATCAAGTTCAATGTATTTAATATGTTCATGTTAAATCATACCGTAATGATTGTCGGACCAATTTTTTTTTATATTGGAGTTTAAATTTATAAGCGATTTTTAATGGTATGAAATAATTGAATTATAATTAAACCATAATTTCAATACAAAATATCTTATCGCTAACGATTCCAATACAATATACAGACAATTTTTTCAATGTTAATTTGAAGTCAAGCAATATTATTGGTACTGACATTACAATGGCTGATCGTACCATTGATTACTGGCATATAAAAATCGAACCATTAAGATGTGGGATGATTTTAGTTGTTGCTTGTTGGGAAGATACTAATTAAACCAGCAAAATAACTGAAAATAAGCGGTATAGACACGTTATAGACGCGAATAATTTATTTTTATATAATATACGGTATATGTGCTCCAGGTCGGCCGGCCGGCTGGTCAATGGTTATCAACAACTACGTTGGTGTAGGGGCACAACCCAATTAACAGTGAGCACACTTATACATAGTATAGGTAGTCCACGTCGCTTCTTTATAAATTATTGTTAATTGTTATTATTGATGGAACCTCCACGTGTTTAGTACAACTCGAGGAGCATACTATATACTTAGTAAAATATATTTATTTAGATTATGAATTGATCGAGTTTGAAGTACGATACATAGTATAAAGTATATACTAATTTCTAATCAATAAAAAATATTTTCTGATTCTTGAAATCCAAATTCAGAAATTAATTTGATAAGAAACAATAATTGACCATTCTAATTTGTCAAAGTACATTGAAATACATACAACAACCAAATCACTTGTAATAATATGCTATATATACAAGTACATCGGTTGTACTAAATGAAACACAATACAAGTTTGCTTCTTCAAATTAAAGTCGCCGAGTTATACCCACAAAACTCCAATCTTATGTCCATATCATGGAAGAATAATTATAAATGATAAAATCGTAATCGATGGTTACAATAAAATATCCCCCGCGCGCCCACACCCAATGGAAGATTTTATATATTATCTCGACGTCTCCCCATTAATAGTTCCTCATCTCTCTCAAGTCTCAACCTTCACTCACCACTTACCCAACAACCATGGCTTTCCTCTTCTTCCTCCTTGCTCTCCCCATCATCCTCCTCATCCTCCTCCAAACCAACCGACCCAAAAGACCATCCAACCTTCCACCCGGTCCGCCCGGCCTGCCCATCATCGGCAACTTGCTCCAAATCGACAACTCCTCCGTACATCGCTCCCTCGCCCAACTCTCCCAAAACCACGGCCCACTCATGTTCTTGCAATTGGGTTTTGTCCCAAGCATAGTAATCTCCTCGTCCAAGCTAGCCAAAGAGGTCATGAAAACGCAGGACCTCGCGTTCTGCAGCCGGCCGACCCTAACCGGTCAGCAGAGGCTGTCCTACAACGGGTTGGACCTAGTCTTCTCCCCCTACGACTCTTACTACACCGAGATGAGGAAAATATGCATGGTCCACCTCTTCCACCCGGCCCGGGTCCAAACCTTCCGACCCATCAGAGAGTACGAGGTCTCGCAGATGATCCACAAGATAACCTCCAAGATCGGTTCAACCCCCGACAAACCGGTCAATTTGAGCGAGGCCATGATGTACCTGACCAGCACTATAATTTCGAGGGTCGGGTTTGGGAAGAGGTACGAGGAAGAAGGGATCGAAAGGAGCAGGTTTCAATCGTTGCTGAATGAGAGTCAGGCTATGTTCACGAACTTCTTTGTTGGTGATTATTTTCCATATATGGGTTTTGTGGACAAGCTCAATGGTTCGGCCGCTCGACTTGAGAAAAACTTCAGAGAGTTTGATGACTTTTACCAGGAGGTCATAGATGAACGCCTGGATCCAAAGAGAGGGAAAAATCCAGAGCAGGAAGAGGACATACTCGATGTGTTGTTGCAAGTCATGAATGATCCTTCCTCCAAAGTCTAACTTACTTTCAACCACGTCAAAGCACTCCTCATGGTTAGTTTACCAATCTAGTAATTTTGCATAATTTTTTAATTTTACTATGAGAGTTCATTGTGTATAAATAACCAATGTTATTTGGGACTTTATAAATAACCAACAAATTCATGAAACTGGATGATGCGGACTTCTGACCTTGTTAGTGACTATCTAGTATACTCTTCATAATAGTCTCTTTTTTCCATTTAAATAAACGTGTGTGTCGGATTTTTCCCGTAACTTAATATGCAAAAATCATAATTTTATACGAAACAGTTAAACCCTAATCGATCACTCATATATAGTTTTTGGTCTTCTCTTTTTTGTAGAATGTATTTCTTGCAGGGACAGACACGGGCGCTGCCACAGTGGTATGGGCTATGAGCTTCCTGATGAAGAACCCAGAGACAATGAAGAAGATACAACAAGAAGTCAGGAGCTCGATTGAAGCCATCAAGGGCTTCGTGAACGAAGACGATCTTCACCAACTATCATATCTGAAAGCTGTGGTAAAGGAGACGTTCAGATTGCAACCCACGGTTCCGCTCTTGGTCCCTCGACAAACCACAGAGAAGACTCGATTGGACGGCTATGATATCCCAGCCAAGACCCTCGTCCAAATCAACACATGGGCCATTGGGAGGGACCCTGAAGTATGGGAGAGCCCAGAAGAGTTCAAGCCCGATAGATTTTTGGACAACTCTTCGAGTACTAGTACTGTTGATATTTTTGGGCAAAGCTTCGAGCTTACCCCGTTTGGAGCCGGGAGGAGGATATGCCCTGGCCTTCACATGGGCCTGGTCACGGTGGAGCTCGCGCTGGCGAATTTGGTGTACAAATTCGACTGGGAAATGCCGGTTGGGATGAAGAAAGAAGACGTGGATATGGCGGTGATTCCGGGTATTACCATGCACAAGAGGAATCATCTTTGCCTTTTAGCTAAACGGCCTATGATATGAACTTATTATGTAACGCTAGCTCTCATCAGTTTGTAATGGTGGGGATGAATAATATATATAACCAATGGATGTGAGTATGTAATGTAATCCTACATTAATATTACCTTCTGAATCCTGATGGTCATTTACACCTATAATTTATAGAGTTCTGCTAGTGTCTAATAGCGTTGAATCTAAATCTGCGTGCTTAAAATTATATTATTAATAAATGAATTTCAGTAATGTGCCTCAGTTGTACTGGAGAAGGGGAAAAATGGTAATGGGCCGCAACCCGTAGGGATGTATTGTCTGTGGGCTTCCGTATTGGGCCGCAGTTGTAGAGGCGACGCTATACTGTTGGTGTATGACGAAACATTGGATTTGGAGTCCTCTTCCTCGAAAGCCAGACCAGCATTCCCTATGGTTCTTACGGATGCTGAGATGAAGATTGATGGAAACAAACTTACGTTTGCTGAGATGGAGGACTCCAGCATTTCATAGTCACAACGTTTGTGACAATTATACTCACGTTGTGACAATTATACTCACACCCTTTCAAACATCCGTCCATCCCTTTAGTGATGTCACTGAACAATATAACTAGAGAATAAAGCCTTATTTCCTAAATCGTCAATTCAGATCCCCAATCACTAGACTGAAGAAGAAGGCTTCAAAAGCTTGGTGGAGTCGTAGAAAAATGACAAGAGGGCAAGAATCTTGATGGAAAGAAGCACAACACCAATCGCAAAAAAGAATGCCATTGACGACATCGGTGAAAGAGGAGATGGTGTCTCCGGTTGCGACAAAAACCGATGGGTCAGAAGGAGGGATGTGGTGGCTCGTAGTGCATTTTCCCACCAATTCCTCGAAACCGTCGGGACTGCAACTCTTCATGTTTCCGGTGAATCTTGATTCGTCGTAGTCAATTGACTAGATTTATTAAAAATACCATAATGTTTTGGCTATTTCATGTATTTCGAAAATTATTGGTATAACTATCACAAACGTGAAAGTTGTGGCTATGAAAGTGTATTTTGCCTTTTAGTAATTTTACATGATCTGTTGTATTAAAAAGTACTTCTAAATCTTTTTTAGCCAAACACTCTATACTGTTTTATTTTGTATTAAAAAGTATTTCTGTAAAAGCTCAAACGAGAAGTAGCTTCTACAAAAGCTATTGCTGGGTGAAACTAGCTCATAATGACACAATACAAATTCAGTGACCAACAAGTAATTAACCAAAATGACATCACTTTAATAAACTCTCTTTATTTGAACTTGCTTCTTCTGGCGCCATAATTCACTGCAACCCGGGTTCGATTCTTTCTACTGTCAACACTGGGGAAGAATTGAGAAGATAATTGTGAATGAGAGTTGAGAGAGAAGATTAGAGATTGAGTTTAATATTCTGATATACTGATAATAATCATTTGAATGAGGGTTCTCCTCCTTAAATAAAAAAGATGCAAATAACACAAAAGAATACTTGAACCACCTAGCCACATACGACTCAACCCGACCCGTGCCCATGGCCCGTGTTTCCATCATCCCTCCCCCTTCAGAACCGACATTGCCCTCAATGTCAAAGGATGGATAACGCTGCACCAGTGTAATAGTCTCCTCCCACATGGCATCCTCCGGAACTTGTTGCTTCCACAACACTAAGCTCTCCTCCACCAGGCGGCCACCCTTACGCTTCCACCGTGTCTCTAGTACCTTTAGGGGAGTCAACTCGAGGTCACCGTCAGCACTAACTGCGTGGCAGTCGTCTCTGCACGATCAGCTGGTCCTCAATACCTGCGCAATAACGACACATGGAACGTCGGGTGGATGCGGGATTCCGACGGTAACTGCAGCCGATACGCCACCGAATTGACCTTCTCCACTATCCCATAGGGCCCAAAGAAACGAGCAGCAAGCTTCTGGTAAGCTCTCCGAAAGACTAAGGCCTTACGATAGAGATGTAACCTAAACAATACTAGATCACCAACCACGAATTCCTCCTTCCGCCGCCCGGAATCCGCAGCCTACTTCATCCGATTGTTCGTCGCCTCCAGGTTGATAATTAGCTGATGCAAAACCTCGTCACGAGACCCTAGCCAGCGATTCACACCGTCAACGGTGCTAGCGCCACTCTGGTACCAAAGAAGGCGGTGGTCGGCCATAAAGCGCCTCAAATGGGGTCATCTTGATGGCCCGATGGTATGTAGTATTATACCATAGCTCTAGCCAAGGCAGCATACCCAAACAACTCCGCGACTGCTTATGAGCGAAGTAACGCAGGTACTGCTCGAGATGGCGGTTGATCACCTCCGTCTCCCCATCTGTCTGTGGGGGATATGCCAAACTCATTCGCACCGCCGTACGGGCCAGGGCGACACCTTCTGCCAGAAGTTACTAAAAAAAACAGAATCTCAATAGCTCACAACGGTCCGCGGAAACCCATGATGTCGCACCACACCCAGAACAAACTGGTAAGCCACTGCCTTCGCCGTATAGGGGTGAGCTAAGGCCATAAAATGAGCATACTTTGTTAGGCGGTCCACAACTACAAACAATATTTTCTTACCTCCCGACGGTGGTAACCCCACGATGAAGTCCATATTGATGTCCTCCCAGATCCGTTCCGGTACCGGAAGCGATTGAAGAATGTATGCAAACCGCAAATGGGAGGCCTTCACTCGCTAATAAGTGTGGCAGGAGGCCACATAGTCCTTCACCGTCTATGCCATCCGAGGCCAATAAAGGGCGCCTTGACCCTGTGCAGGGTCTTTTTCCACGCTCGAGTCACCCCCTAACGGTGAGTCATGAAACTCTGCTAGTACCGTCATGACTAGGGAAGACACTGCTGTCGGCATTCCTTCGGGTAAGGATCAGTCTCATTAAGGGACCACAGCTCATCATAGAACTAGGGTATGGGTTCCGACACGGCCTTAAACACCTTGCTACCATGGGTGCGCGAGAGCCCATCTACCACCACATTCATGGGACCAGGTGAGTAATGGATTGTGTAATCGTACCCCATCAATTTAGACACCTAGTAATGTTGGTCGGGAGTAGAGACCTTCTTCCCCAGCAAATGCTTCAAGCTCTGATAGTCAGTATAAATGTGGAACTTCTGACCCAACAAATACGGTCGCCAGGTCTGGACTGCTGTGATGATAGCTTGCATCTCCTTCTTATATGTCGACCATGCTTCCTTAGTCGGAACCAAGGTTTTGCTCATATAAGCTATGCGATGGCGATCCTAGGATAGTACTACTCCAATCCCTCAATCGGAAGCATCAGCTTTGATCACAAAGGGCTAGAGAAGTTGAGTAGCGCCAATGTTGGTGAAGACGACATCACCCGCTTGAGTTAATGGAAAGACGACTCTGCAGTAGGAGTCCAGTCGAAGCCACCCTTCTTTAAGAGATCCTTCAGAGGCCGAGAAATCATGCTATATCCCTGCACAAATTTTCGATAATAACTTGTCAGCCCAAGGAAACCCCGCAGCTCAGTCACATTGGCCGGAATCAGCCAATTCATCATCGCACGTATCTTGGCGTGGTCGACCTTCACACCGAATGCGAATTTGGATGCCTTGACATAGTACTGATGCTTTCTCAGAATCCCAAACACTACATCTAAGTGATGCAGGTGCTCCTCCCAAGTCGGGCTGTATACTAATATGTCGTCAAAGAAGACCAGGACATATCGGCGCAACAAAGGTCTGAAAATGTCGTTCATGGCATCCTGAAACGTCGATGGAGCATTACACAACTCAAAAGGCATCACCAGGTACTCATAGTGGCCATTAAGGCAGTCTTGTGCACATCTTCCTCCTGCATTCGGATCTGATGATACCTCGCTCGCCAATACAGTTTCGTGAAGTAACTAGACCCATGTATCTCATCCAACATGTCATCCACAGTTGGGAGGAGCAACCCCGTCTCAAGCATCTCCTCAACCTGCTTCTCGATCTCAGTCTTTTGTGAATGCCCGTATCTGTACAGCTGCACATTGACGACTTCAACCCCCCTCCTTCAGTCGGATCTGATGATCAACCCGACAGTGGGTGGTAGAACAAATGGCTTCTCGAACAACTCCTGGAACCGCGTCAGCTCCGCGTCCACCTCCTTGGACTCCGCTTGGCCGATCGGCCAGCACAAAATGGCGAGCTCCTTGTCACCATCTCGCGCGCACTCCTTCATGGAGATAGGCCCCATGGCAGTCGTTATTCCAACCAAGTGAACCGCATCGTCAACAAGGTCCAATCAATGACGACCGGTCCTAGACTGCGAAGCCACGGAATGCCCATGATTACATCAAATCCCCTGAGCGGTAGCACGCCCAAGTTGGTCGTGATCTCCAAGCCTTGAATCACCAGCGTGATCCCTTTGTAAATTGCTTGGCACTGCATGGGTGCGCCATTTGCCACCTTGACCACCATCGTCGCTATCGGGCTGGCTTCGTGTTGTAAAGTCTTTGCAAACTCCGCGTTCACAAAATTCAATGAGGCTACGCTTTCCATAAGAGTGAGCGCAGGCCGCCCCTCCAGCCGTGCACGGAACCGTAGGGTGCCCAGAGTTGGGTGCCTCGTCACGGTGTGGAGCGACGGCTCCGAAGTCATCTCCCCGAGCCCTAGCGCATCGCCTGACCGTGGCTACTTTGCCGGTGCGCCTGCATCCAACCCCGCTACCCCTTCCTCGACCGATTGCACCGGGGCTGCCACCCGACGCGGCGGTTTTGGCGTTTGGTCACCCGCCGTGGCCTCTTCCTCCTTCAGCGTGGCGTGCTGCCTCTCCCAAGCTCAGACGCGGGTTGCCTGACGTAACTGTTCCAGCATCTGCTCGCGGTCGGAATCAGTGAGCTTTGACGAGCTCATTCGGTCTCTAATACCAATATGATAGATGGAAGAATAATTACGGATTGAGAATTTGGAATTAGGGATTTGGGGAAGAATTGGGAAGAGAATTGGAAATGAGAGTAGAGAGAGAAGATTATGGATTGGGTTTAAAATACTTATATATTGATAATAAATTTAGCTCTAAAATCGAGAAAATGCAAACCACCTGTTTACACCTAAATTTAGCTTTGAACCACATTGATTATTCACAAGGCATTTAATGTTTTTATAAGGCCAAATCAATAATTATAATTAATGTTATTTGAGCTGGGCCTTATGATACTAGATTTTTAAGGGCAAGCCACTAAGTCTCCAAGAAGGAATTAATCTTGTCGCGTGGATAGATACTAAGTCCGGTAGGCCTTGTTGGTCGCCAGTCTACTGGACCATGTTCGTTGCAAGTTTGGTAAACCTCGATGGTCGAGAGTCCGCTAGACAGGCATCATCGCGTCAAGTCTGGTAGACCTCGGTGGTCGCGAATCCGCTAGACCCTGTTGGTCGCAAGATCTAGAAGGCATTAGCTGTGAGATCTAGACTATGTCAAGATCTAAACTAACAAGTTAGAAGTGAGAAAGCATGCTACGTGAGAGAGGAAAGCCACGAATACACTAAGTATGAGAGCTAGACCACGTTGGTCGAGTCTAGTAGACCACGATGGTCCTGAGTGGGCATCGTTGCGTCAAGTTTGGTAGGCCTCATTGGTCCCGAGATCTAGACCACCTTCACTGGGAGTTCTGTAGACCACATCGGTTGTGAGATTTAGAAGGCCCTCGTCCTGAGATCTAGAATGATCATCGTAAAGGGAAGGCAAGTAACAAGACGTCAGTTCCAAAAGAGAGAGCATGCGGTTAACTGGGAAACTGTCGGATTTTTCACGTTCAAGCACACGTCAGTCACGTCCGAGGAAGAGAGGAAGCAGTTCTTATTGGAAGTTACTCTCCAAATGGTTGTGTATGACGTTTACTACCTCATAATATAAATAGGAGGAGGGGTTGACAATGAAGAGGTTCGCCAAATTCACACCAGACAACCCAATGTCAACTTTTATCTTTGTATGTTTACTCTACAACTTTTAGCCATAGTTGTAGATTTGGAGCTCTCGCTGAACCTTCATAGGAGTAGGAGTAGTTTAATTTAGATCTGTCTCATGAGTCGTGTAAACATCGAACACCCTCGTTTAAACTTTGTTGGAAGAGGTGTGAATAATGTTAAGTTAATCATTGTCCAAAGAAGTCATGGTGCAATCAATTCGATTTCAACTCAAGTTTTCTCGGCGAAAAAACAGCCATCAACTTCAAGAATGACGTTATTGGGTCCGCTTCATTGGATCAGAGCTGGAAGTGTTGAAGAATGGTGGCGAGAATGGTGTCGTCAATGTTGGGTTGGGAGAGAAAATGGCGATGACAGTGGCAAGTGACATGGAGGGTTTGCGAGAGCAAGAAGGGAGGGATTAGGGTTTAGTGTGGGTAGGAATAGTTTTGAACAAATTAACCTTCATTTAATTTTAACTGATATATTCATTTACTGTGAGCTAGTTTGGCCATGTTGTAACTTTTGCAGAAGCAGCATCTAGCTAGAGCTTTTAGAGAGGTATTTAAAAAAACAGTTGAGTGTTTGTCTTAAAAACTATGAGAAGTGTTTTTTAATATGAGAGGTTGTGTAAAATGACTATAAAGGAGTTATAATATAAAATATGAATAAAAATATTAAACAATAAAAAGTAGTCAAAATGGATCTTGTTAATTACCGAAAAAAAAATGGATCTTGTTAAATTTATTTTATATTAAATAATATGATTTTATAATTTCTTTTATTTTTAAATTGTATATATTTTTAAAATGATATAAATGAAATAAAATGATTTTTTTGAAATAAAATTAAATTATGGTAAGGATAATCTTGTATTTCAACACAGTTTGTTGCATAAGCTCCAAATCGGAACTTCTGCTTTTACGTTATACAAAAGCGTTTTTCAACTTTTCAAAAGCCGAGTTTTTAGAGGTGTTTGGCTCTACTTCGGCCTTAAAAGCCGAAAAGCACTTCTAAAAGTCGCGCCAAACATAGACATAACCTACCGCTACATATATAATTTAGGAAGACCGGTGCAGTGAATGTGATGGAACTCAAAAGGGAACAAATTTAGCACACGAGCTCGCACAACCACACTACATCATGAGAGAGCAAACGAGAAAGAAAATTATATTGTTCATGTTGTGCTAGGCAGGAACATTTATAGAACTAATGGATCTATCCTCTCCATTGTTTTACATACAAAACATAAAAGGTGATATTAATTTGGGTTAATACCTTATTTTGGCCTGAACTATAACCATATAATCAACTTTAGCCCGTGGTTTCAAAAATTAATATCGTGGCCTCAACTATGTAACATATAGACTCAATTGGCCCGACACCTAGTTTGACCGTCAATTTGGATGGTCAACACCATTGACCGTTAGTCAACACGCCATGTCATTGCCTCGTCAGCCTAAAAAACATTAAAAATTTTAAATTCATACTATTTTTTTAATGTTATTATTTATAATCAAACAAAAAAATTATTTATAAAAAATCTATAATAAGTTATTTATTTATTTTTTGTGTAATATGAAAATGATAAATTTTATAAATTAACCAAAAATTATCAAATTATTTTATATATTTAACATTAACCAAAAATAAAATATAATTTATATCATATTTTTTAAATTCATAAAATTTAATTTGATAATTTATGGTTAATTTATAAAATTTATCATTTTCAAATTACACAAAAAATAATAAATAAATTTTATTTATATTTTTAAAATTTTATATTTTGGTTAATTTGAAAATGATAAATAATAGAAATTAGGACTTTGTTGAATAGAAAAGAAACCGTTTGGTTTGTGCAAGTTGCGACTTGTTTTGGGTTTGGTGGATTGCAAACTTGCTGAGCTTGTGTATCGATTGAATAGTCACTTCAATCGTGGTCAAGCAACTACCCTTTTATACCAATCGAACTATCCCCAGGTGTGGATTTGTCCTTTTGGTTCCGTTTTATCCAAGTTCGTATTAAGAATGTTCGTTCTTGATTCGAGCTCAATCGATTCTTCGATTGAGTCGTTAGCTGCGTGACTTTGATAACATACACCCCCCAGGGGCGTATTAAGTGGTATCAAGAGCCCGGTTCAAACTCAGCGGCGATTTGAAGATTGCTGGTTCAAACTCAGATGCGATTTTTTGAAGATTACCGGTTCAAATCAGCTGCAAAAAAATAAAAATAAAAAGAGCTCTTGAAAATCAAGAATGGAGCAAAATCAACGATTCACGGAGATGATGAAGCAAATGCTTAAGACGACATAAGTTATTCTTCTAGGATTAAAGGGGAATAATGCGCCAGCAACAATAATCCAACCTGAAGCTCATTTGATCATAGGGAGTCCAAATCCAAAGCAAGTTCTCGAGCAAAGGGAGTATATATTTCAAACGAGATGCTTAGTGGATGGTAAGCTACTATCGGTTGTGATTGATGGAGAGAGTTGCACTAACTTGGTGAGTGAATATTCTGTGAAGAAATTGGGGTTAAACACATTACAACATCCAAACCCTACACTCTTCAATGGCTTAATGAAGATGGATCAATTGAGGTCACCAAGCAAGCCATATTGAAGTTTGAGGTTGGAAGCTATAAAGATGAAGTCCTTTGTGATGTGGTGCCAATGGAAGCGGCTCATGTTTTGCTTGGAAGACCATGGCAATTTGATCGAAATGGACAACAAGATGGAGTCACCAAGAAGTACAAATAGAGGTCAGAAGTTTGTATTGAAGCCTTTATCTCCCAAAGAAATCTATGAGGATCAACTTCAAATGCAACAGAATTTGAAGAAGGAGAAAGAGAAAGAGCTACAAGCCAAAGTAGAAGAGGAAGTCCAAGAAGACGTGGAAGAGAAAGAAAAGGTTCTTGTTGATGGGCTTACTATAGTCACTTGTGAAGAGGATTCACAAGCTTTGATTTCATCTCGAGAAGAACCAAACCTTGAAGTAGAGGAGAAAGTCGAAGAAGAGGCAGCAGAAGTAAAAGGAAATATTCTTGTTGATTTTGAAGATTTGAGTGCGCAAGAAGTTGATCAATTTAATGAGAAACCAGAATTCAAAGGAGGAGATTAATGCTTGGTAATTATGGAACATTTACCAATAGTTCCCGAGTATGCTCATATTGATTTTGTGATTGGTAATACAATTTCTGAAGAGGCGGCCCGCTTGGAGAATCGACAAGAAATTCAGCGCTATGTAGAGAGCTTTCATCACAATGGTGTCTTTACAACTCGTGGTCGAGTTGTCTTCAAGAAGGGGGGAATAATACGATCCTCACTACCAAGACAATTTTGTTGGAAGACCAAGAAGAATGGAGGTGATTGGAGATCAAGATTATGTAAATATTCGAGGTCGAATCTTCTTCAAGAGAGAGGGAATGATGTGATATCGACTAGAGCGATATTTAATTCCCGTGGTCCAAAAATGAAGATTCAGGGAAGAGAAATGAGCGAGCGCGAGGAGTGTCGGAGAGATCTCGAGAGGGTGTGCGCCGAGGGGGGGTGTGTCTCTTCAGATTCTCCTTGTGTGTGCTTGTCTTGCAGGTCACAGGTTGCGGACTCTAGCGGTGGCGGCGGCCATGGGAATAAGTGTCTGAGGGCGACGAGGATCGGCATGAGGAAAGTGTCAATTTGGAGAGAGTCGGCGGCGAGGTCAGTTTGGTATAAGCTCCAGGTGGAAGAAAAGCACAAGAGATGGTCCGTCCTATTGAATGAGACGCATATAGCGTGGCTCCAGGGAGTTTTGCAGATCGCAGCGATGAGGAGTTGGAATTTCCCCAAAGGGTGCATCAAGAGGAGCGGAGATCGTATTATTCATGTGGGAAAGGTTACCTCTAACCGAAGGTCGATATTGCAGATCTCGGAACAGGTGAAGAGTGGTAGGGTGTTCAAGGTCCTTATTCCTTCTTTGGGAAGGGAAGCCGGATGGTCGCGGGTTATCTTCCTTCTCCAGGAATTCTTCAAGGCCGAACGCAACTTTGTAGAGGCGCAGATGATTAACAGGGTGAGCGCGCAACCACCCCTGCTACCTCCTCGCCCTCCAACATTGCTATCCTATGGGAGGTGGTCAAGGGAAATGGTTTCTACGGTGCGGGAAGATGTGATATCAAAGGGTCAGGGTCTGATAGATTCATTGAGGTCGGTGATGTTGGGATTCGAGAAAGGCGGGAATTGCTGGGTAGAAGTTTGGTCATCAAGTTTTCATCATCAAACAGAGATGTCTTCTCCTCTGCTCTTGTTCCAGAATTCAGACGATGGGCACGTCAAAATTGGGATGCAAATGATAACTATAGCTTTGAAGACCTCGGCAATGGGAATTGGCTCCTCGTCTGTCCAAGTTTTCAGATGGCTTTGAGAATTCAGAGTTTCAGTCAATGTATGTTCAAGAACTTTTCGGTGGATATTTCCTTTTGGAAAGACAACGCAGCTCTTTCAGGACCTGATCCGGATGATGTGGTATGGGTGTGGGTTTATGGCATCCCACTTCATCTCAAGAGCGTGACCCTCATCCAAACCATTGGAAATTTTTGTGGCTCGCTGGTGGAAATTGACTGGAACTCTTGGAGCTCCAATTTTATTAGAATCCGAATCCGCTGTGATGATGAACTCCCATCGTTTTTGCCTGTGTGCCATGGATCTAGCAGGTTCGAGATTCAAATTTTGTTGCCACCGGTCCCATTCGGCGATGTCCCTCAGGCGGCTTCCCAGGTGGGGTGGAAGACGAAACGTTTACCTCGGGGCCCTACAGGTGTGCATGGGAATCAAAGCTGCATGGGGGACGTCCCATCTTCTCCTAAGAACACGCGCAGAAAGGGGCTCGAGAAGAATCGATCCGCTAGAAAGATTTGGGTTAGGAAGTTTGGGCCCTGGCCCAACCCGCGTCCTCCTGGCCCATTAGCTACTTACTCCCATTCAGAGCGGGCGCCTCCGTTAGATCTGGGCCCGGTTGCCCCCTGTAATCAGCCTGGTAGCTGCACTCCAGGCCTGAGTCTGCATCTTGACCCGGTCATCTCGATCCTTACCCTCTTCTCGTGGGATTCAGGCTTGCGTCCCAGCATTTCCCCTCCCTTGCAATGCCAGTTCCTTTCCGCCATTCACCTCCCAGAATGGGGAGTGAGCCTTGCTTCCTTCAATTCAGCTACTTCTTCCTTCCCCCACCTCTTCTCTGACCGGTCATTCCTTCATAGCAATCCCCCCCACCATACTTACTCACTCGTTATAACCCCCCATCCCAACACCAATCTTATGACCTTCTCGCCGAGTCCCTTACCCGAACCTTCTCCCTCCACCTCTGGCCTTTCTTCCCAGTCTGCCTTACCCCTTTTGGGTCACCAGTCCTTCCCTACCCCCACCTACTCTCCGCCTTCTTCCCCTCAACCAGACTCCAACTTCCTTTCTGAACTTCCCTCTCCGTCTTGCGTGCCAGATAGCCAAGCCATGGATCGAGATTTGGAATCTTTCCCCTTCGATGTTGGAACTCTGGAACAGGCTTGCATCCGGGTTGGGGGAATCTTTAAGTTGGGTCATGAAGATGGTCAGGAGATCACAGATAGTATTATTATCGAGACGGCGAGGAGCACACATCAGAGAAAGATTCGAACTTCTAGGTCCAGACTCGAAATGGAGGAACGCCGGTTGGGGCCTATTGCTCCCCCAGTCGCTGGTCCTCGAAACAGAAAATTGAAGGGAAGAGCTTTGAACTTGACCGAGAATTAATGAGTACTTCAATTATCGTATGGAATGTTAGAGGGCTTGGTGATGATGGTAAGCGAGCAAGAATCAAAAGAATTCTGGGCAGAAGGAAACCTGACATTGTTGGCCTCGTTGAAACGAAATGGGACCAGTGCTCCGAGGGTTTGGTCTCTAGCATTAGCGGTAGCAGGGAGAGTGGCTGGATGGCTAAGAACTCAGTGGGAAGCTCGGGAGGTTTGGTAATTTTATGGGATAAAGCCCGCTTCAAGGTTCTTCATTCTGTGGAGAGTAATTTCTTCTTGGGTATCATGTTCCAGGACGCAGTTAATAACAGCAGTTGGTTCTTGGTTGTTGTATATGGGCCTCAGGATGTTGAAGAGAAGCTTTCTTTCTTGCGTGAGATTAGAGATTTCTGCATCCACTGGGATGTCCCTCTGTGTTTTGCGGGGGATTTTAACTTGGTTCGGTGCCATGATGATTACCGAGGTGGGAGAAGAAGCGAGAATCTGATGGATGAGTTTAATGAGACTATTGATGAATCTGCTTTGCTGGAACTCCCCCTTGGAGGGAGCAAATTCACATGGAGCAAAGGGGCTGGTCATGACTCTTTCTCACGGATCGATCGGGCTTTTGTTTCTCCGAGCTTTGATACTTTGTTCCCAGACTGCACTCTCTCGGCATTGGAACGCATTGAGTCCGATCATAACCCCCTGCTTATTAAATGGGGTGGTAACCAGAGAATTCGGCGGCCATGGAAGTTCAAATCAATGTGGCTGGAGGATGAGAGATTTTACAGTGGGTTGGTTGAATGGATGAGGACTGAGATCAGTGGGAGAGGATCCATCTTTCGGTGGGCCAAGAGGATGCAAGACCTTAAAGGGAAGATTAAGGTGTGGAACAAAGATGTGTTTGGTAATGTCAATAAGAAGATTGACCTCCTCCTTGGGTCTATTCGCGAGTTGGAAAGAATCGAGGATGATAGACCCTTATCTACTGACGAGGTTGCTGCTTGTGCTGGTTTCAAAATAGAACTAAGCAGGTTACTTTTTCTCCAGGAGATCTCGTGGAGACAGAAATCCAAAGAATTGTGGTTGAGACTTGGGGACAGCAACACGAATTTTTTCCACAGGGCAGCTAACTATAGAAGGAAGCTAAACCTGATCGAATGCATTAGAATCAATGGGGTGGTGGTGGAGGGCAGGGAGGCGTTGGCAAGTGGGATTGTGGAGCACTTTGAAAATCAATTTAAGGAACTGGTTCATAGGAGGCCCTTCCCCTCTCATTACACCAGCAGGAAGTTGACGGTGGAGGAGGGCTACTCCTTGTCCAATTGTTTCACAGAGAAAGAAATATGGGAAAGTCTCAAGGATTGTGATGGTGGAAAAGCCCCGGGCCCGGATGGATTTTCATGGGATTTCTATAAAAGATGTTGGCCATTCTTACGCGGAGAAATTGTTAATGTGTTCAATGAATTTCACTCAACGGGGATTCTCCCCAAGTGTGCAGCCCATTCCTTTCTATGTCTCGTTCCGAAAAGAGATGCAGTGGAAGAAATAAAGGACTTGCGGCCTATAAGTTTGATGGGCAGCACCAATAAGCTGATTAGTAAGGTGCTGGCCAGAAGAATCAGTAATCTTCTTCCTAAACTAGTGTCCGATAATCAGTTTGCTTCGGTCAAAGGAAGGCAGATCTCTGATGCGGGACTCATTGCCTATGAATTAGTGGATAGTAGAAGGAAAAGCAAGAAGCCGGGTTTGATGTTGAAATTGGATATAGAGAAAGCCTTTGACAATGTGAGCTGGGAATGCCTTTTCAGAGTTCTCTCGGAGTTGGGTTTTCCGCCTATCTGGCAGCAATGGATTCATGATACCATGTGCAGCCCAGTCATCTCTACCCTGATCAATGGGGAGGCTAGAGGTTTCTTCCCCATGCAGAAAGGTCTCCGCCAAGGTGACCCGCTCTCCCCGGGACTCTTTGTGCTTGTTATGGATGTACTCTCATACATGCTTTCCTCGCTTCAGAATGAGGGGCTGCTCAAAGGTTTTTGCATGAATGAGGCAGATGGAAGAGGGGAGGTGACACACCTTCTATTTGCTGATGATACTCTAATCTTCTGCGAGGCGAATTATGAGCAGGTCTTACACATCTTGGCAACTCTCGTATGCTTTCAAGCAGTTTACGGGCTGAAAATCAACCTGGACAAGTCAATGATGTTCACTGTGGGGGATGTTCCTGACCCGGATTTCTTTGCCGCGATTCTCGGATGCAAGTGGAGCAAGGATCCATCTAAGTATTTCGGTTTCCCGTTGGGGGCAATGGTGAACGCTGTTACTACCTGGGACACCGTCATTGATAAGTATCAGCGCCGCCTCGAGGGTTGGAAGGGGCGGCTGCTCTCCTTCGGGGCTCGTTTGGTTCTTAATAGCTCCATTTTGAGCAGCTAGCCGGTGTATTACTTTTCTCTCCTTAAGGCCCCGACAACGGTGATCAATAGAATAGAGAAAATCCAACGGCGGTTTATCTGGAGTGGTTCTAATGAGACTCAGCGAATCCCCCTTGTCAGTTGGAATCTTTGTAAGGCTGAGAAAGAGGACGGCGGGCTGGGAATTAAGGACCTGTCCTGTTTCAATAAAGCTTTGCTTTCCAAGTGGTTATGGAGGTTTGCTGTCGAGAGGAATAGTTGGTGGAGGAAGCTTATTGCGACCAAGTTTTCGGCTGCAAAATCAGAATGGCAAAGTAGCATAAGTATAAGTGGTTTTGCTGGTTCTGTGTGGGCGAGTATCTCTCGTGAGTATGGGTAGTGGTGGAAAAGAGCTTACATTGATCCGGGGGGAGGAGCTGGAGTTTCCTTTTGGCACGATTGCTGGATTCCCGAAGTTGTTCTTGCTGACACTTTCCCTCGGGTCGCTGCTGCCGCAACAAGCCCTAATGCCTGGGTCTCCGACATTGCTTCTTTTTCAGGTGAGAGAGTTACTTGGGTTATTAATCTTTCTATTAATTTAAGAGGGGGGGGGGCTGAGAGGGAAAGGGTCGCTTTGTTTGAGCTACTTGATTCTGTTGATGCATCTCGAGTGACTTGTGGGTCGAGCAGACTCGTCTGGTCGCCGTCCCCAGAGTCATCTTTCTCTGTTCACTCCATGTACAGGTCACTTTCGAGGAATCTGTTTCCAGGTGTGCCGCAGTTCCCGGTTGAGTCGGTTTGGAGGAAGATAGTTCCGCCTAAGGTGTGCTGCTTCATGTGGACGGTCGCTCACAGGAAGATCCTTACGATGGACACCCTCAAAAGCAGAGGCTGGTCGCTGGCAAGTAGATGTGTTCTGTGTGCACGCTGTGAGGAGACTGCTGATCACATCTTTGTTGATTGTGATTTTGTCAAGCAAGTGTGGGCTCGCACCAAGCTTATGTGCAGACATGTCGTCCCCCCTTCTGGTGACATTGTTTCAACCATCCGTAGGTGGGAGATAAGCGAGCCAGACAGCCCTGATAGGTGGTTTGTGTATTGCGCTCTTCATGCTGTTTGCTGGAATGTTTGGTTGGAAAGAAATCAGCGAATTTTCAGGGACTCGTACCTCAGCGAGGTGTACATTCAACAGAGGAGCTCTCGTGCAGTGGCGGAGTGGTTGGCGGCCTTTGGCAAGATTGACAACTAATGAGGTAGCTGCTGGATGCTGTGGATTCTGTTGTGGTGGTCGCTCACGGCTGTTCGGTTGGCTATTGAGGATGTGGGTTGAAGCTCCTTTGTATTTCCCTTATGTTCTGTTGTGTTTGGTTGCCGATCTGCTGTCTTACAGCTTCTTGTTTTTAGTTCGCTTCTTGTTTTTTTTGTTTTTTTTTGTTTTTTGTTTTCCTGGTTTACGTTGGATGACTCACGCCTTGTGAGACTCCTTCTTTTGCTCGTTTTTTCATTGTTCCCAGACCCTTTCTTTTCCTAATGCAAGTTTCACCATTATAAAAAAAAATATTCGACGATTTAAGGATCAACTAGGAGCATTCTTGATGGATAAAATGGAGAATGAATTAAGGATCGGGCCTACAACATTTCTTGGAGCCCAAAACGTCCATCCTTACTGCCCAAGTCGTCCAAATGCAAAAAGGACAAGGAAAGAGATTGCTTAACCACTAAGGAGCTTCCTTAAGCATTAAAAACGTGTTTGGAGATTACTTAGCTGCTAAGGAGCTTCCTTTGGTCATAAAAACGAGTTATAGTCCTTATTTAAGTAGTATTATGTTTCCTAGTTAGTTTGGGATTTGTTTTCCTATTCCTTTTAGGTTAGTTTTATGTTTTTGAGACCTCTATAAATAGAGGGTGTAAGACCTACGAATTTTGTATCCAACATTCAAGTTATCAATTAAAGAGTTTTTACTCGTGTTCCTTTGTGAACGTTTGTGCAAGACTTCTGTCGAGGATTCTAGGAGATTGTACGTTTCTCTTATCAACTAGAGAACGCGTCTAGTTGTGGCGAGCATCTACCCTATATCAATTGCCCCTTTCCACGAGTTGATTCTGTCTGATTGGTTTAATATACCAATTGCCCTTTGTCACGAGTTGTGATTGTCCGATTGATTCCATCCTATCTTTTATTTTCGAGTTCAAGAAAGTCTACACCAGAAAACCATAAGAAGGCGTTGAAGCTGCGTACTTTGGTCACATCATATGTATCATCCAATAGGGTCCCGAACTGAGTGATTTTGGTAGCGACCTGCCTGGCCAGAGAGTGTTGGGGCTCCCAATATGTTCCCAAAGCCCAGAAGTAGGTCTCCACTAGCTTGTCTCGTGCGTACGGCAACTTGGTTGGTGTATCCAGCTTAATCCACCACCTATTTATCAATGGAAGATTCAGTCCACCCTAATCATCATCGCATCTCTTAACATCTCGAGTTATTAGAACAACAGGTTTATGATATGGTATCAAAACTAGTTTGTCATTGAGTTCACGTATTCAAATCCTTATAACCCACAATATTAGCCATTGTCTTAAAACACATGGTATGGACTGTGACAGGTCTGTGCAAATTTCAAGCACATGAGTTCAGTGGCGGGTTCATGGAGCTTTAATTAGGGGTGTCTCGAGATATCCCTAAAATTTGCAAAAACAATTATCCAACCCTCGATAGTAGTTTGCGTAGGTTAAAAAAAATATCTAAGTGACAGTGGGACACTCCTAAAATCCAAATGACTATCCAACCCCCGGTAGTAGTTTGTGTATGGGTAAAAAATATACTTAAGTGGTAGCTTGTATGATTTGAACTTGAGATATTGTTACTATTAGTAAACAAGTTTTTCACCAGACACAAGTGATTTGTTGTTGTATTTTAAATCCTATGATAGTATAACACTATTCTATCCCCAATTATTTTCAAATTCCAAAGATTAAACCCAAATTATGAGCTCCTTTTGTAAAGAGATTTGTTGAGCATTGTTGACACTGAATGTATTTTACAATTTTTTTTAAAAATACAATACAAGTTATGGGATTTTGTTGTAACTTTTACTAGTCGGTACTTTTGTATTTAAAAATTATTTAATTATTTAATTTTGTAAGAGGATACCTCTATGTAAAAATTTTGGAACCCCTCTACATGAGTTAGTTTTTTTTAGGAGGCGTGTAATAAAGTGCAGTTAAAATCCAAATATGAATCTCTCCCAGCAACAACTCGAGTTATTGAAACCGTGGTTGGTGTTTATGGCAATAGATTACAAAGTAACATCAGGGTAGGCAGCTGCTATTGTGGTTGACTTACTTGGTCAGAGACCGCAGCTCGGACTGATACAAGTTCTGCAGGACGTTGAAACTCAGCTTGCCAATTTGAGGAGGGCTTGATCGTGGCCCTTGCGTTGCTCGTAAGAAGACATGGCAAATAGGTGCTCCACACTTTCCACGACTTTGTGTTGAGGCCTTTTCAGCGCACGAACGACCCGCTTGTTAACTGCAGGATCAGCTTGAAGGCCAAGGCAAAGATTCAAATCACAGCTGGAAATGAGGTGGCTGCCCAAACACAGTTAAGGCAAGTTCTCGAGCCAAAGGAAGAAAGAATAAGAACTTACCATACATGAAGATCTCAAGGGAATTTGAATTCATAACAGCTACATTGCAGCCTATAAAAGGTGATTTGATAGAAGAGCAAAGTAACCTTTCAAGAGATCAACAAAGCTAGATAAGACAAAAGGGGATTTTGTGAGAGTAGCAAGGTTGATAGGAAAGGGGGTTTTCTCAAAGGGTTCGGGGAGAATTTCTTTGAGGGTCAGTGTTGGGGAAACACTGGTTTCGAGTTGCTGGGGAAGCAATTCGGGTTTGAGAAGAGAGTGTTTGATCAATCGGGTTGAGATTGATCAAAGTGTTCTTGGGTAGATAGCTTGTATCGACGAACTTCAACGCAAAATCATAGTGAATCGTCGGAGATCACACCATCGTGATTCTCCGACCGTGGAGTAGTCAGTATTGGGATCCTCATTCTCCCAATACTGGAAACCACGTCAAAATCGCGTGCCTAGTTCATATTCTGCTTTTCATTTCCAGTCTGTGTGTGCCTCTGTTTGTTTTCTGTTTCAGGACTGATCGTGCTACAGAACTCGTTCCAAGAGTAGTTAGGGAAGGCGACGTCCCTAGACACGGTTGAGGAATTTGTGAAGCTGGGTTTGCCTTTCCTGGGTTCACTGCGTTGTCTGGGTTTTATTATTGTGTTCATTCTGTTCGTCCCATGTTCTTGGTTCGAAAAGAAGCAGGTCTGCTTCTGGATCGAAGTGGAAAGTGGGAGGGAAGCTTTAGTTTGAAATCAATCCTCCGTCGTTTTAGCTTGGTCACTTAGTGACTGGTCTGGGTTGACTGTTTGTTGGGCTGGGGTTGGATATTACTCATCATCCGCCAGAATTAATAGTTGGCTTTAGAAGCCCAATCGGACTAGTCTTGGGGTTTGCGGGTTAGGAGTTAGTCAATAGCTTAAGTAACAAGTCTCAACGTGTACTAAGCTAAGGAGTTAGATCAGAGCTCTAGGTGATTAATTATTCAGGGAGTCTTTAAATTTCAATTGGGTAATATTTGATTATTGAGCTTATTTGTTGTTAAGTCTTTGTAAGACAGGTATAAAGTCTCGCGCTCGACGCAACCAACACGTGGTATCAGAGCACGGTCACCGTAGAACAAGGATCAACGACCTCCGGTGCTAATCAAAATGGCGTCGGGTTCCAAGAATAATGCTCCACTCTATTTGGCTGACGGATTCTCTCAAAATCGGCCTCCCAGATTTGAAGGAGTCAATTATGGGTATTGGAAAAATCGCATGGAATTATTTGTTGGATCAACAGATCCAAAACTCTGGGCTAGAGTCATCAAGGGTCCATATGAACTCAAGGACGATCAAGAAAAATGGACAGACGAGGACTTTGAGAAATTTCAGCAAAACTGCAAGGCAACAAATCTCATGTATTGTGCACTCGGTCCAGAAGAATATCACAAAGTTGCCGGTTGCAAGACTGCTAAGGAAATTTGGGATAAACTCCAGGTTACTTATGAAGGTACCTCTCAAGTCAAAACATCTCGAATTAATTCCTTAAAACAGTAATTCGAGTTGTTCAAAATGGAAGAAGGAGAAACGATCCGGCAAATGTACGAGCATTTCACAAACATTGTGAACAGTCTGGAGAATCTTGGGAAATCATATGAAAGTGGAGATCTTGTTAGAAAAATCTTATGGAGTCTCCCAGAGCAATGGACTCCAAAGGTAACTGCAATAGAGGAAGCTAAAGACCTAGAGAAGTTAGCTATAGATGAACTCATCGGGTCATTAGCAACTCATGAAGACAAGCTCAACAAGGGAAATAATGATAAAGGGAAAAAGGGGATAGCCTTCAAGGCTACCACATACAATGAAGACACAGAAGATCTCGATAATATGGAGGATGAAGAATTGGCTCTACTAAGCAAACAAATTAGTAGACTACTTCGAGTGAGAAGAGAAAAACGAAGAGGAAACTTCATCAACAAGAATAGAGAAGTTGAGAAAGAAGGTGGTACATCAAAATATCCTCAATCAAGAACTTTCCACAAAAGCAGGATTGAACAACTTCAGCCGGTTAAGGTTCAAAACACTACCGGATGCTTTAGATGTGGAAAAACTGGGCATATCAAGGCTGAATGTCCAATAGCAAGAAAAGAACGAGCCATGGCTGCAACATGGAGCTGTAGCGAAGAAGAAGAAGAAGAAGAGGATGGAGAGGAAACAAGAGAAGAAAGCTACATGGCAATTGATGTTGAAGAGCCATCAGAAAGACATAACTCAAACGAGGTAAAACCTTCCAACCATACTCATTTCAGTGACAGTGATTACTATAGTGATGATGATCTATTAGTATCCACTATCAAGGAAATTCAGTTAGAGTTTGGAAATGTTAAAGTAAAATACTCTAAACTGAAATCTGATTATGCCAAAATAAACATTGAAAATGATGAACTAAAGAAGAAGGCGATCAGATTAAAAGAAGAGTTAGATAAAACTGCTAAGAAAGTTGAAGTTTTAGAAAATGAGAAATCGAGTCTCACGGCAAAACTTCAAGTATCATTAGAAGGGAATAAAATTGAATCTCTGAAAAAGGAAGGTAAATCTTACCTAAATCATTCCACTAAGGGATGTTGTGAAAAATTAGGATCAAATTCATGTAGTAAAGGTAAGTCGAAGATTTTTGGAGAATCAATAAAGCATGAGAGGAATGAAACATTAAAACAAAGATATAGAAACCTAGAATGTTTTTATTGTCATAAATTTGGGCACGTTAGGCGAGTATGCAGAAAGAGAATACAAAGTGAAAAATATATAACTTGTTTTACCTGTCATCAAGTCGGTCACATTAGTAGATTTTGTTCTCTTAAAGATCACAAACAAACTGTATCCAAGAAAGTCTGGATACAAAAACCCAAAACTGCATGACTGCTAATGGCGCAGGTTTGCTTCCAAGTGAGCATGGAGGCAACTGAATGGATACTAAACAGTGGATGCTCACACCACATGACGGGAAATCGATACCTATTCACCACTCTCAAAGAAGGTAAAGGTGGTAAGGTATTTTTTGGTGACAATAATTCTGCCGACATAATAGGAAGAGGAATAGTTGGTTCAGATCCATGCATTGAAAATGTGATGTTAGTAAAAGGTCTTAAGCATAATCTGTTTTCTATTAGTCAAATGTGTGGCAAAGATAAGAGGATAATTTTTGAACATGATTGTTGCTACATCGAGTCATTGGTGGATAAGAAAGTGCTTTTCACCGGTAGACGTAAGAATAAGTTATATGTCATAAATCTAGATGATAAAGAAAGCTTTAAGGTAACATGTCTAATGTCTTTAGAGAAAAATGATCAAATATATTGGCATAGGAAGCTTGGACATGTGAGTATAGGAATTCTGTCTAAACTAAGTGATCTTGAGCTAGTTAGAGGTCTGCCTAAGCTAAAAGGCAAAAAGGAATTCTTTTGTGATGCTTGTGCTAAAGGAAAGCATACAAGGTCGAGCTTCAAGAGTAAGTCAGCAATATCTACATCGAGACCACTTGAACTACTTCACCTAGATCTCTTCGGACCTACTAATGTGGTAAGCTATGGAGGTAAGTCTTATGCTTTCGTAATTGTGGATGATTATTCTCGTTACACTTGGGTATTGTTTCTAGCTAGCAAAAGTGAAGCTTTTCAAAATTTTGAGTCTCTAACTAGGAAATTGGAAAATGAAAAGCAATCTAAGGTTGCTAGCAATAGAAGTGATCATGTTGGAGAATTTATCTCAGAAGAGTTTGAACTCTTCTGCAATAAGCTAGGAATAAGTCACAATTTTTCTGCTCCTCGAACTCCGCAACAAAATGGAGTGGTGGAAAGGAAAAATCGGACTTTGATTGACATAGCTCGAACAATGTTACATGACTATGGTTTGCCTAAGTACTTCTGGGCTGAAGCCATAAACACTGCATGCTATGTTACTAATCGAGCTTTGATCAGATCTGGTATTAAGAAGACTCCGTATGAGATTTGGAGAGGAAGAAAACCCAATCTGAGTTACTTCCATCCCTTTGGTTGCAAGTGCTTTGCATTAAACACCAAAGATCATCTTGGGAAGTTTGATGCCAAGTCCGATGAATGTGTATTCTTAGGCTATTCCATGACTAGCAGAGCATATAGAATTTTCAACAAAAGGACTCTCAAAGTGGAAGAGTCCATAAATGTGATATTTGATGAATCTGCTAATGAGTGTTCAGATGAGATAGATGATGATGATTTTGGACTCCGTGGGAGCTATGATCTACCAAGGACATCAAGCACGGAGAAATCTGAACCCAGAACGATCATATCTAAAGATCAAGATAAAGCAGTAAGTACCACTAACTCTCCGATCGAGGAAGACCATGATGTAAGGCAACCTCCTCCACATATTGCCAAACGTCATCCTTCTTCACTTATGATAGGAGGGCTAAATGAAGGTATGATCACTCGCTCTAAAAATTCAATTGTGCATACTACTTTTGTGTCATTGGTTGAACCTAAAAACGTGATAGATGCCTTGAATGATGAAAACTGGAATGCTGCTATGAATGAAGAAATGGGTCAGTTTGAACGAGCTAATGTGTGGGATTTGGTACCCAGACCACCTAATAGAGTTATTATCGGGACTAAATGGATCTACAAGATCAAGTCTAATGAAAATGGGGTAGCAACTAGAAACAGGGCTAGATTAGTGGCTAAAGGGTATAATCAAGAAGAGGGAATAGACTTCGATGAAACCTTTTCCCCGGTTGCCAGATTAGAGGCTATTAGAATGTTGTGTGCGTTTGCTAGCTCTAAGGGTTTCAAAATTTTCCAAATGGACGTCAAAAGTGCCTTTTTAAATGGAGATCTAAAAGAGGAAGTGTATGTTGAACAACCACCCGGTTTTGAAGACTTTCGATACTCAAACCATGTCTATAAATTAAAGAAAGCTCTATATGGTCTTAAACAAGCACCCCGAGCATGGTGTGAAAAACTTAGTTCCTTTCTTTTAGGAGAAGGGTTTAAAAGGGGCTCAGTGGATAAAACTCTCTTTATAAAAAATAAAGGACAACATATGCTACTAGTTCAAATATATGTTGATGACATTATATTTGGCTCTTCTAGCAAAGAGTTGTGCGAATATTTTGAAAATATCATGAAAAATACTTTTGAAATGAGTGCCATGGGAGAATTAACATCTTTTTTGGGTTTGCAAATTAAACAAACAACTCGAGGTATTTTCATTAGTCAAACCAAGTACATTCAAAATATATTAAAACGTTTTGAATTTGGGAATTTAAAAACTGCAACTACACCTATGGCCTCTTCGATTAAACTAGACAAGGATGAGTCGGGTAAGTCAGTTGACGAGAAGTTCTATAGAGGAATGATTGAGTCACTAATGTATCTCACTGCTAGTAGACCCGATATTCAATTCAGTGTGTGTCTATGTGATAGATTTCAAAGTGCTCCTAAGGAAAGTCATCTGACTGCAGTCAAGAGAATCTTTCGTTACTTAGCTGGCACGATGGATCTAGGTCTATGGTATGATAGTGAGTCAAGTCTTGATTTGATTGGTTATAGTGACTCAGACTATGCTGGGTGCATAGTTGATCGTAAGAGTACTTCCGGGACATGTCAATTTCCCGGAAATTCTCTTGTGTCTTGGTTTAGTAAAAAACAAAGCTCTGTTGCTCTATCCACCGCCGAGGCTGAATACGTGGCCGCAGGCCTATGCTGTACTCAACTCCTTTGGATGAAGCATCAACTTTGTGACTACGGGTTAGAAATTATGTCCTTGCCCATATTGTGTGACAATACGAGTGCCATCAACATGGCTAAAAATCCCGTACAGCATTCTCGAACCAAACACATAGAAATTAGGTATCATTTCATTCGAGAATTGATTGAAGAAGGCCAAATTCAGCTTGAGTTTGTGCCTAGGATGAATCAATGGGCATATATTTTTACCAAACCTCTTAGTGTGGATCAATTTCTCACCATTCGTCGAGAACTTGGTCTTATGCTCTCTAGTGAAATAAATGACTTAAAGAGCAATTAACAGAGCTGTCAAAACTAAAATTAGAAGGAGCTGGTCATCAAACATAAAAGCTTTAAGGGCTGGTAATTTTTAACTCTCTGTTGGTGGATCTCTTAAGCCTCATTCCAAGTCTTGCGGGCCGAAGCCCAGATTTAGTGCTAAGAGGAGGGTTTAGACCCTGTGGGCCGAAGCCCAAATGTCGTTTGACCCTGGCCATTCCTCCGGCAGTTGTAGGATTCTCTCAGAACGCTCTATCCATTCGCTGTTTGGATTTGGGTCGCACCCCAAGGTCATGGGCCCAAGCCCCAATCTCAACTCTTGAGAATTCTGCATCACGAGCTCGACCTTCCTTCTTCTTCCGATTCCTAAATCCCTAAGTTCTTGTTCGATCAAATTCTTCCCACAATTCGTCTCTTCAATCGTATATCTAAGGATGTTCTACTCTGTTGACAGAGGATACGGGAGAATCAAGTTCCACTCTGCTTCTTCATTTTTGTTGATTCGACCTTCCCTTTTTCAAAAATTCTTTCCTGCGTAAGTCAGAATGGGATTGATTACCCTGGCCAGCTCACTGATGCTTATTGCAATCGTGAGATCCCTTCCAAAGCTACAGCTAGCATTTTCGAAGCCTCCTAAAATCTCTATCAATCCTAACTCTATCGATTATTTCCCAAAAGGAAGCACGAAGCTCATGACTGGGGATGCAGTAGAATCTGATCTTCATTTACTAATTGATCCTGTTAAAAGGGTTTATTTGAATTTCCCTATCTCAAATTACTTCCAATTCAGTCCCAGAAATCATCACTATAAAACCCTTCACTGTTCCTGTGAAAGCCTCGTCCCAACACCTCCATTCAAAAGGCAGCAGCTCAAAATCCTCCTTTCACTCTTTCATTCACCATGGCGCCGAGCAATCCCCAGCTCAGTGTGACTCTTGCTCCTGCTGCCATATTTACCAATCGAGGCTTCAGAAACCCGGAGGCATACTCCAGGTATCTCCGCTGCTTCCAGGATCGTCCGCTCCATCCTTCGTTCATCATCCCCCCTACCACCTTCAATCGGTATAGACTGAGGGTTAATGGGTATATCAATGATCTTGGGTGGAGTTCCCTGTTCCAGAATCGACTCCTTGATCAGTGCCCTGAAGCTGTGAGAATGTTCTACGCGAGTATGCAGTGCGGCCCTGGGCGTTATCCGTCGTACTTCACCACCACCGTCTACAATTTCAGCGTGACGGTTACTGCTGATATGCTGGCAACTCTGTTGCATCTTCCTCATGATGGGTATCAAGCCGGAACTGCAGAAGACTGTGACAGCTATGGGTTCCACCCCATAGACACGATGTCTTACTTGTCTAGCGATTACGGGAGTCACCAGCTCTCGAGGTTCTCCGTGGAGCGGCTGCCGGATGATCTGAAAGCTCTGCAGTTCTACATCAGTCACATGTTCCTTCCTCGCGCTGCTGCACAGGCCGCCACTCTGGACGAACCTGACCTCTCGATTCTGTTTAACGCGAAGACAAGCTGCCCAATCAGCTATGCCTCGCTGATGTTTGATCATATGATTAAATATCAAGAAGAAGAATGCAGCGACAAGCTGCCTTTTGGCCCGCAAATCACTCATCTGCTGGCAATCTTAGGGGTCGATCTGCGTGGGAAAATCATCAACCGGGAAGTCCATTCTGACCTACAAGCTCAGCATGTCCTGCGTCGCACCCTCTCGGGGCTTGGACCGCGTAAACTTGCCAAAGTTCAAGGGGGAGACAAAGCTGCAAACTGTGAGTCCAAATCAGAACCAGAAGAAGACGATAATAATGAGGGAAGCTGGTTAAAGGACTCGGCAGCAGCATACACAGCTGGTGGAATCTCCAGGCTTGACAAGGGAAAGGGAATTGCAGAATCTTCGGGAAAGCGCAAGAAGACTTTGACCTTGGAGCATATACAGGAGGGGGTAAGGCTGGAAAATGAAGGAAAAAGCCTCCTCCGTGACTTTGCCTTGTCACTAAAGGGAAAAGAGGCCAGCTCCTCAGGCAAGAAAGTCAGCAGGGTCTTATTCATACCTTCGGAGGATGAGGAAGTCGATCCATCCGAGTATGCATCATCTCCGGAATACACCTACTAGGAATCGTACTGCTGCTAGGCTTAGGGGGAGTTCCATGAATGTTTTTCTTTATTAACAAGTCTGGTCTGGTTGTTGAGTCTTGTCTCATAGGTTATTAGAAGTTCGGTTAGTGCTAGCCTTTATTTGCTGAAGTCTTCTGTCAAGTGTTTGGTAATGTGTGTTTCTGTTTTTTTTTTAATAAAAATGGACTCCTATGTGTTTCTTTACTTGCTGCCATGATAAAAGAAATGGACAGGCTGCACCAATGGTTTGTTTAAGTGTGCAGGATCAGATTGTGAGCAGCTTAAATGATGAACTTTGACAAGTTCTGGGACATCTTGTTTAGGGGGAGAAGCTTGGCCATTGACAAGCTGAGGGGGAGAATGTTAACTGCAGGAGCAGCTTGAAGGCCAAGGCAAAGATTCAAATCACAGCTGGAAATGAGGTGGCTGCCCAAACACAGTTAAGGCAAGTTCTCGAGCCAAAGGAAGAAATAATAAGAACTTACCATACATGAAGATCTCAAGGGAATTTGAATTCCTAACAGCTACATTGCAGCCTATAAAAGGTGATTTGATAGAAGAGCAAAGTAACCTTTCAAGAGATCAACAAAGCTAGCTAAGACAAAAGGGGATTTTGTAAGAGTAGCAAGGTTGATAGGAAAGGGGGTTTTCTCAAAGGGTTTCGGGGAGAATTTCTTTGAGGGTCAGTGTTGGGGAAACACTGGTTTCGAGTTGCTGGGGAAGCAATTCGGGTTTGAGAAGAGAGTGTGAGATTGATCAAAGGGTTCTTGGGTAGATAGCTTGTATCGACGAAATTCAACGCAAAATCATAGTGAATCGTCGGAGATCACACCATCGTGATTCTCCGACCGTGGAGTAGTCAGTATTGGGATCCTCATTCTCCCGATACTGGAAACCACATAAAAATCGCGTGCCTAGTTCATATTCTGCTTTTCATTTCCAGTCTGTGTGTGCCTCTGTTTGTTTTCTGTTTCAGGACTGATCGTGCTACAGAACTCGTTCCAAGAGTAGTTAGGGAAGGCGACGTCCCTAGACACGGTTGAGGAATTTGTGAAGCTGGGTTTGTCTTTCCTGGGTTCACTGCGTTGTCTGGGTTTTATTATTGTGTTCATTCTGTTCGTCCCATGTTCTTGGTTCGAAAAGAAGCAGGTCTGCTTCTGGATCGAAGTGGAAAGTGGGAGGGAAGCTTTAGTTTGAAATCAATCCTCCGTCGTTTTAGCTTGGTCACTTAGTGATTGGTCTGGGTTGACTGTTTGTTGGGCTGGGGTTGGATATTACTCATCATCCGCCAGAATTAATAGTTGGGCTTAGAAGCCCAATCGGACTAGTCTTGGGGTTTGCGGGTTAGGAGTTAGTCAATAGCTTAAGTAACAAGTCTCAACGTGTACTAAGCTAAGGAGTTAGATCAGAGCTCTAGGTGATTAATTATTCAGGGAGTCTTTAAATTTCAATTGGGTAATATTTGATTATTGGCTTATTTGTTGTTAAGTCTTTGTAAGACAGGTATAAAGTCTCGCGCTCGGCAACAGAAGGCTCCAACTCTGCAACTTTGGCACTCAGCTGTGCTTTCGTCAGCTCCATAGCTTTACCTAAGATGGCTTCTCCTCGTGTCCTCAGATATGCAGCTTCATAGAGATTAAGTAGACCTTCAATGTCGTCCTTCTTCGTTAACTCAACGCCGTCTTCACTCGTGATGAACTTGTTGAACACGTCTGTTAATGATAATGAGTCTATTACTTCAAAAGATATGCTCCGAATAATACTCAGAGGCCAGAGCTAAAGGTTTGATAAACGCTTGCATCCTTTATTCCAAGCGGTTTACACCAATAACGGTCCACGAAAACTTTTGGAACGGAAATGACGTTGACCCAATAGATTGAAATATTTGTGTCTTTATTGAAAGCATGATGATACGTAGATGACAATTTCGCTAAAGATTAGTGTTTTCAATGATATTGTCGATAAAAATAATAATGTGTCAAAATCTGAGTTTATTGAAAGAAAATTAAGGAAGTAAGTATCATTAAATGGTCATCGAAATTTAGATGAGCAAGAGTTTCGTGCTAACTTGCCAAAACAATACCATTGATTAGTTAAGCTACACACCATAGAAACATACAAACAATACAAACTAGCATGAAAAAACATACAAACAATACAAAACATACAAACTATACAAACAATACAGGGTAGACCTACAAACAATACAAACTAAAAAAATTGGAAAAACAACTAGGTTGACTTTGGAGGCTCCATAAGTCAACCTGTTTATTTTTTAGACATACAAACATTACAAACTAGTACTGCTACCGACCCGTTGGCCGGTTGGTTGCTTTGCAGGTGCATTTGCTATGACGTGTACCTTCTATTAAGAATTCATATGAAGTAGGTGACTGGTGGATTTTCATTGACTACGGATTCGTCTACTTTTCTAATGTTTTTAATGTGTACCGTCGTGATGTAAATTGTAACTGCTCTTCTTTTTAAGGGGTTGTTCATCATGGATGCACTTCAAAATTAGAATAAAATTTGTTTGGGCAGTTTGTTGGATGCTAAAAGTATACAATTATCGAAACATTGTCCTAAGTAGGGGTGGGAAATGGGTTGGTCCATAACGGACCACACCGAACCGAATCAATATTTGGACCAGACCACACCGAAGAATACAATATGGTCCGGTCTTTGGTCGCATGAATTTTTAAATACTGAAGAAAAATGGACCGATTGACATTTGGACCGGTTCCAAGCGGACCGAATCCTCTATTAGTCTGGTTCTTGCCTCCCTGGTCCTAAGATATGTTTCACTATTGAATCGTGATTCTCCTGAGTTTGGTCCAATCCGATCTGAACCGGATGGTCACCCCTAATCGTAAGTCCCGAATTCCAATTTTTATGCCAACAATACTTAAATTTATCACAAAATTTTAGGCGGAACCAATTGTCAGGCCCATTAAAAACAAAATTCCTATCATAAAAACTAGTCGATCATCACACAACTTTAATAGGGACAAATGAAGCCATTTTTTCTACAACTACTACTAAATTAGGGATGGCAATGGGTCGGGTTGGGGCGGGTTTTGTCAAACTCAAACCCATGGGTTTATCCGTCAAAAAAATTCGGGGTAAAACTCGTTGGGTTTGAAAAATTCAAACCCAACCCAACCCGCTGAGTATCCGCGGGTTCATGGGTACCCGTGGGTTTTTGTGGTAAAAAATTTACAATAACAAGTTTCTTTCAAAATAAAAGTTTAACATAAATTTTCTCATACAAATTAATCATACAAAAAACACCAATCTAAAGTATACAAGCAAACCGCAAATAATCAATACAAATTGTTCAAAATTAAAGATAAACATCTATAAACAATAAGATTAATTGAAAGCTTCTTCATCGTCAACTAAGTTTCTTCACTCTCTACTTCATAATATCAACTTCATTCTAAACAATTAGAAAGAACAAATTATACATGTCTCCACAAACATAAAGAATATTAGTTGTTGAAGGAAGATATATTATATAGAATATTAAATATACCGAGAAAGTAATTATATGTGTGTGAGCGGGTACCCATGGGGCGGGTTTACCTAAACCCAAACCCAACCCGACCCGGTGAATAGTGTAGCGGGTTTAAACCCGAACCCGGCCCAAAACCCGTCAACACGGGTTTTACCCGCGTTGACCGGGTTAGGTCGGGTGGGTACCCGTGGGTTCGGGTTTTGTTGCCATCCCTATACTAAATAGGATGTAGTCATCATTCTTCCCAATGGTTGATTGTGGAGTGCGGTTGTCATCCAATGTCGCCTATTTTCACCACATAAAGGGTGTTTAGTAAAATCAGAGATTGGCATTTAGATTCGTCATCCACAATCTTTTAATTCAATTACTCAAATTCTTTTTAGAAAAATAAAGTTCAAAATCTAGCATAGCATTTAATCTGTACTCAACCTCAGAACGGTATGAAGAAGGAGAAGAAAGTCATGGGTGGCCGAGGATGAACAGAAAGGTATTTGTTTTCTGGTGTGAGGCAGAGAAAAAGTAGTCTGTAATAGGGCTTTGGGCGAGGGAGATGCAACAAATCGGATGGACGAATAGTGCTAATATATTACCTATTCAACTTTATTTTTTCATTCATATCCATATTTGTCCAAGAATCAGGTAGAATATCAAAATCATATTCATACTGATCACATTTTGAGTATCCGTAGTTATATATGAATAAAAAGAACTTTTTATAACTCTTACCAATATGTTAACACTTACATGTATACTACCATTACATAAGTAAAAAATCACAAACGTAAATTACTATAACTCCACTAAAGTATCATGTCCACCCATCATATTTTGCCCAATCAAATTGCATCGAATTCGGGCGTGCATTATGATTATTTGTGTCATCTAAAAATGAATAACGACAAAGATATGTATAATTAATCCGAAACTACCTAATTTAAAACATATAGTATACCCCATTTTGTTGATTTACTTTGGCCCGTGATTTATTTTCATTTTCATTATGTGCGGAGTGAGAAAATATCAGAAATCACAATAACTACAAGGGAAAGGTGGAGTTACTTTCATACCCTGCTGGAAACATGGTAGAGAGCAAAAGGGGTTACGTGGCAATATTGAAAGAAAGTGAAGTGTATAATTGTTTACCACTAAAAAACAATAACTCAATACCACATTGATTATTTTCAAGGAGTGGTAGTGATTTATAAGGCCAGCTCAACATTAATGATTAAAATAGATAGCTGGGCCTTGTTGGGTTGGGTTTTTGGGCCTAAGTGGCCAAACCCCTTCTTCTCTATACGTATGGCCGACCCGTCTCCATGCCCCCCATAGCCGCGAGTACCTCTAGCCGTGGTGGCTAAGAGAGCCGAAATTTGGCTAAGTGTTGAGACCCACAGCACCAGGGGGGTCAAGCACTATGTCAATCAAAGGGGTCATCGCGAGTACCCTAGACGTGGTGGAAAAGAGAGCCAAAATTTGGCTAAGTGTTGAGACCCATAGCCCAAAGGGGGTCAAGGATGACAGCATCCCAAGGGGGTCTCGTCCAAGGGTGTCAAGCATGATGCCGAGGTGAAAATTGGCTAAGTATGGGTCATGCATGATCTCGTCCAAGGGGGTCTCGTCCAAGGGGGGTCATGCATGACATCGTCCCAGGGGGGTCATGCATGACATCGTCCCAGGGGGGTCATGCATGATCTCGTCCAAGGGGGGTCATGCATGACACCGTCCAAGGGGGTCAAGGACAAAGGGGGTCATGCATGATCTCGTCCAAGTATGGAGATCCAACCACAAGGGTGTCAAGCATGACACCGTCCGAGGGGTACCAAACAACCGGGTACCAAGTCGGGTACCAAATAGGAGACCATCCGTGCTGAGACAAAATCGGCTAAGTATGGGGCAAGAGGGTACCATGGCGGCAAGGAGGGCTTGGTACCAAAACATTGAATTTGGCTAAGTATAGAGCCAAAGGGGTATCAAGCCGAAAAGGCATGCTTGATACTAAAATACATGAAAATTGGTTAAGTATGGAATCACATGGCCATAGCAAGAGGGTACCAAGTCGGCAAGGCATGGCTTGGTACCAAGACATGAAAAGCATGAATTTGGCCAAGTATGAAGCCAACGGGGTCAGCAAGACAGGCTTGGTAGCAAAGCAAAGCGACAGGGTACCATGACCCCAAGGGGGTATCAAGCCGGTAAGACTGACTTGGTGGCCAGGCAACAGGGGGCCAAGACGGACTTGATAGCCATACATTAGGGTATCAAGCCAACAAGACAAGAAATTCGATTAAGGCATGGTGGCTAGCTGAGGCGGCCACCCGACTAGGTACCAAACAACCATGTATGGCCCTTATGGGGCCATATGGAGACAAAGTCCCAAGGTCGACTTGGTAGCACCCTAACGGGGTACCAAGCCGGCAGGGTGTAACTTATCAACTTGATGAGGCAACAAAGACTAAGTATGGAGACCAAGCCCCCAGGATTGGTGTCATGAGATGGTAACGGTCTCAAGACGACAAGAGTGGGGAGTCATCAAGCAGCCGAGGGTGCGATCAAGACTTCATCATGGAGGCTAAGCAAAGAACCTCAACCCCATCCAGTCATGACAGGGCGACGAGACGAGACCCCCAAGGCGACGGTTACCAACTAGTCACCAAGGCAGCGACAAGCGGCCCCTAAGGCGGTTGGAGCAAAAGGCCAGCTAGCAGTTACCAAGGCAGTTACACCCAGTGGCTATAAATAGGAGAAACAAAGACGGGAAAAGGGTTCCACAACCAACCATTTGACACACTATGTCAAAATTTATCTTTTCCCTGCAAATCAGCTTTTAATTTTCGGAGCTCTCACTGAACCTCCATAGGAGTAGAGTAACGTAGCTTGTTCCCAAAAAAACCATCAAAACATCAAACACCCTCGTTCGAACATTGTTCTGAGCGGAGTGAACCGTGTTATTAATCGTTGTTCAAGAAGTCAAGGTGCATTCATTGAAATCAAACACAAGTTTTTCCTCGCCGGAAAACAAATTGGCACACCTGGTGGGACCCTGTGTGTTTGATTTGATGGCTTCACGACTGAGAGAACAAGGTGATCTTTCACCTGGGTTTGTAAAAGAGCTAGTGGCCAGGTATGATATTGGTCAATTAGCAAAAAGTGGCGCCGGAAATAATGGTGGGGCAAGAGGCCAACCATCACCGGCACCATGTTTGAGTGTAACCGCCACCACCTTGTCTCTCCACCAGTCACTGCTGGTAGAAATAAAATTAATGGAGGAGGCTATGGTGGGATACACCAAACAAATGGTATCTCAACTTGATTTTTTTCCATACTCGCATAAATCGACGTTTGGATCAACTGGATGAGATTTGCGAGATAAATAAAAATAATTTTAAGGAGTTTTGTCAACTTTCGATAAAACCAGTGTTGAGATCGAAAGTTTTGGCAAAAGATGGTGTAGATCCACCGTCAAACATTGCTACTGGGTATACGAGTAATCTAGACTCCGGTGGCCGGACTGCTCAGCCACGGTCAGAGAACTCATCGTCTTCGATGGATATTCAACTACATCTTCAACATGGTGGTTGTGGCGAGAATCTCGCTCCCACGTTCACCACTCATGTAAAGCAACTGCTTGTGCCGATAGTTACTCATAAAACTGTCTCAGAGGCTAGACCATGCTTGAACGTGAGATTTGGTGGAGAGTTAATAGCTAATGTGCTACCACAAGCTTGCCCAACCTCGATGTCATCTATGCTCGAGCAGCCTGGTGGATGCAAACCGCCAGGGGGGCATGCAGAGGGCCATGGAAGTCTACCTAACAAGGTGAAATGTTAGCCTGGGGGACACGTTGATGTCAAAAAA
This sequence comes from Linum tenue, assembly GCA_946122785.1. Lineage (NCBI taxonomy): Eukaryota > Viridiplantae > Streptophyta > Magnoliopsida > Malpighiales > Linaceae > Linum > Linum tenue. Next base: position 49,731,397 of record CAMGYJ010000002.1, read on the forward strand.
ATCGAACAAAAGGGTGTGTCCAACAGAATACCATGTTTATCGTCTAAGGATTACATGAGGGACATGTCATCAACCACAAACAGTGAGTTGAAAGTTGTGTCCAAGAAGCCATTACAATCCCAAGCCGCATGTGCTGCTAGTAAGAATGTTAGCATGGCTAAGGGGGGCAAGGGGGACATGTCTCCATCTCCACGCAGTGGACAGGGGGGCATGTCATCAAACATGAAGAATAGAGTGAGTGGCAAGTCTAAGTGGGTGTTGCCTACCCATGCCACCTATGATTTTCATAACTTTGACAATGTGTCAAAGAGTGGACAAGGAGGCAAGGCCCCTTGTAGCATGCCACCCATGAATGGTCGACAAGGGGGCATATCATCAACCACAAACAATAGAAATATACACGTGCCCAAGAAACCACAACAAATTCAAACCACACATGCTTGTAGTAAGCATGACAGTGTAGCTAAGCATGGCAAGGGGGGCAGGTCATCGATGAGAAGTAATGGAAAGATAAGCGTACCCAAGAAGGCTCAACGAGTCCAAGAGCATAATGATGTAGCTAAGTGTGGCAAGGGGTGTATATCTCCAGCTTCGTACAGTAGAGTAGGGGGCATGCTATCGATCGTAAAAAAATGAGTAGGGGGCAAGTCTAGGAGTGTTGGAAACAACAAAGCCCCTCAAAAAGTTTCTAAGTATGAGAGTGTTTTAAGGGATGGACGAAGAAGCAAGTCCATGCTTAACAGCCCTAATGACATGCCAAACATGAATGGCAGACAAGGGGGTAGGAATAAGACATCTCGGCACACACCAACTAGACATGGTCCCACAAAGGGCCAAGGGTGGTTATGTGCTAATTGTAGGGATCATCAAGACATAAGGGTTGAACATGGTCAAGTTGGCCACAATGGTGACCATAAACTCTTTAAGTCCAAACACCCATCTTTCCAAACATATGGGAAGAATAAGCATGTGTCTTGTCAGGGGAAACTAAGACAAATGACAACTCATGGTCTTGTTGATGACTCAAAGGAGTTGAAGATGTTTAGTGTGCCACCCAGGATGAGGCAAACACATCGGGCTCAACATAAGAACAACATGTCTAATGAGACGGCTCAGGCAAAGGAGCATGAGACCCCTTGCAAGCCTGCCAAGCCAAGACAAGTTGATCAGGTACAATCCGTTGTTAAGTTGGAAAATTCGAAACCAACACCAAAGGAATGGTCTTTCCTTAAGGAGGGAAGGCATGTAGTGTATGGATGGTTGGTCTGGTTTGATTCATGGATTTGGCAGTGGGTGTATACCTTTGGCACATTGGTAGTTGCCAAAGGGTGTGGAAATCAGTGACGTCTATCACTCCTTACTATATTAATTATATAAATAATAGTTAAAAAAGAGAGAAAAAGTGAAAATAGGCCACTCATGGCTATAAAAAAAATTACGAGGTCGAAGTGACAAGTTTTAGTTAGATTTGTGATGTGAGAACCTGATCATAACTGATAAGCCACACTCATGTGGTGGCTGTATCCATGCCATTTACATAGCATGAGCAGGTGATTGAAGCAGGTGATTGCGTGTTTGTGTTGACCCTTTAGTGTCTAGGCCACCCGTCCAATGAGGCCTGCTTGTCGTAAGAGGATGGGATGCTATATGATCGATTGATCAGTGGTAAGTATCTCAAGTTCTATGTCCCTGCTCTATGGGACGTGGGGTGTCAAGGGGTTCAATGTTAGGAGGCCACCATGGTGGCCGACATGCCAAGCCTCCCACACCCGAAGACATGGTATGATACCCTCGTGATAAAGCATGGATTGAGTAGCTAGACATAACATGGAAAGGAAATTGAGCTAGTTAAGTTTTGCTTCCTCTGTCGGGGCCTAGCATTCTATAAAAGGCTACGGGTGCATGACTTTGTAATCAAAGCCAAAATTGGCTAAGGAAGGTGGTGACGAGAAAAGTATTATTTTTAGGTGGTCAAATTGAGTTCAACAACTTAGTGCATAATTCTTATACACTAAGTTGTGGGGGGCATTTGTTTACCACTAAAAAAAATAACTCAATACCACATTGATTATTTTCAAGGAGTGGTAGTGATTTATAAGGCCAGCTCAACATTAATGATTAAAAGAGATAGTTGGGCCTTGTTGGGTTGGGTTTTTGGGCCTAAGTGGCCAAACCCCTTCTTCTCTATACGTATGGCCGACCCGTCTCCGTGCCCCCCATAGCCGCGAGTACCTCTAGCCGTCGTGGCTAAGAGAGCCGAAATTTGGCTAAGTGTTGAGACCCACAGCACCAGGGGGTCAAGCACTATGTCAATCAAAGGGGTCATCGCGAGTACCCTAGACGTGGTGGAAAAGAGAGCCAAAATTTGGCTAAGTGTTGAGACCCATAGCCCAAAGGGGGTCAAGGATGACAGCATCCCAAGGGGGTCTCGTCCAAGGGTGTCAAGCATGATGCCGAGGTGAAAATTGGCTAAGTATGGGTCATGCATGATCTCGTCCAAGGGGGTCTCGTCCAAGGGGGGTCATGCATGACATCGTCCCAGGGGGGTCATGCATGATCTCGTCCAAGGGGGGTCATGCATGACACCGTCCAAGGGGGTCAAGGACAAAGGGGGTCATGGATGATCTCGTCCAAGTATGGAGATCCAACCACAAGGGTGTCAAGCATGACACCGTCCGAGGGGTACCAAACAACCGGGTACCAAGTCGGGTACCAAATAGGAGACCATCCGTGCTGAGACAAAATCGGCTAAGTATGGGGCAAGAGGGTACCATGGCGGCAAGGAGGGCTTGGTACCAAAACATTGAATTTGGCTAAGTATAGAGCCAAAGGGGTATCAAGCCGAAAAGGCATGCTTGATACTAAAATACATGAAAATTGGTTAAGTATGGAATCACATGGCCATAGCAAGAGGGTACCAAGCCGGCAAGGCATGGCTTGGTACCAAGACATGAAAAACACGAATTTGGCCAAGTATGAAGCCAACGGGGTCAGCAAGACAGGCTTGGTAGCCAAGCAAAGCGACAGGGTACCATGACCCCAAGGGGGTATCAAGCCGGTAAGACTGACTTGGTGGCCAGGCAACAGGGGGCCAAGACGGACTTGATAGCCATACATTAGGGTATCAAGCCAACAAGACAAGAAATTCGATTAAGGCATGGTGGCTAGCTGAGGCGGCCACCCGACTAGGTACCAAACAACCATGTATGGCCCTTATGGGGCCATATGGAGACAAAGTCCCAAGGCCGACTTGGTAGCACCCTAACGGGGTACCAAGCCGGCAGGGTGTAACTTATCAACTTGATGAGGCTACAAAGACTAAGTATGGAGACCAAGCCCCCAGGATTGGTGTCATGAGATGGTAGCGGTCTCAAGACGACAAGAGTGGGGAGTCATCAAGCAGCCGAGGGTGCGATCAAGACTTCATCATGGAGGCTAAGCAAAGAACCTCAACCCCATCCAGTCATGACAGGGCGACGAGACGAGACCCCCAAGGCGACGGTTACCAACTAGTCACCAAGGCAGCGACAAGCGGCCCCTAAGGCGGTTGGAGCAAAAGGCCAGCTAGCAGTTACCAAGGCAGTTACACCCAGTGGCTATAAATAGGAGAAACAAAGACGGGAAAAGGGTTCCACAACCAACCATTTGACACACTATGTCAAAATTTATCTTTTCCCTGCAAATCAGCTTTTAATTTTCGGAGCTCTCACTGAACCTCCATAGGAGTAGGTGTAATTAACTTAGTTTGTCCCCAAAAACCATCAAAAACATCAAACACCCTCGTTCGAACATTGTTCGGAGAGGAGTGGACCGTGTTTAGAATCGTTGTTCAAGAAGTCAAAGGTGCATTGATTGAAATCAAACACAAGTTTTTCCTCGCCGGAAAAACAATAATATATGTTTTATATATATAGATATGTTAGACAAAAATGACAAACTATACCGACAAACGATACAAAATGGAAAAACATATAGTTTGGTTGATTTTGGAGGCTCTGTCTCTATATAGAGGAGTTTCGTCCAAAAGTTAATCTGATTGTTTTTTAACATAAAAACATGGGTAATGTCTATTTTTTATTCAAACATTTTTCAGATTCTTTTATTCTATCCAAACTTATTGAAATACTATTAATTATCCAACTGTTACCCCACCGTGAACTGTTCAGTTACATTTGTTGACTCAGCAACACCAATCTGAGTTGGAAGCCAACGTGGCAGACGAGACCATTTCTATTTTTAATTAAAAAGAAATTTGAAAAGAAAAATCAATCAATCAAATATTAACGGTAGCAGAATGAATGCCCAGACTTTTGATTAGTTACAATACGTTTGGTTAAGAAATAGTATTCCAATAGGTTTGGCTAAAATAAACTAATCTGGAAAAGGTTTGGGTAATAAATAGAGATGATCTACAAAAATGACAAACATGATGGGAAAAATAACAAAGCTTACAATAAACACAAAAGAAACTGACAAACAGTCCAAAACATATTAATCGTACAGAATACCACTACTTATAATACAAATCAGTAAACTTATATTACAAACCAATAAATACATAATATACAAATCTTAACATAAAGTTACAAATTAGAATAACAAACATTGCAAATTACAATATAGAGAAATTAGTCATACAAACATTATAAATAGGGGTGGCTATTTGGTCCGGGCTTTTTGGTTTTACCCGAAACCGGACCGTATAACCCGGACTTAGACCAGACCGGGACCGGATAGCAAACAATCTAATCCAATCTTTGGGCCTAGATTTGAGGTACAAAAACCATTTGGGAACGAACCGAACACCGGATAAGAGAGCCCAACACCCAAAATTTAACCTCCTCACCCTTTCAGGCCTTAGGCCACTCAAATCCCCCCTCAGGTCACTCAAATTCCCACAAGCTCAATCTAAAATCAAGACTGAATTGGAACCGGGCAGGATCAAGACCGAACTGTATCCAATCCAATATTTGGTCCTTATACTCTCGAAAAGTGAAAGAAGGTTTTTGATCGATTTGGAAATTAGGGTTCGAGAAGGGGAATTTTGATTTCAGAGAACAATCGAGGAGGATGATTGAGTGGGAGCTTTGATTTTGTTCTCCCCAAATCCACAAAGAAAGTGGGCCGATAAATAGAAAAGGCTCAGATAGATAACTAAAGAGAGAATCAGTTGAATGTGACTGGGTGACAGAGAATGGGCTTTGAGCCCAATCTTTTTTCTTCCAAATTTAAGAAAGAGTCACCAAAGGACAGCAACACAAGATATGAAGAAGGAAAAATAGAGCTTCTGAAAACAAAGTACTAACTCAGCAGAATGTAAAAAGCAGAAAGCTAAAGAACACAAGGCATTTTTAACGTGGTTCGCCCAAGTGCAGTGGTTTACTTCCAGGTCCCAGAATACTGTCTGGGAGACCCTTTATTAACGATTAAGTCTATGAACAGAAAGCACAAAAAAAATAAAAAAAAGCAATGAGATGAACACGAAATAAAACCCAGATCACTCTCCGATCTGTTTCAGCCTTGATGAAAGTTGAACCTCTGCCTCAATGTTTCGTTAACCCTTTTGTAAACCCAATGTTATGCCCTCTACCACTATAGCTCGTACAAAAGTGCCCCCAATCCTTTAAAGAAGCAGAATATATATAGCTTGAAAGAAACTAGCCGTTAAAACAATATAAGGAAACTCTGAATGCAAAAGGACACAATTTCCTTTTGAGGCAAGCCGAGATAAGAGCAATCAATCCTCTGACTTGATCTTCCAACAATCTCCCCCTAAGTCGGAGATTGCAAATTGCTCCTTACCTGTTAATAATAGACAGTCTTTCCACACAGGATCAAACATCAAATAAAGAACAACCAAGATCAGTCACAAAACACAATTAGAAGCAATAAGAGACAACCAATCTAATAGAGTTTCTCGGATCTTCCCCTAAGTAAAAGACAAGGAAACAGTACACCAAACATAGCAAAGAAGCTACTCTCGAAAACAATCTAGGAAATTTAATACTCAGAGTCGGTATTAGAGTATGTGCCATACAGATCTTGGAGAGCAACAGCAAAAGGCGCGAGAGGGGCTTCATCTCATGGTGCTTCCTCAGGATCATCTACATCTTCAGGTTCTTCTTCCTCGGAAACACTGCTGATCCAGTGCACAAAGGGATCATCCTCCCCCTCAATTGCAATCCCGATTTCATCGAAAACGCCAGCCGCAGTAAGCCATAAGGTGGACGTCTCAGTACGATAAGCCGATAGGTTGATGGGCAAAGCGAGCAGGAGACGAGTGATCAATGCTCCGAATGGTAAAGGAGCATGGAAATTGTGATCGATGAAGGGAAGAAGAGCCCCAAACAGCAGGTGGGAAAAGTCTAGTGGAACAGCATCTACAACATGGGCAAGAATCCATAAATCAAGAGGAATGACTCGATCGAGGAATATAGTGCGAGGTAAAAACACCCTGGTGAGAAGATAGTGAACGGTTTGCAGAGAAGGCACCAGGAGAGCATAAGAGAAGGTAAGATCATGATCTGGTTCGTGACTAGTGAGATGGACTGCTTCAGTGACTACGTCGAAATTGAATAGGGAAAATTCAACAGGATGAGCAAGTGCCTCCCCAAAGGCAGGAATATTCAGAAGACGACAAATGTCATGAAGAGGAAGAGTAATCAGATGGCCATGAACAAGAGTGGACAGGGTACAATTTTGAAGGCCAAAGTAACGAAGGTTTGAAAATAAAGTTCTTACTGCTTCAGAACATATGAGAGTCGAGGTAGCCGCAGGAGTCAGAAGAAATTCCCAACCTAAGTTCTGAATGAGAGGCATCACATCTAACCCTAGAGGCATGAAATCAGGGAGATGAACGATAGTGGAAGGATTGATAGGACGGTTGGCAAAGGATTGAACATGACGATGGTAGTTTGCAAGAGCAGGTTCATGGAACATGGTTCCAGACTAGGTTATGGCAAAGGCATAAACCATGGCTGACTCAAGGACAGAGACCCTAACAGAACTCGGAGAGAAGGAAACACAAACAGACACTCAATACAAACACAACGAACTAACACGGAAACTAAATAGACACGACAGAGAAGACTGATAAGGAAAATTAACAATCAACAATAAATGCAGGTAAACAAGGAAATCACACAGAGCAAGAGCAGGAAAGAAAAGATATACCAAATAAAAGAAAAGAAAAAATTAAAAGTGAAGAAGGAAAGCACACAGACACTAAGCTCCTATATTAGGAGCAATGGAGGTAAGAGATCGCAGACCGATCTCATAGCAGAGGAAGGTAAAGCGTTCAGTCAATAGGGGTTTTGTAAAAATATCGACAAGCTTATATTCCGAGCTAATATATTGCAAGTTTATAGTGCCAAGGTTGACCAAATCACGAATAAAATGGTATTTGATGTCAATATGTTTGGTACCAGAGTGCTGCACATGATTCTTAGACATACAAATAGCACTAGTATTATCACAAAACAAGGGAATGGTTGACTGAATAATGCCATAGTCTTGGAGCTTACTTTTTAGCCACAAGAGTTGAGCACATGTGCTGGCAGCATCAATGTACTCACCTTCGGCTGTAGATAGGGCAACAACTCCTTGCTTTTTACAAGACCATGAAACTAACGACGTTCCAACTAACTGACAACTACCTGATGTACTTCTTCGATCAGTCAGACTCCCTGCAAAGTCCGAGTCACTGTACCCAACTAGATCAAACCGATCATGTTTAGGATACCATAGTCCTACGTCCATGGTACCTTTAAGGTAACAGAAAATTCGTTTGATTGCAGACAAGTGACTTTCCTTTGGGTCTGACTGAAATCGAGCACATAAACACACATTGTGTTGTATGTCAGGTTGGATGGAAGTTAGGTACAACAAAGAGCCAATCATTTTGCGATATTGAGATTCATCAACCGAATTGACGTTTTCATCCCTGTTGAGTTTAAGATTGACTGCCATAGGAGTAGGACTCGAGTTGAGACCAGTCAATCCAAACTTGGTTAACATGGAAGAAATGTATTTTGATTGACTTATAAAAGTGCCAGTGCTAAATTTTTTGATTTGGAGTCCGAGGAAATATTGAAGTTCCTCCATCATACTCATTTCAAAATCCTTTTTCATAGCATCACAGAACTCAGAGCACAAGTCTTTACAAGAAGCACCAAAGACTATATCATCAACATATATTTGGACTAAGATGATATCATTAGATTTAAGTTTAATAAAGAGGGTTTTGTCAACAGATCCTTGAACAAAACCATGGTCACATAGAAAAAATGTAAGTCTGTCATACCAAGCTCTTGGGGCTTGCTTGAGACCATACAACGCTTTCTTCAGTTTGTACACATGGTTAGGGAACTAGGGATCAACAAACCCAGGGGTTTGTGAAACATAAACTTCCTCTTGTATAACCCCATTTAAAAATGCATTTTTTACGTCCATTTGATAAAGAGGAAAACCCATGTAGCACGCATAAGCACACAACAGTCTGATGGATTCTAACCTAGCTACAGGGGCAAAGGTTTCATCATAATCAACCCCTTCCTCCTGAGAATATCCCTGAGCCACTAATCTAGCTTTGTTATGAATGATAAAGCCAAGCTCATCAGATTTATTTCTAAATATGCACTTAGTTCCTATAATAGATTGGTTTATAAGACGCGGAACAAGATCCCAAACATGCAATAACTCGAACTAAACTAACTCTTCAATCATAGCTAATGTCCATTCATCATCTTCAAGGGCTTCTTTATAGTTCTTAGGTTCAAACTGAGAGACATAAGCATATTGGCCAGGAGTCTACTTACCTCTGGTTCGTAGACCATCATTTATATTACCAATGATGAGATCTGTTGGATGGCATTTTTGAATGTGTGGTGGTGCAGCTACATTGGAGGCAGGAGGTTCTTCCTCAGAATTTACATTAAAGTTATCACCCTCCTGACTGGATTTTGAAGGTATGTCCTCCCTAGTCTCAGCAGTTTCCTCTGGATGTGTTCGAATCATTTCCAACATGTCATAGTCTAGTATACCCTGTTCAGAATCCTTGCAAATAATGTGAGTATCATTGAATATCACATGAACAGATTCCTCAACTTTCTGAGTCCGTTTTATTATAAACACGAAATGCTTGACCCTTTATCGAATATCCCAAAAAAATGCTTTGTCTGATTTAACATCAAATTTGCCAAGTTTATCCTTGGTGTTTAGAGTATAACAAGGACACCCAAAAGAATGAAAATATGACATATTTGGCTTCTTGCTTTTGAAAATTTCATACGGAGTTTTGTTTAATCCTTTTCTAATCAAGACATGGTTAACCATATGACAAGCTGTACTAACTGCCTCAGCCCAAAAGAACTTTGGAAGATTGTATTCGAGAAGCATGGTTCGAGCACACTCAATAAGAGTTCGATTCTTTCTCTCAACAACTCCATTCTGTTGGGGTGTTCGAGGAGCAGAAAAAGTATGAGCAATGCCTGACTCATTAAAAAAAGTTTCAAACTCTTCAGAAATGAACTCCCCTCCATTGTCGCTTTTGACAGTTCTGATTTTATGAGAAAACAAGGAGGCAAAGGTTTTGAATTTTGAAAGAGTATCGTCCTTGTGAGCAAGGAAATACACCCAAGTATATCGAGAATAATCGTCCACAAGCACAAAGACATAATTCTTTCCACCTAGGCTCGTGACATTACATGGCCCAAAGAGATCAATGTGAATTAACTGAAACACTTCGTGAGTTGTAATGTCAGCCTTCGGTTTGAAAGACTTCCTAGAGTGTTTACCACTAGCACAAGTTTCACAAAATAAATCGGTTTTATCTTTTAAAACGGGAACTCCTCTTACATTATTGGATTTCGTTAGACTAACCAGTTTTGGCAAGCTAACGTGTCCCATCTTTCGATGCCATAGAAGTTCTTGTTGAAAAGAAGTGATAAAACACAACTCATTGAAAGCACTAAGATTACTGAGATCAATCACATACATGTTGTTCGATCGTTCACCAACGAACATGACCTTTTTATCTTTATCCCTCTTGACAACACATCAGTTTCAAACACGACATGAAATCAATTACTGCACAGTTGACTAATGGATAGAAGATTGTGTTTTAATCCCTCAACAAGTAGAACATTTTTGAACATAGGAAAAGGTTTTTCCCCTATAGTACTTGACCCAACAACTTGACCACAACCATTATCACCAAACGTGACCTTTCCTCCATTCACAGACTTCAAGGATGAGAAAGAAATTTCTTACCAGACATGTGATGAGAACATCCACTGTCAAGGTACCATTTATGATCATTATTAGCAGTCTGGATTTCTGCTTCATCCCCTTCATGTTCTGCCTTAGCCATGAATGCTTCATCTTCTGATTCAAGATTCTCCTGATCTGAGTCGTAGTCACTCCAGGTAGCTTTCATAGCTTTCTCCTTTGCTTTCAGAGTTTGCGGACAGTGTGCCCGGATGCATCCAAAATTGCCACACTTGTAGCATGCTTGTGGTTCTCTTTCCTGCTGACCTGTTTAAGGTTTTCTGGTCTGCTGGGGTAGCAGCCTAGCTTGAGAAAAGTTTTTAGTATGGTCATAGCCTCCATCCCTAGACTCATCTAGGCGTTGATTTTGTTCATTTTTGTACTTTAACATCCTATGAAATCGTTTGCTAACGAGAGCAAATTCCTAGTCAAAATCGCTTTCTTCCTGACTTTCTGGATCATAATCCACAATTTTGGTTTTGAAAGCTAAATTCTTGCTACGCCTTTCATCTTCTTGACCAACTTGTTTTAACACATGCTCATGACTTAAAGGAGATCCTATCAACTCATTAATAGGTAGAGTGGTCAAGTTCTTAGCTTCTTCAATGGCGGTACGTTTAGGAAGCCATTCTCTAGGCAATGATCTGAGAATTTTTCTATTCAGATCCTTAGTTTGATAAGTCTTTCCTAGCCCTTTTAATTTGTTTATCAAGATAGTAAACCTAGAGTACATTTCATGTATTCCTTCACCCTTAATCACGCTAAAGGATTCATATTCATGCACTAAAAGATCTATGCGAGATTCTTTAATGTTGGAAGTACCTTCATAAGTGCTTTCTAGGGCTATCCAGATCTCCATGGTTGTTGAACAGTTTTCGACCTGATCGGCTTCGTCTGGATTCATCACCAATTGCAGCACATGCATCGCTCGCTGGTTCAGTTGCGCGCTTTTCTTCTGCGCAGCTTACCACGTACTCTGCTCTTCATCATTCATCTCGATGGGACCATTCTGCACAACTAGCCAAAGTTCTTCGTCAACTCCCCACATGAATTGTTTCATCCTCTTTTTCCACGTGGTATAATTTGAACCGGTGAAAATCAGTGGATGATTGATAGCAGCATGACCGAAGGAACTAGAAGCCATTGGATCGAAACCCTTGGCAGTAGTTAGCTTCGTCAAGGACCTGCTCTAATACCAATTGAAAAAAGGTTTTTGATCGATTTGGAAATTAGGGTTCAAAGGGGAATTCTGATTTCAGAGAACAATCGAGGAGGATGATTGAGTGGGAGCTTTGATTTTGTTCTCCAAAATCCACAAAGAAAGTGGGCCGATAAATAGAAAAGGATCCGACAGATAACTAAAGAGAGAATCAGTTGAATGTGACAGGGTGACAGAGAATGGGCTTTGAGCCCAATCTTTTTTCTTCCAAACTTAAGAAAGAGTCACCAAAGGACAGCAACACAAGATATGAAGAAGGAAAAACAGAGCTTCTGAAAACAAAGTACTAACTCAGCAGAATGTAAAGAGCAGAAAGCTAAAGAACACAAGGCATTTTTAACGTGGTTCGCCCAAGTGCAGTGGTTTACTTCCAGGTCCCAGAATACTGTCTGGGAGACCCTTTATTAACGATTAAGTCTATGAACAGAAAGCACAAAAAAAATACAAAAGAAGCAATGAGATGAACACGAAATAAAACCCAGATCACTCTCCGATCTGTTTCAGCCTTGATGAAAGTTGAACCTCTGCCTCAATGTTTCGTCAACCCTTTTGTAAACCCAGTGTTATGCCCTCTACCACTATAGCTCGTACAAAAGTGCCCCCAATCCTTTAAAGAAGCAGAATATATATAGCTTGAAAGAAACTAGCCGTTAAAACAATATAAGGAAACTCTGAATGCAAAAGGACACAATTTCCTTTTGAGGCAAGCCGAGATTACAGCAATCAATCCTCTGACTTGATCTTCCAACAAAAAGACCCGATCGGAACCGGATCAATTCTGGCCAATTTAACCGGACCGGACCGTATAGCCACCCCTAGTTTTAAACATAATAGATAAAAATGATAAACTAGAATATTAAATGATACAAATCGGAATTTATATAAACAATACAAACATTCTTACAGACATTACAAAATAGTCCAGTAAACATAACAAAACGGCCGATGTCGCCGGAAAATTCCCCATCGTCTGACAATCCTCTCCGCCGCCAGAAAATTCTCATCATAATTCTCTCTCTCACCGACGGTCGATCCAGCAATGAGCTCCTTCCCCAACTGACTAACATTAGGGGTGAAAGCTTGTCCCTGAAGACCCACTGACCCGTCCCGACCCATCCCGTCCCTAAGGGTCGGGACGGGTCAGTTTGTCTACAGGGACAGATTAGGGACGGGTCATTTGTTGACCCTATAAGGGCCGGGACGGGTCGGGACAACTTAGGGATGGGTCACGTTTTGACCCTGTGACCCTTAGCAACAACAAATATCTCATACTTCATTGGATCTTTTTGTAAAGTTTTAAAAGTTTAGGTACTAATTTGTAAAAATAAAAAATTTGGGTATCAAAACGTAATTTTACCATCAAAATTTATGGACTTATTTGTAAAAAAAATAAATTTTAGGTACTAAATTGTAAGAAAAAATAATTTTGGGTACCAAAACGTAATTTGTAAAAAAGTAGTGTGTTGATTAGGGTCGACCCACTGACCCGGCCCGTCCCGTCCCGACCCTTGAGGGTCAGACAGGGTCAAGAAGGAGACAGGGACGGGACGGGACGATTATACATCTTGACCCTTCAGGGACGGGTCAGACAGGGACAGGGACGGGACAGGGACGGGACAGACAAATTTTCAGCCCTAACTAACATCAGTAAGCCAGAGCTGAATAAAGAATGACTGAATGTGTAGCACCTAGAGCCTGGAAGAGTGCGAGTATCGACCTAGAGCGGCCGGTGGAGGAAGACAGACAAAGGGTTTGATTTTGGCTGAGGTTTTCCAACTTTTTGAGTGAGAATTGTTTTCTAGGAAGGGAGATGAAAAACAGGGCTGTTCAGCTCTAACTAGTAGCAAAAATTTAGCGGTCCAAGGCAGTCGCTTTATGCGCCGATTAGGCGCCATTAATTCTAAATTAAGTGCCCCCAACGCTTTATGCAACGCTTTTGTCAAAAGCGAAGCGCTCTTCCGCCGCTTTGCGATTAATCAAACCTAGGCGTTCGCCTAGGCGCACTTTCTTGAACCTAGTTATCATTTTCAAAAATTGTTGTAATGAGATCTCTATCCAATATAAAGCTAATTATTAAAAATAGGCTAGTTTTATATATTGCAATTATTATCACATTTCACTACTGACAATTTATTGCTTATGAGTATCTCATACAACAAACCAACAAAGTGATCTTTTACCATACAAGAATTCGATCTAATTCTGAATCGAGAACAATCAGAAGATAAATGGAGTGATCCCGTGACATCCCTATCAAATAGTTGATTTGAGGTATCGAAATATTAACCAAATGTAAGATAGACTAACGATAAAGCTGCCATGACAGTAAAAGTTTGAGAGTTGCAGATCCCAAGTTCGAATCCAAACGAGACCCGTTAATGTTCTCGGAGGTATAAGGCTCTTGTGGGCGAAGCCCCGTTGGCGTCAAATTAATTGCAAGTGACCCCTAAATTTAGTAGGTCATGCTCTCACAAAATAACATGTGGCTAAGGTTACTAGGTAATAAAAAATAAATCTCAGAATATTGGTCGAACACACCACTTGTCCACTAGTCCGTTACCGCCAAGTGCCAAATGACAAATGCCCTTTTATTGATTGGCCTCGAATTCCGGACATGTATCATCAATTCGGAACTATAATTGATGAGTGAGGTAGTTCAATCTTAAGAATGAGAAATAGGGTAGGCGTTGGATGGTTAGGTTGGTTACAAACTCAAATTGATTTTTTTTTTTTTTTTTGTCATAGATAGTTCGTAATAGATAGGGTGTTACAATGCGGTGAAAATGAAAGAGCGGTAGTCAACCAAAAGGGTTGCTACCGATGCAAGAGCCGTGTATGCCACGCAATGGGCAGCCCTGTTAGTATGACTAGAAACATAAAAAAACAAATAAACGCAAAGGAAGTCTTCTTGCGGCAAACTTCTTGAAGCACCAATTTGGCGAGTACGAACTCCACGTCTCCTATAAGCCGAGTTCCAATATACTAGATATATAGATTTGATGTGCAAGATACCTGCAAAAAAAGAAACATATAATCGCCTCCTTAAAGGACAAAACAAAATTCAAATGCCATCGGATCTCCACTAAGGATGCTCTACAAGTCATATTAGCTACTGCGTTTGAATGCCGTTAGAACCCGTGTTTAGAATTGTGACAACCGCCGTGGAATTGTAACCGTCCAAAGCATTATCGTGGGGTGTAACTGCACCAACAAATGCAACTGTACCACCGTAGATTCGCCGTCCGCCGGAAAACTTGTCATCATCAAAAAGACCCGTTCACCGCCAGGCTGAAGCTCCTTTAAAGCCCTACAAAAAGTTAGTAAAAGAAATTATGGCTGGAGGCTAGTCCAGGATGGAAACGCACGATGGCGTTGGGCAGCGAGAACTGCTAGGGCGCACGATAGCGTGGGATCCAATTGACCGGCGCCATCACTGCGGAAGATCTTGATAAGAGATGGAAGGAATGCGCCTCGCTCTTGGCCGGTGATCATATCGCCTTCCGCGGATTGCTAATCCCATTGCCAATCAATTTCTACCCCATCTCCCATGTCCAACTCGTCGCATCTCTCGCCCCCGCCGCCTCCTCCCTCAGACCTACACACCCCTGCATCCGCTCCCGCTCCGATCGAGTCCGACTGGAATAATCCTCCGCTGCTCCGACTGTCCGGCTGTTTCTTTTCTCGTTCTCTCTCCCTGAAGCAACTTGCATCGCGTTCGACTGCGCATGCGTCGGTCACACCAGCGCCAGCCTTGGCCTCGTCCGCAACCGCCTCGCCATCGTCCGCAGTCTGCGTTTGTAGGTGATCTGAACACGGCCGGCGTCGTGTTTGGCGATGACGTCGAAAGCGTCGGTGGAGAGGGTAAAAGTATCACAACTGTCGCCGCTGCAGAGATTCGCAACCGTCCTTGGGCCTGTTCAGGAGCCAGGGTGGTTTTTTTTTTTACAAACACAAATTGATTGACTAAGAAATAAAGTCATTACATATTATTAGACACTAAACAGATAGTTTGGTATAAATAAATTAAGAATTCATTTTATTGTAAAATGAATTATCGTGTAGAATTTATTGTCGAACGAAATCTTGTGTTTGGTATGTCATATTCAAATCTTTAGAAATAAAGAGAATTGTCGTGTAGAATTCATTGTCTAATGAATTCTTGTGTTTGGTATGTCATATATATAAGTAATTTAGTTAACAAAGAGGATAATTATGTCATTTTATTATAATTAGTAAATAGTTGTGGAATTCATTTGGAAATTCCATCTCAATTCCTCGGAATTGCTATAACTAGTACCAATTCCATAGAATTCAAAATTTAGAATTGAAAATGAATTCTTTTAAATACCAAACACAAAAATATTTCCATTCAAAATGAATTCCTCAAAATTTATGCAATTCATTTATACCAAACGGTATGTAAAGAGAAATTTTACTTCTTAGATAAATGTATCACTTCTTTCATCACTCCATTAACCAATTAAAGAGAAATTTGATTTTTTTCTGTGAATCGATATAATTAATTGTTTGTAATTTTAATCTCAATATCTAATGAACATTACACAACTTGGTCCGATAGTAGTAGTCTATTATTCTTTATTTTCCACTTATAGAAGTCAATGGTCGGTACGTAGTGTGGTTAGAAAATAGGATGACTTTTTGATAGTATAAAAAAGAAACAACTTTTTCATGTGAAAATAGAGTGTGAGTCATTCAGGTCAAAACCCCACATCACCGACCTGAATAAGTGTGGGTAAGATGTTTGACGATCCATCATCCATCCACACCAATCACCCACCTACAGTAGAGTGGATCAATGTGAAACCGCGATTTAACCACCCACATACTCACCCTAATAAGGACATCACTGAAAAATATCATAATTGATCAATAAGACTCGTGGTTGATATATACACTATGCAGTCTCTCCATAGAATAATTTTTTCATAACTAGCAAATCATAGCCACAAACAGAATTCTAGTAAAGTTATACCATGGCAACCCTACAATTCAAAGGTGATTGATTCATTGGAGAGCCTCCTTCACTCGTTGCTTGGATTTGGATTTTTCTCTTGAAAATGTGTTATGGCCGTCCTACCAATAAATAAACACGACGATCCTTGAGCCATAAAAAAGAATACTTATCTTTTTTCAGCCGACCAAGAAATTATTCAGATTTTGATGAGCGAAAGGACAAACGAACGAACGCATTATTGAGATGGATAGTTCATTTCACACCCACCTACCTTGTCTACCCTCATCTGCCTTCCTTGTGCACGTTTTAAAGTTCCCCACTTCTTTTCTGGCTTGTGCTACCTGTTTTTTGTAACTCTCTTGTTCATAGCATTAAATTTTAGCGCAACAAATTTATTTTGAATAATCGAAAATAGCGAAATCTCACGAGCATTATTCATGATGATGCTCTCATTTTCTTATCTAAGTGAAATCCACTATTTCTATACGTTAAACCTTGATAAAGTCTGAGTAACGGGTCTCAATTTATATATAGTCTAAAAAATAAAAGAGCATTCCTAGCATAGGGGAGCCAAAGCCAATTGGGTGTGTCCCGGGACACAGACAATTTTTGGATAAAATAAAATACCCATATATATGTATCAATTAAGGATTGCACTCGTCACCTTTAGATAATATAAAAGTGAATTATCACTATACTACAAGTTATTTCAAGTTTAAAAGCTAACATAAACTAATTTATCACACTATAAACAAAATTCAAAATACTGAAAAATCGATTTCTCTGTCGACTGTAGTTAGTTTTGAGTCTACTCGTTGCAACTGCAAGTGTAAAAAGAACATTTTCAGCTATGAGCTATATAAAAAACAAGTTTCAAAGTTAAATAGCGACCAATTTGCTAATTGTTGCTTAGTCGGATACATTGAGAATTTGAAAATGTGTTGTAAGTACTCATGAAAATAATGATTGTGTTAGTCTAATATTTCATTAATATTTATCAATGAACTATTTTGATATTATTAATTTTAATTATATTTATTATATATTTATATCATGGAAAGAGAACATAGGTACTTTCAAATTCCGGCTCTGCTACTGATTCCTAGAGCTTCGATTTACCGTGTCCTAGTAAGCATGAACATGCTGAGCTAGGCCAGCATCTAGGATTCTAGGGGCATCATCACCCTATTGACAGGATGGAGTTAAGCCTGTTCTTCTTGAAATGAAACAAGAAAAACTCAAGAAAAATATCTTAGTATGGGCATGCATAATACAAAGACTGTCACACTGATACGTAGTACCAGTGGATTACTAAGTCACTGTCCCTTAGTGTGTGGTACAGTTGGGCTGACGTTACCCAATTTCCTCTTTCTTTGGGCTTTCCGTATGGCAGGCATAGCAGTTAAGGGTATATATGACAGGGCCCATGTGAGCCCACTTCTCACAGTCGGTTAGTAGTGCATCTTTCAAAAGGTTAACAGTACAGGCTACGGATTAGAGAATCCATGGTTAACTGGACTTCCATCTGCGTATGGGAACAAGAATTTCCATACCAGAAGAGTGTAGAAATCTCTCCTACCTGCTTAAACCTAGATTCTTCATAATAGTATCCGCACTAACTTATAGTCTTGAGTGACCAACCACATCCCACGAAACTTCTAAAGAGATTTGCTCAGCCTGGAAGAAAAAAAAGTAAAAACAGATCCTACTGACAAAAGAGTCCCTCGCCGATTGCCCCACACAAAGAAACAACAGTGCCCGAACGAACAAGAGAATGGTCAAATGTGGTAATTCCACTAACATTGAACATGAAAGTTACAGATTCGAATCCTTTTAGTAGTATTTAATCGGAAAAAGTAACATTATCACCTTTATAAATAAATAAAAAATAGTGTCGGAGCCACTTGTATTTCAGAAGACATTACAACTCCTTTTATGTTCAATCAAAATTTAAAATATGTGTAATCGAGCATTGAGAAATCGTAACGTATATTGATGGTTCGAGCAGGAAAAAACTTCACATTGAAGGCTATACCGATAGGTGGTATTTAGCGCACAATATGAAACAGTTGAACCATTGTTAAACCACGATGTCAGTATGATTTCACAGTATCTTAAAAAGAAAAAAAAACAAATAAATATTAGTTGTCCATTCCCTCCAGCATTTTGATTCCATCGTAAAAAGATAATTACAGTTTACCATTTTTCCCTACTCCTGAAACCAATCAATCATAAACCACAGTAGATCTCTACCCCCGCCTATATAAACCCTTCCCATGCTCCCAACAATCATTCCCTCTAAGCCAGCCGAGTGAGTGAGTGAGCATCTTTCACTCACCCAAAAAAACAAACAAAAACAAAAAATGGCGTCCATATTCCTCCTCCTAATCCTCCTCTCCCTCCCACTCCTCTTCCTCTTCCTCCTCCTCAACCGGCGCAGCCAGCCCAAGTACCGCCTCCCGCCAGGCCCAAAACCCTTGCCCATCATCGGCAACCTCCACATGCTCGACACCTCCCAGCCCCAGCGCCAGTTCTACGACCTCGCCCAGCAGTACGGCCCCCTCATCTCCCTCCGCCTAGGCTTCGTCCAGGGACTCGTCGTCTCCTCCGCCAAGATGGCCAAGGAAGTCATGAAGTACCACGACCTCGAGTTCTGCAGCCGCCCCAACCTCCTCGGCCAGCGCAAGCTCTCCTACGACGGCTTCGACGTCGTCTTCGCCCCCTACAACGACTACTGGCGCGAGATGCGCAAGATCTGCACCCTCCACCTCTTCAACTTCCGCCGCGTCCAGACCTTCCGCCCCGTTAGGGAGGAAGAAGTGACGCGGCTCATGAAAAAGGTCGTTGTATTTTTTTTTTTTTTTTCTCTCAAGGGTTTGGTATAGTAGTAATATCAGTAGTAGTCAGCCTTAACCTGAAGGTCTCATATTTTTTCTTTTGACGTACAGGTGAGGGGCAACGTGGAGAGCGGGAAGCCGGTGGATATAAACGACATGATGATGTCGCTGACGATCTCGATCATCTGCCGGGTGTCCCTGGGGAAGAAGTACGACGACGACGCCAAGGAGAGGCAGCACTTCATAAACATGCTGATGGAGTCGCAGGCCATGTTCGGCAACTTCTTCTACGGCGACTACTTCCCCGGGATGCGGTGGTTGGACAAGCTCAACGGCATGGTTGACAGGCTGGACAGGAACTTCAGGGACCTCGACACCTTCTACCAGGAAGTCATCGACCAGCACCGCGACCCCAACCGCCCCAAACCCGAGACCGAAGACATCATCGACGTCCTCCTCAGGATCAAGGAAGGGAGGGAGTCCTCCATCGACCTCAATTGGGACCACATCAAGGGCGTTCTCATGGTACGTAATTACGTGTGTGTTCACTTTTTTCTTACGTAACAAACAAAGACTTGGTCTGATGGTACTACCACTGTTTTTCTTAAACAGAACGTGTTCATCGCCGGGACGGAGACAAGTGCGGCGACGGTGATATGGGCCATGAGCTTCCTCATCACCAACCCACCAGCACTGAAACGGGCCCAGGAGGAAATCCGGGCCCATGTAGGGAACAAGGGGTTCGTCGACGAGGACGACGTGCAGGAGCTCGCTTACCTGAAGGCAATCGTGAAGGAGACATTCCGGCTGCAGCCGGCGGTGCCGCTGCTGGTCCCGAGGGAGACGGTGCAGGACTCTCACATCGGCGGCTACGACATCCCGGCGAAGACCGTGGTGTTCGTCAACGCGTGGGCGATCGGGCGGGACCCGGAGGCGTGGGACCGGCCCCACGATTTCTACCCGGAGAGGTTTCTGGGCAGCGACGTGGACTTCAAGGGGAATGACTACGAGCTCGTCCCGTTCGGGGCGGGTAGACGGGGCTGCCCCGGGATCCACATGGGCGTTGCCACGGTGGACCTCGCGCTGGCCAATCTGTTGTACGGGTTCGACTGGGAGCTGCCACCTGGCACGAAGAGGGAGGACGTCGACTTTGACGTGCTGCCCGGGATTACCATGCACAAGAAGAATCACCTGTGGCTCGTCCCCAAGATTCCGGCTGCTTAAGCTTAAGGGTTAATTACGTGCAGACGTGGCAATATATAGTTAAAACGTTGTCGTTTGGTAGGATGGTCAAGACTCGAAATGACAATCCTTGTTGTTGGTCTATTTATATGTTTAAGGTTTATTGTTTTTTATTTTATATAAGGTTAAGGTTTATTGTTGTCTTTTTCTGTTCCTCCCCCTCTTGAATACAAGGCAATCATGGATACATAGTCTCCATTTGCTTTTTTGTTTCAATAAGAGATGGGGTACTCATGTTGTGATTTAGATCTTGCTGCGCTGGAAATTAAAGTAATTAATTTCCCATCCTGTTCAAATCTTTTGTTCATTCGTCGCGTCGTATACTTGATTTTCTTTTATTAATTTGTTATGAAAATTGGAATCTAAACATCTATTCAAACAATTCAAGCAATAGTAAGTTGGACAAAATTTAATACGTCGTGTTAGTGATGTGATGCTAAAAGTATAATTATCTACGAAATTGTATGTAGTCACGATTAATTTAACTAAATGATCATACAAAGATTATGATGGGAATTAAAGTAAAGGTGTCACACCTAGTGGCTAGATCAATAGATATGTCACGTTTTGAAATGGGGTTTTGTTTGGCACACCTAACAAGTCCAAGCAATGGCAAAACGTGCTAGCTATATGCTCCAGTCCAGTACTTCACCCAACTTAATTGTTTGTTTCTCTGATTGCTTTTGCGGGCATCTTTTTTCTTCTACTTTTTCTTGCATGGATACAAATATTTCCAAAAACCAACACCGTTATGGGGAATATAAGGACATTATTCTTGGACCGCTTTTCTAACACAGTTAGACAGAATTGTTACAGAAATGGTCCATCTCACCTACTAAAGATGCAAATGGTTGGTAGATTTATAAAATGAAACATCCCACCTACCAATACGGTGGATGTGGAGAGCTAGTGAGTCTAGTGTTGCAATTGAGTCAAGCTCGGTCAAGTTTTGACCTAGTTCAAACTCAAACGATTAGAAAATAAGTTGGGTTCGAGTTTGACTTGTTTAGTACAGTTTTGGGTTAAACTCAAACATAGGCTCGAATGATTAATGAACTTCCAAGGCCTAGTTGCGCTCAAATCGTTTACGAGCTTAAATGGTTTAACTCCTAAATCAAACTCTAAAGTAAATTTTCAATTAGATACTCTAATATTTGTATGTCATACATGATGCATGATATTAATGTCGTGATAGAAATAAATATATTTTTTTCTATGAGGATGATGAACTTTTATTAAAGAAAAGGGAAAAGGGGAAAGGATATACAGAGGGAAGCAGCACTTCACAAGCAGTGAAGGTGAGCGAAGTTCTGGACCGAGCAAGGTCAAAGTAAAGAAAACAAGACAAACAATACAGAAACAAGGAACTCCACATCAGGACATGCAAGCAATGAGCACAAAGCATCGCAACCAGCGAGAGCACCAAAACACAGCAGACTGACACTGGCAGGAAAGCACCCCAACCAAGAAGATCCCAAGTTCAGACTAGGAAATCCAAGACCTTAGCCAATTTTTACCCTGCTCCTTATCGATTTTGCCGCGAATCGTATTCCAATCAATGACAAACCTCGCAACCCTGAGGGAGATAATGTTGGGGCTGCATTGATCTTGTTAGAAGACCCGATGATTCCTTTCATTCCACACAATCCAGCATACAACATATATCAAGCAGCTCAAAATGCAATCCATGAAGTTGTTCTTACCACCTCTCGGCCAACTACTCATGACCTATGAAATATCGCCAGTAGGGTTAATGGTTCTACCCATCAGTTTGGACACCTCTTTCCACACGGTATTGACAAAGGAACATTCCATGAAAATGTGGTTGATAGACTCCTCTTCATGGCAACATAGGGCACACCTGTTTGCGAGAGCAATCCCTCTACGATTCAGATTGTCGATAGTCAGAATCCTCCTATGCCACACGAGCCAAAGGAAACCACACACTTTCGGAGGAACAACAATGTTCCACACAACATTAGTAGGGAAACCTTCAACTCTAGGAAACCGGTTCTCCACCTGCATTTTATAAATAGAGCTCACAGAGAAAACTTCACTATGATTAGGTAACCACACAACACGACCAGGACCATTCGGAATCCTGTTAGTTTTAGAGGAAAGTCTATCAAAGAAAGCAAGACTCTCTCTCTCCCTCTCAACCCCACCCCGCAAGTTAACAGAGAAAGGAATTTCCCACACGACGTTCTCATCTTGATAGGTCAAAGCTTCAGATATTAGAGCATTTGGATGGGCGGCGGCAGCAACAACTTTGGGGAAAGAGTCAGCTAGGCAGCCTTCAGGGATCCATTTATTGTGCCACAAGGAGACGCCAAAACCTGCACCTGGTTCCAAACAGACTCCTTCCCAAAAAGCATCACTAGACTTGGAGATATTTGCACAATAGCCATCGGTGATCTTCTTAGTTCCCCATTCAGATGTATTGCTATGGTATTTTATCTCAATAAGCTGCCTCCCCCAGCTGGTTCTCTCAGTAGCATACCTCCATAACCACTTGCCTAGAAGAGCGTTGTTAAAACTTTGCAAATCAATGGCTCCAATACCCCCTTCTTCTTGGAGGCTTTACACATGTCCCATCTTACCAAGTGCATCTTATCCTCATCATCAGCCCCACTCCATAAGAATCTTCTTCGTATTTTTTTCATGAGTTCAATGGCAGTCTTTGGCGCCCTAAACAGTGAGAAATGATACACAGGGAGGCTATTCAGCGTAGAAGTGTTGAGAGTCAGCATACCACCAAGAGACAAGTGCCTTGTTTTCCACCCTTGCAATCGCTCATTATATTTTTGGATCACAGGATTTCATAGAGACACCGCAGACATTTTCCCAGAGGAAGCCCAAGGTACTTGGAAGGGTCGAGGCTCTAATTGCACCCGAAAAATGCCGCGAAGTAACTAGGATTAGGAACATCACCGATCGTGAACATGATCGATTTGTCGAGGTTAATCCTCAAGCCCGTGACTGCCTGGAAGCAAACAATGATAGCAAGGTTATTAATCACTTGGTCGACTTCGGCATCTCAAAACACAAGAGAGTCGTCCGCGAAGAGGAGATGTGTAACTTCTCCTCTACTCGGCTGCTCGTCAAAATATAATAGTCAGTTTTTCATCACTAACTGATTTCCTCGGACCTAGCAAGGAGGGTAATGAGTTTGGTACAGTTTTGGTATTTTGAGTATACGTACCAAACCCACCTGAATATGTATTGTATCTATGTTTTAGCCGGACTCACGTTAACACTTAGAACATACTCACTTTAACATTTCGATCATCCATACCTCAAATATTTTAAATCTCTTAGTCCTCCTATCTTGCTCATTTTCTATTAGTTTTACAAAGAACCTGACAAAGAAACTCAATTAACATTGACACTCTAAGAAAAAAAAATTGTATCAAGAACTTCAGGGATGATATATAGGAAAACCGGTACCACTCAAACTCATTGTCATCCCTAAACTCGACTTGTTAAATTAGGAATCGAGTTTCGAACAAGTATATTCCGAGTCGAATATCCAGCCGCTCGTGAGTAGTTTGGCTCATTTCAGCCCCAGTCACACCCACCAATAGAGCTGCAAATTAACAAAATCGCTTGCGAGCAGCTCATCGATGTTAGTGGCGTCGAGCGCGAGACGCCTCCTATGCGATTCGTAATTTGGTTCCTTCTAACCCTAAACTCCCTTTCGGGAAGATCAAGTGTAGATGAAAAGAAACGATTGCTAAATCGAAAACAATTAGGAAACCAACTCAAGTATATGTTTGTAGGCCGAGGGATTACTGATGACTCGGTATTTGCACATGTTTTCCCCTTTGTTTCTTGATTGTTTCAGCTTGAATTATAGTGTCTTTGGCCTATTTTATGCTAGGTTGTGTTCCTTTCTCACATTTCAGGTCCTAGCACATAAAGTGAAGTATAGGCGCAAGTTTCAAGTCAATCAGAGATCAATTGACGATTCGCGAGAAGAAACTAGGGCATGACCTGAAGAAGAATGGATTTCTACCTCACTTTATGGACAAAGAATCATGCAAGCTTGTCATGAAAAGAAAGAGGACGAGACTACGAGCGTCTGGGATCAAACGGCGACTGAATCGGAGGTCAAACGAGCTCAAACGAGATCAACGAAGTTTAGGAGTGCATGCTGGAAATTGTGCACGGCCGTGTGAAATTCTGCACGGCCGTGTGGGTTTCCCAAGGGGTCTGCACGGCCAAAACCTCAATTTGCACGGCCGTGCAAGTAGGGGGTGCGAGTTTCAGAGGGTATAAAAGCTGTTTTGCGATTTTTGGAGAGGGAGAGCTGGGTTTTGGATCCCAAACACCCAAGGGACGAACCCTAGAGAGAGAGAGCGACTTGGGAACATTCTTGGAGCTATTTTGGAGGATTTCTTCGCCATTGAAGCTCGGGAATCAAGCTTGGAGATGGAGATTGAAGATCTAGATCAGATTTCTGCAGTCTCTCTCTTCTCTATGGAGTAACTTCCCTTCACTTAGGTTTTGAGGAACCCTAGTTCCATGAGTTAGGATCTTTCTTGTATGAAGTTTTGGATGCTATATTGTTTGATTATAATCGATTGAGGCATGATTTATTGAGTCAATTGGATCTTGATCAAATTCTCTTGATTTCTGCTTTAACTTATGATAGATAGAATCTGATTAGGTTAAGAGAGCTTCCTTGATTGATAGTAGTGAATTGGTTGTGCGAGAGTCAATCAATTCACTGCTTTGTACTGGAATTCATTCCAGTAGTGGAGATCTGTGTGAATCGCCTTAGCAGTCTATCCCGGTGAAGGCTAGTCGCCTGCCGGGTATTCTGTCTGAGAGGGCTTGGTCAGCTTAAGAGATTCCAAGCTAATTTAGGATCTTCCGCAGCTTAATCAACAGTAGATCAACCAAAGGTTATTGCAACTTGGACCTAATTGAGGAGCTAGGGGGAATCATACCTAAGTGAGTTCCCAACTTGTAATTAGTAGAGTAGTCAGTAGAGTAGTTTATCAATCAATTCTTAATCTAGTTTGCTAGATAATGAACTGAAGCTGAGTAATAGTAACTCTAGAGACCCGTGGATTCGATATTTATTACTTGTGCCACTATACTGCAGTCCCTTTCATTGGTTACACTTGGCCATTGTTAGGTGTTGTGTTTTAGCGCGTCAAGTTTTTGGCGCCGTTGCCGGGGACTTTCTAGATTATTAGGAAAGGCAGAAGTTTGTTACTTTAGCGTTTTTCTTTTGTTTTCCACCCTTGCTTTTCACTTGGGTGTTTTTGTTTTTGTTGGTGCAGATCTGAATCATGGATCCTCATGGCTTCTCCAATCATTGGGGGTATCCACCACCATCCGAGTGGTATTACCCCGAGACCCCCTGGAGCAATCAAGGAGGAGAAGACTATGGATTCGGGTTCCAGTACCAACCCCCTTACTACGGAGAACAACTGGACCCCTGGGCATATCAAGAACAACCTTATTACCAAGAAGAATTTCTCCCACAACCAGAAGGGCCATCGGCGCTGGAGTTACCCATGGCGGCCTTCACGGGCCATTCTGCAGAGCCATGCTACACTCCACAGCCAGATCCATACTATGAATTGAGGCTTCTCATGGAGCAGTTTGCTCGAGATTGTGAGAGATCAGGCTCCAGGATGGATCATTGTGTTCAGGCTTATCGTGAAACAGAGGAGATCCTCCTGAGCCTTAAAAAGAGCGTCGATGATCTTGAGCGATCTTGTGTACAACCTGCTCCAGATCACCCTTCTGCTACCATACTAGAAGAGGAGGAGGAAGAAGAAGGCTACAAGGACATTGTGGAGCACACTAAAGCTGTCACGGAGAGCTCTCGTGATGATCATGATCAGGAATGTCCTATCATAGCCGACCACACCTTCCCACATCCCACACCGAGCTTTGAAGAGGCGGGCATGAGTGAGGAGATGCAAGAAGATCTCATGAAAGAAATTGCTTGGCAACTTGCTCTCCAATCCGTGCTAGAAGAAGAAGAGCAAGAAAGGGTGCAGAAAGAAGTTGTGGAGGATGACGAAAGTGAAGCAGGAGGAGTTCTTGATCATTTCCCAGGGGTGATACCACATATAGAAGAAAGGGAGGTTGAAGAAGAAATTGGCGTCCAGGCTGAGGACAGAGTTAAGGTGGAAGAGGCCTGCACCGGCCATGAGTTACATGTGATATCTCCACCAAACTTCGAGGAGCTGCTTGGCAAGGACCCATTTGCAGTGTCTCTTTGCCAGACCAAGGCCACATCGACATCGGTCCCTCTTGGTGGACGCGATGGTGGCCAATCGATGTTGTCTTATCTGGTTTGGGGCAATGAGACGAGAGAAGAGAAGAAGAGGTCTCGAGGGTGGAGACTTCATCTGCATCAAGTGCACGAGCCTTCCTCACCTGCCACACCACCTGCTTGTGACTTGAGACTCCACCTCATAGATGAGAACCTCAACTTCAAGGAGGTTCTAGCATGGACCGAAACTTAGGAGCCCTCGTCCGGCTCACGACGTGAAAGAAGCGCTTGTTGGGAGGCAACCCAACCAGTCGGTTTGCATTTCTTTCTCTATTTATCCTCGGTTGAGTCAGTTTTGTTATTTGATTTTAGAGTCAATAACTCAAACTTTGTGAGATTTTGTGTGGTGTTTGTGTTCTGATTACTCTCTCTTCCTGGAATGCACCGCCTGACCCGTACATCATCATTCACCCTTGATCTGGTAACTTCGTTCTACCCTCCTTATCTTTCCTCCATTGAGGACAATGTCGTGCTTAAGTGTGGGGGGTGTTCGATTATTTATGCGGGTGAATGTTTGGCTGTTTGTGTGCTTGGAGCCTAGTCCACTGTCCAAATTTTGAAATTTGAGGGCTCCAAGTACGTGTTCCTTGCAATTGCCTGCTCAGTATGCTTTGAATTGACAGTCTTTATAGTAATATGCAACCTAGGGAGGTAGTGTAGCACTATGGAGGATGTTGATGCATTTAAGAAGTCTCATTGCTTCTTCATATTGTGTTGGTTGATTGAGTGAATTAGTGATCTTAGGACCCTTGAATTGTGTGGTGTTGTGGATTCTCTACCTGTCATGGACTCTTGTATAATGTTTTGAGTTTAACAGGTGCTCGAAAATGTGCTTCAAAATAACGTCTCCCGTGCGAATAGGGCGAAAGTGTGTAAGGGGAGACGGGAATTCGTTCCCAATTTCCACCTACTACCTCCAGCCCCCTTACATGTCTTTCCCCCGCACGAGGCTCGAGACATCCGCTCCTGGCATGGCCGGTAAGAGCAGGTTGGGACCCTTGAAATAAATAAATAAATAACAGAAAACAAGCAAAACAGAAAAGAAAAGGGGTTCCAACCATCTTCAAGAAGAAAATAGAGCACCTTGAAAAATGTGAGTCCATGATCTTTTGTTTTTGAGAATCTCTTCATCCACAATTCATTTGTCCTCTGTTCACTATTTGCCATGATGCCAACTCGATACTAGTGCTCTCGCCGAAGAAGCTATGAGATGACTTGTGTGTCGGTTGACCTCGTAAGTTGCTAAATGATCTAGGAAGTCCTCTACCTACGATCTGGGGTGTTTGTTGCTATAGAGGTCTGGAGAGTTGCATTGGTTTGAGTTAGGTTTGCTTGGGGACAAGCAAACAGTTAAGTGTGGGGGGATTTGATGACTCGGTATTTGCACATGTTTTCCCCTTTGTTTCTTGATTGTTTCAGCTTGAATTATCGTGTCTTTGGCCTATTTTATGCTAGGTTGTGTTCATTTCTCACATTTCAGGTCCTAGCACATAAAGTGAAGTATAGGCGCAAGTTTCAAGTCAATCAGAGATCAATTGACGATTCGGGAGAAGAAACTCGGGCATGACCTGAAGAAGAATGGATTTCTAACTCACTTTATGGACAAAGAATCATGCAAGCTTGTTATGAAAATAAAGAGGACGAGACTACGAGCGTCTGGGATCAAACGGCGACTGAATCGGAGGTCAAACGAGCTCAAACGAGATCAACGAAGCTTAGGAGTGCATGCTGGAAATTGTGCACGGCCGTGTGAAATTCTGCACGGCCGTGTGGGTTTCCCAAGGGGTCTGCACGGCCAAAACCTCAATTTGCACGGCCGTGCAAGTAGGGGGTGCGAGTTTCAGAGGGTATAAAAGCTGTTTTGCGATTTTTGGAGAGGGAGAGCTGGGTTTTGGATCCCAAACACCCAAGGGACGAACCCTAGAGAGAGAGAGCGACTTGGGAACATTCTTGGAGCTATTTTGGAGGATTTCTTCGCCATTGAAGCTCGGGAATCAAGCTTGGAGATGGAGATTGAAGATCTAGATCAGATTTCTGCAGTCTCTCTCTTCTCTATGGAGTAACTTCCCTTCACTTAGGTTTTGAGGAACCCTAGTTCCATGAGTTAGGATCTTTCTTGTATGAAGTTTTGGATGCTATATTGTTTGATTATAATCGATTGAGGCATGATTTATTGAGTCAATTGGATCTTGATCAAATTCTCTTGATTTCTGCTTTAACTTATGATAGATAGAATCTGATTAGGTTAAGAGAGCTTCCTTGATTGATAGTAGTGAATTGGTTGTGCGAGAGTCAATCAATTCACTGCTTTGTACTGGAATTCATTCCAGTAGTGGAGATCTGTGTGAATCGCCTTAGCAGTCTATCCTGGTGAAGGCTAGTCGCCTGCCGGGTATTCTGTCTGAGAGGGCTTGGTCAGCTTAAGAGATTCCAAGCTAATTTAGGATCTTCCGCAGCTTAATCAACAGTAGATCAACCAAAGGTTATTGCAACTTGGACCTAATTGAGGAGGTAGGGGGAATCATACCTAAGTGAGTTCCCAACTTGTAATTAGTAGAGTAGTCAGTAGAGTAGTTTATCAATCAATTCTTAATCTAGTTTGCTAGATAATGAACTGAAGCTGAGTAATAGTAACTCTAGAGACCCGTGGATTCGATATTTATTACTTGTGCCACTATACTGCAGTCCCTTTCATTGGTTACACTTGGCCATTGTTAGGTGTTGTGTTTTAGCGCGTCAATTACTTTCCTATGTTGGGCTCAACTGTACCGGCCCACTCAAATTATAAGCCTGTGAATTACTCACCTCTAGCAAAACGACTCGTTTTACTTATCCTGTTCAGCACCTTCTTCTTCCTTCGCAACCACCTGGTTTCTTTGATCAGACTCGAACTCCCCTGCCACTGCAAAACAGAGAATAGCCACCCAAACAAAGATATAGTGCTGAATTGAAAGACACGAGCTCAGTTTTTACGTGGTTTCCAGTATTGGGAGGAAATGAATCCCAATACTGAATACTCCACGGTTGGAAGATCACGATTTGTGACTTCCAACGATTCACTAGATGAGTTGTTCTTGATCTATGACAGTTATACACTCACGAGATCAACCAAACCAATCCTGGATGGTAGATCGAGATTTCTACCAACTAATCCCAATCCCAAGCTATCCAGCTTCTGTGTTTTCCAACACTCTTTCTCTCTAACACTGTTTCACTCCAGAACCAATGCTAAAACCCCTTTTCCCTATCAATCACACTTGCTATATCCCTAGCGTTTCCTGTGTAATTTGATCTCCTGGAAAAGTGTTTTCTTCTTGATTCCGAGCGAGCTATTTGTATTCCATGCTTGCTAGCCGTTGTCTTCCAAGTATGGTAGGTCTTCTCCTTTGAATTCCTTCCTGGAATTCCTTGTCTCAATCAATCCTTCTGATTCTCCAAATCTGCTTTCCCTTCGTTCATATTTCTTTCCAAATGCTGCTTTACCAAGATCACAGTCTCTTTTTCTTGATTTAGGATTATTGACTGGCTTGATTTGTCAACAATCTCCCCCTAAGTCAGTCAATGATCCTCTCAGCTGCTGATGGAGTTCCTGCACACACTTTAACACACAGTTACATGCATACTGTTCTGAAGAAGATATTGCTCAAATATTTCAACTAAAACCAAGTTCCAAACCGAGACCATTTTTATTGACTGTTGAAACATAGACTCGAAACACTTTAGACACATACTTTGAAAATTAGATTGACATAAGCCCAGACAGGGCATTTATTCAACATTGACTCTGCAATATCTAAAACACACTATCCGACCAAACTTCTGACTCCCCCTAAGCTTAATATCCCTTCTAAAACGAGAACCTAGGTGACAGCACATAGTCTGATATGGTATCATCATCCTCCATCATCAGACCCCTATTGCTGCTGCTTGCCTCCTCATGCCTGAACATGGCGCGAACAGCCTCCAACGGGTCCACCATTGGTCGCTTTCCATTATCCCTGACGACTCTGTCAGCCATGTCTGTGTCTGGTCCTATCTCTGCCTCATCCCCTCCTAGCTCAGACAAGCTGAGTCCGTCCTGGTGAAAGGGAACTCCAGTAGTTGCTGCTTCTCCCCCTGGAGCATTGACTCGGGGGCCACGACGTCCAACAGATGCATCCACCTTACGAAGAACGAATTGAGCACGAAGAGAACCGAGAATATCAACACGAGCCACCTTAAAACGGAGATCTATGCCTAAAGCCAGCAGAATCTGAGTAATTTGAGGTGCGAAAGGAAGATCGGCAGCATAGTTGTCAGCATGGAAGTTCAACATGTGGTCGAACATAAGATGAGGATAGCTGATAGCTCGATTTTCTTTGGCACTAGCCAGGATCCAAAGATCTGAAGGATAAATTGTATTCAGCCCAAACGATCTAGGCAGAAAGCAGCGGGTTATGTAAAAATGCAGCACTTTAAGATCATCAGAAAGTCGACCAGCATGAAATTCAGAGGGATAGTAACGACCAGTGTCGCGGGTATACAGCCGCAGAGCATCTCCCTCATTGAAGTCAATAGAATGAAAGTCAGTTTCATTCATGACTTCAGCTCCTGCAATGGGAATTCCAAGCAACAGAGACAGTAATTCCACATTGATGGTGATCAGATAGTTGTATACTATCGTTGTGAAGCATGGGGGAGAGATATGAAGACATGGCTTCATATTGGCATAGAACATTCGAACTACCTCAAGACGAAACCCAAAATTGCGATTTGGAAGAATATCTCCCCATCCAATAGTGCTGATTAGGCGTGGGATATCCATCCCATACCTATTGAATCTGGAGGGATCGAGGGTGATAGAGGGATGGAGGGAACGATCCTGGAAGTGGTGGAGGTAGCGAGCATACCCCGCTGCATCTTCAAAGCCCTTCCCATTGAAAATGGCAGCTTGAGCTAGACGCAGAGAAGCTATGTGATGATTTGGGGCAGCCATAATAGCCTTTGGGTTGCAGAAGATGAGTGAGAGATAGGTTACAATCCTGATCCCCTTTTAAAGTGATATGATGAACTCATTAATGGAAGGTGAAGTCTGAATAAGGAACGTGAAGAACTTGATCCGGAAGAATTCCAAGGGTCAAGGAAAGTATTACTGAAGAAGGTAAGTTTGATCACTGATTAAGAGGATTCTTGATCCCAAGATTTTCTAATGGAATCGAGGTAAAGAAGGTAACTCAGATCAGCAAGACGATTCCTAGGGCTTGGTTGACAGTTGAGCTATATCTTGTAATGTGAATAACCCTAGTTCACGACGAATGCGAATAAAGGATTCTGAGCCCAAGGGTTTTGTGAAGATATCAGCCCATTGACATGAAGTTGGGACAAATTCTAGTCCTATTAGGCCTTCTTCTACTAGTTCACGAATAAAATGATAACGAACATCAATGTGTTTTGTTCGTGAATGTTGAACTGGATTTTTGGTCATATTAATTGAGCTTGTGTTATCACACAGCACAGGTACTGAACCAGGGAGCAGGCCATAGTCTTGAAGCTGATGCTTCATCCAGAGAATCTGAGTACAGCAGCAGCCAGCTGCAATGTACTCAGCTTCGGCTGTTGACAAAGCAACAGAGTTTTGCTTCTTACTGAACCATGACACCAAAGAAGTACCGAGGAACTGACAGGTTCCTGAAGTACTTTTTCTATCTACAACGCACCCTGCATAATCAGCATCTGAATAATCTAGAAGTTCTAAACTAGATTCATGTGAGTACCATAACCCTAGATCAGGGCAACCACTCAGGTATCTAAAAATTCGTTTAACAGCACTCAAGTGACTCTGTTTAGGTGAACTTTGAAATCTAGCACAGACACACACGCTGTACATAATGTCGGGACGACTAGCAGTCAGGTACAGCAAAGATCCTATCATCCCTCTGAACAACTTATCATTAACTCGAATTCCCGAATCATCCTTATCAAGCTTAGTGTTTGCTGCCATGGGGGTTACAGCAGTCTTTAAATTTCCAAAATCAAAGCGTTTTAACATGTTTTGAAGGTATTTGGTTTGGCAAATGAAAATTCCAGCAGACGTTTGTTTTATCTGAAGTCCTAGAAAGAAATTCAATTCCCCCATTAAACTCATCTCGAAAGCACTCTTCATTTTTACTTCAAATTCTTTGCACAGTTTTTCACTTGTTGATCCAAAAATAATGTCATCTACATACACTTGAACTAGCAGAATGTGTTCCTTATCATGTTTAATGAATAGAGTCTTGTCCACCTTGCCTCTCCTAAAGCTATTTTCCAAAAAAAAAAAGAACTAAGTTTGTCATACCAGGCTTTGGGAGCCTGCTTTAACCCATATAAAGCCTTTTGTAACTTATATACATGATTAGGGTAACTGTGATTTTCAAAACCTGGGGGTTGAGACACATAAACCTCTTTTTTTAAATCTCCATTTAGGAAAGCACTTTTTACGTCCATCTGAAACAATTTAAATCCTTTTGAACTAGCAAAAGCACATAGCATGCGAATTGCTTCTAGTCTAGCAACTGGAGCAAAAGTCTCCTCGAAGTCTATTCCCTCTTCCTGACAGTATCCTTGTGCCACTAATCGAGATTTGTTTCTAATCACAGTACCTATCTCATCTGACTTGTTCTTATAAATCCATTTTGTTCCAATTATAACTCTATTTTTCAGGTTTAGGTACCAATTCCCATACATTTGCACGTTCAAACTGGTTCATTTCTTCAAACATTGAAGCTGTCCAGAATTCATCCTGAAGAGCTTCTTCTATATTCTTAGGTTCGATTAATGACACAAAAGCTGCTAAAGAATGTAAAGTTCTTGATCGAGTTGTCATACCTTGGTCTAATCCTCCAATGATCTGGCTGGGAGGATGTCGCTTGACTATATGAGGAGGAGGTTGTATTGAAGTTCCCTCAGATCCATCCTTCATGTCATTCTCTGGTTCATTTGACTGATCAGAAGTTGACACTTCCTTTTCATCCGAAGAGGGCTGCTTTGTAGCTCTGTCTTGAGTTTCTTCTGTTGTTCCTGTTTTACCTTGAGTAATACTTCTTCCAAGTCCAAAGTCCTCATTATCATCAAAAACATCTGTACACTCAACAACACCTTCATCAAATATCACATTGGCGGACTCCTCAACCTTGAGGGTCCGCTTGTTAAAGATTTTGTAGGCCTTACTAGAGTTTGAGTACCCCAAAAATACTGACTCATCAGACCTAGCATCAAATTTCCCTAGATTATCTTTCGTGTTCAAGGCATAACACTTACACCCAAAAGGATGAAAGTATCCTAAGTTAGGCTTTCTTCCTCTCCAAATTTCATAAGGGGTTTTATTTAAGTTTGATCTAATTAGTGCTCGATTGGTTACGTAACATGCTGTATTAACTGCCTCTGCCCAAAAATACTTAGGTAGATTGTAGTCATGAAGCATGGTACGAGCAATATTAATTAAAGTCCTATTTTTTCGTTCCACTACTCCATTTTTTTGAGGAGTTCTTGGAGCAGAGAAATTATGGGTGATTCCTTAGTCATTACACAGTTGCTCAAACATATCAGAACAGAATTCCCCCCATGATCACTTCTAATGCTAGCAATCTGACTTAATTTTTCATTTTCAACCTTTTTAATAAATGTTTTAAATTTCTCAAAAGCTTCATCTTTCTTAGCCAAAAATAGCACCCATGTAAACCTGGAGTAATCATCCACGATGACAAATGCATACGATTTCCCACCATAGCTAACAACATTTGCAGGACCAAAAAGGTCAAGATGCAGTAGTTCTAGGACTCTAGATGTGGACACGACTGGTTTGCTTTTAAAGCTAGACTTGGTTTGTTTTCCTTGAGCACAAGCATCACAGAAGAAATCCTTCTTCTCGTTGATTCTTGGCAAACCCTTAACTAGATTCATTCTGGCCAACTTGGAAAGAACAGCAACATTAATATGACCAAGTCTCCTGTGCCAGTCTTGTTGTTCACTAGTTTCCATGCTAACCAAACACATCTCATTAAAACTACTCTTGTCGTTTAGATCAATGATATAAATTTTCCCACTCTTTTTTCCTGTAAATAAAATTTGTTTGCTTTTCACATTTTCCACATAGCAGCAATTTGACTCAAAGATGATTCTGTTATCCTTCCCACACATCTGACTTATGGATATTAGATTATGTTTCAATCCTTCCACTAGCATTGCATTCCTTATGTAGGGACTAATTCCCACTTGACCTTTACCAATTATTTCAGCAGAGTTGTTATCACCAAAATAAACTTTACCATAGTTTCCTAGTTTAAGAGATGAGAAGAGGTGTCTGTTACCTGTCATATGATGTGAGCATCCACTGTCCATAATCCATTTAGTCACCTCCATGCTCACTTGAAGGCAACTCTGGGTCAAGGATACAGGAGAAGCGGGTTCTTCATCTTCTTCTTCCACTTGTGCTACTGCCATGTATGATCTGTGGATTGTTACTTCGTCATCTTCTTCGTCTTCATCTTCACTGCAACTCCATGTTGCTGCTAAGGCTCTTTCCTTTTTCAGCTGAGGACACTCAGCTTTGATGTGCCCCATTCTGCCACACTTAAAACATCCTGTTGAGCTTACCCCCTTTGTTGCTGAACTAGGCTCTCCTCGATTTCTTGTGAAGTTTCTTCCTTGAACACTTTTTACCCCTCCATCATTCTTGTCAAAGTCTCTAGGCTTAGTTCCATAACCACCTTGCTTCTTTTCTTTTCTTTTCTGATTCTAAGCAGTCTGCTTATCTGCTTGCTCAACAATGCTAATTCTTCGTCTTCCATTTCCTCGAGTTCTTCAGGATCATCAACAAGGCTAGTTGCTTTAAATGCCACTCCTCTTTTTCCCTTTTCGGTGATTTCCTTCTCGTGTCCTGCCTTCACCAATTTCTCTTCGTTCGTAGCCAGTGACCCAATCAACTCGTCTATGGCTAATGTCTCAAGATTCTTTGCTTCTTCTATGGCTGTTGCTTTTGGAGTCCACTTCTCAGGCAGACACCAAAAGATTTTCCTCACTAGATCACCACTTTCATACGATTTTCCTAAATTCTCCAAACTATTCACAATGTTGGTAAACCTTTCATACATTTGCCTAATCGACTCTCCATCCTCCATTTTGAACAGTTCAAACTGATGTTTCAGTGCATTTATACGAGAAGTTTTAACCTGGGATGTACCTTCATAGGTGACCTGCAACTTGTCCCAGATTTCCTTGGCTGTCTTGCATCCAGCCACTTTGTGATACTCCTCTGGTCCCAAGGCACAGTACATCAAATTTGTCGCCTTACAATTTTGCTGAAACTTCTCGAAATCTTCATCTGACCATTTCTCTTGATCGTCCTTGAGTTCATGGGGACCCTTGATCACTCTAGCCCATAAATTAGGATCAGTAGATCCGACGAACAGCTCCATCCTGTTTTTCCAATACCCGTAATTTACACCTTCGAACCTTGGAGGTCGATTCTGAGAGAACCCATCTGCGAGATACAGTGGTGCGTTGCTTGCTGACCCAGATGCCATCCTTGAATCTACCAGAGGTTGTGAAACCCTTTTCAACTGGTAACGGGGCTCTGATACCACGTGTTAGTGGAGTGGAGCGCGAGACGCCTCCTATGCGCGATTCGTAATTTGGTTCCTGCTAACCCTAAACTCCCTTTCGGGAAGATCAAGTGTAGATGAAAATAAACGATTGCTAAATCGAAAACAATTAGGAAACCAACTCAAGTATATGTTTGTAGGCCGAGGGATTACTTTCCTGTGTTGGGCTCAACTGTACCGACCCACTCAAATTATAAGCCTGCGAATTACTCACCTCTAGCAAAACGACTCGTTTTACTTATCCTGTTCAGCACCTTCTTCTTCCTTCGCAACGACCTGGTTTCTTTGATCAGACTCGAACTCACCTGCCACTACAAAACAGAGAATAGCCACCCAAACAAAGATATAGTGCTGAATTGAAGACACGAGCTCAGTTTTTACGTGGTTTCCAGTATTGGGAGGAAATGAATCCCAATACTGACTACTCCACGGTTGGAAGATCACGATTTGTGACTTCCAGCGATTCACTAGATGAGTTGTTCTTGATCTATGACAGTTATACACTCACGAGATCAACCAAACCAATCCTGGATGGTAGATCGAGATTTCTATCAACTAATCCCAATCCCAAGCTATCCAGCTTCTGTGTTTTCCAACACTCTTTCTCTCTAACACTGTTTCACTCCAGAACCAATGCTAAAACCCCTTTTCCCTATCAATCACACTTGCTATATCCCTAGCGTTTCCTGTGTAATTTGATCTCCTGGAAAAGTGTTTTCTTCTTGATTCCGAGCGAGCTATTTGTATTCCATGTTGGCTAGCCGTTGTCTTCCAAGTATGGTAGGTCTTCTCCTTTGAATTCCTTCCTGGAATTCCTTGTCTCAATCAATCCTTCTGATTCTCCAAATATGCTTTCCCTTCGTTCATATTTCTTTCCAAATGCTGCTTTACCAAGATCACAGTCTCTTTTTCTTGATTTAGGATTATTGACTGGCTTGATTTGTCAACAATCGATTGGGTCGAGAAATACTCGTTCAACATTCAACTCGTAATTTAACGAGCCAATTCATCAACCAACTCTATCATTAGTGAATAAATCAAGCTTGAGCTAGACTCTACTCAGCCTATTAGGCTCACAAGCTAAGTTCAAGAATTGGAGCTTGGAGATATTGTTACCTGTCGTCTGAAAATTGAAGACCAACCAGATCAAATATATTTTTTATGTATGCTTCACACATTGGGGCATTGCTTCCTTGACCAGGCGAGGATGAAGAATATTAGAGAAACCCATCCACTTCGAGATCACCTTCTATTTGAGATATGCTTTAAAATCAATTTTTTAATGATCCAATTTGACAAGAAACCCTTCACCAAGTAAGTATCCAATGGATAACCTATCTCGTTTGGCAAACTAATTCATCATACGAGAGTATGAATATATCACATGATGATTTAAACTATGAAATACCACTACTTATTGGACATGCACCCACATTAATTGATTGTTTTCTTCTGAAAAAAGAATATACAATTATTTGTTTTTTCCCTACAAGAAACAACAGCTTTTGCGAGATCCCTGAGTTTGTTTGTGTTGAACTCTGTAGAATACTGAATTAGAGGGCTGAAGTAGATAAGTCACTGCAGGACAGCCTTCATGCGACCAGATTGGGTAGAAGCTAAGGTAGATAATAGTATTACATGTATATGCTTAATGCTTTCCATTTCAATTAACCGTTGTACAGTTTGAGAGGCTCTCAAATGAGTCTTTTTCCTTTTGAGTAGTTTGAGTTTAATGCAATTTTTGATTAACCATAAACAAAAAAAGATACAATGGGAACATTTTGATTTTTTATGGTTTTTTATTTTTAAAATCTAAAACTATTTATTCTAACTTATTTCAATTACTGAAAATACATCAAAGCATAGTAAATTTTTCATGAAAGTCTTAAATTCCTTTGCGAAGATGGTATTTTTATTTTATAATTTTATAAAGTAAAAAATTTATTAATTTTGACAAAGCTTACCAAATCACCGGACTACCGGTCAATAGTTAATAAGGATGAACCCCCTAGGACTCCTTAAATTCTAATAAAAGATTGAGGCGGCAACGGCGGCCGGGCGGGTCCTTGGTGACGTCCCTGCTCAAGAGACGAGGTGGATTAGCTGGCAGGGTTTTAAAGAGACTTGCCCTACTAAAAAACTCACTAGAACAAGGGACTAAGTCTTACAATGCAGTCTTCCTTGCTAGCAGGGCTATAACAGTTGCCGCTGTTGGTGCAATAAACGGTCTCCGTTTCAACATCGGAAGGATCAGAAGGAATAGCTTGGCAATCCAGTGTTTTTGAAAGCGAAACCCATTTATGAGCTCTGAAAGCCGAAGTCAAGGTAGTTGTTTCGGACCAGGACGCGTATAGGTAGTGGGGACAGTTAGACTTAACTATTTCTTTTTCATACTAAAGATATCAAAATAGGTAACTGAACTAAGGCTTTTAACTAGTAGCAGTGGGCTGGCCGCCTGAGGTCATTAACGGTTGAGGTGCAGATTGAGGCGGGTAAGATTTTTGGGCAGAGGTGTATGGGTAAGGCCTTCAATGAAGTGATAAGTTTTTTTTATTTAATATAATTCAATCCAATGTAGGTAAATTAGATATTCATCACTATCTATGTCAATTATTTAGTATGAATTTAATTTGCATGAGGTTGAAATCAGGGGCGGATACATGGAACTCTAGGGGTGTCTCAAGACACCCCTAAAATTTGGGAAAACGATTATTCAACCTCCGGTAGTAGTTTCGTATGGGTATACAAAATATAATTGGTAATCCGGGACACCCTAACATTTGAAAAAATGATTATCCTACCCTCGATAATAGTTTGCTTATGATTAACAAAATATAAGTGGTAGTCCGTGTTATTCCAACATAGGACACTACTATTATCAAAATATTCTTTTTTTATCGAATTATCAAACATATTCTAATTATGTTGCTACTCATTTGTTATTCTATTTTAAACATCATGCAACAGTAAAACGCTATTTCTTTATCCCCAACTCTTTACAATACCTAATAATCAAACTACGTACACGCTACCCTTAATTTTGAATTGATTTTATGGTTACACGGCAAGTGTTGAAAGAGTCTTTTCTACTTTGAGCTACATTAAGAACAAGGTTAGAAATCGAATATGTGATAAGTTCTTGAAGTATTGTCTAGTAGGATATGTAGATTTTTTTTGAACGGTGCATACACGAAGTTTATTTTATATTATTTTTTCAAAATATGAAAACACATCATGAATTTTAATAAAAAAATTTTATACAAGTATGATATTTTTAATATATGAATTATTTAATTTATTATTTAATTAAATTTAATTGTTGAAGAGGACACCCCTGTGAAAATTTTCTGAATCCGCCACTGGTTGAAATCAACGTACCACATATAATTTTAGGAGTCTCACGTAGACTTTTAAATAAAATGTCTACTAAATAATAGGGCAACAATTTACTTATCACGCATTCACGCTCATCGAACAACTTCAAATACATAACCTGCAAAAGCACCTATTTATCCTCTAAATTCACCTGAAACATTTCAATAATCCAAATCTATTTCGTCAATATTGGGCCTCGACTTGGAGGATCCTTAGTGGACATGGATCTAGCGAAATTAAAAACCGATACAAGTCGGCCCACCGAACCCCGTGGTGTCCTCGTTTCGTTCAGGCGAGTGCAGCAAAATTAGAAGAATGAATAGCTTGTCTACATTCTACACATCTATCTATATCTATCTATCTATATTATATATTATGACAATTCAAAAAAAAAAATTCTTGCCACATAAGTACTTGGAGGATCCACAATTTGCCAAGTTGGACAACTTTTTTACAAACAAAAAATTAGTTATTAATATATTTATGGAGCTACCTCTCTTTTTTTAATATTTCCATTTCTTTTATCCAATTATTCTTTTTCATTTATCCATTTATTCTTTTGTCTTTAATAATAAGTTACATTTTGAGCGAGCTAGGGTTTCCAAGCTCATGTCGGCGGAGACCTCGCCGCCGGCAGGAGGAGGTCCGGGCTTCCCGTCACAGCCAGATGTTGGAGCGGGCCAACGTCGACCACCAACAGAGTCCTCTTCTCCGAACCCGAAGGGCGACAAGGAGGCTCAACACACAAAGAAGAGAGCAAAGCAGACAATGGAGCAGCCGAGTATAGGTATCGCTGTGGATGAAACTATGCCGGAGGTCATCCCTGATGGAACTACGCCGATCAAGAGCCCGAGACCAGCAGCATGGGCGCAAAGCATGGGTGCAGCGAGGAAACTTTTTGGAGATAGTCAGCGGATGGACGAGTGGTACACAGCGGAGTCTGACTCCGAGGATATCGCCGCAGGCATCCGCGAAGACGGGCAGGAAGCTAATGATGTCCTAGACGAGGACCCTAAGTGTCCCCCGATCCAATTTTCGGCCGCGGAGGAACGCCTATTTTGCAGAGATCTCCGGTCGGCACTGGTGGTTAAAGCCCTAGGCCGATCAGTGTCGTACACTGCCATGTCTATCCGCCTCAATGCCATCTGGGCGAAGGTGGGGGGTATCCAGGTTACCTCCATGAAGAAAGGATATTTCCTAATTCGTTTTACAAGTGGAGTAGACTACGAGCGGGCCATCACAGGTGGACCATGGATGATCGGACCGAGCTACCTCACTGTTCACATGTGGGATAAACATTTTAACCCGTATGAACACGAGATATCATCCACGGTGGTCTGGGCACGCCTTCTGGATCTTCCGATACATTATTTCCACCAGGAAGCGGTGATGAAGATAGGGCGTCGCATGGGCAAACCAATACGCATTGATGCCGCCACGCGCACAAAGGCTCGAAGTGACTATGCGAGAGTGTGTGTTCAGGTCGATCTCACCAAACCACTCCTATCACAGTTTACCATTTATGGGAAAAAATATTTCATCCAATACGAAGGTTTGGATAAGATCTGCCTAAGTTGTGGTACGTACACAGAGATAGGTGCATGCCCATGCACGCAGGCACAAACTCCGATGGAGGTTGACAGCAGCAGTGCGGTGAACCAATCGGCAGCTGAAGAACCCCAACAGGAGGCTCTATATGGTGATTGGATGATAGCAAAACGAAAACCGAGGCAACAGAATAAGGAGCAACCCACTCGATCTCAGAAGGGGGGAGGCAGCCAGCTGAAGGGGAAGGAACCAACTAGAGACTCTGCGCCCGGGTCTCGGTTCGACGTGTTGCAAGCGGAAGACCTGCAGGAGACCTCAGTCGAGCACCCAGCCCCCGGAGGAGATATATCACAGGAAAAATCGACCACCTACACCCATGTGAAGAAAAAAAAGTGTCCCAGGCTGATACTGTTGGGCCGAAGATTACCCCAATGCAGAATTCCTCACTCGAGAAAGCATCCTCACACCGCGGGTTACACAACGTGGAGAAGCTGCCGGAAACACCAAGGAGAGCTCCCCATAATGTGCAAACAACCATGGTTGGAACGGGGAAAAGTACTCCCCCTATCTCATCTACCCAAATATCCGAGGGTCGCAAGGCGCTGTCAGCTCCGCGACCTGGCCAGGATAGAATGGGAGGGGGACAGTATGATCATGACATGGTGGAGGAGCCTTCGGACGATATTGGAAGCCCCAAAGGCCCCCATAGGGCTCTTGACGGTGAAAGGAGGACCAAATCGACGATGAACATTGACGGGGTCAACCCGTCAGAGAATTAATCCCAAGGGAGTTTCTTTCCTCTACCCCTATTATTAATGGATTGTAAAATTTTTACTTGGAACTGTAGGGGAGCTGGTAGTAGAGGTTTTTTACGAGCTTTTTATGAGTACCGCAGGAGGTTTCGCCCTCATATTGTGATTATAGTCGAACCTCGCATTAGTGGGGCTCGAGCCCTCGAAGTCATCAGGGATATGGGCTATGATAGCAAGCTTGTAGTCGATGCGATTCAATTTTCAGGAGGGATTTGGGTTGTTTGGAATGAGAGTGAATTTACCATTACCAGAATTGACTCACACCCTCAATGTTTGCATATGCAGGTTCAAATTGCGAACACTCAGGTGGCGCCATGGCAGTTATCAGCGATATATGGTCACCAGCTCCCGTCCAGCGACGAGCTCTGTGGGAGTATCTGCGGTCGATCGCGGAGGATGTAGAGGGTCCCTGGTTATTAACTGGTGACTTTAACTCCATCCTCCACCCTTCAGAGAAGCTGGGGGGAGCCAATTTTGACTCCGCTCGTATCAGGGAGTTCCAGAACACCGTCCACGACATTGGTCTTCGTGATATGGGTTTCAAAGGGCCCCCTTTCACCTGGTTCCGATTTGGGCTGCGGGAGAGGCTTGACCGTAGTATGGCCAACACGAGCTGGACTCTGACATTCTCGGAGACCTCTGTCAAGCACCTCCCTCGGCTCAAGAATCGGACCACCGGCCCCTGTTAACCTCACCAACTGCGCTAGTCCGGCCGGCGGGAGCTAAACCCTTTAAGTTCCTCGCTGCCTGGCTCACGCACGAGGGATTCAGACCCATGACGGATGCAGCTTGGGCGAAGGGCACCAATTTTACAGACTCGGCTGCTGCGTTCGCCCAGGACGCAATGATGTGGAACTGGCGTGTTTTCGGCCACATAATGTGGAAGAAGGATAAGTTGATCCGCCGTCTCGAGCAGCTGGAGCTGGTTCCGCCGAACCTGAGGAATGAGGACAGGCTTATCCAAGTTCAGGAGGAGCTTGAGATCATTCTCTT
Organism: Linum tenue; assembly: GCA_946122785.1. Classification (NCBI taxonomy): domain Eukaryota; kingdom Viridiplantae; phylum Streptophyta; class Magnoliopsida; order Malpighiales; family Linaceae; genus Linum; species Linum tenue. The sequence goes on from CAMGYJ010000002.1 coordinate 49,774,582, forward strand.
CCAGGAGGAGCTGTTATGGCTTCAGAAGTCAAGGACAGAAAGGATCAAGGCGGGGGACCAAAACACAGCGTATTTCCATGCTAAGACACTCCGGCGGAGGAAGAAGAACCGGGTGACTATGCTGAAAAATGAGGAAGGGGAGTGGATTGAAGACCCGGCTGCTCTACTGGACATGGCAAAGGTCTTCTTCCAAACACTCTATACAGACGAGGGAGGGGACCTACCCGCCATGGATTCGGGCTTCCCGCTGCTAGAGGCCTCGCGATGGGCTGCCCTTGATGTTCTCTTGGACGCCGCGGAAGTCTATGGTGCCATTCGGTCGATGGGGGCTCTCAAAGCCCCGGGACGTGACGGCCTCAACCCGATGTTTTTCCAACGTTGTTGGGAGACGGTGGGGCCTTCTCTGGTCCACTTGGCGCAGGAGTGTTGGAACCAACCGGAGAAGATCCGGGACATCAACTCGACGTTACTGGTTCTCATTCCCAAAACTTCGAACCCGGTGACGATTGACCAGTTCCGCCCAATCAGCCTGTGTAATGTGGCCTACAAAGCTATAACAAAGTGCCTGGCTGAACGGTTGAAAAATCTGATGCCAGATTTGGTTCACGAGACCCAGACCAGCTTCGTGCCTGGCAGACAAATTACAGACAACATATGCATTCTACAGGAGGTGGTTCATTCTATGAGAGCTCGCAAAGGACGTCGAGGGTGGATGGTTTTAAAGATGGATCTGGCGAAAGCCTATGACAGAATCAGATGGGGATTTGTGCGGGATACGTTGGTTGCGACAGGGGCTCCAGAAGGCTTTGTCAACCTCACGATGGCCTGCATTTCATCCTCGAAAATGCAAATTCAATGGAATGGCGGGTTAACGGAAGAATTTCAGCCATCCAGAGGTCTTAGACAGGGATGTCCTCTATCTCCCTATCTTTTTACGCTTTGCATGGAACGTTTGGGCCATCTAATTGATGAATCGGTAAGAGCAGGTCGCTGGCAGCCCATAAAGCTGACCAATAACGGCCCTGCATTGTCCCATCTTTTTTTTGTAGACGACCTCATCCTCTTCAGCGAGGCCAATGTCACTCAAGCTCAAGAGATCATGAACTGCTTCGACAGATTTGGAGCCTCATCGGGACAGCAGATCAGCCGCCCAAAGTCCCGAGTCTTCTTCTCGGCTAACCTGACCACGGATCACCGAAGGAGCATCATTGAGGAATTGGGAATCCCTGAGACTCTGAATCTAGGACGTTATTTGGGGGTCCCGGTGATACACGACAGGGTTACTAAAGCCACGTTCACGGAGCTGATTGATAGAATTGATGCAAGGCTCGCGGGTTGGTCGGCGTCATCCATGTCAGTGGCTGCACGAATAACCCTTGCACAATCTGTACTCTCAGCGCTTCCTGCCTACACGATGCAGACGGCCTTCCTCCCTGCGAACATCCGGGAGTACATAGACAAAAAAATCCGGGCCTTTGTCTGGGGTAGTTCAGACCAGGGAAGAAAAGTCCACCTAGTGGACTGGGAGACGATTTGTAGGCCAAAGGATGAGGGCGGGCTGGGCCTCAGGGGTGCAACGAGGATGAACGAGGCCTTCATGTTGAAGATCCTATGGCGTTTGATGACGAAGCCAGAAGAGCTCTGGGCGCGCGTCATCCTCGCCAAGTACTACAGGAACACGAACGACGGGCTCCTCTTCAAATCCACTGGACGCCTCTCCAATCTTTGGCGGGGGGTCCTGCGCGTACGAGACCTGGTGGAAGTCGCCTCTGCTTGGAACATTCGGAACGGCCGTGTGGCTCGGTTCTGGAGTGGCCGTTGGGTGGATGATTCCACCGTCCTGAAGGACCATGCCCCGAACCTTCCGCCGGAGTTGGTGGATGCGCCTGTCGCCGAATTTGTCCTAAACGGTGAGTGGAACGTACCATTTTTAACTGCCTTCTTACCGAGCTCGATTGTTTCGCAGGTACTTCTCCACCCTGTGCCGATAGAAGGTGAGCCCGATGTGCGCTACTGGCGGCTGACGCAGAACGGGGTCTTCTCATTTCGCACGGCCTACGAATTGACAGATGAAGCTGCAAGCCCAGCCACGAGACAACCCATCTGGAGATCAATTTGGAAGACACCCACGATGCAGAGAATACGGGCCTTCCTTTGGCTGCTCAATCACAACCGACTCCTGACGAATGCCGAGAGGGCCCGACGCCACCTCACAACAAATGTCGACTGCAAAATCTGCGGTGGGGGCCCGGAGACTGCGCTCCATGTCGTGAGAGACTGCCCGTTTGCGAGAGCCACTTGGGCGGGGATACTTGAAGATGAACCTGATGTTGACTTCCTTGAACCCGAGCTACACAGGTGGTCAATGCATTATTTATCTGGGCGGAGTAAAGTCATTGATAGTACTCTTTTTGCAGGCACGTGCTGGCTTCTGTGGAAGAACCGGAATGATCACCTGTTTCGAAGCGAGTTGAAAACCCATGAGCAGCTCCAGTTCTCCACCAAACAGCTGCGGCTTCAAATAACTAAAGCTTTTGAGAAGGAGAGCAATACTTTCGGAGATGGGGGACTCCGAGAGAGGCGGGATATTAGCTGGCAACTTCCGCCGAGTGGTTGGGCCTGCGTCAACACCGATGGCTCAGCCACTTACTCTCCTGCGAGCACGAGCTGTGGCGGCATTGTGAGGGGAGACGATGGCCGGTTTATCAAAGCTTTCACAGCGAACTTAGGAGGGGGTTCGATCACTCGTGCAGAGCTGGCTGGAATTGCTTATGGGTTGAGATTCGCTTGGGAGGAGGGGATCAGGAAGGTTGTTCTACAGACAGACTCCTGCACTGCCCGCACTTTGATCGAGAACGCGACTCCGGAACATCCTCATTACTCATGCATTGCAGATATCCGCCAATGGCTAGCTCGGCCTTGGCTTGTCAGGATAGAGCATGTTTACAGAGAAGCGAATTTCGTGGCTGACCACCTCGCTTCCATTGGCCATTCTGTTCCGATAGGGGTTCATGGGATTCAAAATCCGAGTAGTACTCTGCTGTATTGGTTGTATTTTGATACTCTGGGGATTCAAACACCCCGTTTCGTTAATTCTTAATTCAGGCTAGGGTGCCCTTTGCGCCCTGATGCTTACCAAAAAAAATAAGTTACATGTTGATTAACTTAACCAAACACACATAAATAATAAATTTTTTGTTAAATAAATAAAATATAAATAAGAAAACAGAGAGTGACATATATCACATATGTTTAAACAAAAAATATCTGATTAAACCTTATGAAGTAAATTTTCTACTCATTTTTACTAAAATTGAATGATAAGTTACATTTTGATGAAAAAATTTAACAAACATACACATAAACAATTATGGTTTGATCGATTAAACCAAAATATATATGAAAAGAGAGAAAATAAACATTTGACATTCAATTACTTTTGAAAAATAAACTATATTACTTTATATTTTGTTGCAATGAAGCACTCTCTTATTCGTACAGTATATATATCTATAAAATAAAACAAGTATTATTTAGCAAAATGTTAGAGTATAATCTTGATTGAGTAGTTACAGTTATTTATTTAAAAAAAACTTCTTATTCATATCGATCATGTTCTACCTTAAATTCTTCATATGAAGAGGAATCGCATGTGCAATAATTTGATAATGTGTCCTAAGTTCACATTAATAATATTTTCTCTATATCATGTTGATTGAGCAAGCTCTATTGAGGTTCTAAGTCGTACGCTAAGAAATTTTCTTTCAGACTTGGAGTTATCGTCGACGATTATAAATCAAAATTTTCAAAATGACATAAGTAAGATTGTTGACGAACTTTGACTTCATATCCTAGGACGAGACACAAGATTTTTTGAAAAATAATAGATGTGAAGGTTAGAAAAATCTTTGTTGAGAATCTACGATAAACATCACGTTTCATCAACTACTAACATAGGCATTTACCAAATAAAGTTTGGCAATTTTTAGTAAGATAGTCAATTGGGATAAACATATTAATCCAGCAATCAAGTATCTTTATCCAATAATCTCAACTCTCAAAATTGGTTTCCAGTTCGTCCAAACTCGAGAAACAAGAATTGATATATGTTGTATAAGATAATAAGTTAATACAAATAATCAAATGAAATCCACTGATATTGTTCAAGTGATAAGACATTTTAAATGCACTTGAAATATGTGTGTATTGGAGACACTCTTTATAAATTATTAATATATAAGTGATAAAATCTTTGAAAATTACACATTCAACGACCATGTTAAGACCAAAATCCTCGATAATGTGTGTGAGTGCTTTAGATTGAGATTCTAAGCCAACATATAAACAATGACACCGGTTGAGGTTTAGTATAAACTTCAAGAATTAACAATTGATACATATTGTATAATATACTAGATTTAAGTGTCTGGATAAAAAAAAACAAACATCCAAAATGGAAATGAGTCGAGATTAGAGAATTTATTCATCACGAGGGCTACGGTGTGTGTCAAGTTTCAATATGGATGGAAAAATCCAATAATGAAGTATCTTTACTAAGAATTTCTCACTAAAAAGTCCTAATCTTTACAACATTGGTCGAGAGTTCGTCCAAACTCGATGATCATGAATGTGTATTGGATTTCCAAAGGACATAAAATCTCAATCCCTTTCGGGGGATAAATACCTCTGATCACAACCATAGGTGCTAAAATAGAATGAAAAGAAGCACAAAAAAAATCAAAAAAGGACATAACCTCCATTACGATGAACATAATAAAACTATATCGAGCTATGATCCTGTCATCCCTATCCTTTTATTCTCCATAGAGGGGGCGTCGGGAGAGGATAAGAAATAAATAGTAGGATCTTAGTATTTGCATCTTTATATATTATATATCGAACGATAGACAACCCCAATAGTTTTTTGACGTTATTGGGGTAAAAGCGAGATCTCTAGATAATTTTGAGTCTAATATATACACACACATATAGATACATGTATATGTAATATCAAGGTATACTATACTTTTTATTTTACTCAAGATACGATAGAAGATAGGTATTACGAAGCATGTGCTTAAATTAGAGGTTACAGAATTAGGGACTGGAGTTCACCTATTAGAGGTTAGGGTATAGTATCATGCCCCAAAAAACTCTGATTAATTCAGGTCTAAATAGTAAAACTCAATGGACGTATGGTAGTATGAACGCAAGAGTATATCGAACTCCTGGCGCACGCTAGCTTGAACTATATATATGTGTGTGTTGTTCAGGTTGACGTATGCTAAATATTAGTGTTTTGGTTGACAAATGTTAACATAAGTTCTAAATGAGACGTGACAGCGACATAAATTATGATTAGAAAACCGAAGCATCACAAGTGAGTGTGCTAAATATTGGAAATTTCAATGTAGACATACTTTAAACTTTGTTACAAAATATTTAGAAGATCCAAAAAATTTTAAACATATAAATTATTAAATAAATCTCTCCGGCCAACGGGCCGGGTAAAAAGCTAGTATTATAATACACCGAAGGGAAAAACGGGAGCCCCATTTCAAATTTCCTGCAACGAGAGTGAAAGTAGGAAGGACATTTTGGTCTTCACAATTACTTTTTTTTATTCATTAAAAAGACATGTACTGGGATTCGAACCATGACCATTTTATAGAAAAACAAGGATCATAACCAATCACACTAAGTACATTTGTTGTATCTTTTTAAATTAAAAACATATAATAGAAGGGAGGAAAAAACTCTTCCCCCATTTCAAATTCCCTGCTCCAAGAGCGTTTGTAGGAAGGGTAGAATAGGGAGTGTCAATTTTTTTTCTCTTTCCTCTGTGGAACGGGCCAACTTACCGTACACATGCGGATTTAAGCGGGTCCAGAATTGTCCATTTTTTTCTTAATCTCTTTTATTTCTCCGTGGTGATAAAATATAAATGAAAAGGCAAAAGCAATACTCCTCTTTATTGCTAAAAATAAAAAATTTAACAATAAACTAATGCATGGTATCTAATGGGCTAACCACTAACCATAAAATAAAAGAGTTGAATGGGCCTGACCTACACGGGATTTGGCCATCAAGTAAAACAAATGAACATCATTGGTTTGCCATTCTAAAAGCATTTGTAGGAAGGGTAGAATCGAGAGTCAAATTTTTTTCTCTTTTCTCTGTGGAACTGGCCAACTTACCTTACACATGAGGATTTAAACGGGTCCAGGAGTGTCAATTGTTTTCTTTAAGCTCTTTTATTTCTCCGTGGTGATAAAATATATATGAAAAGGCAAAAACAATACTCCTTTTTATTGTTGAAAATAAAAAAAATTTAACAATAAACTAATGCATGGTATCTAATGGGCTAACCACTAACCATAAAATAAAAGAGTTGAATGGGCCTGACCTACACGAGATTTGGCCAATAAGTAAAACAAATGAACATCATTGGTTTGTCATTCTAAAACAAGTTGTTTTCTCTGGCATAATATATATTATGCTATTATTTTATATCTTAGTGGCTAAAATATAATGTATTTTAAAGTTATTCAATGGTTCAACCTCGACCAACCCAATTAGTCCAATTTTTATCATTTCAAATATATATTATATAATTATTTGATATCATAATGATCAAATTATAGTGTATTTTACAGGGAATCATTTGGTATTTGTTAGTAAAAAACTAAACAGAAAGATCTATTTGGTTATTTTAAACATTAAAACGATCCTAAAGATTTTTAGTTCATTTTGAATTCTATGGTTTTATTCTCGAATAAGTGATGTGCAAATGACGAATTGCAGTCATCTCTTTTCTTTCACTATTTTTTATTTTCAAATAGAATGTTTAAAAGTAAAGAATAATTAGAATTTGGCACGAGTCGGTCAAACAGGCTGAATTTCAGGTTTTGGCCCGTTTTGATCAAGTCTAATTTATAATCACATGGTTCCCTGATACTCGATAAAAATCTCAATCCAAACCAGTTTGGCAGGTGAGTCCGTGTTTACCACCATTTTCTAGGGATACGACAACGACGGTTCCTATCCGAAATCGTGTTGTTCGTTCTTGATTGTCTTAGATTTTATCATGACCTGACAAAAACCAGAAAGCACAATGACGACAAGATGAAATTTTTATAAAGCAAATTAATCGGCCAATGGGCCGAGTAAAAGCTAGCAATGATTGTGAGATGCTCATTTCCCGAAAACCGACGAGATTGGCGATTTTTATTCGATTTTCTGGAATTTGGTTTCTATAAAACTTACTCCACCTCATCATATTACCAGAAACAATACTGTTTCACAAGGTCACAGGTACTTGATTTTGGTTCATAAGGCCGATTTTTGATTCGTTGCATCATTCATGTCTCTTTCATGCTAAAATTCATTATTTTTATCACGTGTTTCCCAAAAAAAATTATACAACAATAAGTTATACACCCCATTACATTATCAAATTTCATACCTCACCTTCCTCCGGCCAACTGGCCGGAGCCTATGCTAGTTACTCTTTAATAATTTAGAGGGACCTCAAATAATTTGGGTATAATTTTAAGTTAGTTAACTTGTATAAATCTAGACCATTAAAATCAGTTAAATTCATCCTAAGCCGTTGATTAAGAAAACAAATTTAAAAAGAAATAGGCGAAACACCGGCCCTGCCGGTTAATACTTTCCCCGTTTCCCATTACCTTTTTTTATTTCTTTTCTTTTTTAACTTGCCGGCTCCTTTTCTTTTTTTATCTTTTCACAATTTTGGATGATATTTTATTAAAAAATATTGCGTAACACTTTCATAATTATTTAAATACTTTAAGATGTTAATATTCATTACGTAAAATAAAATTTTATTACGTAAAATTACGTAATAATATTTTACAACTGTTATGTAAGATAAAATTTAGGGTATGCCTACTATGACATGCATGTCACCGTGACATGGACTTTTCGGTCGACCTAATCCTGAAGGCGGTCGACCGAATTGACTAATTTGTGCAGCACGAGAAAGCATTGCGGTCGACCTCAATGACCACGTGGTCGACCGCACTTAGTTTAAGTTGTTATTTTTGGTGGAAATCACGCATTAGAGAAAATGACGGCGAATGCTACATTAGGTCGACCTCACCTTAGACGTGGTCGACCACTTCGACACGTATAACAGCAACCGCGAACAATCTTCTTCACAAAGGCTCTAAATCGGAAAAAACCTAATTCAGACTTTTGGTGGCGTTGAAGGGGACTTATATTCGTATTTATAGAGATTTAGGACATGAATTGACCAATTCATGTCCTAAATCTCTATAAATACGAATATAAGTCCCCTTCAACGCCACCAATTCGTTTTCTTGTCCAATTGTGGAACATTTTTGCTGTTGGAATCCTTATCCAATACGGATACGGTGTGCATGCGATCGACCTCTTACTAATGAGGTCAACCTGATAGGTGCACAAGGGTCGGCCTATGAGGTATTTGGGTCGACCTTTCGTTCTGTTATACCACCAAAGAGGTCGACCATTTTATGTAGACGGTCGACCGCGTCTCTGAACCTCACATAACTGAATTTGTCAATTCGGTCGACCGCCTTGTGAATTAGGTCGACCGAAAAGTCCATGTCACGGTGACATGCATGTCACCATAGCAAAATCCTAAAATTTATTATATGAGGCTTATTGACATTTTACAACTGTTACGTAAAATACACATCCATTACGTAAGGCTTCCGTAATGACAATCATTTCTGACCTAACAGTTAAATCAAAAGCGTTACGTAAGGCTTTCATAATGACTCCACACTTTACGTAACACAAGGTTAACATTCATTACGTAAAATCACCCTCAATTACGTAAGGCTTCCGTAATTACTTCGCACTTTACGTAACACAAGGTTAATATTTATTACGTAAAAGAAGTCTCAATTACGTAAGGCTTCCGTAATGACATATATTCTTACGTAACAGTTAAATCAAAAGCGTTACGTAAAGCTTCCGTAATGACTTGACACTGTACGTAAAACAAGGTTAATATTCATTACGTAAAAGCACCCTCAATTACGTAAGGCTTCCATAATGACTTCACACCTTACGTAACGCAAGGTTAATATTCATTACGTAAAAGAAGCCTCAATTACGTAAGGCTTCCGTAATGACATGTTACAACTGTTACGTAAAATACACATCTATTACGTAAGGTTTCCGTAATGCCTTAACACTTTACGTAATGCAAGGTTAATATCCATTACGTAAAAGAAGCCTCAATTACGTAAGGCTTTCGTAATAAAAGTTATTTCTTACGTAACAATTAAATTAGAAGAATTACGTAAGACTTCCGTAATGACTTATCACTTTACGTAACGCGGGGTAAATATTCATTACGTAACGCTTTCGTAATGAGATTTTACAACTGTTACGTAAGATACACGTACGTTACGTAATTGTTCCGTAATGCCTATTGTGTTTTACGTAATGCAACCTGTTAAACCTGCTATAGCAGGTACAATAAATCAAGTTACCTTACTTCAAGGCATTCTAGGAATTCCCTAATATAGAACATTGTATGAAGCGAATCAGAGTAACAAATAGTTCACACTTTAATTATTTAAATAGTATTAGGATGTAAATTTTTTGTTAATAAACCGATGCATTATATACAAAAATATTATAAGTATTAAACACAATAATACACTAACTTATAAATTCAAAATAATAATAAATACATTACTTTAGAAAAATTTAAAACACGAATAATAAAATTTCTGAAAATCACTAGGGGGTCGTTTTCTTGTTTGATATGGATCATGAATTTGACCCAAATCTATTGTTTGTTGATTGATGTCAAATTCGTGTAGTCCATAAATTTGGTCATTTTTTAATCTAAATTCGTGGACTCCAAGAGCTTGTAAATTATACATATTTATGTCGGCATTCAATAATTTATTCTTCAAATTCATAATGCATTAAATTATTCAAATATTTTTCTCTCAAAATCCTCATTTGTCAAATCCAAAAAAGCAAACAAACCTAAATCTTTAGAGACCATTCATCAATCCTCCAAATAATATATGGAGATTCTACTTGAGAACCCCCTTAATTACACTTTTTCTGGCTCCTGCGCGAACCACGGCGGGGCTTTTTGGACTTTCTACTTTTGTACTAATCAGCTTGCCAAAGATTTTGGGCGGCGGGATTTGGGTATTAATTCCAGGCAGGCTGTGCAATTATTGACTGAACTGGGCCAGGGCCATACAATTGAGGGGACACTATTGCATTGCATACATCATTAACAATCTGAATAATTTATATGGGTTGGTTAAAACTTAAAACAATTTGGGCGGTTAGTAAATGAAAATGACAAAACAATTTATGTATGATTTATTCCATGAATTTGAAATTTAAATGTACAGTCTTGAAATATGTTACATATATTTCAATTTATTTAACGTTAATCATATTTCACATTTGTATATATAGTTCATTAAACTAGCATAGGCCGACATGAACTAATATAAACCGGTTGTACTATATTATATTTTTGGTCATCGCGGTACATCAATCAATTTTTTCTATGACACCCACATGAATATCACTGGTATGACAGGTATGATAAATTTACGGCGTTTAAATAAATCACGTTGTTTTAGTACATGAAGTTAACAAAAAAAAAATATTTATGATAGTTCATGAATATGAGAGTCAAATGTACATGGATTGTCTTCAAATATGTTATATATGTGATTCAATTCATTTGTCGTTAATGGTATTTCACATTTCTACATATTTTATTAAACCATCATTGACCGACATGAACTAATATAAATCGGTTGTACCCCGATAAAACCATATCACTAGGTAAATCAGCACAACAGTATAAGCGAGTTAGACAACCTTGCTCTACAACATAGTTAAGGTAAAGTATTTAATATTGTTTGTTGTGAGAATCCATTATTATGTATTATAATTTAAATAAAATATTTTGTATTATTATAAAAATATCAAACCTAACATACCACAATAACATATATATATATATATATATATATAATAATAATAATAATAATAATAATAATAATAATAATGTAATCATCATCCTCCTCCAAATAATATATGGAGATTCTACTTGAGAACCCACCCCATCCGTTATTTCTTAGCTCCTGCGCAGAATTAGGGAGGGTAGTTTGATATTTTAGAACACCCGAGTCCCGACTAATTGATTAAAAAGAAAAGTATCAGGCTCCAACTAAAAACGTTCCATTGTTTTATAATTGACATGCTATGTAATATTTATCTATTATTTTTATTATAGTTGTGTTTATTGTATCCATTTATAATCTGATTAGGTGTCTAATTCAAATTGCATGATCATTCTTTATTAGTTTTTAACCAACCATATCTCATTTAATTTACTTTTAATAATAATAAATAATAGGAAAATCAAATTAATTATACTCCATAACATGATATTCAGCTTGCCATATCTTACAATAAAATACTTTATTACTCAAGTGCCATGCATCATCACATATAATATTTCTAAACTAACAATTGTCATATCGTAGTACCTGATATATATATAACTGATGACGATTTTCTATGTTTTTTATCTACCATTACTACCCAAAAATGGTATGTTATCATTAATATTCAGGTTTCTTCTGATTTTACTTTAAGCACAGTGGCCCTTCTTGATACAGGAGCAGACATGAACTGCATCCAAGAAGGATTAATTCCAACTAAGTACTATGAAAAGACCCTCGAGCGTCTATCTACCGCTAACTCTCAACCTCTTCAAATACAATATAAACTTTCTAATGCTTTAATTTGTCATCAAAATGTTGAATTCAAAACTCCTTTTATCCTAGTTCGTGACATGCAACAAAAGGTGATCTTAGGGACACCTTTTCTAAATCTTCTAAAACCTTTTACCGTCACCGACCAAGGAATTAACACTGTTGTGTTAGGCAACAATGTTGAATTCTCATTTCTCCAAAAACCAAAAGTTCGAAACCTCAATGTTTTACGACGTTCTTCTATAAAATATGTACACCATATAATTCGTTGTAAAACTAATCAAATATCTTATTTGCACGATGAGATACATTTTCAGCGAATCTTACAACAGCTTTCTCAACCCCTTTTGCAAAAACGAATCAACTCTTTAAAAGAACACATTGAAAGCTCTATTTGTGCTGATACACCCAATGCTTTTTGGCATCAAAAACAACACCAGGTTGATCTTCCTTACGAAAAAGATTTCAATGAAAATCTCATTCCCACCAAGGCTAGGCCTATCCAAATGAATTCGGACCTTGAAAAACATTGTCGACAAGAAATTAAAGAATTGCTCAAAAAGGGCCTTATCAGATCTAGCCAATCCCCTTGGAGTTGTTCTGCTTTCTATGTCATTAATAATGCAGAAAAGGAACGTGGCGTTCCTCGTCTTGTTATAAACTACAAACCGTTGAATAAGGCTCTGAAATGGATTAGGTATCCTATCCCCAACCAAAAGGATCTACTCCAGAAACTTTCACAGTCACTAATATTTTCTAAATTTGACATGAAATCCGGATTTTGGCAAATCCAAATCAAAGAAACAGACCGCTATAAAACTGCTTTTACCGTTCCCTTTGGCCAATATGAATGGAACGTCATGCCATTTGGTTTGAAAAATGCTCCCTCAGAATTTCAAAGAATTATGAATCAAATCTACTCTCCTTATTTTGATTTCATAATAGTTTATATTGATGATGTGCTGGTTTTTTCTTCGTCCATTGACCAACATTTCAAACATCTTAATCTATTTCTTGAAGTCACTCGACGTAACGGTCTGGCTGTCTCTAAACCAAAACTTTGTCTTTTTCAAACTAAGATACGTTTTTTGGGTCACTACATTAGTCAAGGAACAATTGTTCCAATAGAAAGATCGCTTCAATTTGCAGATAAATTTCCTGATCAAATTTTAGACAAAAATCAATTACAACGGTTCCTGGGTAGTTTAAACTATGTCCTTGACTTTTATCCCAATATCAATCTTCTTTGTAAACCTCTCCATGATAGATTGAAAAAGAGTCCCCCTCCCTGGAGTGACCAGCATACCAAAATAGTTCAGCAAATTAAGAGGCAGGTTCAGAGTCTCCCGTGCCTTCACATAAGTGATCCTTTTCTCCCTAAAATCGTCGAAACCGATGCCTCTGACCTAGGATATGGAGGAATCCTTAAGCAGATTCAGAATGATAAGGAGCTGTTAGTACGCTTTACTTCTAAACATTGGAACCCTACCCAAATCAACTACTCCACTGTCAAAAAAGAACTGCTTGCTATTGTTTTATGCATCTCAAAATTTCAGCATGATTTGCTCAATCAAAAATTTTTACTACGCATTGATTGCCAATCAGCAAAATACATTTTGGAAAAAGATGTTCAAAACCTTGCTTCCAAACAAATATTTGCACGATGGCAAGCCATCCTTAGCATTTTTGATTTCGACATACAATTTATAAATGGTTCTTCAAACTCTCTTCCAGACTTCCTTACTCGGGAATTTTTGCAGGGAGGACGAAGTGCGGAAAACTCTCAGGCTTGCAATCTCCAGTCATAATGCCCCCTACCACTAGATTGCGAGATAAAGAGAAAATCAAAATCAAAACATGGAGAGAGATATTTGATGATGAACAAGGAAGTCCTGATCATTCAAGTGAGTATGAAGAAAGTTCTGATGATTCTGGTTCACACTCAAGTTCATCCAAAGCTTTAATCAATATTGATAAGCTTCCTCTTGAAGCCCAAAATTACCTTCAAAAATTTATTGCCGTTTCTGGTTCTAAACAAAAGCTTCCCACTGAAGCTTCAACTTCCTCAACAATTTCCCCTTCTAAACTAATTCTTTCAAATACTCAAACGCCAAGTGGCATCCTACCCACACCCATCTCTTCCGAAGAAACCAAACAAATCTATCAGCAACATCATCTTGATGTCGCACCTACCTCAACAGAGGTGGCATCTTCAATAGCCCCTCTCAAAACTGTTTTTCCCAAAACCCAAGAGGTGGTGGTTGTCCAAGCCCCTCAAAATCGATTTCAAACGTATTTTAAGAAAAACACTTTTCAACCCATTTTCGTTGTCGAAGATGGTTTCTACCATCAATATCCAAATGTTACTGCCAAACATTTCCTCAATGAGTGGTTCTTCAAACCAAGATCCCTCAACAAAACCCACAAATATTATGAACTTATCCTCACAGAAACTGGATCAGTCACCTTTTCCCACAAATTTGATCCTTCAGACAAAACACTCAATACCCACTCAACCTGCAAAATCCACCAAATTATCCACCCTCGCCAATGGCCTACTAGCCCAAACACCAACCAAAAATTCCCTGCTACTATTGCTCTTAACCACCCCCAAATCTGCCAATCCTTCAATTACTGGGATTACCATGAAGCTTGGATTAATGCCTTCTTCAAGCAAAACCATATGTACCGACACTCCTGGAGTTTTTTCTGGGATTACAAAACTCCCATTATTTTCCCCAACTGGTTTATGCACTGGTGGGATCTTTTTGGGCCAACTGAAAATATCTATCCAACTGAGATACAAGAGGGATATCAAACCTTCTGTCAAAAATATTCTGGTCCAGGATTACCCCTCCTCAAATTTTGTTACTACATCAAAGTTCCTTGGATTACTGCTTGGGAATTCAGTTACCAAACATGTGCCGTCACAAAGGTACCCATGTTAGGCCGCAGCTTCAAAACCAAATATTGGGCTGCAAATCCTCGCCCAGAACAAGCCTACAAACCTCAAGTCCTCCAATGGTTCAATAACAATCCTGAATTGTCCAAAGTTATCGAAAAATCCTCAACGCAATTTTTGCAAACAAAATCCTCAATCAGCGCTCTCTTAGCTGGCGCCAAGACTGAAGAAGAATACTTCCAAATTCTCAAAGATGTGGCGTCTAGCTCAACATCTGACGCAGATTCCACGTTCCAAAACCATGACCCGGATGAAGAAGTGCTTGGTCCTTTGCCAAGCAAAAGCACTAAGTTGAAGACAAAGAAGAAGTGACTCCACTTCCAACCCACTATCCTAAAGACAAAGAAGAAGTGACTCCACTTCCAACCCACTCAATTTGGTTATGGAAAGAAGACCACAAATTATATATTTTCCTTTATATTAAAATTGTAATTTTGTTATGACATGTGACATAATCATATAAGTGTCCACATTGTCATCATTATGTTTTTCAATTTATTTACCAAAAGGGGACTCCATTTCTCTATAAAAGGAGACTCCCTTCACTTGTTGTAAGTAGAGTTGTTTTGAGTGGGAATTGCTCTCTTGCAAAGCTATCCTCCCATCATCTTCTCTCAAGAATTCCTGTGTAAGAAGTCTATCAAATTTTCAAGTTTTACTTCATCTTTTTCAAACCATCTTCAACTTTTGTTTATTTCGTGCATAACTGGTCATCTCCAGTTCAACTGGTCATCTCCAGTATTTATTTTATGCAAATCTGGTCATCTCCAGTATTTATCTTCTGCTAATCTGGTCATCTCCAGTATTTATCTTCTGCTAATCTGGTCATCTCCAGTATTTACTTTTTGCAAATCTGGTCATTTCCAGTATCATTTACTTTACATACTATTTTCAAGTTAATCTTTTATTGGCTGTCTCATTCCGTCCTTACTGGTATCAGAGCCTGGGGGGAAGGGTTTGTCTAAATCTTCTTACTTATTATTAGTTGAGAGATGGGTACCCCATGGTTAGATCCTAGCTGAGTCCTTTGTGAGAGAGTTGTAAGACCGTCTTTGGCCGTTAATCTATCTCACCTGTAAGTTAGATCCAACCTTTGTTTACCCTCTTTCCTCTAGTCATGAGTTCGATTTTTAGACCTTCCTCTTCTTCCTCTAATTCTGACATCACCGGGAACCGTGTGATCAACCAAGAAGAAATTAATTTTGAAACTGTTAGTAAAGAAATTGATAATTGGCAAATTCCTAGGATTGCCCAAAAGGAAATTTATGAGCAAAGCAAATTTAACTTCCTCAATAAAATGGATTATACCATCAAAACCGAAGAAAGAGATATTCATCTTTTCAATGATTATGAAACTATCAAACTTTTGTCTCAAAATTCTATTCAACAACACAAAAAGAAGTATAACTATATCCATATTGGGTTAGTTCAAGTAGGGATTAAGCCTCTATCCAAAGAAGGCCTTAATACTGCTATTTTAATGGTTTTACGAGATTGTCGGTTTCTTGAGTTTAACGACTCTTTACTTGGAACTGTTGAATCAAGTCTTTGTAATGGCCCAATTTACTTCAATTGTTTTCCAAACTTTACTGTCTCTCTTCATGACAAAAATATTTTAGATGTTTTAACCCTACAAATAAAAACTTTCAACTATAAAATCCAACAAGGATCTTTACCTATCTCTTTGGTTTACCGCTTACACTACAAAGCTATGAAATCAGCTTTCTCTTCTAAAGCTCTTCAATACGGTACAAAAGGAGAAACTATACTTTGGCAAACTGATTTAAGTCGTACTAACACTGTTACTCCCAAAACTATCAAATGGGGAGAAGTTACTCTTCCTACAGAATGGATCCTTGAAGGAGCTACCATTCCTAGAAGCATCGACCATCGTCAGGTTAATCAAATTACTCAACATCTTGATGGTACTGTTAACATCTCTTTTGCTAGGAACTCCATCTCTAGCATTTCTGATATAGACCCTGAATTGACAGACGATGCTCGACAGCGCATCAATACTTTTCTTAGAAGCCAATCTTGTAGAAATCTTTCTCCCATACCTACACCCACTCGACATACCTCCTCTACACTCAACTATGATCTACGAGGAATCAACAACTCCAACAACATACCTCAGCCAGTTTATACTCCACCACCTCCCACAACTCTTTTTCCAAATATAAATACCTCGAGAACACCAAATATGTCTCCTACTGCCTCACAAGCTGCATTTCCTGAAGAAGAAATCCCTTCTGCTCTTGATGTCATTACACAAGAGTTCAAAATCAACAAAGAATTTCTTCGCCATGATTTCTATTCCCAACGAAACCGTTTTAAACGCGAGCAATTTTTTACTGATTACTCTAAAGAAGAACGTGTACTTATACAAAACTCTTTCTATGATTATCTCAATAATATACGAGAACACCATTCTTTCTTTAATTGGTTCGAACAAGTCTTTTCTCAATCTTCGATAAATGTTCAAACCAAGCCTATGAGTTGGTTAACTACTAATAACTCTAAGATCCAATCTATTCACCCCCCTAATGCTCCTGTTAATTTTTCTTATTATGGAACAGCAGTTCAAGCCTCTCCTTTTAAATTAAAACGAGAAAATAGTGACCATGTCAAAGGCGAAGATATTCGACGTCTGATTGAACAAAACAATTATACAAACCGATTTCTTCAGACATTAGGAGATCAACTTACTAATGTTGAAATCAGTCTACCTCTGTCTTTTGCGTCTACTTCAAATACTCTTATTCCTCCTTCCAACAAACTTAATTCCCCCATTTTCAAACCTTTTGAAGTTTCTAAAGAATCTAGTCTTGAATTTAAGCTTGAAATAGAAAAACGTCTTAAACAACTTTCTACACAACTATCCACTTCTAAGACTCCTTATATTTCAGACTCAAAATCCACGAGCAACGAGGATCAAATCGTCGATGACTCAGCCGAAGTAATTCAAGACCTAGAAGGTCATATTGAAACAGAAATCAATCGTCTTCGATGGAATCAACCCTCTGCATCTAAGATGTATTACCCACGTCCCACAGCACCTGATTTAGCTCTCGAAGAGAAACCCACCATTATCCAAAATAAATACAACTCCAATTTTATATATATATATATATATATATATATATATATATATATATATATAACAATTAGTTCCCCGAAGACAATTCATGATATACAAAATTAAATATAAAACCACCACATGTAAAAATGACATTCCTGGGAGGTGTAAGTAGTTTCATCACCAACCACTAAACTGCCCTAGCTATGTTTAAAATATGGGCAACATAATATGATGGTACAATTTCAAAAAAGAATTCGTTGTGATTTATATTTGAGCTATGCATACTTGAGATTGAACTACAAGCTCCCCTAAAGGCATAATAATAATTCTTGATAGATCCAAATATCATCACGATAACGATCCTAAGATTTTCCAAACTCTTAATCAAGCTATTGTAGACAGACAATATATCCACCAAATCAATTGTATGGTGTGATAGTAGTATCGAGCTCAAGTGAGATCTTTATTGATCATGTGTTCTAATAAATCTATGGAATCTCGAGAAAGAATTAAATATTGAATAGTCTGTTATTTCAAAGGAATTGGGATTCCGTGGGAGAGAAGTGAGCAGTTCAAGTCTGCCATTGATGATAACTACTATTAGTTAAAATCACTCAAATTATTTCATATCGGTTGACCATAAAACATTATTGATCGCCATGCGAATGGATACAAGGAGAAGAAAGTAGCTAAATGTAATTTTTGCAGTTCTAGACTCGAAACAAGACAGGGAAGAATCACACACATTGTTATTGTGTGGAAAGTTGCTCAAACAATAAGTGGCAAGAAATCAATCCGAACACATATATTATTTTTCTCGATATGATAGCGATTGACGCAAAAGTAAACTAACTACAACCATGCAAATTCAAACTCTATGATTGCAATTTTAAAATTTTATAAATATGCTTATATTATTTATTCATGGCAATATTATTTGGGCGCAAATAACTAAAGGGAAAATTAAGGACTTTTGGCCCCTATTTCATAACCAGAGTCTACACCATCAAGAACTTCAAGGTCAGTCAGGCCGATTACAAACAAATTGGTCACCAAGTTTGAATCAAATAATGAGGAAATATCATGCAACGATATTTCAGCCAAACCACCTTACAAGTTTAATTTCATTAAACGATATGAGATTGATAAGAAGTGCAACCAAAGAAAATTTCTTTCAGATTTGAATTATTCTTCCCAATTCAAATTTCCTCCAAATTGATGCATATAGAATCAAACATTCACTTTAAAAAAATTCTTCCACAGATGTTGTTGCCCATTTTATTTGAGTATTCAGGTTTATTGACATCTATTAAACTCATTGAAAAGTTATCCCGAAAGAGCTCTAACTAAAACTTCCTGCCTACGTAAATTCTTCAGATTGTACATGGGATTGGTTGTGAGGTAACTCTCTTTGGTAAGATAGTTACACAACTAAATGTCATCCTCGCAAATGCGGATGATCACCCTCTTATCCTGGTCCACACACGAGGGCAAGCATGAGAAACATGTGTGCGGGATGAAGCCTTTCTCTCGCATGAGTGCATTCTAGGCGCACCTACCACATATCCACCATCTTTCCATCCACATTTATGCCCGCCACCTATACCAAAAGCCTCAAGTCCACTTTTAATTGTCCTTCTCCATTTTTGGGAGGGCCAAAGGAGGATGAGTTGGATAAGAAAATGGGCTAAAAACTCATTTTTTCAAATTTGGCCACCGGAGCCAGTCTTAGATTTGAAATGGATCTCCATTTCATTGGACGCTACGTTTGTCTTTTACTCACATTTGGTTTGCCTAGGACATAAAATGAGGTGATGGCTGGATTGGTGTGGCCTTCCATATTTTATTTAACATTATCTTTATGTGATAGTTTTCCTATTTACATTTTGGTGGGATGATCATGTGGATCTTTTAGATATTGTTAGGAAAAAAACATGTTCTTTCCACTATGTATGGCAATGGGCGGATTTGCGCAAGATTTTCTAAACCATTCTCATATCCATTTTCAAATAATCAAACTCATACCCATATGGAGGAGGTTGCATCTTCATTCTCATACCCGCAATTTTCTGATACCCGTGGGTGATACACACCCATACATCTAACATTGCTATATCTAAAAAACGTGTAGCTCTTTAATTGCAATACTAAGAGACCTAATAAATCACAAATTCAATAAATATACAATCATTTTAATACGAATTCGACATATTCAATTCCAAAACATATGTTAATCCATAAGAAAAGGTACAATATCATCCGAATTATGCATCTTCAACTCCGACACATTTACTGAGCAAAGATATAACTAAAATAATCGCTTTAAAATGGAGAAAGAAGTGAAGGTATGAAGGGAGAATTTAGGGGAAATAAATTAAGGTATATTTTGCATGGCCAATCAATTACATTCTTTTTAAAAAAAAATTGAATTATCCTTCTTTTGATTGATATATTAAAATTCGATTCCTCTATTTTTTATATTTTAATAAATACTCTTGATGGGGCCATAGAGAATAAAATTGTATTCGCTACATCCCATCAACCTTTTTGCAAGTTTTATCCATACCCGCCTCATACCCAGTCAGTGCAGGAAATCTTCATGTTGACAAGATCATGCTGAAATCGTTGTTATGGATCGATTGAGGGGTTGATTTTCTGGAATGTCGTCTGAGAGACTATTCAAGCCAATAATCGAATGATAGGACCACCACCTACTCATCTCCTACAATTGAGCGAATGACGTTACATTCAACATCAGGCTCATAGATTACAACATCTCTAATCCAACAAGTGAGTACAAAATGTCCTTTATAGGGAAGGATGAAGAAGAGCAAAACTCAGAGAGAATGCATGAAAGAAGGAAGGGATTATTGAAATGCAAGAGAAGAATAAAGAAGATTAAATTGATATGGGAGATAAATGTGTCATTAATGAAGATGAATAGATTATTGTTGGTGGAGATAACAATGTTGCTCATGGAAGAGGAAATAGATACAATTCAAATGAAAACATGTAGTAATATCTGACTATGAGGGGTAATAGAAAGATTCTTACAAAAATTTGGGAGCCCGTTCCCCGACATGAGGTCTTTCTTTCATTTTTTGTAAAAATGATTTTTAATCGATAAGTCAATTACAATATCGGAAAACAATTGCTACTGCTATTTACGTGATTGACAACTGTATCCGGGCAACTGGCCGGGTCCGTAACTAGTATCATGAGTATTGTTACCACATTGAAATTGGCCACAAACACTAAAATCTCATTTACGTAGGCATCTCGCAAATAATGAAATAACAATGGCAAATTTCTAAATAAAATAGAAAGCAGGAGGCAAAAAGACATTTTTATGCAGTATTAGGGCTTAGGGGTGACTCGACCAAACTAATAAGAAACGCGGTCCAATAGTAAAAGTCATTTTAGAATCGAGAATTGAATCAACATTACATTCGGTTTGCTTTGGTCTATTCCAAATGTCACTTATATTCATTTTTATTTAGTATTTATAAAATTAATGGGATCAAAGACATAATCATGTTATGTTTGGTCCGGTCCAAACGTCTATTTGGTCATATATGGACCGACTCGCTGCACATCCTACCGTCATCGATGGCGAGATTAGGGGTGGGAGGAGTGAAAAAAATGGAAAGTATCTCGTTGATCCCATACGCCTGCATACTGAGGAATTGATATTTTTAGGAGTAAATACAATTGAGGTCAGTTTTTTTTATGTTTGCAAATTAATAGCCGAACTTAGTTAAATATAACATAATTGTCGAACTTCTTTATTGGATTACAAAGTTATAGCCACGTTCGATTCATCTTAACGATGTTTTGGACGAATTTATAGGTAAGTCAATTAGATCTGGCGAATTATAATATGACCTGTTGATCCGACCCGAACCTGCTCGAAAAGTAAAAAAAATTATGACCCGAAATCGATAACCCATGATTTTTTTGGGTCGGGTTGGATGGGTTAGAGGTCAACCCGTTAGACCCATTTCATTTTATATATCACTCTCAAAATGATAAAATCACTCATAGATTGGTGAGATGTTTAAGAAAATCACAAGGATTTGAATGACATGTTTGGAGTTTAAGTATAATCGAATATCATGTGTTTCTTGTAGTAGAATTATTCTTGTGATTTTTTTTTGACGATTTGCATAATTTATATTTCATTTGATTAGCATGGGATGATTTGAGAATATGTTAATTGACATGTGTTAGGTAAACTATTGTCATGCATATGTGAAAATTTGTGTTCTTTAAGAAAATATGAAGCATGTTTGATATTGTTTCAGAGAGCGCTCATAACCCGAAAGGACCTGTAACCCGACCCGAAATCGGATGGATGGGTTATTTAACCCGAAATCAGCCAACTAAACATGACCCGACCCGTAACTGGAGGCCCCAACCCGAAATTACCCGACCCGATTGCCAGGTTTGAAGTCAACACATTAGCTCCCAGCTCAATTATAATAATTTCATAATTATTATTTTAAATACACAAATTAATAACTAAAAGGTCATCATATTTTTCTTATTCAAATTCCTAATTCTAATTTTACTATACTTTGTATATTATCATATGTATGTATATTGCTTCCCTTCGTGAATATCTATGACGAATATAAAAAAATAAAAAATCATAAGATAACCGTCTTCTAGGAAATTCTTGGGTGCATCGGGTGTACCACGTAACTCGTGCACCGCCCCAATAGAATGCGTCCACATGTTTCTTTTTTAAATCTTTAATTACTATCTCCACCAAAGTAGAGAGACGAAATTAGCAAGAGGCGAATCCATTGCTGCCGCCGACGTCCTCTTCCACCTCAACTCTCTCCCGCTCTCCCATACGCCATGCTTTCCCTTCATCAATATTGGAGAGCTAGGTTGATCCCAAACTACATCGCAACTTTGATCTTCATCGTGTTCCTCTACTCTTGCAGGTTGCTACCGAAGTGAAGAGAAGAAGCAGAGGAGGAAGTCTTCTTAGTGGAAGCATCGCTGGAACGGTGTCGTTCGTCTTTCATCCAGAAACGAGGATTAGAGTTGAAATGCCATCGTTCCATTATCCAGGGAGTCTCGTTTTAGTTTAAACGTAGTTAGTTAATTATTGGTTATTTTGTTTTTCTGTTTTCTTTTACTGTTGATTAACCGTTGCTAATCACAAACATTTTCTTCCCTGTTGTACAAAACCTAGTATATATTGGAATACAGAAAACCAGAAGGTCTCAAATTAAGAACCCTTCACACAAAACCCTAATCTCATTTTCTTCTCATGGTATCAGAGCATGGTTGCTCGAACAACTAGGTCTCTACTCGTCTCAACTCGTTTTGCTTGTTTCAGATCGTTTTCCTAACATCCTTCCTTCGCTATGGCTGGTCCGGTGACTAGAGTTGATGGTGTTATCTCAGATAGTTCTGAGTCGGTCGATTGTACTACTCAAGACCCGCCACACACTACAACACCTGGTGGTGGCACTGGCTCTTCTACAGCTACTCCTCCGCCTGGTGGATCTGGGTTTCTCCACACAACAACAGCAGCTCAAATGGCTCGCTACGAGAATCCATAATCGAATCCCTATTATCTGTCGCCTCACAATGGTGGACTTACAAGTATCATCTCTATGAAATTGACAGATCAGAACTATAATCTCTTGAGTCGATAATGGAATTAGCTCTCGGTACTAAGAACAGGTTTGAATTTGTGAATGGTATCATTCTTCAACCGAATAGGGGTGACCCAACTCGGAAATCTTGGCATAGATGTGATAGTACTGTGAGATGCTGGCTTTACAATTCCTTATCTGATGACTAGCCCACCGTGTAGTACCTTTCAAGGTTTCTAAGGAAACTTGGGATAATTTGAAGGATCGTTTTGGGCAAGAAGATAACATTCGTGTGTATGAATTGAAGTAACAAATTGCTAAAATGTGTTCAAGGAGAAATGACAGTGTTTCAATATTGCACAGCTCTCACTACCAAATGCAAGAATACACTATGTATAGGCCAATTGTGTGTTGTCCATGCACTAACAGTCCTTACTACACTGTGAAGCGATATCAGGAACAAGACTTCATCATCAAATTTATGCAAGGTACCCAAGTACTTATGAATTCTCAGCTGCAAGTATCGAAGTTGTCTTTAAGCAAATGGTGCAACTGGAAAGTCAAATGAAGGGTCTTAATTCTGCCAAATCTAGAGTGAACTCTCTGGCCTTCGTCAGAAACTTCTTGACCTCAATCCTGCTCCGAATCTCCCAAATACAATCTTCATCACTCTTTCCCCCGATCCGAGACCAAAAAATGTTTCATAGATCTTTTTGTCAAATTAGCTCTGCCTCCTTCACTTACCGTCACTCTCTCTGTGCCCTCTTCCCACTTCTGACGAAACTTCGGGAGAAACAATTCACTCACTTCTTCTCCTCCTATGTATTTCATCTTCTCAAAAATAATCAACCAATCAAAAAAGCACTCTCAAGTCTCAACCGATTTTTTTCACTTATAGTCCCAGAAAACTGATTAACTGAACCTCCCACAACCAAGTCGCCTTTTTTAGTGACCATATTCATGTCACAATTTAATAGCATAATAATAGCAAAAACAAGTACGGGAACTTCCTATTATCAGGAATTTTCATTTCCAAACTTGATTTGTTAACGTTACAACTTAATTTTTTTTTTTTTTGGGTAGAAAACGTTACAACTTAATAAATCAACACATTTTTTCTCATTTAAAGGGGTCGCTCAATATTTTATTAGAGCTTTATTTATTTCAAACACTCCCCTTTCCATCGCCTCCTAGCTTCATGCTCCTCCACCTTCCAAAACCCTGCCACGAGCTGAAAGCCTGCCAAATTCCAATCAGCATAGTCATTAAAAAAATAATAACAACTAAAACCCAGAAAAGTAATTAATTAGGCAACTCCAACAAATTAGCTAATTTACTTGGTGCAATCGGTGTCTTTGGAAATTGAGACGCTGATCTCCACGGCGCAGAGTTTGGGCAACTGAGCCGCCACCTCCGGCTTAATGCCCTGCGAGTACTTCCCAGCTGCTTGCTTTACGCACTCGCAGGTGGCGCGCTTGTCCCCAGGCGACTGCGCCATTTTCTTCAACTTCCTTACTCCGTCGCAGCAACCGGCAGATGGCGTGGCGCCGCTGCCGACGGTGGTGAGGTAAGGGATGCAGGGGATCAGAGACTGCACGACCTGGTTGCACTTCACCTCTGCCACCGCCGGGCCGGCGGACAATGTCACGGCGGCGACGAGAACTGCTGCAATGAGGATCGATAGAAATTTCATGGTTAGAGGAGTTCTAGTTTATGGAATTTGAGTGATGAGAGAGCTGGTTTAGGAATATTACTTATAGAAGGGGAAAAGGGTTTGGGGGATCACGCGAAATTCACTAGGGTGACGGGAACGACGGAAGAAACGAGGGGAAGTGATAATATCCGCTGTCATGAGTATAGTGCAGGAGACTGACAATACGTTACAGAGTTTATTGTGCATACCACCTTTTGTAATTTGAGATCAGTATGACTATTATTTTTTTTCGTTGGTGTTTGGTTGAGTAATGGCCGTAATGGGAAGTATGATGATTTAGTTGCCGTGATGTTACAGGTAGTGTGATACTTACCGTGCAATACGTTAAGAGTTTATTGTGCATATTGTCTTTTGTCATTTGAGTTCAGTATGACTGATCTTCTCATTAATGGTTTGGTTTGTAATGACCGTTGTGATGAGATGATGATCTAGTTGTCATCATGTTATAGGTAGTGTTATACTCACCACAATACGTTATAAGTTTATATTTCAAACTATCTTTTATAATGAGTTCAATATGACTTTATTTCTCATTATTGGTTTGGTTGTATAATGACCGTTATCGTGAGTATGATGATCTAGTTGTCACAATGGTATAGGTAGTATCATATTGACTGCAATACATTTACAAGTTTATTGTGCATAATATCGTTTGTAATTTGAGTTAGTAATGACAGTTGTAGTGAGTATGATAATCTAGGTGTCATAGTGTTATAGGTAGAGTGTAATTTATGAAATGTTGTTTGAAGTCATTACTTTCAGTTTGATTGGTAATTTTTATGTGGCATGTTGGTAGCATGGTCTAGTTGTCAGAATATGATATGTAATGTGTAATGATGATATTGGGTTCTGAATTGGACTTCACTATGATTGATATTTGTATGTAGTATGCTTGTTGTAATGAGCATGGTCTAGTTGTCATAATTATGATATGTGACTTGATTTGAACTTGTTCTGAATTGTTATACGGGTCTTCGTAGTCATGACATATAAAAATAGTATGCAAATGTCAACATATAACTAAAGGGTAAATGCCAAGTTTGATCACTGGGTTTACTAAACTATGTCATGTTTAGTCACTCGAAAAAATTAATATCAATAATGGTCACCAAATTTAGTAAAACATGTCATGTTTGTTCACTTCCTCCCACCCTCATCCGCAAACTTCCCCACCCCGACTCCATGGCCAAAAAACAAAGACCGACCCTCCCTTCAACTTTCATTTCCATCGCAAAAAGTCCTCTCCTCCATTCAATTCTTTCCTTGTGGCCGCAGACCAAACAAGATCCCCCCCCCCCCCCCCCCCCTCCCCCCAATTCCTTCTTTCTCAATCTCAGTCTCTTATAGGGTTCCCTGATTCGATTGTGGAAGACAATATATAGATCTCAAACCAGCTGTCATGTGGAAGCCTTCATTGGTTTCTGCCCTCTTATGGCCGTCGCCGCCGATGGTCGGATTTCCTCCTTTGTTACAGTGCCTCAGCTGGGATCAAAGATGATGAAGAGGAAGTGGCAATGGATCGGAGGATTTGGAGAAAGCAGGAGGTGGGAGGAAGGAGGAAGAAGGTTCGGGTCGGGTCAAATAGAGAAGAAAAGAAGGGGTTATGCAGGGGCGGAGCTAGGTAGGCTCTCGGGGGACCCGGCCCCTCCAGAATTTTGAAAGCTACGTGTAAACATTCCGAACATTTTGAGATTTTCGTATAAACTTAAGAACCATTAAATACATCACAGTCCACCAAACTAACATAGCAATACTTGGTAGTCCAGCGGATGCGGTGCTTGTTTACTCTTTCTAGGTCTTGGGGTTTAAAAATGTCTGTAATTTGTGATATTAAACCAAGGTCTTAGGTATTTATTTTGAAATTATGAAATTAGAATGAGTTACATAATATTGACTTGAAATGCATTATTAATTTGTTAGTTTGTTTCTAATTTTATATCAAACATGTCAAGGTATTAGTGTAGATCTTATTTTGAATGAAAATAAAATGTGTTACACACTTACACTACATTGAATTACATTTTAATTGATTTTTTATTTTAATATATATTGAACCTATCATGTTAGAAATTTGAACTTTAGATCTTATTTTTGGAGTTATTTTAACCATCTTAAAAAAGTATAGTTATAATAATATAACAAATCTGTTTTTCTTGATTATTTTAATTAATTTTAACGTATTCTCGCAATTATAGAGTAAGAAATCCGGCCCCCCGACCGCCAAATCCTGGCTCCGCCCCTGAGGTTATGGGTTGGGTTGTTTTCTAATGATGTGGCGGGTTTTAATGACGTGGCGGGTCGGGTTTGATTTTTGTGGGTTAAATCCGAATGATTATGCGATTCCATTTGCCACGTTAGCACTTAACGGACTTCATTAAAAGAGTTGGACGAAGAGTGACCAAATATGACATGTTTTACTAAATTTAGTGACAATTATTGATATGAATTTTTTCCAATGACTAAACATGACACATTTTAATACCCAGTGGCAGTGACCAAACTTGTTATTTACCCTATAACTAAAACTAAAAGAAGGAAAAAAATGGAACTGTGAAAGTGAAAGAGTTTCCAAATATCCAACGTTCTGTATTACGGGCAAACATTACAACAATGCCTTCTGAAATGAAGAAGACACGATTTATGTCTTTGCTAAAGAAGAATGAATAGGAGAAACCGAACATCAAGCTGACAAACAAATACAAAGAACAAATGAATGGTTTAGTTACTGAATCTGTTGTAATCTTCTGTAAACCTGTAGTCTGTAATATCTCCCTCCAACCTAAAATAAATAAATTACCTTCTTTCTTCACCCAAAGAATGATATGTAAATATATATCAGTAAACGAATTGTCTCGGTCTATATCATGAACCCTTTGTACTAATTTTATATTGTATCATGAATCCCAGAATGTGCAGGAGGTTTCCAAATCAACACACTCATTCGCTGCTTCGAGATTGCGATGATTGGTTTAGCTGTTGCTGATGATGATATGCATTCATTTGACCGGTAAGTTGACGCTGCTGCTGCTGCTGCTGCATTAGAGGATGATTAGCAGGAAGCTGCTGGTGCTGCTGCTGATGAGCATCTGCTCCTCCACGCTCTGATGCAGAGAGCCTCAGTCGTTGGACTTCTGCAACCAGTGCTTCATTCAGAGCTGCCAACACATCAACAAGTGGGGGAAAGAATCAGCATTCGGGTCTACACTTTAGAGATCCACGCCCAAATTGGAAGTCAATAAGTATAATTGACTATCGTTGACCGGTACTAAGACCACCATTTTGTTAGTAGATGCTCAAAGTTGTTTTACCAACTAAAAAATTAAGATGCTCAAAATTGAGTAAGAGAGGATCAGTCGAAATGTTTGAGGAGATTATTGAATCAATTTCACGACAGGAAAATTATGCACAAACTATGTACCAGAAACTGCCCGAAAATCCGGGATTCTTTTTTCCCCCAAAAACCGTGCATCCGAAGTAATGAGACCAGACAACCTACGGCTAACATATTCGTCTCAGATAATTATGTCAACAAATATTTAATGCATCAAAGGAGACGTACCATCTTTGAGCTGGGCCTGTTGTTCCATTGCCTGAAGACGGAATTTGAGTTCATTGTTCTGGCTTGTGAGATTTGAGGAATCACGCTGCATATAGGCGAGATTACTTGTGAGTAAAGAAGAACAGAAGGACTACAGACCAAGAGAAATCTTGTTGATGAAGTAAGACTACCAACCTGCAAAACTGTAACCTGGGCAGACAATGTAGTTGCTTCTGACTGTAAAGTTTGCACCTTTTGCTCCAATTCAGAAATGTACCTCATTTTGCGCTCCTTAGACCGAGCAGCAGACAGACGATTTGCCAATATCCTACAGTTTTTATTGAACAGAGATAAGAAAATGCTTCAATGTGGACTGATAAAACAAGAAGAAAAGAGATAAGATTACCTTTTAACCCGTTTTGGATCACCCATTGCAATCTCGGCAAGCTTGTCATTAGCCATGATCTTCTTCAGTTCCCCATCAGTAAACTCGCCATTCCCAAACTCCAAGTTGAACTTGCTGAAATTCCCTTGCATTGAGCTGGAAGGGGAGTTTAGTTGACCAACTCTGTTCATGCTAGGAGGAAGTTTCATCGACTCGTCATCCAACCTTAAACCTCCCATGAAGCTATCCATTGACACGCTCCTATGGTGTCGACCAGCAGGCCCAATTTCAGTATCAGCACTCCTCTTCAGCCCCTTAACATGACTCTCTGCCTCGTTATCACTGCTCTCAGACCCATTCATCTTAGTCCCACTCGCCCTGCTGTCCAAATCCTTATCCTCGGTGCCCGAAGAGTTCAACGGATCAATATTATCCATTTGCATATAAGCACTCAGCATCTCATCAGTAGGCTCCCTTTCTTGCCGTCGCCTCTCACCCATCCCTTCCACATTACCATCCCCATCTCCCCCCCAACCCAACTCCTGCTTCACAAAATCGAATCCACCTTGACCCGGTAAAGGTATCAACTGAGGGGAAGACTGGATCATGGCACAGAACCCTAATGGAACAGTGTCACTCATCGATCGCCTGTGTCCTCTACGAGGTGGCAATCCAGCCTTTTCCTCCATAGACACAGGAGTTGGAACCGAGGGATGATGAGGCATGGGACTCAACGGAGGGAGGCAATCGAGAGAAAACATGGAGGATTGAGACAATGACCTCAAATGAGATGGCCCTACTCCGCTAGCCCCAGAGCCACCACCCCCAGAACCAAAAATATGAGGGTTGTTTGGATGAGAAGGAGGCAACCCAATTCTCTTGTTGCTGTTGCTGCTGCTGTTGTTGTTGCTCTCTTCTAGGCCTAGACTTGGTGAAGATTGCCGCATGGTATCACACATTTGAGGTCTCACAAAAACCCCTCGGGAAACCTTATTTAAAACCACAGATTGGGGCAGTTGGCAGCTGCTTCAGTAGCTAGCCGATGAAGAATGGTACAGTACGGATGGTCACAGAATCTGTACCACCACAACAACCATCAAAACTTTGCTCAACATTTTTTATCCCACTGACAAACCCTATATATGACCAAGACCGCAAAAGGAAGAAGGGACTGAATTGAACCCAATTTCAAGACGCAACGAACAACAATTCAAACCCTAGCATCTAGATGGGAGAATGAAGCAAGACAAACAAAAATTGCGACCACCCATATTTAAATTCAGATAAAAAACAATACTTTTCGGAAGTACCAATGATGAAATGAAATGGGTCATTCTTACTTCCTTCTTCCCTCCTCTCTCTCTTCTTCTGCTTGATTCAATCGGCGGAAAGGGACGTCCGTACAATGCGATACAAACGCCAACTGTAAGGAGAAGGGGAAATGGCGGTAATTACAAAACCGAGTCCTCCTAGCGGCTTGTCCGATAGCTGAAGGAGAGCAGGAAAATATCGAAATGGAGAACAAAGCTTGAAATGACATTAAAAAAAAAATTGAAAATGAGGTTTCTGGTACTCACTGTCTGCTTCTGTTGTCTTCTCTGTTTCTGGTTTGTCCGACCGCTTAGCTTAAAAAAGCAAGAAAAAGAAAAAAGAGAGGGGAAGAAGAAGCGCGTGGCGGGGAGTTCACGCGGTTTCTTTCATTGGCGAATCAGTTCTTCAAAAGAAAAATTATTCATCGGCGGCACCGATGTTTTAGCAGAGGAGCTCGTCGTCTTTCTCCCTTTCTTCTCTTCCAACAGACACAGGCTCCTTTATCTCCGCCGTCTATTGAGCAGTGGCCGGGCGATTCAGTAATTTAAGGGTCAATTACATAAACGGTCACTAGACTTTGGGTTCTTAAGTAATCGGCCACTGAATTTTGATTTTAGAGAATTCATAATTATATTCTGAATTGCTATTACAAGAGTCGCTTGGTCAATCTCT
Source organism: Linum tenue (assembly GCA_946122785.1). Classification (NCBI taxonomy): domain Eukaryota; kingdom Viridiplantae; phylum Streptophyta; class Magnoliopsida; order Malpighiales; family Linaceae; genus Linum; species Linum tenue. Next base: position 49,805,644 of record CAMGYJ010000002.1, read on the forward strand.
ATTGATATTTGGTATATATGTTTACATTTTAATATATCGATTCATAGAAAGTAATGATAAAGGAAAGCTAGCATTGACTCTCTAATTAGATTAAAAGAATACGGTTATATGCGAAGTGATGATAAAGTAACGACAATGGGTTTGATTCGCAACTTAAACAACATGTGCACGTTTTCCTTTACGGATAAACTCGGTCTCTTCTACTATCTCATGATTCGGGTTATGGGCAAATCTTTAAAAGAATGAAGATAGCATGAAGATCAAGGGCCGAGAGACTTTAAATCAAGCTAAATTCTCGTATGACTTTGAGTATGCTCATGAGTAATGCAGAGGCCGATCACTGCCATCTACATTAGGGAATTATTAGGTTGTGATGGGAAGTTTCAATCTCACATAAGTATAGAGGATGTAATCACATAATGAATTACCTTGCGAATCATAATTACTATACTAGTCTATGTTACCATTTTGCTACTTGTAACGATTCAGGGTTGCAGTACTGGACTTTGATTTGCTCGAGGTTGAACCCCCTATTTGGTTAATGAATAAAGGCTGAGACACTTTTTAAGCATCCCGTTTTGGACAAGTATGGTTCAGATAAAATATGACATCAAACTTTTATATCGATTAGTAAGGATGTACATGAAAGTTTTTCTTACTTGTATATACGGTTTTATTTGCGTAGTAATCTAGTTCATCCATGGAACACGTAAGAGAAGGTTTCTACAACTTTAACTTCGAAGACATGGAACAATGTTACTCCAGAATGCAGATATATTGAGGATTGAAATTCTTGTATCAAGACACTATATTCGTAGAAAAAAAACTTATGAGAGCACTATAATGTGAATTGTTCCAAGTTTAAGTAACAAATTGTTAAAAGTTAAAGTTGAGTGATCAATTGTTGTGATCCTTAACATTAGTAACCATTTGTATAGTTGAGACAGTTTAATGGTTATCAACTTCTTAATTTTTTATTTTAATTTTGGAATTTCATCAAAGGAGAGATTCGGCGGCCTTTTCATACCAGATACCATCATTAATTTTTCAAATTTTGTTTCCCAATTATGCTTTACCAAACCGAAACGTGGTAAGAAGTATTTTTGGTTAGATAAAAAAAAGTAGTTTTGGTTATCATAGAAATTCCATTTATTAATAATTTTGTTTTAACAATATTTTAAATGTTTCCTCATGTTTCAGACTTTAATCCTTATCAACAAGAGTTGAGTATGTGGTTTAGTACGGTAATAATTTTTTCGATCGAGATGGAGAATCGAAATTTTCAATATTTATATTAATAGACTTTATATATCGATGAATGAAGATATTATACCATTCCGAGCAACTCTCGTCTTTATGTTATTACAATTACGTGTCACGTACTTAATTAACTTATATTTTGCCTAATAACCCAATATATTTTCATGATAAGGAACTCGTTCGAATTAAAAAGAATCTTATTTTACGTTAAACAGTAATCTCAATATCTCTTTTAGGACAAATGGTTAGCTAAATTTGAACTCAGAAACCGGGTATACAAACAAGTGACGTACACAGCGGCGGATCCAGAACTCAGAAGAGCACTGGGCCGCATTTCATTAGAAAATTAGAATCGTAAAAAAATATTATAATTTTTTTACAATATAAATTGTACACGATGGTATTTTAATTTAGTGAATACATCAATAATGGAGTCTACATCCATACCAATAGTATACACTGTTTTAAATAAAATACTTGAGCAATCAGCGAGAAATTCATTGCTCGTTTTGTTGCACAAATAAGTTTTCATATGTTTCATTGTTGAAAAGGTTCTCCCTGTAGTAATTGGTGATACGATCAGCGTCAACGCTAGACAAATCAATCGTGCATTGTGTGTCCATACCTATATCCACTAGCTGTTTTAGTAAATTTGCAGGGAATAAAACTCATATTTCTTATAGTCTTTTACGTTTAGACTGTTAGACTTTTAGATTTCATTGTTTTTTTAGAAGAATAATCTTTGGAGGTAGAATTTCTAGGCTAAATTTATAGTAGTGATTTTAATATGTTAATTTGAATCATTTTTCTAGTTACACCCAATTTTGTTGTAAAATAACACTGGGCCGAATAACTAAAATCGAAAAATTCATAAAGACTATACTAACTCCGGATTCAGAGGAGGGCTGGGCCGGGGCCCGGGGTGGCCACCCCCTGGATCCGCCAGTGGACGTACATATGCTCGCTCACACGCTATTGGAGCTATGAGGGTAAGAAAATGATTCATCTTTTGACTATTTGAACACTCCGTACATGGCGTCGGTTTGATGTTACTCGTATATAAATCCTCACTATTCCAGTTAACTTTTAATGTTACTAGTAAACATTAGTATTAAATACGTACACTCTTGTATCCACTACACTATTATGATCAAATGATGTGACTATAATATATGGTTTTATTTAACTACAACCACATACATAGAACCTTCAAGTTACCCGTACATATCACTCCTAAGTCCTAATCACTACTTGGAGGCGAAAGAGAAACTATTCATTTCATCGTGAATGTGAATGTATGTAGGATCAGTGGATCACTAATCTCTACGGCTATTTTAATCTATCTATTTGAGAAAAGAAAAAAGAAAAAAAAAAGAGTAGGTTAGGTTGGGAGGTCATGCGGCTTGTAGTGTGCATCCAACCTCAATTTGAAGATTGGCGGTCAACGTCAATGAGTTGGGATTATCGTTAATTACCGTCCCAATTAATTACTTCCTGCAGTTAGGAATGGCAATGGGGCAGGTCCGGGGCGGGTATCTCGATACCCATACCCGCCCCATGGCAGGTCGGGTCCAGGTCGGGTAATTTATGACGGGGCGCGGGTCGGGGCAGGTCGACCCATTGGGTATGTAATTTATGTGAAAAACATTAGAAATATTCATTCTTTTCATTGAAAGACCAAGAAAGAAACCATAATATGATAAAATGTAGTTAAATTACTGAAAAAATTGAAGTTTTCACTTATTTACAATTTTATTATAGCTAAAATATAATGTAATAAGAGGAAAATCTTAAGTAATTTGACTAAGATTATATGTAATTTAGGCAAGAACAGGTCCAGAATGGGGCGGGTCAGGGCAGGTCGGGTCGATGAGAGGTACCCATGCCCGCCCCGCCCCGCCTACGGGGCGGGTTTGACCCGCCCCAAAACAGGTCAAACAGGTCGGGTAAATCGGGTCAGGTCGAAATTGCCATCCCTACCTGCAGTTATGGCGCTACACGTGTTTGCTTCGTTTCTTGTCTCTGTATTTTGCTAATCCAGTTTTTTTCGATCAACCTAAATAATCAATTAGTCGTATTTTCTTTCTTCTTGCTTGAATACCGCACACAAACCACGGCAAGAGTTGATAAATCATGGTGATATTTAGTTTTCCATATTGTAAACAATTTAAGTTTTTTATTCTCCGGATTGTCGGAAATAAAAATTAAAACTTTTATTGTTTGGTAACCATATCTGTTAACATTCAATTAAAATAGAAATTTTGTTTTTTAGCAAATGACATGTTTAGCCTTAATTAAAAGAATCTGAGTGACTCAAAATCTTTAAAACTTATTGATAAGAATATTGAGAGGGATAAATAAGAGAAGAAGAGATATTGTAGGAGAAACAAAAATCTCACAAATGAATATATAAAATTTCTCTCATTATTAGAGATTTGATATTTCAGTATCTTTAGATTTTAGAAATTTTAAACCTCTGAAATTAAAATCTATGATAAAATACAAGGAAAAAACCTATTTTTCTGCTCAATCTATGGATTCAATCAGTCCATAGGCCAAATCCTTTTCTCTAAACGAGCCTAAACTGTACTCATAAATTGGATCCCAACATTTTCATTTGATGTACATATGATAAAGTTAGCATATGTTAGGTATACGATTAGTTTGAATCATATATATGACACAAGGTAGTGTATGTCTTCTCGACCAACAATTAGTAAGCTAGCTAGCAACTAGCAAGGACACAAAAATGAGTGAGATTTAAGAGGTTAAATGTCATCGAACTGCAATCGAGCGGTTAGTGGTTAACCGTACATAGGTTAAGAGGGACCTTAAATTATCACGGTTAGTAATATGATATGTTTTGCGGTTATGCGGCTAACTGCTAACCGCACCGAATAAGAGAAATCTATATGATTAACTGCTAATAACCTCTTAAACAATCACACCTACTAAACCCCACCCAATATGGAATTAACACTCTTAAGCTCAACCCCCTACGCTTCAATTCCACATTCCAAGCCCGACCCAACACGTTTATCTTCTTGGATGTTCCAATTCGACAAAGAAAAAGCTCACACCCACATGGTCCAATTTATACGGTTGCAATTTGACGTTGATCCTGTGCTCTACATCTCAATGCTCCGTAGCTCCAACTGGAAGGAAGAAGAGTAAGCAATTGATGTTGTGTTTCTGCTACATCTCAGCGCTCCAGCTCCCCAACTGCACCGGCATCCCTTCTCCATTTGCATTGACACATCGCCACGCCACCCCATCGCCATCCACCCATTGATGATCTTCTCTCAACTGTCGTCATTTGTAACAACCCGAGCCAGTTGTGTGACGACGTGTGCAGATAGCCAAAGTATAAATAGCTATAGTTGTTAGTGTAAGGGGTATCTTTGACCAATTGTGTAAACTGCTAGTTACTTTCTCTTTCCCCGCTTTAGTTGTAGTATTATAGAAACAAGACTTCCCTTCTTCATTTCTTCTCTATAAATCCTTTATTTCCCATTGTTCATCTCTTTCGCCATATTCATCAATAAAGATCCTTACAAGTGGTATCAGGAGCCTGTAATCTGGCTATGGCAACACATACTTTGCGAATCGCCGACTTGGAGACACAAATAATGGTGGCCAGTCAGTTCAAGATGGATTTCCAGCATAAAGATCTGTAGGCTGCCATTGGTTCTCTCGCGGCTTTGACAAAAGTCAAACTCGACACCCTCACTGCTTTGTTGGAGCGGTGGCGGGACGATTCTCCGGTCCGTTCTCCATGGCACGCGAATCATAATCAGTTCGCCGAACAACAACAATTTTGTTTGCCATTGTGTCGGCCGTCGATTCTGGATCCTCATGTGTGGGTTCCTTCTTCCACCTTCTCCGGGCAATCTGACTCAACCGCCGACCCCCAGGTTTCTTCTCCAACTTTCGATTGGGTTTCTCCCCTGTCTACACCAAGACTGGAAACCCTAATTCCTTTTGCTGCTTCTTCTCCAAAAATTCAAGTCCCAATTTTTTCTTCTCAAGAACCACAGCTGATTGTCTTGCCTTCTTTTCCACCATCTTTGCTTCGTTTCCAACTCCTCAAATACGCCTACAGTTTCTTTGCCTTCTTCCCCACAAACTTTTGCTCTGTTGCCTTTTGCTTCGTCAGCTGATGTATATCCAATCAATTATTGTGCTTATTCTCCCGTTAGTTCATCGACTTCTGAATCCTCAATTCCGTCAGATATCTCTCCTTTCCTAGGATTTTCTTCTCTTGAAGTCCTAACGTCTTCTCATGAATTATGTTCCCAAAGCCTTTTCTGGACTGCTTCGTTGCCAAATCAGTCTCCTTACTCATATGAGTGGGCCATGTTTGTTTCCTCTGTTGCGAATCACCATCAGAAGTTGCAAACCATTGACATATTTATTAGTGACTCATATGATAACTACGACTTCAAAGCTTTTGTTGATGGTGGGTTCATACATGAACACTTAGCAAAGGTTACAAGAAATTTTATTCAATTTTCCCAACATATTATGTGGTTCGCCTGAGTTCTCATAAGGGGTGCACCTGACCGAATTTTAAAGGCCCTTACAAGGATTGTGAAGAGCATGGTGGTGATGTTGAGTCTGTTAATAGAAAACAAATTTATGGTTTGAGTGAGGAAGATAATGGGTTAAATGCACAAGGGTTGCATGCACAAGAAATTAACTCGGTGCACTCGGTTATGAAGAAGCTGCTTCAAAGTGAGGCAGTCTCAAGTCTGGGCGTAGTGGTTGTCTGGACATCGACTTAGCTACGGAAAAAAGAAGATCAGAAAGAAGAGGTTGCCATGGTAGATGGTTTTGTTGCTGTTGCTGGATTGGATAACCAGCAAATTGAAAGCTTACATTTTGTTGAAGGAGAAGGTCTTGTTGAAGCTAGTCAACGGGATGTTGCAAACAAGAATGAAAGTCTAGTTCACCTGCTAAAAAGGAGCCTACTTTCGCAGCAACGAAGCTAAGTTTTGAAAGAGTGGATCATACCGAGAAATCATTGGATGCCTTGTGAAATTATGCTATAATCTGTCTATGTTACTCTTGGGTTGTGCTTATTTGAATTGTAGCAGTGTTCAACCAGTCTTTGTGTTTGATAGCTACGGAGTTGGTTGAGATGTTTTGTAAAACTCTTCCACTACCTGAAGACTGGAACTCACGTGAGAGCTGTTGTCCAACTCCTAGAACCAAGGCTATTGTCCAACTTCCATATATTGGCCAGGTGATTAGTGCACCAATCGAACCAGACACCAGATGAGGCAACTTGGGACTGTCGACCTTCAAGTTGCAGTTTACCTCTTTTCCAACTTGAATTTTCTGCTTGAGGACAAGCTGTGTTTGAAGGAGGAGGATTTTGTAACAACCCGAGCCAGCTGTGTGATGACGTGTGCAGATAGCCAAAGTATAAATAGATATAGCTGTTAGCATAAGGGGTGTCTTTGACCAATTGTGTAAATTGCTAGTTCCTTTCCCTACTTTAGTTGTAGTTTTATAGAAACCAGACTTCCCTTCTTCATTTCTTCTCTGTAAATCCTCTATTTCCCATTGTTCATCTCTTTCGCCAGATTCATCAATAAAGATCCTTACATCATCGCCACACCATGTAAGGATTTTATCATTAGATAATGCAGGTTTTACTAGATAGCCAAGAGTAACTGGTACCACATTGCACATGCAGTGACAATAGTGATAAAAGACATTAGAGGTCGTTACTCTACAGATAGAATGACTCACATGTTTAGAGCGAAGCCAAATTTGAGGGGTAAATTAACACCAAAATTGGTGGCTATGTCCTGTTGTGGCTGCCGAGATTTTCATGTTTTTCTAGAGATCTTATTTTGACTGATGATCCACCAGAAACTTATTCTCATGAGCAGCTAGTTCCTTATTTGCATTGGTTGGCGAATCCTAAATGTTTTTTTTTTTTACTATGTTAACCTTTGATTTTCATATAAATATATGAGTTTGCTTTCATCATTTTCTTATGTTTGAGTTCTATGCTTGGTTTATTTTGGTTCGATTTTATATGTAATATGAGAACTGTCTTCAAATGATACATCCTTAAATCCGAGTTTCCTGGTGGATGTGCCTGGACTCGACCGTCCCTCGCAATCGATCATCAATTGATCAAACAATGTCTACTTCCTCAAAGGATACATTCGTAGGGTTATCATCCTTGCCTAATAGTTTTGGTAAATGTCATGGCATAAGATAGTAATAAACTCAGTAAGCAGCTCATATGTTGGCTGGATAAGAGCTTTGAGTCATAGGAATGTACGGGGAGCTAGCCTATGCGATATCTCACCCTCTTGTTTCCTTCACTAGTCGTCAGGTAGTAGGTTAGATTTACTTTGCCACATTAATATCTTTTTTATTTTATTTTGTAAAACTAAGGGAAACTTCAACCTCAGAGGCACCTTAACTTCCACATTTGTTTTAAAACCTTAAGAACACGTGATCATTGAACAATTGACAGCACATTTTGACAAATATGTGGTGAATCTATGGCAATCTGAACTAGTTACTACATTTTTTCCATGGATGACGTTATATTAAATGACAAAAAATTTATGTCCAGATTAAAATAAAGTACACAAAAAATGTTTGTTTAGTTAATAGATTACTACCTAAATTAGACTAGGATAAACCGAAAATTATAGGTATAGGTAAAAAAAAGTACATTTTTTACTTGTGCATTGTGGATGTTCTAAAGACTAGTAAAAGTTTGTCATCCAATGTTGTATTGTAATAATAATTTTATAAACTAGCTTATGACCCGGCCAATTGGCCGGATAGTATAATTAATATTGGATATTTTTCGGTTGTGTAACAATATGATCCACTTTAAATTGGACCAAATCATAATAATCACGGTTTTTAATTATATTGAAAATTTCAGGATCAAAATCTGATAATTTCAATTAAGTTTGGTAAGATCTAAACCGCAATCCGGCCCACGTTTTTAATATTCACAAAATTAATGAAATCTAGAACTGGTTTGGCCTGCAACAAATGCCGCATTTGCTTGGTTCAATACACTCTTTTTCACAGTAATAAAGCAAATACGACAGAAGAAACGGACGAGAAGGGAAAAAAAGTGACACTCTTTCTTTCTTTCACCGCTCCCATGCATCACTGTCAAAATCTTTTCACTTCCCAACATTTTACACCTCACTCTATTTTCACCTGGGGACCTCAGGAAATTGGAAGTCACTCTTTTATCCAATTGGCTTTGTTGTAAATGATTTTTATTAGTCTCAGAATCTGAAGCATACACTCATAGTCATATGGTACAGCATAATACACTACATGGATACAAAATGTTGCAACTTCAACTTGAGGTTTATGCACAACTTGAGAAATAAAAATTGAGAAAGATACAGAAGACCAGTCCTACTATACCAGGGTAAGATCCTCAGGAAGGGATTCACTATCCGGTTTACTAGAGATGAACTTTCTGCAGGCGTAGAGCACGGCTGAATGGAAACCGACTGGGTTGTCTATGAACACAAAGTGCCCTCCCTGCAAAATTTAGTGGCGATCAGAAACACTTTCTGAAAGAGAGAATCAGTGAGAGAGTAAGAGACTGAAAGAGAGTGCACACCTGAGGAACCCTGATTATTTCACAAGGGACTTTCATCTCCTTGCGAGCTTCTTGGGCGCCCTTATAGTTCATCCAATCCTGGACTCCATATATGAATGTCGTCGGTACTTTCCACTCAGATGCCCTGAAGCACAATTGAGATTTCAAGGAATCTGAGATAAGAACTCGGCGATGGACTAGAAATCTTGGAACACACTTCATACATGATGCATGTGGGGAACTTAATTATTGAAGTCAATCATTCATTCTAGAGGCACTTCTCAGTGAAATCTACCTAGAGTAAGGCAATCGAGAAGTGGGGAACTAAATTGAATATACAGGGATCATCGAACCTTTGCAATAGGGGCATTCGAGCGAATGCTCCAAAGGAAAATATATACTTTAGGCATAGCTCTCCACTTGCCTTGGCCGCCAAAGTATGGTAAACATAATCTGCATGTCGAAAATCTGTGAATTAGATAAACTTGCCAAGTTGTGCTAAACAGTTTCTAGTTCAAAGGAAAACCTGCAATTACCTGTTAGCAACTTGGACTCGGTTTCATTCAACATCTCTCCATTTGCATATGCACCAAATCTGGCAGACGTGTATCTTCGAACCATATCCGGACCCCAAGGACCTAAACCTCTGATGATAGAAACATGAGGGGCACATGTAAGCAACAGCCGATGTCATCAATCGGGAGAAACCAACTTAACAGAATTGAGCCAATGACGAATTATGGACCTCTTTTTGCCTATGGAACAAAGAGCACATACCTAACTAACTTTTGAGGAGTGAAATTCGACTCCCATAAATGATTCATGATTGCACCTTTCCAAGTCGCTCTGAATTTGGTAAGCCATTCGGACTTGGAATCAGCTTCGGATGAAAATCCAGCAGATCCCACCAAAATCAAGTGTTGAACATGCTCAGGATGCTACAACACACACATAACCGATGCTCAGGATGATTCAAGTTGAAACACCAAATGCCATCAGAAATTCAGAATCCCTAAAATACTACCTTAAGAGCATATTTAGCAGCTACGTAACCCCCGAAAGAATGGCCAAGCAAGATGAATTTATCCAAGTTCTTAGCTTTTCGCCATTCTTCAAAAGAGTCGATAAACCATGCCTCTGTCTCTGCATCATCAAATGCAAGCACACGTAAGATGCTTCTGTCAATGTAGTAATTCACCACCATAACAGAAAGAAAAAATCGCACTCCAGAACCCAAATCTAACCTTCAGTGCTCTTGCAAGTAAAGTCAGGTCGACTGGATCCACCCCAACTGGAAAAGGAATTCCACAAAGAATGAAGAACAGGTCAACAACACAAACAAAAACCCTCATTTTCACAATGAAGACCAAATCTTCCATCCACAAAGAATATTTCTAAAAAAATGAAGCTTTTTTTTACTAGTAGGAAGTAAAATAGGCAAATGCTACTCATAGTTCAATACATCTAAGCTACATCACAATCTTCCCTGGAAATAAACCCTTACCCGAGCTGATCAATTGCAATGACCTTGAACTTTGCAGCAAGAGCATCGAAATTCCTGAAGAAGAACCCTTGTGAGGCACCATATCCATGGACCATGACAAGTGTAGGAGCACCCTCTTTACTGTCGAATGTAACCGTGTTGATGAACCTCTCCTCGTTACTTGAAGAACGAAACCACCTGACTTTGGAACCTGGCGGCCCTGAACCTATATTCACTTTCTCTTGAACATATGGAGTCCTGCAAAATCCGCACCAAAGTCCACATTATTATCACAATTCAACTCCGAGCCAGACAGAGTACTGTAATGGCATTAAGAACCCTAAATTTCCGAGCTAGATGTCAATGTTCTACTTCCTAATTGATATAGGGTTCGCAATTCAATCACCAATTCAATCAGGAACACCATCATTCTCAAGCAGAAGAGGTAATTCGAAGCTAATGTGACGAATTCGAACCCCCAAGGAGTTGGTCCAGAGACAATTGACAAATGACAACATTCAATTCAACCCATCCTGAATTCGAATCAGAATGGAATCTTGTGGCCAAAAATCTCTTACTTGACGATGGAAAGAAGGCGCTTCTCGGCGGCAATGATGTGGTCGGTCGAAGTTGGAATCCAGCGGAGAACGGAAGGCCACAAGGACCTCGTCTTCGCCCATGATGATGCCCCCGGATTTGAACTCTGGCTAGCAGGGGCGGCGGTGGCGGAAGCGGAGGATCCCAGTTCTTCCGCCATTACTCTTGATACGGAGAAGATCGAGGAAATCCGCAGGCGAAGCGGGCTCATACAGATTCCTGAGCCAAAGAAAGGAAAAACCCCCGCGAAACTAACGGCCAACGCCGAATAAATTAACTTACGAATCGACGTGGGAATTGAAATCGACGGCTGAATAGATTGGTGTCGTCCGGTAATCGCGTCAAAGACGGCGGCTGCTAGAGCAGAGGGGAAAGGAAGGGAGGAAGAAAGAAAGAATTCGGCAGACTCTTCGTGGCGGGTAACAGTCCGTGTTGAGGGATGGAAATGGAAAGGTACTTAAACGGCGTCCGGTAGAAGAGTACGGATTGCGGAACAAGTCGGTTTGTTTTCCAAGTTCCAACTTCACGAGAAGCTTACGTGTTCAGTTGCGTCATCTTCTCCCCAGGAAATGGGTGGGAATTAACGAACATGTCTGATTCCGTTAGCAGTGACGTCATCGGTCCCAAAATTGGGGGACTTTCCTTTGTGGTTCCTATAAATCCTAACCAGACATGCAATGAATTAGGGCAATGGGTCGGGTTGAATCGGGATTTGTCAAACCCAAACCTAAATCTATGGGTTTATCCGTGAAAAAAATCTGAGGTAAAATTCATTGGGTTTGAAAAACTCAAACCCAACCCAGCCCGTTGGGTATCCGCGGGTTCATGGGTACCCATGGGTTTTTGTCGTAAAAAAATTACAATAACAAGTTCCTATCAAAATTAAAGTTAAATATCAATCTCTCAAAACAAATTATCCATATATAAAACACAATTCTAGAAAATTCAAGAAAATTGAAGCAAATCACAAATTGTTCATAAATAACATGATTAATTGAAAGCTTCTTCCTTTCAATTAAGTTTCTTCACTCTCCACTCGATAACATCAACTTCATTCTACACAATTAGAAAGAAAAAATTAGACATGTCTCCACAAACATAAATAAGATTAGTTGTTTAGAATATTAAATATATCGAGAAAATTAATTATATGGGTGGGCGGGTACCCATGGGTCGGGTTTACCTAAACCCAAACCCAACCCAACCCGGTGAATAGTGAACGGGTTTAAACCCAAACCAGGACAAAAACCCGTCAACACAGATTTTACCTGTGTTGACCGAGTTGGGTCGGGTGGGTACCCGTGAGTTCAGGTTTTGTTGCCATCCCTACAATGAATGTCTTGTTACAGGCGCCTTTGGGTGGGTCAGCGGGGGAATGGGTTAGCATGGTTACTTAATTTTCAGTAATCACGGTGACTACCAAAATCTCCACCCTTCATTATCTTTATTTTAAACTATTTTTAAATTAACGATAAAGATTATAATAAGAGTAATTTTGAAAATGAAAAAAGTATCACACCTGATTACTCTATATATTGTACCCAAACCATAATCCTACTGCAACTCACCCACCCTCTTCCCTGCCTCCGCCACCCCTAGGGGTGGGCATCCGGTTCGGTAAACCCGAACCGAACCGGACCGAAACTGAAACAAACCGAACCGAAACCAAAATATCCTTTGTTCGGTTCGGAATTCGGAAGGCAGAATTCACTATTTCGAAAATCAGGGTCTGTCCAACAGAACCCGAATTCCGATTTCCGAGCCGACCAACCGAACTTACACCCACAATCCCCAAAGCCCACAACCCCCAAGCCCACAACCACAGAGCCCATAACCCAAACAACCTCAAGCCCGTCCCATTTTTCTAGTAAAACCCTAGCCCTGGTTCCTCTGAGGCGGCGGAAGCTCCAAGTCTGCGACACCATCTCCTTCTTCATTCTTTCCCCCACCCGATCCACCTACCAAAAACTCACATCTCTGTTCCTTCCCCCACCCGAGTCCGCAGCGACAGAGTTCAAGATCTGCCAGCTTCGACGCCATTACGCCCAAACAAAGATTTGCTCGACGCCATCGCTTCCCTTCAAAACTTCAACCAAATATAAACATGCAACGCGAAATCGATGAGAGACGTAGAGGCGAAGGAGAAAAGCAAACCAAAACTTTCATGCATACTTGGATATTAAACATCACTAACCTCTAACCCTCGTCGCTGGAATCGTCACAATCATCGATGTCAATCGCCGTCGCCGTTGCCGCTGGGTCGTTCTCTCCTTCAATCGCTGTCGCCGCCTGCCCGAGTTCTTCCCTCCGTCAATCGCCGGAGACGGGAGGAAAAATAGTCGCTGGGCGCTGCTTTGTGATCTTAGGAGAGAGAGAAGAAGAAGAAAAGAGAGAGAGAGAGAAGAAGAAGAAGAAAGATAGAATTGGTTCTTGTTCTGCGAAGAAATGGTGGGTGGGGAAAAAGGTAAGTGGGGAAAGTGGGGAGGGAGAGAGACAGATAGAAAATTCGGGCAGAGTCTCCGAACCGAACCTAACCGGGATATATTTCGATTCGGTTCGAATTCGGTCGGGATCTTGGGAAGTTCGGAAATTCGGGATGTTCTGGTTCGGTTCGGTTCAAACCGAACCGACCGAACGCCCACCCCTAGCCACCCCACCCCATCCCTCCTCCCCTCCCATACTCTCCTACCACCACCCTCCCGCCACTCCACCCAAACCCTTCTCCATTCCCACGCCCCACCCCAACCCTCCTCCATTCTCGCATCCTCTCTCTCTCTTACACTCAGCGGCCAAGGTCTCCCCTCCTCCTCCTCCTCTCTCTCTCTATGAGAGGCTCTAGATCTGGGTTTACTTTTTTGGTACTGGTTTATTTGTTTCATTTTATGAAATGATATTTTTGTTTTTCTTAATGGTATTGATTTATTTCTGCAATGGTATTGTTTTGACTTTTGTAACGATATAGATTGTTTATATTGGTAGTTTTAGTGTAATGCTATTGTTTTTCCTAATGGTATTGATTTATTTCTGCAATGGTATTGGTGTTTTCCGAAATAGTAGTGGTTGTTTAGCGGATTAGTATTAATTTAAATACGCAATGGTTTTTTTTTTTTTTGCGAAATGGTATAGATTTATATTGGTAGATTGTTTATATTGGTAGTTTTCGTGTAATGGTATAGATTTATTTCTGCAATGGTATTGATATTTTTCGAAATGGTAGTGGTTGTCTAATGAATTGGTAGTGATTTCGTGTATGTTTCTTTTGCAGAAAGATTGAGAAAATTAAAGAAAGGGGATCTTGCTGGAGATTATGGAAGTGAGAGAAAGAGAGAGAATTGTAATTAATAGATTTTAGTAACTACCTATACACCTGGCAAATTACAACCCGACCCGAAACCGCTCAAAAACTAGAAATTTTTGTAACCCGAAATCCGAATGAGCCGAACCCGATAACCCGTAATTTTTTGGGTCGGGTTGGGTGGGTTAGCGGGTCGACCCGTTAGACCCGTTCCATTTAATATATTACTCCCAAAATATGATAAAATCACTCATAAATTGGTGAGATGTTTAAAAAAAACCACAAGGATTTAAATGACAGGTTTGGAGTTTAAGGATAATCAAATATCATGTGTTTCTTGTAGTAGTATTACTTTTGTGATTGTTTTTTGACGATTTTCGCAATTTATATTTCATTTCATTAATGTGCGAGGATTTGAGAACATGTTAATTGATATGTGTTAGGTAAACCATTGTCATGCATATGTGAAAATTTGTGTTCTTTAAGAAAATATGAAGTACGTTTGATATTGTTTATGAGAACGCTCATAACCCGAAATGACCTGTAACCCGACCCGAAACCGAATGGGTTAGGTCAATATTTGACCCGAAATAAGACAACCAAACATGACCCGACCCGTAACCGAAGTTCACAACCCGAAATTACCCAACCCGACCCGATTGCTAGGTACGACTAGTCGACTACCTAAGATGTAATTTATTAAAATAATTAATTAATACAATTTATTTTTCATACCCAATTTACCCTTAATAACCACGGTGATTACTACTTTTATGGTAATCACCGTAACCTGTCCCGGTCAGCGGGTCATGACGAGACTAGGGATCTAAAGGTGGCCCGAGCCACTCAGGATCTAAGATGACTCGCAATCAAAATTGCATATGATTATGATTTGCCAGTTGAAGCCTTTTGGGGGAAATCAGGTTATGGTTCGTAGCATTTTCGGTAGCTAGGTGGGTCGGATCAGGACTAGCCACTATAGATATGAATATTCAAGGTCTTTTGGAATAGTCCTCTTAAGGTTAGGCACTTAGGCTGCTAGTAGTCAAGAGCTTTGGACCCTAACTCGAGGTTAAAGACGCCGTATGTCATGGCTCACAATCGGGCACTACCAACGTTCAAACACTACGCCATGATCGATGACTCATTGAGCTTTCTCATTCCATATGTATCAGATACCATAAGTCCATAACACAAATGTACTACGACCCTGTAACATTGCAGCCTGCGCCCAGTGAGCTTGTGCTCTCATAATGTACTCACAAGTTGGGCATCATCAATAGCTATATAGAATTCGCCCTAATCCGGCTAAATCACGAATGAGCAGAAGCAGAAGCAGAAACAGAAGAGAAACTTATTACCACACAGACAACTGTATCTAGTAGTACATTTAACGTGATAGGAAAGAAATACTCAGGAACTGTCTAGCCAGTACACTGACTGAAAGCTAAACAAAAAATCGTGGGCAGTCTAAAATATCAGATGATTCATAATAATAATGATGAGGCAAAATAAAGATACAATCACCCATGGAAGAAAGGCGACTTGGGCTCTCTGTTTGTTCACTCGGCTCTGGATTGTCCAGCTCGGGACGAGAGGATAATGCCTACGATAAGCCCGTACAGAGCCAGTGCTTCAGCAAAAATGAGGATCAAGATCATCCCGACGAACAGCTTTGGCTGCTGTGCATTAGCCCTGTAGTGAACAAGAGTATCACATGTTAAAAAAGAAGCTTTCCCTGCCAAAATCAGGAGCACTTGTCCCAGGAATGTGCTTACAAACAAAATGAAACAAGGAATAAATGCGAACTCCTTGCACACCAAAACCGCTGGTGCCAAACCGTATCATATCAGAATGATCCGAGGTGCGGAACTATCTTCATTCACGAGTACGCATCGATTCAATCTCTTCACACAAGTAACAATAGCAGCCCCCTGACCCACTTAGGAGATTGCAATCAATACAAAAACCAACAGATGCATATGCAATAAAAAGTTCAGACATAGACGTCCTCATCAAGGCCTATATCTTCTTATGCAACTGCAGAATGGACGTTAAAGCAGAATACTTCAATCTTCCATTACATAAGCCTTAGTACAAACACAACGTATTGAGTATGGAAAACTTGATATACCAGAGCTTTATCAGGAAAAAGAAATATTATGAACAGCATCAAGAACACATTTGGCAGGGATCAACACCACTTCACATCACATTAATAACAACATTCCAAGCGCTATGTGAAACTTTCCAAACGATTTGGAATGCGGTATCGTTTGTTTACGCTGTGACGAAATAAGCCAACTACCTCCCAGAGAATCAGTAACTAGGCCTATCTCCATCAAAACCATGTTCTATATGCACAAGGTTTCAGTTATCAATATCACTCAAACCATCAGTTTCAAATTCACACTTTCTATTTATGAACAGGGACTCTCCTACTTCGATTAGATAAAATAAAACAGAACCGATAGCCAAAGAGATCAAAGATTTACCTCACTCCAGCATCCCCGACGATGCCAATAGCCATACCGGCGGAAAGGCCAGCAAGACCGCAAGCGAGTCCGGAAGAGAGATGAGCATATCCATCGAACAAGTAGTAAGATTTGGCCTTAGGGTTAATCCCGGTACTGATGATCACAGCAATAATCAAACCGTAGATACCCAACACACCAGCCATAACCACCGGAACAATGGATTTCATCACCAGCTCGGGCCTCATCACTCCCATCGACGCCACTCCTACCCCGCTCTTCGCCGTCCCATAGGCAGCTCCCATGCCTGCACCCAAACAGAGAAAAATTCACTAACCACAGATCGCATAAAGATTCAGATCCCTCCTAGATCCACCACCGCAACACGGGATACGGAATCGAAATCGGAATCTAAAAAGCTCTCTGAATTGACGACTGAGTACTTACAGGAGAAGACGAGTGCGGAGGCAGCTCCGAGGAAGCCGAAGAACGGAGCAGTCTCGTCGCCGCTGAAAGTTGATGCCATTTTTACGGTTTGATCCGGATCTGAAAGTGATGATGGAACTCTGTTGAGCAGAGAGAGAAGAGTTGTAGTTTTACCGGATGATGATGAAGCCACGTCACAACAGCGACCCTCACACTCGTGAATTCAAGGCCGAGAAGAAGAGAGATAGAGAAGAGAGCGTCGAAAGAACAAAGAACCGTAGAGAGATTTTATTTCTTCCCGGGCGCTGAATTATAGGTGGACAAGCTATTGGGCTTCAAGCCCGATCTCATGGAAGTGGAATTGGGCGTCCTTCCTTGGGCTTCATGGGCATATCCACCCACATCTGGAAGGAGGGTTGAGACTTGAGTGCCTCGATTGACTTGGTTAGTCTTCTTGATGGAGACTAAGCAGATAAAGGATGAGAATGATGAAAGTACTAGGAAAGAGTTGGGTTTCGTGGAAGGAGATAGCTGGTCAACCGATCGATTTCGTGGAGGCAGGGCGGGTGGCGTGAGCCTCTGGTGGCAGGAGGGGATGAACGTCACAGTTATGTCAATTTCTCTAAACCATGTTGATGCGCGGATAGTGGAAGATAATGGTGATATATGGCGATTCTCGGGAATCTATGGCTGGCCGGAAAATCAGGATAAATATAAAATATGGGAAGTGATTGATCGGCTGACACAACAATGGTCGGGAGCATGGTTATGTTGTGGGGATTTTAACCAAGTGTTGTCACCGGCGGAAAAACAGGAGGGAGAGCAGCGATGGAGCAAGGAATGTCTGATTTCCAAAATTGTCTAACTGACTCGGGCCTTCAAGATTTGGGGTTCAGAGGTCATCAGTTTACATGGGAAAACCGACGGGTGGGAGGAAGCTTTATAGAGGAAAGATTGGACCGGTTCACTGCCTCAGATGAATGGCGAGCAAAGTTCCCCAAGGTGAGGGTAAATCACCTAGCCAAGGAACACTAAGATCATAGGCTCATATTGTGTGACACGGAGGGGGATGCAGATGAAGAACCCCGATGGGGCTGGGCGTTCCGGTTTGACCCTTACTGGATTCGCCACGAGCAGTGCCGGAAAGTAGTAGAAGAAGCATGGTGCCCTCCAATCCAGGTGGATTGTCTAACAAAATTATTATCTTGCAGGACTCAGTTGGATAAGTGGAGCAGGCGGGCATTCCCAAACTTCCATAAACAAAAGGCACGAATTCGGCGAGCCTTGGAGGTTTTGGGAAGGTCAGAGCGCACCTCAGCAGTGGTGGACCAGATCAAACAGCTCGAGCTGGAGATGGACGAAGTGGAGAGCAATGAAGAATCCTATTGGAAACAACGTTCCCGAGCTGATTGGTTGAAGGGCGGAGATCAAAACACTAACTTCTTTCACAGGAAGGCATCGGCTCGGAGATGAAGGAATACGATAAAGAAACTCAGGAATGACGATGGTAGCTAGGCGACGGGGCAGGAGCAACTGTTCTGCTGTTTAACTAACCATTTCAGTTGTTTGTTCACTACAGAGGAGGCGCCTGAACACACCCCAGTCTTGGACTCCATTGTGAGT
This sequence comes from Linum tenue, assembly GCA_946122785.1. NCBI lineage: Eukaryota > Viridiplantae > Streptophyta > Magnoliopsida > Malpighiales > Linaceae > Linum > Linum tenue. Next base: position 49,824,408 of record CAMGYJ010000002.1, read on the forward strand.
TCCGGACTGATCTACCCCACGTAACGACGATTCGGCTGTGGTATCCGGACTGATCTTCGAGTGGGCTGGGCCGCGGGAAGAGTGGACTCATCATTACCACCCCCTGAAGTATTGGCATTATCCTCAATGCCCAGCTGGATGTAGCGTACATGGAACTCACCAGCAACCTCCCACGTAGCATCGTCATGCGGTAAGGACTTCCACTTGTTGAGCAGTTCTTCAACCCAGCGAGAGCCGCGTTTCACCCAACGCGTGTCCAAGATCGCTTCTGGTTGGAGAAATATGGCGCCATCGTCGTCGATAGGAGGGATGTCGACAATAGCGGTAGGTGGAGGACCGTGACAACAACGAAGCAAGGAGACATGAAAAACTGAATGTACGCGGCTGCCCGGTGGAAGTGCAAGGCGGTAGGCCACGGGACCAATGCATTCGGAGATCATGTATGGCCCAAAGAAATGACACGCCAACTTCTGAGAGGCACGTCGGAACACCGAATGTTGCCGATAAGGCTGCAGCTTTAGGTAGACCCAATCGCCAACGGGGAATTGCTCTTCGTGGCGGTGGAGGTTGGCGTTTTGCTTCATGCGATGACGCGCTATGGCGAAATTGGTCTTGAGCTCGTTGAGAAGCTCGTTGCGATCCACAATGGCACAATCCACCTCATGCACCGATGTGGTTCCAGGACGATAATGAGGAATAGTGGCCGGCAGGCGGTTATATAGAGCTTGGAAAGGGGTCATACCTGTCGAGCTATGGTAGCTCGTATTGTACCAGTACTCAGCCCATGGAAGTGAAGCGAGCCAACGCGGGGGCTGTTGATGAGTGAAACAGCGTAAGTATTGTTCTAGACAGCGGTTGACAACTTTAGTTTATTCGTCGGTTTGTGGGTGATAAGAAGAGGACATGTTGAGATTCGTTCCGGATTGGCGATGCAGCTCCTGCCAAAAACTACTCATGAATACCCGATCACGATCGCTGACGATGGAACGGGGAAGGCCGTGGAGCTTGACAATGTGAGCCATGAAACTGTCCGTCATGGTTCGGGCCGAATAAGGGTGTGCCAGAGCGATGAAGTGGCCATATTTGGTCAGCCTATCCATGACGACCAAGATCACCGATTTACCGCCTGAACTAGGTAAACCGTCAATAAAATCGAGGGAGATGTCCTCCCATACCTGAGTTGGAATCGACAATGGCTGGAGGAGACCGGCTGGTGCGAGGGATTGGGCTTTCGCGCGCTGACAGACATCACAGGAACGGATGAAGCTCTTCACGTCATCCATCATGCTTGGCCAATAAAAGAGTGAGGAGAGCCGCTTGTAGGTGCGTTCTGCACCAGAATGGCCGCCGACGGGAGTGCTGTGGAACTTTTCCAGCAGCTGGCAGACGTGCGGCGAGTGAGGAGGAACCACAATCTGATTGCAATAGAGTGTCATTCCGTTACGGATTGAGTAGTGTCCTGGTGTGGATGATGCCGCCCGCGAGAAGATTCATATAGGGATTGTTGAGAGACGTAGCCTTGATGGAGTCCCAAAGTTCCGTGTGTGGTATAGAGACAGCGAGGATCGCGGCGTCGGTTGGGCGACGACTAAGTGAATCAACCGCTTGATTTTCCTTGCCGGGCTTGTATGCAATCTCATAATCGAAGCCCATGAGCTTGGAAACCCACTTTTATTGCTCTGGTGTGGTAATTCGCTGGTCGAGGAAGTGTTTCAAACTCCGTTGATCTGTACTGATGATGAATTTCCGGCCGAGAATATAGGGCCGCCACGTTTGCACCGCCGTGACGATGGCCAACATCTCTTTGGCGTAGGTGGACAAGGACGGTTTTGCTTTCCCTAAGGCCCGACTCATGTACGCGATGGGCCGATCGGCCTGCATCAACACAGCCCCGATCCCGGACCCGGATGCGTCAGCTTCGATAATGAACGGGGATTCAAAGTCCGGCATCGCCAAAACCGGTGTAGAGGTCATGGTTGTCTTCAATAGCTGAAATGCTTCGGAGGCCATCGGGCCCCATTCAAATTGGCCCTTCTTCAGTAAATTGGTGAGCAGACGAGCAATCAATCCATACCCTTGGACGAATTTTCGATAATATCCAGTGAGACCGAGGAAGCCACGGAGCTCGATGATGGTTGTCGGAGTTGGCCAGTCAATCATGGCTTGGATTTTCCGCGGGTCAACCTTGGTGGCGTGGGTGCTAGGGTACGGTGATTCCCCGTAATTTGCAGGTGCGTCCCGCCCATTCCAAAGCCATATCCAAAGTCTTCCAATTGCTTTGGATTGTGCCGAGAATTGCTAACCATTGGATGCCGAGAACAACGTCAAACCCGCTTAGGGGAATGGCGAAGAGGGTCACAAGAAACTTATTGCCTTGAATGTCGAGGAGCACCCCATCATGTTTGCCTTGACATTTCAGAGGAGCTCCATTAGCTACCTTCATGTTGAAAGCAGCGATTGGAGTGCCACGGAGCTGGAGGGCGTTGGCCATTTTAGTACTTATGAAGTTATGTGTAGAGCCACTGTCAATGAGAGCTACCAGCTTGGTTTGGCCCACTGAGGCCCAAACGCGCATGGTTCGCCCACCAGTCTGGCCCATAATGGCATTGACGGATACCTCAGCCGGTTCGACGTCGAACTCCTCCTCGTCTTCATCAAGCAGCATCATCAGTCGTGGTTTAGCGCAGCGATGGGCGGGTGTGAATTTTTCATCACAATTGAAGCACAGACCAGCATCACGGCGGCGATTGATCTCCTCGTAAGGTATTCGTTTAGCTCCCGGTGGCAATTGAGGACGGATCCGACCTCCTGGTTGGGGGTCGGCGGCTGGTCTTGGACGAGCGGCGAAGAAAGCCTCAAAGGTCGGTCGCGGCTTCGGTCGCGGGGGAGTCGTGTAATCCATTGCTGATCGAAAGGGTTGTCGTGGAGGACTTCTGTACTGGGAGAGTTGGTCATCCCGAGCGCGAGCCAGATTGATAGCATCCTTGAGAGTTCTGGGTCCGAAGATGCGGATCCCATCCGCCACGTCCGGCTTGAGGCAGCCCATGAACGTACCCACCAGCGCATGTTGAGTCCAGCCGTGGACCCTATTCCCCAGTCGTTCGAACTCCGTGAGGTACTCCGTAAGAGTCCCCGTCTGCCGGATGCGAGAAAGGGCTTCATCGAAGCCAGTGCCTGCGGTTTCCCCGAAACGAGTCCACAGCTCGGAGGAGAAGGTTTCCCATGTGATTCTGAGGCCCTCGGTCCGATAGGTACGTCGAAGCCACTGCCACCACTGATTGGCGTCGCCCTCGAGGTGATACGAGGCTAGATTCACCCTTTTCTCTTCCGGGATAGCCTGGAATTCAAAGAAATGTTCAACCCGGGAGAACCAGACGGTGGGGTCACCACCGGCGAAGGTGGGAAATTCCAGTCGGGCAAGCTTCGACCCGAAGAAGGGCTGCGGATCGCGTTCCTCTTCCTCTTGGATGACCGTCCGGCGATGGCGGCCATTGACAGATCTGCCACCTTCAACGGAGTGCTGATCATCGTTCCGGATGGTTCGCTCTTGGGCGATCTGCGTCAAGGACAATTGTACGGCCGCCACCTGATCGACGAGAGCCTTGAGAGTAGCCTGTTGTTCTTGCGCGGTTGCTTCGAGGACTTCCAAACGGTTGGCGTGCGTGCCCATTCCGGGCTCTGATACCAAGTGATACAGACTGAAATTGTACGAATGTATTGATCATTTTTCTTGGCAGGATTGAGCCAACCTTTCTCTTTTCTTGGCGAGAAGCTAACCAGAACTTTGACACTAGAATTCTGCTTGCCCTCTTATTCAACTCAGCTCTTAGTTTAAATACATCAACGACTCGAAATGGAATTAACTAAGTCCTATTCCTATGGAACCCCTAACAGCTAACCATGATACTATTACAGCTCCACTTATTCTGCTAACTCAAACAAGACTCTAACTACATTGCTGACTTCAAATAACAAATGTTGCTGACTCAAACAAATAATTCAAACAACCAACAATCACAACGGCAAGCTTCTTATGCATGTCTCCTCGATGAACTACCCCACGTAACGACGATTGGGCTGTGGTACCCGGACTGATCTTCGAGTGGGCTGGGCCGCGGGAAGAGTGGACTCATCAGGCCACCAATCTTAACACTAAGAGCACAAGGAGAGGTGACCGATGTGCTTTCTGTCATAGTAGGGAAACCCAAATTCATTTCTTTTACGAATGCCAATGGACATGTGGAGACCTTCATCGCTTGCTCATTGTTTCATGACTCAACATGGGAATTCATGCTACTCGTGGTTTAAGAATGTAAGGGACTCGGTTGATGATGAAACCTTGGGTGAATGGGCGGCTCTATTATGGTTCATGTGGAAGGAGAGGAACACCCACATGTTCAACAGGTCAAGACTAGAAGAAAAGGATATAATCCCTCGCGCGCATAGCTTCCTTATGGATTTTAAGCAACACCATCAACAAAAACGTGATGAGTTGGTGACCGAGGGAGGTGGAAGATGGATGAAGTCGGCCTATGGGATAGTGAAACTCAATACTGATCATGCGAGTATATTGACGAGCGGAGGTGCAGGCCTGGGAGTTGTGGCGCGCGACGCTGAAGGGAAGTGCATTTTTCACTGCGACAAAGAGAATCCCAGGATCCTGGAGTATTGAGATGGCAGAGGCTTTAGCTGCCGAGTTTGGTCTCCAACTCGCACACCAATTGCAGGTTGGGCCCTGATTCTGGAAACTAATTGTCTGAATCTGGTTAGCATTTTACATGATGTACATGGAACCCAGACAGAGGTAGGGATTATATGCCGTAATATTCGTCGAATACGGAAAGAAATGGGGAATGGGAGTTGGAAACATTGCCCCCGGACAACAAACATGGCGGCGCACTTAATGGCGCAAGAGGAGACAAGATGGAATGAGCGACTTGTTTGGATAGAGAGACCCCCTGATTTTATTACTGACCAACTCAAGCTGGATTATGTTATGTAACAGTGCTGGTTCATTAATAAAAGTCTCTCCAGGTTTAAATAAAATGAAATAAAAGAGGCGGTGAGTATGATTCGGTTCTGTTTGATATCCAATCATAATTTAAATAATACAAGATTCCAGATTAAGTGAACAAAATAAATGTTCACACCTCGATCAAACGAGTGATTTTCTCGCCTTTGCTCGATCTCATACTACCCCGTAAATCCTAATAAGTTTTCAATCGATTCCGTTCATTTGTTCATTAAGTTCTTTTGGAACCAAATCAAACACTTTCTTAACTTAGAGAATTGTAATGATAAGTTCAAATATGAGTCAAACCTGTCAAGTCCAATCATAACCAAACATTTGGTTCAAGGTGGTATGGGCCAACGGGTGGCCCAGACTTAGACCAACTTGCTGGTTCTATCCCTTAGAATACAAAACCGGATTGGTTATGAGGCTTGGAACGTTTTAAATCAATTAACTTAATCCAACTCTCTACTTTCCCTTAACCTTTTCTCCACTAAGCACTCAAACTGGAGCAAACGTACATAGAAGTTGCACTAGTCAACTCCAACAGACATTTATAAATCTAAGCATGTTGAATCCGAGAAACAAGAGATATAATCACATCGTGCGGGTCAAAAACCAGTTTAAGATAGCAACACGAAGACAATAAACTTGCTATGGCTGCAGCGGCAGCAACATGTAATCTAAGTAGTACAATTTTACCCGTGATAGAAATAATACTCGTCTATCTGGCAGTAGTACACCCCAAAGTACCCAACCATAGAGCTAAACAAAAAAGAGCCTCAAAACGAAGTCTAACAGAACCCGAAATCGATTTTTCCCCAATAAATGACAACACACAATCAACCAGACAATTGGAACATCCTCGTCTTTCATTTCTTCTTCACTCGGCTCTGGACTGTCCAGCGCGGGAAGAAAGGATGATACCAACAATAAGGCCGTAGAGAGCAAGCGCCTCAGCGAAGATGAGAATCAGAATCATCCCCACGAAAAGCTTTGGCTGCTGTGCATTGGCCCTGCAAAGCATATAAAATATTCTGTGTTGAGAAATCGGTGGAATGAATACCAGTACAGGACTGACATATTTTGATATAGCGGAATAAGTACACCGCACGTATGTAAAAGCATAAAACTAGCTGCAAAATGACCGGGACATAATGGCAGGCAATTGATTCAATGCAAAATGCCAGAACAGACAGCTTCTTCTATGATCTTTTTGGAGGTTCTTTACCAGACAAAGATGAATCAATGCGAAGACTGCCAACGACCAATCGGGTTTCAATGAAATGTGAAAAGGTAGGGGATTGAAGAAAGTGAGACGCAACAAGTCATCATACTGAAGCAAACCAAACATCCATGAGACGCAACAAGTCAATCTACAGAGCTTTATAGTTGCCGGGGTAGCAGAACGCCATATATGGAACCAAATCAGTGTACAATATGCTAAGGCTTGAGCACCATTAACCTATAATCATAATTTTGAACTATACAACAAAAGCAGCACCTAAAGAGATCTCCATCACTAATTGGGAGGTATCGCCATGAAACAATCTACAGAGCTTTAATTTGGTTTGGGGAGCAAAAGTGCAAAACCATAAATGCTTTTCGTTCTGCAGGAGCAGACACGGGCCCACCCCTCATATAGTATGCAAAGCCTTGATATGTCAACCTAGTTCTACAGGGAAGCAGACTAGTAATTGAACTATGAACTTCGTCACTTATAGTGTCATCTCGAGATGCTCCCCTAAAACTTTCCTCAAATACTTAGTGAATCACAAATGTTTACCAGCATTCATTCACTCTTCTAATCTCACATTCACTATCCCCAATCTTAATTTCCACAAACAGCAGACTGCAGAATCACAACTTGAAGCCGGAAGTGAAAGGCCACATAAGAGATTTGGGGGAATTACCTAACACCAGCATCCCCAACGATCCCGATAGCCATACCAGCAGAGAGACCAGCGAGACCGCAGGCGAGCCCGGAAGAAAGATGAGCGTATCCATCGAACAAGTAGTACGATTTGGCCTTAGGGTTAATCCCGGTACTGATTATCACAGCAATAATCAAACCGTAGATACCCAACACACCAGCCATAACCACCGGAACAATGGATTTCATCACCAGCTCGGGCCTCATCACCCCCATCGACGCCACTCCGACCCCGCTCTTCGCCGTCCCATAGGCAGCTCCCATGCCTGTGACATCAAATTACACAAGCGCAACCGCGGATCCAAGATCAATTCTCCTAGATCTACAGTAATTGAATCGGAAATCGGGAATCGAAAAGTTCTGAAAATTACAGGAGAAGACGAGGGCGGATGCGGCTCCGAGGAAGCCGAAGAAAGGAGCAGTCTCGTCGCCGCTAAACGTTGACGCCATTTCTGATATCACTCTTCGCCGGATCTGAGCGATTAAGTAGAAGCCGAGGGAGAGAGTAGTTGCGTCGATTGAATGATTGATTCAATGCCTCTAATTCTTCTTCCTGATCGATCGATACTCTTGCTCGCGAATTTAAGGCAAAGAAGAAGAAAAGAGCGAGAGAGGAGACGTAACAAAAAGCTGAACACACATTTTATTAGACGGATTCATCCTTTCCATGATTATAGGCGAATAACTTATTGGGCCGCAGGAAGAAGCCCAAATGCCAGTTTTAGTCTCACTAAGTTGGACCGTTTTGCTGGGTTTTGAGAGATGAAGGCCGAAGCGGGCTTTGTGAAGGGGATAGTATAGGGCCTTGTTTGTTAAAACCAATTTAAATCAACTAGTAGTTAGTTTGTTCTTGTTGGGTGAAGCTTAGTCAATGACACCGAGAAATTATGGAAATAAAGACAAACCGCAGTATCTTAAAGAACCAAAAAGGAAAGTCATGAAATGGTGATCAATTACCGCAATCAAGAAACCAAATTGATTTCTCAAATCAGTGAGCAAACGGTCAGCAAGAGTAGATTATAAAAGATGAGGTCATGGGTAGAATAGAAACACATGTTTTTTAGGAAAATTTCAATTAGGTTACATATTCATAACCTTGTAATTAAAAAGAAAAAGAGAGAGTTGTCAGGGAGATAGCTCGAGAGTTAGAGGTTGTGACATCAGGTCAGAGTGCAGGGAGTAGAGCTTTGAAGCGGATTCTTATCAATGACAGGAAGTCACCTAGAGATCATCCGTTGTATTATGTAAATCGGATACAAATCATCATAATGAAACGCCAAAGGGTTCAAGCAGAACTCCTTTGGCCGTGGACTAGTCGATATCGATTCAACAGTACCGAAAACCACGTAAAAATTCTCTGTGTCAATTTACTTTCTAGTTTATCTAATCAAGACTTAGTTAGTCTCTGTTTCTGGTTGGAGTCTCTGTTTTTGCAGGTTAATCGAAGCAGGGGAGGGATAAGAACTTGCTCAAATAAATCAACTCAGGTTGCTTAAGAGAAAGAATCTTTTGGAGCCCGTTAAACTTAATACGAGAACCTTGGGCTTGAAGCCCAATATCGATTTAGTCTTATTTGGTTTTTATTTAAAATTTATGAAACAAAAAGTCTTCAGCTTCAATAGTTATTTTGTCAATCTAACTTACAAAATTGATGTCTAAAATCTTCATTCAAATTAGGGTTCTTCGACTTCTCTGAAAAAGGAGGTAGAAAGTCTCGTGCTCGACTCCACCAACACGTTGTATTAGAGCCCGACTCTGAGGAAGAAGGTCTAACCACCACCGGAGAACATGGGTTCGGGCGCAAACGCAGGAGGAATCTTCATGGCGGACGAATTTTCTCAGACACGACCACCAAGATTTGAAGGAGTGCATTATGGATACTGAAGAAATTGCATGGAGCTATTCATCGGATCAACTGGTCCTGATCTTTGGAACATTGTACTGGATGGGTCGTTGGAAGTGAAGGAAGCTCTAGGAAAATGGACCGATGAGGATAAGAAGAACTTTCAATTGAATTCAAAGGCAACCAATCTGATGTATTGTGCGTTGGGGCCAGAATAATATCATGATGTCTCTGGATGCAAGGCAACAAAATAAATTTGGGACAAGTTACAAATGGCTCACGAAGGTACATCTCATGTCAAAAATTTTAGAATAAACAACCTCAAGCAAGATTTCGAAGATTTTTTAATGAAGCCAGATGAATCTATCAAGGAGATGCATGATAGGCTCACATCCATAGTAAGTAGTTTGAGGAATCTGGAAGTGGAATATACAAGTGTCGATCTGGTCAGAAATGTACTTTGGGCCCTCCCTAAGACGTGGACACCCAAAGTAACTGCAATCGAAGAATCTAAGGATTTGACCAGGTTAAGTCTGGACAAACTGATGATGGGATCTCTAGTTACTCATGAGGATAAGTTGAGATGAGAAGAAAGTGAGGAACCAAGAAAAGAAAAGAAAAGGGGAGTAGCGTTCAAAGTCTTTGAACAAGAAGATGAATTGGGTAGTCTGGAACATATGAAGGATGATGAATTAGCCATGTTAAGTAAACATGTGGCTAAATTGCTAAGGTTTCGAAAAGAAAAAAGAAGAGGTAGTTTTATCAATCGCTCAAAGAAAGCTTAGTCAGATAAATATCTATTCAGACAATCTCGACAGAGTTCAAGATTCAGAAAGGAGACAAATGGAAATGAGAAGAGTGCTTCTCAAGAAGGGTGCTTCAAGTGTGGAAGAAGTGAACATATAAAAGCTGAGTGTCCACAAATGAGATGAGAAAAGGCCTATGCTGCTACCTGGAGCTGCAGTGAGGATGATGACGATGAAGGAGATGGTGGGAGAATACAAGAAGCATTCATGGCAATTGGAGAAAGTGACGATGAATGTCACTCGTCTCAGGTAAGATCACTAAACTACTACTCTGATTCTGAAATTGAAAATGATCAAATAAGTGGAACTATCAGAGATATTCAGATTGAATAAAAAATGTACAAGTTAAGCATTCAAAACTCAAGTCAGAATTTAAAAAGTTAACTGAACAGTACAACAAACTAAAGGAGGAAAAACTAAGTGTAGAGATACATATGAATAAGTCTTAAAAATAAATGATAGCTAGAGGGCAAGTTAGCTGAATATGTGAAAAGAAGTGAAACAGTAAACAGGAGAGCAGATGCTAAAAACAGAAGAACAAGCTACAAGAATCAAAATTATAAAATAAAGAATATATCGTGTTTTTATTGCCATCGGAAAGGACATTATATTGGAAATTGTAAGAAAGGGATAGCTAAAGAAGATAAAATGAGATCTTCAGTATGCTTTACATGTAATATAATCAGACATATGAGTTATGGGTGTACAGATCTAAATTAAAAGGTTAAAATTTCTAGATTGGTATGGTTACCAAAGGGAAAATAAGCGTTGTTTTGTAATTAGGTCTGCTTCCAAGTGAGCATGGAAGACAGCGAGTGGATTCTGGATAGTGGATGCTCACATCATATGATCGGTAATGAAAAACTCTTCACAAAATTGGTTAAAGGAAAGAAACGTAAAGTTTATTTTGGTGATAATTATAGTACGGATATTCTGGGTAAAGGGGAAGTACGAATTGCACCAAAAATTAAAATGTAATGCTAGTCAATGGGTTAAAACATAATTTGTTTTCAATAAGCCAAATGTGTGGAGAAACAAAACATAGTAGTTTTTGAACCAAATGGATGCTATGTTGAAAATATTGAAAGTAGGTCAATCTTATTCTCTGGAAAGAGAAAGGGAAAACTGTTTTGTATAAACTTTAGTGATAAAAATTTGTTCAATGAAATTTGCTTAGTTTCTGTCGATAAAAATGACCAATTAGAGTGGCAAATGATATTAGGACATGTCAGTGTAGGCTCTTTATCAAAACTAGTATTTGGGCCTAGTAACTGGAATTCCTAAGGTTAATTGCAAGAAAGAGTTTTTCTGTGAAGCTTGCACGAGAGGAAAACAAGTCAGGTTTTCATTTAAAAGTAAACAAGTTATTTCAACCTCAAAACCTTCAGAACTGCTACACTTAGATTTGTTTGGACCAAGCAATGTCATGAGCTTAGGAGGCAAATCATATGCATTTGTAATAGCAGATGATTTTTCCAGATTTATATGGGTGTCATTTTTGGCAAATAAAAGTGAAGCTTATAAGAACTTTAAAAATCTGATCAGGCGACTTCAAAATGAAAAAGAAACTAAGGTTATAAGTATTAGGAGCGATCATGGTGGAGAATTTATATCAGAAAAGTTTGAACAGTTTTGTGAAAAGTATGGAATTTCACACAATTTTTCTGCTCATAGAACACCTCAACAGAATGGTGTAGTAGAACGTAAGAATAGGACACTAATAGGAATTGTCAGAACAATACTAAATGACTACGGTCTTCCCAAACACTTCTGGGCAAAAGTTGTAAATACATCTTGCTACACCATAAATCGTGCCTTGATCAAATCTAAACTAAACAAAACGCTGTATGAATTATGGAAAGGAAGAAAACCAAATCTGAGATATTTCCACCCATTTGGCTGTATATGTTTTGTGCTAAACACCAAATACAATCTAGAGAAATTCGAGGTCAAATGAATCTATATTCGTGTGTTATTCTCAAAATAGCAGGGTGTATAGAATATATAACAAAAGGACCCACAAGGTAGAGGAGTCCATAAATATGGTATTTGATGAATCCTCGAGTAAGTGTGCATAATTAATTGAAGAAGATATGATCTCGGACTTGGAAGTTCACAACTTAGTCTCGAAAAGAAACAGACGCTAAAGGATAAAGTTCTTCAAACAAAATATGCTCGAAGTGAAGAAGAAGAAGAAAAGAGAGCGGATTAGCCTGTGCAGGCACATCCATACATACAAAAGAGACATCCATCATCTAAAATAATTGGAGATATAAACCAAGATATGATTACTCGATCTAAGTTACCAGCAATATATACTGCCTTTGTTTCATTGCTTGAACCTAAAAACATTCAAGAGGCATTAGATGATGAGTTTTGGACTGCTTCAATGCAGGACGAGTTAGGATATTTTGAAAGATTAAATGTGTGGGAACTAGTACCTAAACCCGAGGATAAAATTATTATAGGAACAAAATGGGTTTACAGAAATAAAACAAATGACATATGCGATATTACTAGAAACAAATCTAGATTAGTGGCACAAGGGTATGATCAATAAGAAGGCATAGACTTTGATGAATCATTTGCTCTTGTAGCAAGACTATAAGCAATTTGACTCCTATGTGCTTTTGATGCTTCTAAGGGTTTTAAATTATATCAATGAATGTTAAAAGTGCATTTTTAAATTTAGATTTAAAAGAAGAAGTATACGTAGCTCAGCCACCTGGTTTTGAAAATCATAAATTCTCAGACCATGTATATAAGCTAAATAAAGCCTTGTATGGATTAAAACAAGCTCCCAGACCCTGGTATGATAAATTAAGTAAATTTTAATTCAAGATGGTTTCCACAGAGGCTTAGTGGATAAAACTTGTTCATTAAAACTGTAAAGAATCATACATTGTTGGTTCGGGTGTATGTTGATGATATTATTTTCGGATCAACTAGTCAAAGTTTATGCAAAGAATTTGAAACAACCATGTAGGGAGCGTTCGAAATGAGTTTAATGGGGGAACTTAATTATTTTCTTGGGCTACAAGTCAAACAAACTAAGAAAGGGACGTTTATAAGTCAAACGAAATATCTTCTAAACATGATTGAAGGGTTTGATCTTAAGAATCTTAAAACAGTTCTAACCCCTATGGGTTCCACCGTAAAATTAACGAAGGATGAATCTGGAACCCCTGTAGATGACAATGTATCGTGGAATGATCGGGTCACTACTATATCTAACAGCAAGTCGACCTGATATAATGTATAGTGTGTGTGTTTGTGCAAGGTTTCAAAGTTGTCCTAAAATAATTAATCTAGCAGTAGTGAAAAGGATTTTTCAATATCTTCTTGGCATGACTCATTTAGGGTTGTGGTATTCTTGTGAGTCCAGTTTAGAACTTATTAGCTACAGTGACTCTGATTATGCTGTATGCGTTGTTGATAGAAAAAGTACATCAGGTACTTGCCATTTCTTGGGAACTTCCTTAATATCATGGGCTAGTTAAAAGCAAAGTTCTGTGCACTGCCGAGGGAGAATACATAGTTGCGGGACTGAGTTTTACACAACTCTTGTGGTTAAAATATCAACTTCAGGACTATGGTCTAGATATAGGTTCTGGCCCTATTCTCTGTGATAACACTAGTGCGATAAACATGACTAAGAACCCAATTCAACACTCTCAGACCAAGCACATTGAAGTAAGATATCACTTTATCCGTGACCTAGTTCAAGAGGGAAATTTTTTTCTGGAGTTCATTAGTACATAAATGTAGTGGGCTGACATTTTCACTAAACCCCTCGGGGCAGAAAAATTCATACCTATTCAACGTGAACTTGGCTTATTTTGCCTCAATGAGATTGAATCTCTATGAGCTCTGATTCTACGGATATATTCTTACCATTCTCAAGAATTCCGGTTTAGGCCAAAATGATCAAAAGGCATATCAAAACTTTCCTTCATTATGACTGCTTGAATTCCTTTCTAGATTCAGCCCCGCCTCTATATATTGCAATCTCTCTAGGGCTCTGTCTCTCATCCATCTTCCATAGTTACACTATGTTCCCTGCCCATAAGTCAAAATGGCCTTCTACAATGCTCAACTACATCCTTCTGTTGTTTTCAACAATCAAGGCTTCTGCAATGTTGCAGCTTACTCCAGATACCTTCGTAGGTTCAGAGATCGTCCCATCTACCCTTCCTTTTCCATTCACCCTTCTAGTTTTAATAAATATGACATGAACATCCCCTCTCTTATTGGTGGTCTTGGCGGGAGCTCATTGGTTGAGAACATGCACTTTAGCTACTGTCGTGAGGCAGTACACATGTTCTATGTCAATCTCAAACGTGGTCCTGCTTGTGATCTGTCCTCCTTCATGACAGTCGTATTTGACTATGAGATTACATTCACTCCTGAGCTTCTGGCCACCATTCTTGATCTTCCTCACTAAGGATAGCGGCTGGCATGGATGGTGAATTTTCTGAACTGGGGTTCACTTTTGATGCTGCTCTGCAAACCCTCACTCGTGATATAGGTCGTTACTATCCTTCCCCTCTAGCTGCTGGTCGCTTATATGATGATTAGAAGGTCTTTCACTTCTTCATCACTCGTTGCTTTTTGCCTTGTGATCTCTCTAGCACTGATATCTTGCATTCTTCCGATCTTTGGATCTTATACAATGCTAAGGATGGTCACCAAATCACCTATACATCACTCATGATTCACTACATGATTCAGTTTGGACTAGAATACTTTAGTGGGCCTTTGCCTTTTAGAACCTAGATCACCAAGTTACTCTACAAGCTGGGTATTGATTTGCGTGACAAGATCACCCTCTGCAACGTCTTGGACGATCTGCATCCCCAACATCTAGGGATGGCAACGGGTCGGGTTGGACGCGCATAGTGCATATCTTTTACCCTACCCAATGTAGTTCGGGTTTTACCCATACCCATACCCACTAAAGAAATGAGTAGAGAATTAAAACCATGCCCATACCCGTTCAGGTTTCGGGTATCCACGGATATCCATGGGTAATAATTTTCTTTATAACTCCAACCAATAGTTAATATTCACACGTATTCTCACATTATATAAGAGGAAAAGCACGACAATAGTTCACTAGAATGAAGAAAATTAATTAAAACAACATAATTGCATAAAAATGTTATATTTATATGCTAAATAAAAAATATGTTCGAGATAAATAATTATTTTCTAGACAAAATACATGTGCATGTGTATAATCGGACGAATTCGGATTGGATAGTGAGAAAACCATGCCCACACATTACCCACAATATTCGGGTTCGGGTTTTACCCATACCCACTAAAAGTCCTTCGGGTTAGGGTTTTAACCTATCCGATTAGATCGGATTCGGGCGGATATCCACAGTTATGGATATTTTTGGCATCCCTACCAGCATCTTTTGGCCAAGTTAGATGCTGAAGTAGGCCCCCATAAGCTTGTCAGTGGCTCGGGGAGTCAGGGTCAGTCTTGAGTTGCATGCTTCTGGAAGGCTCGTTGGGGCACTTATTGATGCAGGTGTGACAGTAGTTAAACGAGAATCATCAACGGCAAGGAAGCATACTGCCACTCTTAAGCGACTTAGGCAGAAAGGCCTGACGTGGACTAAGTTTGTGTATGAATTAAGAGCAGTCAATGATCCAATGCGTTCGGATTCATAATCTGGGGAAGAAGAGTGTATTTGTGATTATGAGTCTCCACCAGAATATCGTTTCTAGAAGCCATAGTTAGTAGACGTAGGGGGAGATTCTGGAGTCATAGTAGTATTTGAATAAGTATTGGAACCATATGATTTGTGTTGGGTATTTGTTGTTTCTATTTTCAACCATGTTTGATTAATGAATAAGAGGATTCTCCCTGATGTCTTCTTTGTGTTCTCAAGTAAAAGAATTGTGTAAATTTCTCGGGTTCTGTATTAGAACAGACTGCACCAATCGTGTGTTAATGTGAGAACAATTATGAGGGAGGAGAGTTATGGAGAGCAATTACAAGTATTGAAAGATGAACTTGCTTATCGTGGCTTCCCAATGACGACTTTGATTCAATTACAAAGTAATCAGAGAAGCAGGGAGTAGCACGTTCAACAATGCAAAAGTGAGAGCATTCAATTAATGCATTGAGGATTGTGAGATGATTGGTTTGGGGTTTACAAGCCCCAATTTCATATGGGGTGAAATTTAGTTGCTGTACGGGTTGCAGCCCAGCGCTGCTACCCTTCCACATGTCGCCTACTATTGGTTGAAAACAAAATCAATTAATTATTAGTTGTTAATTTTTGTGGACGGAAATAAGGGAAACGGAATGCATACAGGGCATTCAGGATTATTATATATTATTTTCTTAACAGGAATTTGGAGAAGCGGAATGCGAACGAAGCTGAGACGGGTATCTTTTATTTTACTTTGCAGGGTTTTAAGAGCCAATTCCTTTTAGGTTTAGGTTGTCTCCACCTAATAAACATACCTTCTGTTATCTCTCAAACTATTTTGCGCCCAAAAAAAAATTATAGCCTATGTCACTTGCCTGTTGTATATTTTTTCAAGCATGACTTCTCCAACATCACTAGGTTCCAATCTTTTTTCCTATTTCATTTATTAGTTTTTATTTTGTGTTTTTACTAGGTTACTAACGTATGTTGTCAATAGTTCTTCTAGACTTGGTTACTATAATCAATAATAAAATTTCTCTTTGTTCTTTTAAATTCTTATTTGGAATTTGGATACAAAGGATGATTTTGCTTAGGTATTATTATGTCGGCAAAATTGTATTAGCAAATCTTTGTCATGTATTATTGGTTGCTTTGACATGTTGATTAATTAACTTTTTTTTGCCACAATATTTGTTTGGATTTTGCTACCTGACATGGACTTTTCGGTCGACCTAATTCTCAAGGCGGTCGACCGAATTGACAAATTCAGTTATGTGAGGTTCAGAGAAGCGTTCGACCGTCTATATAAAATGGTCGACCACTTTGGTGGTATAACAGAATGAAAGGTAGACCCAAATACGTCATAGGCCGACCCTTGTGCACCTATCAGGTCGACCTCATTAGTAAGAGGTCGACCTCATTAGTAAGAGGTCGACCGCATGCACACTGTATCCGTATTGGATAAGGATTCCAACAGCAGAAAGGTTCTACAATTGGACAAGAAAACGAATTGGGTCGACCCATTCACGTCCTAAATCTCTATAAATACGAAGAAAGTGTGGATGAGGGAGAGAGGGGACATGAGTAGGAACTCGAAGATTTTAGATTGTGTGTTTTTATTGTTAAGTAGTCAAAACGATTGTTGATTGTTATTTTGTTGTTTTAGTTTTTTTTTATGTGTGAACAATTATGATTTCTGTTTTATTGTATTTCTTGTTAGTTTGTTTAGTTGTTATACTATGAATTGATGAGTCCTTGTTATCATTATTTATGATGGTTTGAAACATAATTTATACGAGCAAAAGAACAACACAAATCGACATACATAAGCAAAAAAAGACACGGGGCATAGGTTGACTTTCTTGTATTCGGTCGACCTCGTACCGGATTAGGTCGACCTCGAAACCAACACTTGATCTTCATTTTACGTCAAATGATTGGACACATTGATAGAACACTTATCTTCTATCTGGTCGACCTCTTTCATTATCTGGTTGACCATTTTGTTAATGACTGCCATCAAGTGGTCGACCTATATACCTTTATGGTCGACCATGTTGTTTCTAACGCCAACGAAATGACCGACCGAGGTTTTATTCTGGTCGACCAAAAATAACAACTTAAACTAAGTGCGGTCGACCAGGTGGTCGTTGAGGTCGACCACAATGCTTTCTCGTGCTGCCCAAATTAGTCAATTCGGCCGACCGCCTTCAGGATTAGGTTGATCGAAAAGTCCATGTCACGGTGACATGCATGTCATAGTAGGCATACCCTATTTGTTTATATAGTCTTATGAGTATTCTTCTGGGAATATAATATTACAAGCACGTTCATATACTTGAAACATATTATATTCTTTTCTCCAGGTACAACTCATATGAGTTTCAAAAAAATATATTATATATACTTTTCTCCAGGTACAACTCATATGAGTTCCAAAACACATGATGAAAGGGTCGAAGTTCCATGTATAGGTATGAAGTTCGATGGTGATGATACTGCTTACGAATTTTATAAAGCATACGCCCACAGTATTGATTTCAGCGTAAGGACTATATTAAGCGAAATATAGAATGACACTTGAAGAGAAGATTATATTGTTGTTCTAAAGAAAGAAGAAAAGGTTTCGATAAAGGGCGTGATCATGTGGCTTTCGAACGACCAATTTCAAGAATCGGATGTTTAGCACAGATTACATGTCAACTAAAAAAATGATGGCTTGCTAGACGTTGTTTCTTTTGAAGTAGATCATAACCATGAACTTTCCCCCACTCTGATGAAGCAAATATTGAGATCCAACAGAAAGATAAGTTATGCTAGAAAGCTATTGCAAAGGATGCTGAGAGCTAGGTTACTAAGACAAAATGGAGGGCATGAAAACCACGAGTTTTTGGATTCTGACTATAAAAATTATATTGCTACACAAAGAAGGGCTACAATGATTAAGGGAGATGGTCATGAAATCATGGATTATTTTCGTAAAGCACAATTAGAGGATCCATTATTTTTTTATTCGGTGCAGCTTGACGACGATGATCTTATCATGAATATGTTCTTGGTTGATAGCAGGTCAATAATTGATTACAAGAACTTTGGAGATGTTCTATATTTTGATACAACTTATAGAACTAATGAATATGGTCGACCTTTTGCTCCATTTGTTGGAGTCAATCATCTGAAGCAGATAGTAATTTTTGAGGCAACATTACTTTATGATGAAACCATCACATTCTTCAAGTGGTTGTTTGAAGCATTTTTGGGTGCAATGGATGGAAAGCAACCAAAGATCATATTGACAGATCAATCAGCTTATATGGACAAAGCAATTGAAGAGGTATTTACGGAACCTCATCATTGTTTATGTCTTTGTCGTATTTATCAAAATGATGCTAAACACTTGAGCCATGTGTTTCACGGATCAGACCAATTTGCTAGTGATTTGACTTCATGTATATATGATTATGAAGATGAATGGCTTAAAGGTTGGGATGATATGCTTAAAAAGTATAATCGGGAGAATAATGAGTGGTTGCATAGGATATCTTCAATAAAAGAAAAGTAGGTTATGGTTTATGGACGTCATATGTTTACTGCTGATATGAAGAGGACACAACGAAGTGAATAAATTAATAGTGTGTTAAAGAAGTACCTGAAGTCGAAACACAATATGGTGTACTTTTTTACCATTATAATCAGTTGGTAGAAGATAAAAGGTACAAGGAACGACTTGCTGAGTTTAAAATGAGGGACACCAGGCCAGTGTTGAAAGCCGACGTTGAGATGTTAAGGCATGCATCAGAAGTTTACACTCCTAAAGTCTTTAAGTTTTTGAAGAAGAATATCTCAAAGCTTGGGATTGT
Organism: Linum tenue; assembly: GCA_946122785.1. Lineage (NCBI taxonomy): Eukaryota > Viridiplantae > Streptophyta > Magnoliopsida > Malpighiales > Linaceae > Linum > Linum tenue. The sequence goes on from CAMGYJ010000002.1 coordinate 49,843,530, forward strand.
ACCATTGATAAGATTGGTAAAACCGAAGGCTAGGAAGAATACAAAGTGAGATGTGCTGGCAAAGGTGCATGGCATAGTGTTTGATTTGAGTCTTTGCCTCAAACAGTTGAATGTAGTTGCATGAAGTTTGAGTTTGTGGGGATTTTTTGTGATCATGCTTTGAAAGTTCTTGACAAGAAAAATATAAAGCACATCCCAAAGAAATATATCAAAGAGATGGACAAAGGATGCAAATGATGGAGATTTGAGGAGTTCAAGTCGAGTGCAGGGAAGTTCTGAGAACTCACTGGGAACCGTTACTTCAATATGCATTATAATTTTTGAGAGATATCCGCACTAGCAGCTGAGTGCGAGGAAATGTTTGAGCATGCAAGTGAAGTTTTTTCAAAATTGATGAAGTATTTGCATGAAATAAAAAAAATTTCAAATGGTGGAACTTCTAATGAGGTATTATGCTCTAATGGTGAAGAAAAGTATCCAATCATAGTTGGAGTTAAGTCAAAAGCTATTGTTAGACGACCGAAAGGAAGAATTAAAGGTGCATTATGATATGATCCCAAATGGTCAACTATGCACGTTTAAATTACTTGACGAAGAAGCTATCCAAGTTGGGAAGAAGAAGGGTAAAATTTGGCTAAGTCAAAATCCGAGTTCATGGTACCTACTTTGGAAGCCTGTATCTCACAAATGGCTCAATGGAAATTGGAGATCAAAAGCGTGTTTTACAGATAAAGTTGCCATCTTTCCAATGGTATGCTTTTTGGATCCAGAAGATGTCATTCTGGAAACGTGTTTGTGAAGCCTACTTTGGAGCTCAATTCGAGGAGCATGGAGTTGATTCGAGTCCAGAGGCTTCCACAACATGAAAATAGGTATGTTTATCTACCAAGGGAAGGAATTGGATGAAAGATCGGAGTTCTGGAAGGCCTTGAACGAAAGGCGTGAAGTTAGTACGAAAACTGCTTTTGGACTGTTTGCTGGCAGCTTACTTGTGCTTCAAGAAAGGAAGTTTAAACCTGAATTTTGAGTTCTTTTTAGAGTAGATTTTTACCTTAATTGTTTCATAGTTCTATTAGGTTTGTATTAGGTTTATTTTCCTTTAAATAACTTTCTAGTTTTCGTTGTAAAGCAGAGAAGATTATTGTTGAATGAAAATTGCTCCTACGTGAGTGTTTTGAGTTCTTGAGTGTAGCTAATTTCAAGACCCTTGTTCAAGATATTCTGTGGAGGATTCCAGAATTGTTTAGCAAGTTCTCTTATCAATCTAGTAATCACCTTGATTGTGGCGAGAATTCTACCTTTTCATCATTATCGTTCGATTGTTTGTGTTAGCTGCGTATTCTGATCAAAAGCACCCCCTGGTGCTTCATCACATCAGAGCGATAAAAAATTCATAATGTTCAATCAAAACCACATGTTATTCCCTCCCGGCTCCCTGTGGTTTGCTTCAATAATATAAAACTATCGTATTATTTTGTTATTATGAGTTATTTTTAAAATATTTTATATACAGGGTAAGAAGCTGAAAGCTAGCTCTTCTCAACAAGTTGAAAGCAATACTGAACTCCGAATGCAAAATAACCAGGTTTTACTCTATCTGTTTTATATTCCAAAGAAAGATGCTAGTGTTTTTTTCTTCTAATAAATTCTGAGTAAAAATATCCTTGAATCATATCTTAACAATTGGTTAATTTTAGGTGATGATGGGACATCAATTTCAAAGTTTACTTTTTAATTCAATAGGAGAAATTTTGATAATATAAGCAATATATCATGCACACAATTGTTGCAAGTATGAACTCAATTCGATTGTTTATTTATTAGTTAATTTCTTATCATGCTCCGGTGCACGATCTAGCTTTAAATTTATAAAATCAAAGCAGACTATCTAATCAATCCTAACTAAGCCAAGTGTAACCTATCTAGGGTTGTAGTAAAGTGGCTCTGTCATATTCCAAGGGATCTCTAAGTGTATTATTACTTCGCTCCGAACTACTATCTAATAGGGATGGAAGTTTGGTGAGGGGTTTTAGCTAAATTAACCTACTCCTAAGGCAAATAAACAACCAACCAAGTGGTTGGGAGAACTCTAGAGATGAGATGGTTGCTTAGAGTCGAATCCTCCTAGCTAAGGTTGTAAAGTAGGGTTAATCGAATGTGGTGAGTGAGCTCTTTTCCGTGGGATTTCGTTGTTATCCACACGCCTTCGATTATGCCTCCCCTAAACCCATGTTCCAGTCACCTCGATCTAGGCTATCGTATCTGGGGCATTAAACTTATGGCTCATTTCAATGGACACTATCCACCATACACACTGAGGTTTCATCCTGGGTTTCATCTAGGAAGGCTACCAATAGTAGGGGTTTGGTCGCCTCGACCACTATAAGCCCTCATTCACTCATCTAACATAAACTCGCCAGATGGCGCATACCCGTCTAACTCTAGAACTCCATACTCAGCGCGGTTGCATACAGTAGGCTAAGAGAGAAGATTAGGGAGACTTACCCAAGCTTCATCATTAGAAAAGAGTGGCATTAAAATCAACTAGACAAATACATTCATTCTTTCATAACCCAAACATTCACAACCTATAAGTAGGGTTCATCTACCCTAAACAACCACTAGAGATTCAAGTCATTAAAGAGAAGAAGAAAATACAAACTAGAAGAGGGGAATGCTGGAATCAAGCTTCTTCTCCTTGCTTGCACCTTCTCCTTGCTCATTGGGTTGGATGGATTTTCAATGAAGCTCTTCCAAGGTGTTTCTCTCTCTAAAGCACTCCAAAACCCTAATTTTCTCACCCCAAGGTGGCTCTCCTTTTTCACTCCAGTAGCTCTTCTATTTATAGGCGCTGAAAATCTCGGGCAAGTTCGCGACCTGGAGATGAGTGATCGCGGCCGCGAACTACTACGTCGCGGGCGCGATCTTTTTACTTGGCCAACATCCACGTTGCCCGCGAAGAGAGTGGGAAAACTCTCTGTTCTCCCGGCGTCCCCTTCCAGAGTTCACGGTTTGCATGCTCAATTTCGTGGTCGTGATCTTCTTACCTTGGCCTGCGATCTTCTTGGCAGGTTCGCGGTTCATCTTCACGGTCGGGAACTTGGGTCATTCGGCTGCGATCTTTGCCATGTCTGGCCCTTCTCCTTGATTCTACACATTCTTGCCCATTTCCTCCCTGTTTTTGCTCATAATGTCACAAACGTCCCAAAACAGCATCGTAAACGAAAACTAACGAAATGGGCATGTAAATGAGATTTTGTAAAAAATTGGAGATCATTTTAACACAATTTCAACTAATAAGTGCAAGGTAAATAACACCATTTTGGTGATATCAATTTCTATTGAAAATCTCAACACTAATATTATTCTTATCTGAATTCATTTTGCATGATATCATAACAAATCCATATTCACACAATCCCGAACAATGAAAAGATTTATTTTCCCTTAGGATTATTATTATTATTATTATTATTATTCAAGAGATTAATTTTCATAGAACTAATTTTTAGGTGAACTTGATTCATTTGATATTTTCATAGAATTCAAGGTGCATTTTGTATAAGCATATTCTTATTTAGTATGATTCATTTGCGACAACTCATTTGAAGATGATTGTACTATTCTACTATACTTTTTTTATATTATGTTCTTGAAAATTTAGATTCTATCATCCGAAGATAGAAGATTGAGGTTCTGGAGGAGTGCCCGGTGTGTTGGCATGAGATAGAAGATTTGGAGCATTTGTTCTTCCATTGCCCTGTGGCTGCCAGGTTATGGGCAGAGTCAGGCCTGATGGAGGTCCGGGCTGGCCTTCCTGAGGCGAACATGGGTATTTTTGTCAGGCGGCTGTTGGAAACGGTGACCAATGAGGAGGTTATTTTTAAGATAGTCTCGTTGTTGTGGCGGGTTTGGAAGTCTCGTAACTGGGTGGTGTTCGAGGGGTGCCAGTATACTGGAGAGGTTTTGCGTAGCCAGTGGTTAGTCCAGGTGGGGGAATGGCAACAGGTGTCGGGTCAGGCGGAGGCCCGGGTGCGGGAGCATGGTCGGAGGATACCTCTGGAACCGCATCATCCGCCGCAGGGGGTGGCTTGGGTGTGTTCCTTTGATGGAGCTGTGCGTCAGGCTTCCCATTCGGCGGTAGGGTTGGTCTTGCAAGGCCCGGATGGGGTAGTGGTTAGTGTTTTGGGGAAGGGGTGGGCGGAGGTTACGGATCCCATGCTGGTGGAGTTGCTGGCTCTTCGGGAGGCAATCCTGTGGTGTAGGTCGATGGGTGTGCAGGGTGTCTGTTACCAGGGTGACGCGAAGGTGGTAATCGACAAGGTGTTGGATGGTAGTACGGGGGACTGCTATGGTGGAGCTGTGCTGCGGGAAGTCCAGGGATTATTGGGTGCGGTTGAAGTGGATGTTCTCCGGTTTGTAGGTAGGGATAACAATAGGGTAGCCCATAGGGTGGCTAGGAAGGCCCTGTCTTTGTATCCTACTCTTATCGGTGGGTTTGATTTTTGCGTTTGGCTCCGCTCGGAGTTGTAATCGTTTGTGATCTTTGCTTCTTGGTAATACAAGCTATCTTTGGTTAAAAAAAAAAAAAACCTACCTCCAAATTATATTTAACAAAAAATCAAGTTCTCCAGAAAGTAAATGTAAGCTAAATCTAAAACAAATATAAGTTCCTAAAAAAAAGTATAAAACATGTACGAAGTGTAAAAGTCCACAAAAAAGTAACGATTAATAATTAATTCATTTTGTTTTCAACCAATAGTGTGGCCGCATGTGGAAGGGTAGCAGACTAGCAACAACTTATAATGGCAGCTAAATTTCAAGACGTTGATTTCACCCTTTCATATGGTTTACCCAAAGTTTGAAAATAAATGAGAGGTTGGATAGAAGCCTATGCAACTTATAATGACAACAACAATTTTCCTCGACCAACAGAATCCATCTTACCAAGTTGAACCTTATCATAGACCCATTTTAACCTGCACTTCAATCCATACTAGAAAAAATAAACTTGTGAAGAGATCTCAATTCATGCCACATGACTAGCCAGGAGAATTTATCCCTCTTCTTTCTTTTGCTTGGAATTTTGATGGCGATTTTCCTCTTTTGCAGTGATTTCGAAAGAGAGTTCAAGAAATGGATTAGGAAAGTCTTCAAAAATATCTTCAAATGGAAGAGAGATTCTGACAACCTGAAATCTCTGAAACTGCTCAATGAGAGGAATCCCCGTAGAAGCTCAAGATGGGGAAGTCTTCAAACATATCATCAACCGGAAGAGAGAGCTTCTGTATTTATCTCCTGTATTTATCTTCTGAATTTATCAACGTAGAAGCTCAAGATGGGGAAGTCTTCAAATATTCTCGTATTACTCCGGATCATGTTATGGTTGGTACAGTTTTTAACCAAAAAAATATTTTCCTATTACAAAATAGTACTTATCAATACAAAAAAGTTGAATTACGGTCGTACCACCAAATTAAATTTCATACACATATGAATCCAGTACATAACTTTCAATAATGTTTCTATACCATGATAATTGTCCTCTAACTATTAATATATATAAATGTGAAGCTTGGTTACTGTTGCCTAATTATTTGCATTTTGATACCCCAAATTCAATTAAATCACAACTTAGTCACTATAATGTATATACATTTTGATACCCAAAATTTAATTTTAATATAAAATCATTGAACAATTATGTTTTGGTATCTAAATTTACATATCAGTCCAGTGTTTAGATTTCGCTTGAGTCCATGAATCCAATCCACCAATCCTTTTGAACCAATCCATGAATCCAATCCACCATAACATAAAAGTATAAATTTAGTTTGTACAATATAAGAGAGACGACTCTAAAATATTAAAAGAGAGAATTTATAAATTCATCTAGTACATTTATGGGTTACTAAACAAACTTCTACTAACTACATGTATTAATATATATAAATGTGAAGCTTGGTTACTGTTCCCTAATTATTTGCATTTTGATACCCCAAATTTAATTAAATCACAACTTAATCACTATAATGTACATTTCACATTTTGATACCCAAAATTTAATTTTAATATAAAATCATTGAACAATTATGTTTTGGTATCTAAATTTCCATATCGGTCCAGTGTTTAGATTTCGCTTGAGTCCATGAATCCAATCCACCATAACATAAAAGTATGAATTTAGTTTGTACAATACAAGAGAGACGACTCTAAAATATTAAAAGAGAGAATTTATAAATTCATTTAGTACATTTATGGGTTACTAAACAAACTTCTACTAACTACATGTATTAATATATATAAATGTCAAGCTTGGTTACTGTTGCCTAATTATTTGCATTTTGATACCCCAAATTTAATTAAATCACAACTTTTCACTATAATTTACATTTTACATTTTGATACCCAAAATTTAATTTTTATATAAAATCATTGAACAATTATGTTTTGGTATCTAAATTTACATATCGGTCCAGCGTTTAGATTTCACTTGAGCCCATGAATCCAATCCACCAATCCTTTTGAACCAATCCATGAATCTAATCCACCAATCCTTTTGAACCAATCTATGAATCCAATCCACCATAACATAAAAGTATAAATTTAGTTTGTACAATACAAGAGAGACGACTCTAAAATATTAAAAGAGAGAATTTATAAACTCATTTAGTATATTTACGAGTTACTAAACAAACTTCTACTAACTACATGTAACAAAATATGCGACATCTACATAAGCAAGTGTCAATAAATTGCTACGGTGAAAATGGTTGATTGTTGTATTGACGTTCAACTAAAAGAATTGGTCAAAACCTTTTTATCATCTACTTCCTCTTCGTTTCATTTTTCATTCGTCTCCATAACCCTTTCTTTATTTCTTTATTTGCCTTCTTCATCTAACCCTAATTAGTATACTATTTTTATGTATTCTAATCACAATTATAAATATATATGATTATTACTTATTAGAAAGTCGTCATTTTCCACTATGGAATTTGAGGGCGTGAAATTTTAAGCGAGTCCAGTTTGTATTTCTTTTGCTTCTCTTTAGAGTTTTTCTTTTTCACCCGGACTAGAATTTTCAAAAATTATACATGAAATATTTGGCTAGTTATCTACACATATCAAATAAATAGTTTTCATTTTTTTATTAAAAAAATTAAATAGTTATCATCTTAAATACATTACCATAAAAGGAATTAAGCCTCAACTATGCAAATTACAATTTTATACCTAAACTTAATATATCTTTAGATTTATAAACTAAATTTAATTTCGACATATAAGTCCTCAAAATGTTGATGGAATATTACATTTTAGTACCTATTTTTTGTGTATTACATTTTGATACCTAAACTATTAAAGTTCTACAAATAGGTTTAATTTTTGTATGTGTAATTAAAACACTCTCGAATAAATAGGTATCCATACTCAAATCATACACATTTTGGTTATGGAATTAAATATTCAAACCCTACCCAAACTCATCTATAAGTTTCCAAACCCATATATATGTCACCCATACCCTACCTATAATCAATGGGTCTACTCGGATTTAGGTAAATATCATTTACTAGCCAAAGTTTTCAAAATAAATTACAATTGGATGTTGATCGCCATATATTTCTTCTCAGTCAATATCATATGGTCAAGTCAATATTACTAACAAAATAGTTAATAAAAAATTAATTTTAGACTAATAATACTAACAAAACACCATAACAGGCCACATAATACATGCACATAGGTCATCTTCACTCCGCGACAAGACGCGTCATCGCCACCTAGTTACTATATATAAAGGTGAAGTGCAATTATTATTGCATAAAAAATTACTAATTAGTCACTATGTAACAATTCACATTTTGATGCCCCAAATTTAATTTTAATGTAAAATTATGTTTTGGTATCTAAATTTTATGAGATTTTCATACCTACAATTTTTTTAATTTACATATTGGTCCAATGTTTAGATTTCACTTAAATCCATGAATCCAATTCATCAATCCTTTTGAACCAATCTATAAATCCAGTCCACCATAATATACAAGTATAAATTTAGTTTGTAACAAACAAGATGTCCGTACCTATAATTTTTTAAATTTACATATTAGTCCAATGTGTAGATTTCACTTGAATCCATGAATCCAATCCACCAATCCTTTTGAACCAATCCATGAATCCATTCCACCATAACATATATAAAAGTATAAATTTAGTTTGTAACATACAAGATGTTGTATCACTCAACTGTAGGAGAAGATAAGGTCATTTAATATTTGCTCATTACGCGAAATATTAAAAATAACCCAAATTAGTATACTATTTCTATGTATTCTAATCACAAGTATGAACAGATCCATACTTAAGACGACTCACCAACAGTCTAGAGAATTAATAATTGAACCATTATCAAGTGTGATCTCTTGTGTCTGTACAGGTCTATTTTGTTTGGTAATAATAGTTTATCGCCATTATAAAAAAATTGAACCATGAACCACTAACTTTTTCAACTCAATGTCGAGTCCAATTAAAAATAAATATTTATGGTTATTACTTATTAGAAAGTCATCATATTCCACTATGAGATTTGAAGGCGTGAAATTTTAACCGAGTTACAGTTGTATTCCTTTTGTTTCTCTCTAGAGTTTTTCTTTTTCACTCAGGCTTGAATTTCAACAATTATACATTAAATGTTTGGCTAGGTATCTACAAGACTACACATATCAAATAAACAGTTTCCATTTTTCTATAAAAAATATAAATAATTATAATTTTAAATACGTCTTCAAAAAAGGAATTAAGTCTCAACTATGCAACTTACAGTTCGGTACCTAAACTTAATAGATCTTTAGATTTATAGCCTCAATTTATTTTTTTAGCATATAAGTCCTCAAAATATTGATGGAATATTACATTTTAGTACCTAAATTTTTTGTATTACATTTTGGTACCTAAACTTTTGAAGTTCTACAAATAGGTTTAATTTTTGTTGTATAATTATAACACCCTTGAATAAATGGGTTTCCATACCCAACTCATACATATTAAGATTATGGAAGTAAATATCCATACCATACTCAAACTCATCTACAAACTTCCAAACCCACATATACGTCACTCATACCCTATCCATAATCAATGGGTCTACTTGGGTTAAGGTAAATATCATTTATTAGCCAAACTTTCAAAAAAAAAATTAAATTGGATGTCAACCACCATATATATCTTCTCAGTCAATATTACTAACAAAAAATTAATTTTAGACTAATAATACTGACAAAACACTATAACAAGTCATATAATACATACCCATAATCCATCTCCATCCCGCGACATCGCCACATAGTAATATATATAATCTGGAAGTAATAAGTTTTAGCTGGCCATGCATTGCATGGATACATAGATTCTTTGGCCCGAGGAATGGGCAATCTTAAGTTTGTGGCAAAAGGCTGCTTTGTGAGTTGTGATCAGCCAGCTTTTTTGTCTCCGATCCCATTCATGTGCACCCGGTCGAAAGGACATTGAAAAGAGAAGGCAACAACAACCTTTGCCTAAACACGCAATGTGCCTTCAAGCGAAGCAAGCATAATATACTGTTCCAGATCTAAAACCAGAACACCAGATCATCATATGCCCCAGATGTCTGTCAATATAGCCTAGCCTAGCAAACTAAATATATAATAGTGTGAGATAAGCTATTAATTATGTTATAAAATACTTTTCTGTTTTTTGACTTTTTCCCCCCATAATTCATGTACAAAGGTTTGATCCAACTTCTGTTTTTGAAACGAAAACACATTAAAATCGGGTAAAATATAAACTATGTTTGTAGCTCTTATGTAACCTGTTTAATTAAATTCGAATTTCAAGTATAAACTAGTTAACAAAATTCCGAGAAACACCTTTTTCTTTTCAAATATATAAAATTAATTTGATTAATTAATTTCATTTTCATCTAAAATCGTGTTAATTACTAGTTAGTTTTGTTACGGGACAAACCAAGTATTCCATCGACTATACAAGAAAAAGACTCTTATATAATTAAATTTCCACCAAATTTCATTAATATAGATCATTTTGGAAATAAATTCATGCGGATTGTACCCAAAATAACAATATCATAGAACATGTCTTGTAGAATTCTGCAACGCGGAATAAAAGCAAACACGAACAACACGAGATTTTACGTGGTATCCCCGTTCATGATTGAACGAGACTAATCCACGGTGAGCTCGAAAGAGCTCACGGCTTGAGTTTTATTTCTGATTTTCAATGATCCGATGATACAAGGCCTTCTTCAAAGCTACTGGCCTTTTATAGAAAAGAAAGACTCTCCACGTATGTGACTAACGTGGGACGCAAGCAACCGAAAATAAAGAGTTCAAAACCAACATGGACAAGGACATGAAAGACATGGACATGGACACGTAATACGCCCCCTCAAGCGTGCGCATGGAGATCGAACATGCCAAGCTTGGAAAGAAGGTGATGATGGTGCTCGACCCCCAGCCCCTTGGTGAAAAGGTCCGCCGGTTGCTCGGCTGTAGGAATCTTGCGAGGTGCGATGTCGAGAGACTGAACGCGCTCCCTGACAAAATGACAGTCCATCTCGACATGCTTAGTACGTTCATGAAACACTGGATTGGCTGCAATGTGAAGTGCCGCCTGATTATCACAGTAAAGAGGTGTGGGTCCTTGTTGAGGAACACCGAGGTCCTGCAAAAGCCAGCGAAGCCATAGGATCTCACAGACAGTACTGGCCATGGCTCGATACTCAGCCTCCGCAGAAGAACGAGTGACAACAGACTGCTTCTTAGTGCGCCAAGAGACAGGAGAGGAGCCAAGGCGAATGAAGTAACCGGTAGTAGAACGACGGGTGGTTTGACAGCCACCCCAGTCAGCATCACAATAAGCAGTCAACTTGAGCGAATGATTAACCGGAAACAGAAGCCCACGTCCAGGAGAACCCTTTAAGTAACGTAGAACCCGATGTGCAGTGGCGAGGTGGTCCTGGGTAGGAGCATGCACTGCCTGACTGAGAAGATTAACCACGTAGGTGATATCCGGACGTGTAACGGTGAGGTAGAGCAGACGACCAACCAGACGACGAAAAACTGCCGGATCAGGGGCAGGAGGAGATGATGTGCGACCCAATTGATGATTTTGTTCAATGGGTGAGGAACAAGGGCGCGTGGCCTGAAAACCAGTGTCAGCTAGAATGTCTAACACGTACTTGCGCTGGTTGAGAATGATGCCCTTTTTAGATCGAGCAACTTCGATCCCAAGAAAATATTTCAAAGGACCAAGATCTTTGATGGTGAAGCGATCATGAAGGAACTTCTTGACCGATTGAATGAAGACCATGTCATCCCCAGCAAGAATGACGTCATCAACGTAGATAAGAGCAACGACAAAGGAGCCAGTCGTGCGATATATGAACAATGAGTGATCTGCATGACTCTGACGAAAACCTAGCTCGAGAAGAGCAGCTGAGAATTTTTGATACCAATTCCTGGAGGCCTGCTTGAGCCCATAGATAGATTTTCGGAGTCGGCAAACGCGAGTATCCCCAGGCTGTGCGAACCCCTGTGGAACCTTCATATAGACTTCCTCGTCTAAGTCACCGTGAAGGAAGGCGTTGTTAACATCGAGTTGATGGATGTACCAACCCTTCGTGACGGCGACAGCAAGGAGACAACGAACAGTGACCAGTTTAGCGACGGGGGCAAAAGTGTCATGATAATCAATTCCTTCAACCTGCGTGTACCCCTTTGCCACAAGACGCGCCTTGAAGCGCTCGATGGAGCCATCAGGTAAATACTTGATTTTATATACCCACTTGCAGTCAATGGCACGTTTGCCTGGAGGTAAGAAAGTCAACGTCCAAGTGCCATTCTCAACTAAGGCATTGAATTCGGTGATCATAGCCTTGCGCCAATGAAGGTGGCGGACTGCTTGAAAAAAGTATTTTGGCTCTGTGACAAGGGAAACACTAGTGATGAATGCCCGATGGGAAGGAGAGAGCCGATGATAGGAGACGAAGTTGGCCATGGGATATCGGACATGCTGAGCTTGCGGATCGCTGGGAAGGTCAGTGTCGTAGTCTTGAAGACGAGTGGGAGGATGCCGGACCCTATCACCACGCCGGGGGGGGGGGGGGGGGGAGGTACTGGCTCGGTGACTGCCGGTGGCGAAGGCGCGTCATTCGATGAGGGACTTGATGCTGGGCTGCCGATGTCCGTGAGGGGAGATGAGGCAGCTGGGGAGGCAGTGGTCGCTGCCGGTGAGAGAGGAGGAGGAACAACCGTGATTGGCGTGACCTGCTCCACTAGTGAAGGTGTGACCGCATCGGCAACTTGAGGAGTTTGAGGGCTGTCACGGGGGGCCGAAGTGGACGCTGCTGGAGATGCTGGAGATGCAGTAGGGGGATCTTGAAAATCCTCCATGATGCGCACAGGAGTGAGAGGATCATGGGTAGGGAATTCCATGGGTGTCACCGCCCCCTCAAACATGTGCGGGTTCTTGTACGGAAACAAGTGCTCGATGAACACCACATCACGGGATGTGTAGACTTCTTGCTTCTCAAGATAAAAAATGCGATAACCTCGCTGCGTAGCAGGGTAACCCACAAAGATGCCCGGGCGACCACGTGCTTCGAATTTGTGAAGATGACGATGATTATTCTTGGCATAGACGAGACAACCCAAGCTCCGGAGATGATCGTATTTGGGAAGTGTGCCAAGAAGGATCTGATATGGGGTTTGATTTTGTATGGGAACGAGTGGCATTCTATTGATGAGGTACGCCGCTGTGAGGATGCATTCACCCCAGAAACGAAGGGGAAGACCAGCATGAAAACGCAGGGCTCGAGCAGTGTCAAGAAGATGACGATGCTTACGTTCGACGACACCATTTTGCTGTGGCGTATCTGTGCAAGAAGTTTGAAGGATGATGCCTTCTTTCTCATAGAAATCACGAAGAACCGGTGTAGAGAATTCTCGACCATTGTCTGCCTGAATACGACAAACATTTTTGTTATACTGACGGCGAACTTGGCGACAAAAGACAAGTAGATAACGCGCCACTTCGGATTTGTTTCGCAGCAAAAAAACCCATACAGCACGACTGAAATCATCGACAATGGTCAAAAAATAACGAGCTCCAGTAAGAGATGCCTCATGAAATCCACCCCAAATATCGATATGAATAAGTTCAAAACACGAATGTGTTTTAATACTGCTGTGAACAAAAGGAAGTCTAGTCTGTTTCGCCCGTAAACAAGAATCACACGGGTCTGTACTGGAAACCAAAGGACAAGATATATAAGGCTGCAAGGCTAACAACTTCGTCCCAGATGGATGACCGAGGCGAGAATGCCAAAGTGCAGATTGCCCCAAAGCTTGCCGCGTCGAGTATGCCATCGCATGACTCCGTTCGAAAACCTTCAACTGATAAAGACCATCACTCTGAATCCCCATGCCAATCATCTTCCTCGAGGTTAAGTCCTGGATAACACAGAAATCGCTTAAGAAAATCACGGCCACTGGGTGATCAGCAGTGAGACGACTAACAGACAATAGGTTGCACTGAAAATCCGGTATGTGCAAGACCCGATTCAAAACCAATCTGTTTTGTAACTGGAGCAAGCCTATGTTACGAACTGGAACCCCATTACCATTGGGAATTCGAACCTGCAAATCTGAGTTTTTCTCGAACTCGCCAACAAATAAGGAATCATTCGTAACTATGTGTTCATTACAGCCCGAATCGATAATCCACGAGTCGAGAGAGGAAGAGACATTACCTGACATGTTGACCGCCATCCCGGCTGATGGTTTGTTGGGAGAATCCATGTTAAGGAACGCCCGAAGCTGGGCGATTTGTGCTGGGTTTAAACCAGGAACGGCGCTGCTAGTGTCACCCTCAACAGCAGCAGCCTTGGCGTCAGGACGAGAAGACTTGGAGTGGCGACGCTTGGACTTGTCACCGGATTTGCCACCTCCTGGCGATGATGACCGCTGTGGATAGCCTATGAGCTGATAACAAGTTGATTTGAAGTGCCCCGGCTTTTCACAGTGAGTACACCAGGGGCGACCCTCGGCGGTGCGAGGTTCACTAGGAAGCACGTCGCCCTTCCCTTGGAAAGCTGCGGCATCGACGTGCGGCGGACGAGACTCATGGGAAAGGCTACGTTGCTGCTCCTCATTAGCCGCCATCTGATATGCAGCGCCAAGGGTGGGAGTGGGCTTCATCGAGAGCAGCTGAGTGCGGACGACCGAGAAGTTGTCATCCAACCCGATGAGAAAATCAAGTAGGCGCATCTCCTCATGGGAAGATCGAGTGCGCTGCTCGACATTGCACTCACACTTTCCACAGGTGCAACGAGCAGGAGGGTCCAACGTGAGCCAATCATCCCAAAGGCGCTTTAGTTTGGAGTAGAAAGCTGCGACGCTCAAATGATCTTGACGGAGAGCTGTGATGTCGCGACGAAGCTTGTAGCGGCGTGGGAGATTGCCGGTGCTGAACCTTTCTTTGAGCTCTTCCCAGATTTGGTGCGCGGAGAGACTAGCTGAAAGACTATTGCGGATATCACGACTCATGGCCGTGCGCAACCATCCAACTACCGCAGCATTGCAACGGATCCAAGCATCCAGTTGCGGACCTGGTTGAGGACGAATCATGTCCCCTGTAACGAAGCCGAGTTTATTTTTAGCCAGCAAGGAATTGGTCATCTCCGCCACCCAATCACCGTAATTGACGTCGGTGAGAACCTCGCTGACAAACATGAGGTTGGGATGATCCGCGGGATGAAGATGGAGAGGCGACAGTGCGTCGATGACGGGGGGATCCCCGTTTGTGAGAGCACCAGTACCCGAACTCATGGTGCCGAAGAAGAAAACTCTAACCCTAGATCAAGGTTAGCTCTGATACCATGTAGAATTCTGCAACGCGGAATAAAAGCAAACACGAACAACACGAGATTTTACGTGGTATCCCCGTTCATGATTGAACGAGACTAATCCACGGTGAGCTCGAAAGAGCTCACGACTTGAGTTTTATTTCTGATTTTCAATGATCCGATGATACCAGGCCTTCTACAAAGCTACTGGCCTTTTATAGAAAAGAAAGACTCTCCACGTATGTGACTAACGTGGGACGCAAGCAAC
The DNA here is from genome assembly GCA_946122785.1 of Linum tenue. Taxonomy (NCBI): domain Eukaryota; kingdom Viridiplantae; phylum Streptophyta; class Magnoliopsida; order Malpighiales; family Linaceae; genus Linum; species Linum tenue. Next base: position 49,858,706 of record CAMGYJ010000002.1, read on the forward strand.
CGAAAATAAAGAGTTCAAAACCAACATGGACAAGGACATGAAAGACATGGACATGGACACGTAATATGTCTGAACTCGACAATTTTTTTTGTTTCATGAACATGTTGGACTTGATTCAGCCCATGTCCAACACAGCAATTTTAGAGAACCAAAACATAGTAGATATATGAACCTTGATAACTTCAATATCAAGGATCGATTATAGTCACAATCTACCCAATGTATGGTATTCGGATGAAATGAAATAAAGGAACATATAGAGGAATAGATTGATCACCTAATAACATGCATGTGATAGTAAAGACTGAAGAGCAACATCGGCCCAATTCATCTAATCCCGGCCACAACATCGTCTGATTCCCGATGGCCACACTTTGGATCCGTTTGACAGCTGATAAATGCTAGCTTGATGCTGTCATCTTTTTGGAACCTTATTATTATTATTATTATTATTATTATTATTATCCTAATTAACTTGCTTTATTTATTGTTTGGCCATATAGAATTAGCTTTTTAATTACTGTGCAGAAAGTTGATGTTAGCAAATTCATTAAAAATATTATAGTAGCTTATCCATTTATGGTCATAGCTACAACTCCTTTCTATCTTTCGTCCTATGAATTATTTGGGTTTCATATAAAAATTACAATTTGATAACTAAACCCAATAGATTTAAACTTTAGTACCTAAAATTAATCATTTTTACATGTACAAATTACAAATTTACGTTCTAAAATGATGAAATATTAATGGGAACTTGTGATTTGTTATATGAGATTTATGATATACTTTAGGGACCTTGTAGTCTTCTTTAAAAAAATATTGTAGTCTGCTTTAATAAATTTGTGGTAGCTTTAACAAATTTGTGGTTTGTTTCATGGTGTTGATGTGACTTGATCGGACTATCAGCCGCTACGACTGGTAATAGGGGGGTTTAGACCCACATGGAGAAGTACTATAAATACTTCTCATACTCTTCTGTAATCTGTAATCTCCTCGATATAGTGAAACTGGCTCTCTCTCGCCCGTGGACTAGCTAACACACATCGTGTTAGTGAACCACGTATATCGTGTGTCTGTGTTTTTCGATTCTTGCTTTCGTATTATTGCTTTGTCGATTCCGGCGATTTTCCGATCCGTAGCAGCGCGTTTATAACAAGTGGTATCAGAGCCGCGGCTGGAAATCAGACTAGGGTTTTCGATTCAGAAGAATGACGTCGGTGAGCATGAAGATCGAAAAGTTCACGGGGAAGAACAGCTTCGCTATATGGCATATCAAGATGCAGGCTTTATTAAAACAGCAAGGGCTGTGGGGGCCGCTGTCTGCGAAACAGAAGAAGGCAGCGGTCGATGACGATGAGTGGAATACCCTGGAGGAGAAGGCCCATTCGACCATCATGCTATCGTTGTCTGATGACGTTATCATTGAAGTCGCTGCTGAGAAGACTGTCGCGGGCTTGTGGTTGAAACTAGAGAGTTTGTACATGACTAAGTCTCTAACCAACAAGCTGCATCTCAAACAACGGTTGTTCAGCTTGAGGATGCAAGAAGGTACGCCTTTGAGGGAACATCTCGAACAGCTTAACTATATTTTGCTGGATCTGCGTAATATAGATGTTCAAGTTGATGACGAGGATGCTGCCCTAATCCTGCTGGTTTCTTTGCCGAGTTCATATGAGAATTTCGTTGATTCTTTTAATGCTGGTAAAGAAAGCGTGTCGTTGGAGGATGTCAGGTCTGCTCTTCATACGAGAGAGATCAGGCATAAGGCGTCTGGTTCTGGTACAGGTGGTGAGGCATCAGGTTTGGCTGTTACATGTGGAAAGGGAAAGAAGAAATCTGGTAAAGGGAATTCGAGCAAGAATTCCAAGGGTCCCGGTCCACAGCCAGGTGATGCTTGTCACAATTGTAAGGAAGTGGGGCATTGGAAGTACAACTGTCCCAAGAGAAGAGGGCAACAGAAGAAACAAGGTTCAGTTGCCGTGGCAGAAGTGGACAACAGTTCTGAAGACGATCTCGCCTTGGCTGTAGATGAGAAGGCACATCGTGGTGATGTGTGGTTTCTGGATACTGCAGCCTCATACCATATGTCTCCGAACAGGGATTGCTTCACAACCTACGAGCAGATAGATGGTGGTAACGTGGTCATGGCTAATGGAGCTGTCTGCAAGGTTGTTGGAATCGGGTCCATAAAGTTTCGGACACATGATGGTTCGTTCTGTACCGTGAATGATGTCAGGTGATGACTCGGTATTTGCACATGTTTTCCCCTTTGTTTCTTGATTGTTTGAGCTTGAATTATCGTGTCTTTGGCCTATTTTACGCTAGGTTGTGTTCCTTTGTCACATTTCAGGTCCTAGCACATAAAGTGAAGCATAGGCGCAAGTTTCAAGTCAATCAGAGATCAATTGACGATTCGGGAGAAGAAACTCGGGTATGACCTGAAGAAGAATGGATTTCTACCTCACTTTATGGACAAAGAATCATGCAAGCTTGTCATGAAAAGAAAGAGGACGAGACTACGAGCGTCTGGGATCAAACGGCGACTGATTCGGAGTCCGGACGAGGGAGAAACGAAGCATTAAACAGAGGCTGAGCAAGCCACACGGGCACAACCCACACGGCCGTGTGGCCTGGCCGTGTGAGTCGGGAATTGATGGTTAAAACCCGATTTTCAGCAAAAGGAAAGGAGGAGATCTGGGTTTTGGATCCCAAACACCCAAGGGACGAACCCTAGAGAGAGAGAGCGACTTGGGAACATTCTTGGAGCTATTTTGGAGGATTTCTTCGCCATTGGAGCTCGAGAATCAAGCTTGGAGATGGAGATTGAAGATCTAGATCAGATTTCTGCAGTCTCTCTCTTCTCTATGGAGTAACTTCCCTTCACTTAGGTTTTGAGGAACCCTAGTTCCATGTGTTAGGATCTTTCTTGTATGAAGTTTTGGATGCTATATTGTTTGATTATAATCGATTGAGGCATGATTTATTGAGTCAATTGAATCTTGATCAAATTCTCTTGATTTCTGCTTTAACCTATGATAGATAGAATCTGATTAGGTTAAGAGAGCTTCCTTGATTGATAGTGGTGAATTGGTTGTGCGAGAGTCAATCAACTCACTGTTTTGTATTGGAATTCATTCCAGTAGTGGAGTTCTGTGTTCATAGCCTCAGCTTTCTATCCTGGTGAAGACTAGTCGTCTGCCGGGTAGTTCGACTGAGAGGGCTTGGTCAGCTTAAGAGATTCCAAGCTAATTTAGGATCTTCCGCAGTTTAATCAACAGTAGATCAACCAAAGGTAATTGCAACTTGGACCTAATTGAGGAGCTAGGGGGAATCATACCTAAGTGAGTTCCCAACTTGTAATTAGTAGAGTAGTCAGTAGAGTAGTTTATCAATCAATCCTTAATCTAGTTTGCTAGATAATGAACTGAAGCTGAGTAATAGTAACTCTAGAGAACCGTGGATTCGATATTTATTACTTGTGCCACTATACTGCAGTCCCTTTCATTGGTTACACTTGGCCATTGTTAGGTGTTGTGTTTTAGCGTGTCAAGTTTTTGGCGCCGTTGCCGGGGACTTTCTAGATTATTAGGAAAGGCAGAAGTTTGTTACTTTAGCGTTTTTCTTTTGTTTTCCGCCCTTGCTTTTCACTTGGGTGTTTTTTGTTTTTGTTGGTGCAGATCTGAATCATGGACCCTCATGGCTTCTCCAATCATTGGGGGTATCCACCACCATCCGAGTGGTATTACCCCGAGACTCCCTGGAGTGACCAAGGAGGAGAAGACTATGGAGTCGGGTTCCAGTACCAACCCCCTTTCTACGAAGAACAATCAGACCCCTGGGCATATCAAGAACAACCTCCTTATCGAGAAGAATTTCTCCCACAACCAGAGGGGCCATTGGAGCTGGAGTTACCCATGGCGGCCTTCACGGGCCATTCTGCAGAGCCATGCTACACTCCACAGCCATATCCAAACTATGAATTGAGGCTTCTCATGGAGCAGTTTGCTCGAGACTGTGAGAGATCATGCTCCAGGATGGATCATTGTGTCCAGGCCTATCGTGAAACAGAGGAGATCCTCCTGAGCCTTAAGAAGAGCGTCGATGATCTTGAGCGATCTTGTGCACAACCTGCTCCAGATCACCCTTCTGCTACCATACTAGAAGAGGAGGAGGAAGAAGAAGGCTACAAGGACATTGTGGAGCACACTGAAGTTGTCCCGGAGAGCTCCCGTGATGATCATGATCAAGAATGTCCTGTCGTAGCCGACCACACCTTCCCACATCCCAAACTGAGCTTTGAAGAGGCGGGCATGAGTGAGGAGATGCAAGAAAATCTCATGAAAGAAATTGCTTGGCAACTTGCTCTCCAATCCGTGCTAGAAGAAGAAGAGCAAGAAAGGGTTCAGAAAGAAGTTGTGGAGGATGACGAAAGTGAAGCAGGAGGAGTTCTTGATCATTTCCCAGGGGTGATACCACATGTAGAAGAAAGGGAGGTTGAAGAAGAAATTGGCGTCCAGGCTGAGGACGGAGTTAAGGTGGAAGAGGCCTGCACCGGCCATGAGTTACATGTGATATCTCCACCAAACTTCGAGGAGCTGCTTGGCAAGGACCCATTTGCAGTGTCTCTTTGCCAGACCAAGGCCACATCGACATCGGTCCCTCTTGGTGGACGCGATGGTGGCCAATCGATGCTGTCTTATCTGGTTTGGGGCAATGAGACGAGAGAAGAGAAGAAGAGGTCTCGAGGGTGGAGACTTCATCTGCATCAAGTGCACGAGCCTTCACCTGCCACACCACCTGCTTGTGACTTGAGACTCCACCTCATAGATGAGAACCTCAACTTCAAGGAGGTTCTAGCATGGACCGAAACTTAGGAGCCATCGTCCGGCTCACGACGTGAAAGAAGCGCTTGTTGGGAGGCAACCCAACCAGTCGGTTTGCATTTCTTTCTCTATTTATCCTCGGTTGAGTCAGTTTTGTTATTTGATTTTAGAGTCAATAACTCAACCTTTGTGAGATTTTGTGTGGTGTTTGTGTGGTGTTTGTGTTCTGATTACTCTCTCTTCCTGGAATGCACCGCCTGACTCGTCCATCATCATTCACCCTTGATCTGGTAACTTCGTTCTACCCTCCTTATCTTTCCTCCATTGAGGACAATGTCGTGCTTAAGTGGGGGGATGTTCGATTATGTATGCAGGTGAATGTTAGGCTGTTTGTGTGCTTGGAGCCTAGTCCACTATCCAAATTTTTAAATTTGAGGGCTCCAAGTACGTGTTTCCATGCAAATTGCCTGCTCAGTATGCTTTGAATTGACAGTGTCTATAGTAATGTGCAACCTAGGGAGGTAGTGTAGCACTATGGAGGATGTTGAAGTATAAGATTTTTCCTATCTAGCTCTCTGCTGTGTCAGTTGATTTTGTGAATTAGTGGAGCTAAGACCGTTGAATTCATGTGGTAATGTGGACTCTGTTTGGATTGTGTTATGGGCTAGTGTATCGAACAGGGTGCTCATGTGGAAAATGAAAAGCAGTTGGTCCTCCATGTCGAAATCATTAAAATCTTAAACATGGGGTAAGCCCGACGTGTGTGGCACTGTTCATTGCACAAAATCGGGGTTTGGAAGAGATTTTAGTGATCCTTAGTGGGGTACTCCTACAAGGTGAAGCTAAGCTGTCTCTAGTACAAGTAAAACTTCCACCCGTTGAGCGGTTTGCCTACTTGAGGATGTGTTTTTAAGGGCACGGATAGAGCTTCCGACCCCCCTTAATTTCATTGACCCTCCACACGAGTTGAGGAAAAGGAGTTAAAAGAAGTACTCTGGCGAGCGCCAGATGTACAGAAATTGCTCTTGCTCGACTAATAAGGGTCGACCGTGCAAAAGACTGCAGTTGGAACCCCACCAAATGAAAGAAAAAATGTAAATGAAAGTGAGAAAAAGGGGTTCCAGCGGTGAAATGAAGTGAAAGAGCACCCCGGTACAACGAGTCCTTGGTTGTGAATGGTGTGAGTCCCTTTATCCATGAACTGACTGTCTTACTTCTACTTTTTCTCATGATCCTAGCTTGAGTCTAGTACTCGCATTGAGAGAGATAGGGAACATCTTAGAAGACCAGTTGACCTCGTAAGCTGCTATATGATCTAGGAAATCCTCTACCGACGATCGGGGTTGTATGTTGCTATAGAGCTCTGGAGAGCTGCATTGGTTTGAGTTAGGTTTGCTTGGGGACAAGCAAACAGTTAAGTGTGGGGGGATTTGATGACTCGGTATTTGCACATGTTTTCCCCTTTGTTTCTTGATTGTTTGAGCTTGAATTATCGTGTCTTTGGCCTATTTTACGCTAGGTTGTGTTCCTTTGTCACATTTCAGGTCCTAGCACATAAAGTGAAGCATAGGCGCAAGTTTCAAGTCAATCAGAGATCAATTGACGATTCGGGAGAAGAAACTCGGGTATGACCTGAAGAAGAATGGATTTCTACCTCACTTCATGGACAAAGAATCATGCAAGCTTGTCATGAAAAGAAAGAGGGCGAGACTACGAGCGTCTGGGATCAAACGGCGACTGATTCGGAGTCCGGACGAGGGAGAAACGAAGCATTAAACAGAGGCTGAGCAAGCCACACGGGCACAACCCACACGGCCGTGTGGCCTGGCCGTGTGAGTCGGGAATTGATGGTTAAAACCCGATTTTCAGCAAAAGGAAAGGAGGAGATCTGGGTTTTGGATCCCAAACACCCAAGGGACGAACCCTAGAGAGAGAGAGCGACTTGGGAACATTCTTGGAGCTATTTTGGAGGATTTCTTCGCCATTGGAGCTCGAGAATCAAGCTTGGAGATGGAGATTGAAGATCTAGATCAGATTTCTGCAGTCTCTCTCTTCTCTATGGAGTAACTTCCCTTCACTTAGGTTTTGAGGAACCCTAGTTCCATGTGTTAGGATCTTTCTTGTATGAAGTTTTGGATGCTATATTGTTTGATTATAATCGATTGAGGCATGATTTATTGAGTCAATTGAATCTTGATCAAATTCTCTTGATTTCTGCTTTAACCTATGATAGATAGAATCTGATTAGGTTAAGAGAGCTTCCTTGATTGATAGTGGTGAATTGGTTGTGCGAGAGTCAATCAACTCACTGTTTTGTATTGGAATTCATTCCAGTAGTGGAGTTCTGTGTTCATAGCCTCAGCTTTCTATCCTGGTGAAGACTAGTCGTCTGCCGGGTAGTTCGACTGAGAGGGCTTGGTCAGCTTAAGAGATTCCAAGCTAATTTAGGATCTTCCGCAGTTTAATCAACAGTAGATCAACCAAAGGTAATTGCAACTTGGACCTAATTGAGGAGCTAGGGGGAATCATACCTAAGTGAGTTCCCAACTTGTAATTAGTAGAGTAGTCAGTAGAGTAGTTTATCAATCAATCCTTAATCTAGTTTGCTAGATAATGAACTGAAGCTGAGTAATAGTAACTCTAGAGACCCGTGGATTCGATATTTATTACTCGTGCCACTATACTGCAGTCCCTTTCATTGGTTACACTTGGCCATTGTTAGGTGTTGTGTTTTAGCGTGTCATCAGGCATGTTCCACGAATGACGAAGAACCTGATCTCCTTAAGTCTACTCGACAGCAAGGGTTTCAGCTTCAAAGGAAAAGGTGGAGTTGTGTATGTCTGCAAGGGTTCGAGGAAGGTATTGAAGGGCGTGAAGCGTGGGACCTTGTATGCATTACAAGGGTCTGTGTTGTCTGGTTCTGCTGCAGTTGCATTGTCTTGGTTCAACAGGAAGATATGACCACTCTCTGGCACATGAGACTGGGGCATATGAGTGAACGAGGGATGCAAGTTCTGTCGAAGAGGGATCTTCTTTGCGGGCACAAGGTGCAGAATTTGGAATTCTGTGAGCATTGTGTGTTTGGGAAGCTACATCGCAGCAAGTTTCCCAAAAAGGGTATCCACCGGACGAAGGGGATACTGGATTACCTCCACTCCGACTGTTGGGGTCCTTCACGAGTTGAATCCATTGGAGGCAGCATGTATTTTTTGTCTATTATTGATGATTATTCGAGATTTACTTGGATTTTCATGATGAAGCAGAAAAGTGAGACTTTCACAAAGTTCAAGCAGTGGAAGACATTGGTGGAGAATCAGACCGGGAAGAAGATCAAGAAGCTGCGAATGGACAATGGTCTGGAGTTCTGTAATTCTGAGTTCAACGAATTCTGCAAGGATGAAGGGATTGCCCGTCATCGGACCGTGAGAGATACACCCCAGCAGAATGGCGTTGCAGAAAGGATGAATCAGACATTGTTGGAGAGAGCACGGTGCATGCTCTCTAATGATGGACTAGAGAGAAGATTCTGGGCAGAAGCAGTAAACATGGCGTGCTCCCTGATCAACCGTGGACCTCACACAGGTATCGAGTTGAAGACTCCTTATGAGGTGTGGTATGGTAAGCCTGCTGATTACTCTTCACTGAAAGTGTTTGGGTGTCCTGTTTATTATCATGTGGATGAGGGTAAGCTGAACCCAAGGGCAAAGAAGGGTGTATTTGTGGGTTATGGAGATGGAGTTAAAGGATTTCGAGTCTGGTCGCCTTCTGAGCATCGAGTTATACTCAGTAGAAATGTGATATTTGATGAGAAGTCTATGTTTAACCCCATGTTGAAGGTCACTGTTGTTGAAGGTAGCAGGAATGTTGATAAACAGGTGGAGCTGCAAACTCTCAAAGAGAGTGAGTTTGAGCACCAAGGTGGAGAAGATCAACATGATGAGGATGTCTCTACAGAGCCAGAAATTTCAAAGTCCAGTGCACGAGCTCAACAGTCTATTGCTTTCGGTAGACCGAAGAGAGCGACTGCAGGAGTACCTCCACAGAGGTATGGCTTCGAGGACATGGTGGCGTATTCATTTCAGGTTGCAGAGGAAGTGGATGCAGGAGAGCCACAATCCTATAAAGAAGCCGTTTCGGGTGGCGAAGCTGATCAGTGGCTTGCCGCAATGGGAGATGAGATGGAATCCCATGACAGGAATCAGACTTGGGAGCTAGTCAAACGACCACAGGGAAGGAAGATTGTTACAAACAAGTGGATCTACAAGAAGAAGGAAGGAATCACTTCTAAAGAGGGCATGAAATTTAAAGCTCGGGTGGTTGCACGAGGCTTCTCGTAGAGGGAAGGAGTTGACTACAATGAAATTTTCTCACCAGTGGTCAGACATACTTCGATCAGAGTGCTACTAGCAATAGTGGCACATTATGACTTGGAGCTCGAGCAGCTAGACGTGAAGACAACTTTCCTACATGGAGAGTTGGAGGAAGAAATTTACATGACTCAGCCAGAGGGATTCGAGGTTCCGGGAAAAGAAGACTATGTTTGTAAGTTGAAGAAGTCCTTGTATGGACTTAAGCAATCTCCGAGGCAGTGGTACAAGAGATTTGATAGTTACATGCTTGAGCTGGGCTACAACAAAAGTCCATATGATTGTTGTGTATATCACAGCAAGGCATAGGATGGTTCGATGATATATCTAGTTCTGTATGTGGATGATATGCTCATAGCTGCGAGGTCAAAGTCTGATATCCAGAAGTTAAAGGGGCTTCTCAGTGCTGAGTTTGAGATGAAGGATTTGGGAGCTGCTCAGAAGATCTTGGGTATGGAGATTTACAGGGACAGGTCGAAGAAGAAGTTTTTCTTTTCACAGAAGAGCTACATCCAGAAGATACTGACGAGGTTTGGCATGTCTTCAGCAAAGCCCTTAAATACTCCTAGTGCTTCAAATGTTCATCTATCCTCAGCTTATGCACCGCAGTCAGAGGCTGAGAAGGAGTACATGTCGAGAGTCCCATATGCTTGTGCAGTAGGTAGCTTGATGTACGCTATGGTATGCACTAGACCTGATCTTGCACATGTTGTTAGTGTTGTCAGTAGGTTTATGATACAACCTGGGAAGGAGCATTGGCAGGTTGTGAAGAGGATCTTCCGGTACCTTAAGGGTACACCTGATGTGGGGATTAGCTTCAGAAGTGATACAGAATGCTTGGTGTCTGGGTATTCTGACTCGGACTATGCTGGAGATGTTGACACGAGGAGATCGATGACCGGTTATGTATTCACTCTTGGGAGTTCTGTAGTAAGCTGGAAGGCAACTCTGCAGTCGGCGGTGACATTGTCTACTACTGAGGCAGAGTATATGGCGTTGACAGAAGCTGGGAGGGAATATGGTTGAAGGGACTGGTTGGTGATCTGGGTCTACATCATGATCAGGCAGTGGTGTATTGCGACAGTTTGAGTGCAATATGCTTGGCCAAGGATCAAATCCACCATGAGAGGACTAAGCACATCGATGTGAGGTATCATTTCTTGAGGACAGAGAAGAGGATTAAGGTGAAGAAGGTTGGCACCGCGGATAATCCTGCTGATATGTTCACGAAGCCGGTTCCACATGGCAAGTTCCAACACTGCTTGGACTTGCTGAATGTCTTGAGTGGGTGACTCCGCCCTACGGGGCATCGATGGCGGGAGAGAGAGAAGGAGCAGAGTACATCAGATTTCAGAGGAAGAGGATTCAAGTCAAGGTGGAGATTTGTTGATGTGACTTGAATCGGACTATCAGCCGCTACGACTGGTAATCGGGGGTCTCGCGAGTGGGGGTCCAGGGGCAACGCCCCCGGCCCACGGTGTATGGGCTCAATGTTATTTGGGTTCGGGTTCTGGGCCTGGTCTGTAACCGTTTTCCTTTGACATATTGGATTAGGTTTAGACCCACATGGAGAAGTACTATAAATACTTCTCATACTCCTCTGTAATCTGTAATCTCCTCGATATAGTGAAACTGGCTCTCTCTCGCCCGTGGACTAGCTAAGACACATCGTGTTAGTGAACCACGTATATCGTGTGTCTGTGTTTTTCGATTCTCGCTTTCGTATTCTTGCTTTGTCGATTCCGGCGATTTCCCGATCCGTAGCAGCGCGTTTATAACACATGGAACTTATGGTATGCTATATGAGGTTTTTAGTATTCTTCACAAACTTGTGGTCTGCTTTGAAGTTTCTGGTTTGTTTGATTAATTTTGTGGTGTGGTGAGGTTCTGAAATACTTGATAAACTTTATGGTATTTGTGTTGTGTTTCGTTGTGTTTTTGTTCTATTTTTTGTGAGTATATGTTTCATGATACTTATGATGAGGCGTTGAACGTGAAATTAACGCACATCGCCACAACCAACACGTATATCTCCCGCCCCAAATTTTTAATAATGACAAAGGTGTCACTTCCTTTATAATTTCACATTAATTATGGTAAACCTTAGAAAAACACGAAGCACAGTACAAATGAATTGGTCCGTTCATATATTATGTACAAATTAAACTGCGCATACGTATTGTGTTCAATTGCCGCGGTTAAAACATCTAAAGTTTAGCATGACCGACGGATCAACAAGACAACAACTTTAATTTTCGGTTGTATTATTTGTGACAAGTTTTATAATGACCGGAGCTTTTGTAACGATCGTAACGACCGGTCATCAATTCTTCCCCGATATGGGTCGACCGGCGTCCGGTGACCACTGTTGAAAACAAGCCCAGAATAGGAAAAAAACAACACTCGTAGGTCGACGGTCGTAGCTAGCCAGCCATGTGCTTTTCCCCATACTTCATGATTGCTTACTAAAGCTATATAAAAAACCAAGGAAGAACAATTGAACCGTGCCCCTCCCGATCGAGAAGCAGCTTCTGTCACGGGCGAGTGGGAAGAAAAAGATAGTTTGCCGACGTTTCTAGCCATAATCATTGCCCATATTATGGAAAGTACGTGGCGCCCGCTTAACGTAAAAAAAAATGATTTAATTTGACGAGGACAAAGATGCAACGAACTAATTACAGACCATGTCGTAATTATTAGCAAGAAGAATTAAGCCTTGAAGATGGTGGTGTCTTTTCCACTTTCCACAGATTAGAGATCGTAACGATGATCGGTGCCACGAAAAAAAGCCGATCCAATTAGGAATCATGAGTGCTGGATTGAGCTTGACCGGCCAACTTTAAACCAAAAAGGTGGCAGCCTATAATATGTTAGATGTATGTGCATGATTAGGTTACGTACCCGCAAATTTTCTATACAGAATAATACAATACGATTGTTAAATCATGTGATTAGCAAGTTTAAGCTACACTAATTAAGCAAGCCAACAATAATCCAGCATGCATTCACATGCCTCGTCCTAGCTAGCAAAGGTACTATAGTGAGCACATCATCATATTATCTAAAAGACTGTGTTAACAATAATTCTTCTTTACTAACAAAGGAAAAATATTAATAACAAAAATGCTTCTTTGCTCACAACAAAGAAAATATTAACCCAGAATAAAAATTCTTTGTTATTGATAACCGATGTGGATGTGTTTATTAAGTGACTAGTGTTTGAACACGATCAACCCGTAATTTCAGCACGAACAAAATCGGCATGGTCAGCTTATCTATCCGAAACCTCATTCCAGTACCAACGACAAAGTATGTGGGCCATGACAACCGGTTTAATGCGCATTTCGTCACATACCAGTCATTAGTGTCACGGATCAAACAATGCCCAATTAAAACTTAAAAAAAATGTGATATAGTCATATAGCACACAGGTGAGTGTTGGTAAGATCAAATCAGCCATCCTTAATTTCACCTTTTAGGCTGCACATTGAAGAAGGAAGAAGAAAAGGGAAAGCCGGCCGGTGAGGAAAGCAAGCAAAGTCCAAAGATACCAGCCAGAATAATATAGGATGCCTTCGCAACGTCCGAGTTAATGAAGTCCTTTGGTTCGTTTCGATCCCCGCCCGTCACCCAATAGCTTTCTTGCACGTGTTGCCAAAAAGTTAGAAAGAAGAAAGAGAGAGGAAGCAGAAACAAAATAAGAGGGCCATGGCCCACAAAAGGCCCGTCCCACTTAGGCCCACCACTGCCGAAACGGCAACGCGACTAACAAACTTGGGAACTTTTTTCCGTCTCAGGGAAAGGCGCGTGGTCCCCACTCTCCTGGTTCCTTTACCCATCTCGCCCCGACAGGCAACCGCTCACGGTCTTGCCATATTTGCATTTGCAGACTTTTGGTTGCCACAAGTTTAGACACTATTCCTTGTAACCCTCACTAATACCCACCCAAAAAAAGTTTGAACATGTATACAGTTTTATGATTGGAATATATATTAAGTATAATAGTAAATCTATACAAGCAATTTGAGAATTACGAATAATAATCTATATTGTAAATAGCACAACGACATGAAATATACACCTTTTTTTTTAACCGAGTTATTTGAATCCGAATGAAAAATCTAAGGACCAAGATACGATTTCTTGATAGATAATCTTGAATGTAGATACCGACTTAGATGATATTTTGTGTTTCGAAACAATAAAGTCCTTTTGAAGCTTATACTTTCAATAACAATGCAATTTTTATAATTTAAAACAGTCAACCACCGTATAATTAAAGTAAGATTTGAAAGAATTTTGGGTAAAAAATTTCCGTGCTTCAAGATACGATCTTTAACATATTATCTTTAATATATTTACCTTAAAATTGATATTCAAGATACAATATCTATTAACGATATATACCTTCTCGCATGATATTTTGTCCACAAAGGAGGATTTGAATTCGTGCTGAAATTATATACCTCAAGTCCTCCGCCACTTACCTTCAGTTAGTTTTTTTTTTTATGAAAATACCCATCTACCTACATACATTTGACGTTTTTACAAAATGATGAATTTTATTAATTGTAGTTTCCAAATAATTTCAATGATCTCATTCATCTTCCGCCATCTTCATTACTACGACGCAACTAGTTGGCAGCTGTGGCGGTATATATATAGCTATTACTTCATTTTTGCGAAGAGGTTTTAATTTTTTTTACCGGCGACAAGTTGGCTGGAGTTGCTGCTGCCTTGCCCAGCATGTTCATTGGCGACACGCGTACGTTGCGGTTTTTTCTTGTTTTTCTTTAGTACTTCCTATACGTTTCACTTGCATTGAATTCCCCTAAGGTAAAATAAAAGAAGGGTAATAAATTATGGTTGGTGGACTGACTCATCATCTAGCTTGCTAGTGTCATCAAACCCACATTACTCTCCGTGAAACCCAAAAGGGTCGAACATAGTACCATACACAGTCCATTTACCTAAGGTTGTTTGCGATTCTGGGCTACATGGTTTCCAAAAGTCAAGAATGTCCTTTGATAATATACGGCTTGGTATATTGGCTTGGCCGGTGAAAATATGAAGAGTTTAGAAAGTATAAGGACGTGTTAATTAATGGCGAAAGGAAAACATTTATTTTCAAATTGGCTATTGCATTCCATGAGGTAAAAGCCGATTTTGACCTAATACACTAATTTTTACCTAATACGAAGATACATATAGTCCAGAAGAGGTCAACTCCACCCAATATCTGGTCTAAGTTTATCATTATATGTGTGCTCATATGTTTCAACATTGAAAAGTAGCATGATAAGAGCTATTAGTTTCGCCTAGACCTGGCAAATTATAACTCGATCCGAAACCGCCTGAAAACTAAAAATTATTGTAACCCGAAATGATTTGACCCGACCCAAAACCGAATGAATTGGGTCAATATTTGACCTGCAATTAGCCAACCAAACATTATCTGATCCGTAACCAAAGTCACCAACCCAAAATTACCCAATCCAACCCGATTGTCAGGTCTAGTTCCGCCTTCTCCAAGATCTAGGTTCACTCGTAACAAGCTAACCAACAATTTCTTATTTGTTATCCCAAATGAAAACCACAAAAACGTTACCCAACACAACCACACTCAATACGAATGGATATTGAGGAATTTGTGTCGCTCACCCTATTCCCCTTCCTGCATTAAACCTCTCTTTAAAAAAAAAAGTAATTTCATTCCACCACACCATTTGGTCCATTTCCATTACCACTTCCACAAACCATTAAAATCCCCTCACGTTTCCAAATTCACGTGAACAAGTTTTATACTCTTTTTATAATACACCCCCAATTGCAATAACGGAATAAATTCCCTGCACAGCTCCTCCTACCTGCTCTGGACACCCCCTATTTAACAAGCAAACCAATAACAACAACAATCCTTCCTCCTCATCATAACTTGCATATATAAATAAAACCATATAATAATTTTCTTATTCTAATAACAACAACAACACATTACAACCATAACATTCATTCCATGTCTCTCCATCATCCTTACAACCTCTCCCTCTCCCTCCTCCTCTTCCTAGCTTCAGCTGCCGCCGCCGTCATTGCAGCAGATGCCCCCGGCGGCCGCGGCAGCTGGCAGCTCCTCCAGAGCAGCATCGGCATCTCGGCAATGCACATGCAGCTCCTCTCAAACGACCGCGTCGTCATCTTCGACCGCACCGACTTCGGCCGCTCCAACATCTCCCTCGCCGCCGGCAACTGCCGCGAGGACCCCAACGAGCGCGTCGTCACGCGCGACTGCTCCGCCCACTCCGTCGAGTACGACTCCGCCACCAACACCTTCCGCCCCCTCACCGTCCAAACCGACGTCTGGTGCTCCTCCGGCTCCGCCATGCCCGACGGCCGCCTCCTCCAGACCGGCGGCTTCAACGACGGCGAGCGCCGCGTCCGCTCCTTCTCCCCCTGCGCCCCCGCCGCCTGCACCACCACCAACGCCAGCGCGTGCAGCGGGTGCGACTGGGTGGAGTACGAGAACGGGCTGGCAGCGAGGAGATGGTACTCCACCAATCACCTCCTGCCAGATGGCAGGCAGATAATCGTCGGGGGGCGTCGCCAATTCAACTACGAGTTCTACCCGAAAAACGACGCCGCCCCGGGGGTCTACAGCCTCCCGTTTCTCGTCCAGACCAACGACCCGGACACCGAGAACAATCTTTACCCCTTTGTGTTCCTAAACGTGGACGGTAATTTATTCATCTTCGCCAACAACCGCGCCATTCTCTACAATTACAGCAGCCGGGCCGTGGTGAAAAGTTACCCCGCGATTCCCGGTGGGGATTCCAGGAGCTACCCGAGCACGGGATCCGCTGCATTGCTCCCACTGAAGCTTGCCCTGCAGCCCGGTGGTGACGTGGCCGCGGAGGTGTTGGTCTGCGGCGGCGCGCCCAGAGGGTCGTATGAGAAGGCGAAGGTCGGGAATTTCGTGAAGGGGTTGGGTACTTGCGGTCGGATCCGGGTGAACGACCCGAACCCGGTTTGGGTGATGGAGACGATGCCGAGGGAGAGAGTGATGGGGGATATGGTGATGCTTCCCGATGGGAATGTTCTGATTGTGAACGGGGCCGGGTCGGGCACGGCCGGGTGGGAGTACGGGCGCGACCCGGTTTTGAACCCGGTAATTTACCGACCCGGGAACCCGGTCGGGTCGAGGTTCGAGGTCCAGAACCCGACCGCCGTGCCGAGGATGTACCACTCCGCCGCGGTGCTGCTCCGCGACGGGAGGGTGCTCGTCGGCGGGAGCAACCCGCACGTGTACTACAATTTCACCGGGGTCATGTTCCCGACGGATCTCAGCCTGGAGGCTTTCTCGCCGGCGTACCTGGACGGGAGCTTCGACGGGGTGAGGCCGGCGGTAGTGTCGCCGGCGTCCGGGAGCGGGGTGGCGTACGGGCAGAAGTTCGCGATTCGGTTCACGGTGGCGACCGGGGCGGGGGAAGTGAAGGCGGATGACGTGGCGGTGACGATGGTGGCGCCGCCGTTCACGACGCACTCGTTTGCGATGAACCAGAGGCTGCTGGTGCTCGGGAGCGAGAAGTTGAGGGGCGTGGCGGCGGGGAGCTACGAGGTGACGGTGAGCTCGCCGGGTTCGCGGAATTTGGCGCCGGCGGGGTATTATATGGTGTTTGTGGTTCATCGGGAGATTCCCAGTACAGGGGTTTGGGTCAAACTCCACTGATTGACCGCTTGGCGATTCTTCTTTCTTTTTTTATTGTTTAAAATAAACGTGATTAAATACATAGAGAGGGGAGAATATATATATAGTTTTATGTGAGGGAGATTGAAATGTCGTGAGTAATTAAATGTGTTGATGTATAGCGAGATTGGTTCTGGACTTCTGGTTACGTATATTAATAGAGTTTTCCCATAAATAATTTGTGTTTTTCAATTCTTCATCATATAGTATAATCTAGGACAACAATGATCGCTAATTTTTACTACGATTGTAATATTCTATCCCGTAAAATCAGTACAAATATTGAATCAAACTCGAAAATTAAAATAAAGATAAACGAAATGAGTTAATATAAAGAGAATTGTGCGCCATTAGATCAACAAACCAATCAATTATAAGGTGAGCAAAACACAATCTAATGTTAGTACATAAGATATTTTTTGCCGGCCAACATAATTCAATAAGAAGTGATTTCTCCTCCAATTTTAAAAGTTTATTGTATTTCCTAAAACACCAAATATACATCTTGCATTATTAGATGTACCGCAAATTCAACCCATCAAACTTATTTTTTAATTGTTCGAATCCTTTAATCTTTTATTCGAATCCATTGTTTGGTTATGATCATTGTTTGTAGCTAAAAGGAAGAACAATAAAATTTACTATCCAAATTTCACATTCTTATAGCTATATAGGCGATATTCCAATATATGAAAGGTAACAATATCACTATAAAATTATATCAAATTTATCTTAACGATACACAATCCAACTAATGCGGACATAATTTTACAAACATCACAACGGACAAAGTAGCCACCCAACCAAAATTACATTACACGATGACAATAAATGTCAGCCGCGGTTACCCATTGCCCATTAAATTTGCCTTCATTGTTTTCCTGCCAAGTGAGGCTGATCGAGTACAACAGTAATTGACTTGCTTTCTAATATACACAGCATATATATACGTACATACATTTAGGATTCATATCATATATCCCTTTCACCACAATTCGTAGGTTACGTTTAAGTTACGGCCACCGGTTGGTCAGGGAGCTGGGCGTGGGTCACCGAACCTTTACAATTCATGGGCCCCTTAATTGGTCTCATTGGTTTGGGAGGTTGCTTAACGAGTTAACCGTCGTATGAATAAAGAAATGGCTATAGTCACAGCGGCCAGATACCAGTAATTAATTAGCGGGTAATTGTACACGATTAGCTAGCAGTAAACTAATTGGGGTTTAGCAATTTCACACAATGAAGGGGTAATTACTTGATTTGTCGATAAATGGTTTAATTGGTATAAAAAGATTGATTATGAGCTTGCCTAAATATGTTAGTTTTCCTCATTTGGTTAATGGGGTTCTTTTAGATTGTCTCTGAAAATTTAGTTTGGAATAAGATAGGTGCTAAAAGCAGCAAGTCGAATATTGGACGACTCTCTATCAAACTAATATACCTACTTCCACAAGTAAATGGTAGATCTTGCTCAAATCTAGCTACTATGGTATGAAATTTCAATCGAGATACATAAGTTGTCGTGTTTAAACACATCATGCAATGTATTAAGTCATGTATTATTGATTCTTTCTAATGACTTGAGATAAAAAGGTAAAAGCGTTTCTTGACACTCTACTCATATATTGATAATTCTTGTATCAATCTTCTTATATATAATGCCGAATCTCAAAATCAATGGCTAGTTTAAGCATAAGTTATAATGAAAATCCATAAAAATTGTAAACCTAATTTGATACACTTTTATTAGAGGAGACGTATGATACGATGATATAACATTCCCATTTTAAAGACTATACCGTTAAAAAACTTCAGACAAATCTTTTAATCGAGAAGTGACATCACGTAGTGCCAAAATCCCTGCTACTATAAACTAGAAAACATGTTACTAGAATACGTGTTTCAGTGTTTGTCCAAATAAATCTTGGATCTGTTCTTTTATCTCGTGATTGCTCTCTTTTGTTTCCATCATCTACCGTAGTTTTGACTAGCTAGCTAGCTTACACGTTCAGTTTTGGAATCATGCATTCACGAGGATCCAGCTAGCTTTGCAAATAGACAACAACTTGGCAACTTGCCAGAGCTCTTCAGGCAGACAACAGCAACCAAGAGGAGACTACATGATCATTGTTAATCCGATTGCTGAGGACCTGCAAAACAATTCAACAATGTCACCATCACGCTGCTGAACTCCCACCTTGTGCGGTCGTGTTAGCGTAATAGTGAGATTGATACTCAGTGAATGTTATGGTAACTCGAAAACTGCCTTAAACGATTCTAAATAATTTTTCATTCTCTGTAGACATTAATGACGACGAAGGGTTTTTGTTTCCGTCCGGTTGCGTATTGATCGAGTAATGATATTGAATGCAAAATTTGAATTCGATATGTAATGAATGCCGATCATTGAGTTTCTCACATGTTACAAGTGAGCAAATTTCTAATATAATGTACTTTCTTTTAGATAATACTCCTAATTTCATTAGAATTTAGAAGCGGTTAAAAAAATGAAAGAAATTATAGGGAATAAGCTAGAAAATGATATAATATGATAATTAAAGCTCTCTTAATAACTCAAATAATTAGGACGTGACTATTGCTATCAGAACTTACCAACGACTCCACATGCATGAGAACATTTGGGGGCTGATTTCCTCTGATTCGCCATGAGAGAAAAGCTAAATTTGGCAGCAACCATTGCACGACACAGAAGATATATATACTATTATCTTATCTGATTATTGATAAATAAACTGTACTACAAACAAGCTCGGATAAGAAATATAATTCTACCCAATTATATACTAGTACTCGTATTATAACACAATACTATGTAATTGGGTAGAATTATATTCTTTATTAGAGTCGTAGAAGTTAGGTTATTTCCGTATTAGTGTTAGGGTTATTATAGAAGTCAGTCTCTGTACTCTATATAAACCCTAACACTAATACGGAAATAACCTAACTTCTACTACTCTAATAAGGAATATAATTCTACCCAATTACATACTAGTACTCGTAGTATAACACAATACTACTCGTACTACACATACTCTAATATAAGGAAAGCCCGCGCTCCGCGATGGGCGATCATTTGTGATATGTGTCGCATTATATAACAGTAGGCCATAAAAGAAAAGGAATATGTAAACTAATGAAACAAACAACCCTTGTTGCATAATAGTGTTCTGCCTATCCTTTTTCATTGTTACTTCAACTATAGTTTATGCGAAAACTTACAACTTTGGAGCTTCATTTATCAATAATATAAAATGAATGGGCAAACTTCTAATACATGCCATGAGACATCATAAAGCTGAAACCTTTTGTTATGTACAAATCTCAGTACAATTCTATATGCATAAATACCCTTATTATTATCATAGTTATACAGGAAATAGTACATGTCTGGAAAATGTCAAATACCCCACGTGCAATGATATCGTAAAACTTTTTCATTGCATCCCATAAAGCTGGTTTGGCATAAGTGTGCTATCCCTGGACGCTCGTGTCCTCTTCCTAGCTTGTTCCCAAGCTGTAAAATGCAGCATTTTAAAGAGAGAACCAATCAACAAATAAAACGACAAAACATTAAGGAAACATAAACAAGTGAATTGAGATCCTAGAAAAAGGCACCGACTATAAAGACTACATTAAGAGCTTCATCTTGAAGAGCTATGAGATGCAGATTACATTAAAATTTGCTGAGGCATTCCATTATTTCTTCTGTTGTCCATTATGCAGCAGGGTTCACCTACAACGAATTAAAGGAAGGCATGCAACATGGAACTGGACAGAGACCTGGCCATGACAAAACAATCACAAAAAGAATAAGGAACGACATGAGAGACTGAAAGAGTAAGTACTGGTGTTCGTTGTGACCAAGTAGTCCAAGGGCGAGCAACGGGTTTTCGGTTATTTGTTGTTGATCAGAAGGACATTAGGTTTACAGTGAATTTGAGATCACTGGTGGTCAGCTCGATCTGGTCCGGATGTAGGAGAAGTAGGAAGGATTTGATGATCGCGATAATTGGAGTAGGGGAAATCAATTTGCGACTCCGTTGGGCATTTGTGTCCTCGCTTATGCTTCAAGAGTTGATCGCCTCTATCCGCTCGTCCGCCATCCGGAGAATCATAGAATAAATCCACTTCTTCTTCGCCTTCTAACTCCTTCTTCCTTGTTTGTGGAGAGAGAAAGTAGATCCGCACAAATGGGGAAAGAGGAAGAGTGGAAGACAGAAATGAAGGTATAAGATAGGAGAGGAAAGAGGAAGTTTGTGTGACTGGGAAGAGTTGAAGAAACAAAAGCAAACAAAATATTTAAAAATACCCTCAAATTTTTATTTAGTAACGAAATGGTCACCTGGTAATCACCCCGACACTCTCGACCGAAAATTCGACAACACCGAGTTTAGTTGGGTTAATTTAACTCTAAGAACCAAAACGCATAAACATCGAATTAAAGTATTAAACCCACTTTAATAAGATTGATTGTTTTACAATTTAGCAGCGGGTTGGATGGAAATCAGATCGACTATTTAACAAAATTCACACCTGAACCAACCCATAAATTACAAAAGCGACCAAAACTCGCTCTTGACCCAAATTTCGTGATCACCAACCAGGTTCAAGTCTTTCTGATCCGGTCGAATTAGCATGAACACCCGTGAATTTTGGTTCAATTGTCAGAAACACTTAAATTTTAAATGACACTACTACTAATAATAATAACAACAATCGTAAGAATACAAAAAGAAAAAGAAAAATCTAACTTCAAGGAAATCTTAAATGGCATCAAGATGGTAGTAAAGGCAAGTGAGGCGAGTTTTTTAAACAGACCTAACCAATCCGTCAATTACAAAAGCGTTTAAAACTCGTTTTCGAACCAAAATTCATCAACACCAGGTTGAACACCCATTATTTTATGCGATTAGTTTTCATTTAAAAAATGGATAAGAAAATTTAATTTTTTCTTAAAAGTTAAATACTTGAATAAGTTTATCAACCCAAAATTTGTCAACACCGTGTTCTACTTGCTTTGAATGGGTCGAATCAGATCGAATCCGCATTGGCTTGGGTTCAAGGCCAAAATGACAAAAGATTCGTCAACACTTGATTAAACTTTCCTTGACCGGTTAGATAAAGAGGGTCGTATTTTTAACAAAAGCCACACCCAACCCAATTTTTTTTATCACAGAACTCGGTAAAATGCATTCTCGACCCAATCCAATGATTACAAAAGAGAATAAAATTCATCCTTGCCCCCAAAAGCGTCAACACCGGGTTCTACTTGCTTTGACCGAGTCGAATTAGATCGAATATGACCCACTTGGGGTTCAATATGGGCTCAATCGCAAAGCGACAAAAAAACTTGAAAACTGGATTCAACTTTTCTGACTGGTCTGATAAAGCGGGGTGAGTTTATAAAAAAATTCACACGCGACCCGATCTGTTTATTGCAAAAGCGGGTAAACTCGTTCCTAACCCGAAATTCGTTAACACTAGATTCAAATTTTTTCTGAACAGTATGATAAAGTGGGGTGAGCTTCTAAATAAATTCACACGCGACCCAATTCGTTGATTACAAAAGCGAGTAAAACTCGTCACCGACCCAAAATTTATCAATGTTGGATTCAACTTGATAAAACGGGACGAGTTTTTATCAAAATCCACACCCGACCATTTGGTTAATTGCAAAAGCGGATAAAATTCGCACTCGACCCAAAATTTGGGTTTAGTCATAAGAGAAAATATCTAAAACATTTGATGAATTATCAAAAGTTTAACAATAAAACAATTCTAGTTTATGTGGCTTTATCAAATAGTAACTTTTGTGTTTGTTCTTTTAAACTTGAAAAATTAGGTCAAATATACATTGATTTAAGCGTGTAAGCAAAAAGCTCGTCAACGCCGGGTCGATCTCGTTTTAACCGGGTCGACATTATGTCAAATACTAAGCGTGTAAGCAAAAACTCTATCAGTTGATTTAAGCGTGTAAGCAAAAACCTCGTCAACGTCGAGTCGAGCTCGCATTAACTGGGTCGACATTTGGTCAAATACCCATTGATTTAAGCGTGTAATATAAAACTCGTCAACGTTGGGTCGAATTTGCTTTAATAAGGGCGACATTAGCTCAAATACCCATTTGACGGGTTCAACTTGCTTTAACCGGGTCGAAGCAAGTTAAGCGTGTATGCAAAACCTCAGTTTAACCGGGTCGACATTAGGTCAAATACCCATTGATTTAAGCAGACAAAACTTATTGGTGAGCTGAAATTTATCAACACCGGGTTCAACTTGCTTTAGTCGAGTCAAATTAGATCGAATACCCATTGATTTTGGTTCAATATCGGCTCAAGTATCATTAGTTAATTAATTGGAACCTTAATAGAACCTTCAAATTGATTTAAGCGGGAAAAATTCATTGGTGAGCCAAAATTCGTCAACACCGAGTTCAACTTGCTTTAGCCGATTCAAATTAGGTCGAATACCCATTGATATTATTAGTTAATTAATTGGAACCTTAATAGAACCTTCAATGTAAAAACCACACTTCAAACTTTAATAGTTAATTAATTGGAACCTTAATAGAACCTTCAAATTGATTTAAGTGGGCAAAACTCATTGGCGAGGCAAAATTCGTAAACATCGCGTTCAACTTGCTTTAGCCGATTTGAATTAGGTCGAATACCCATTGATTTTGGTTCAATCTCGGCTCATGTATCATTAGTTAATTAATTGAAACCTTAATAGAACCTTCAATTTGAACTTAGTTGTCACAAACTAATTAATTAGATCCCTAGTGTAAAAAAACCCTTTAAACTTTGGTCAATTACAAAAGACCACCTCTTGTGATGGGACATATGCCTACTGTACCTCCGTTGAGTTTTGCTATTTAGACAATGAATTAACTGGAATTTGGGGCATGATACTATACCCTAACCCATAATGGGTGAACCCAAGTCCGCAATTCACTAACCCAAAGCATAATATTCATTTAAGATTGAAATGAAAATAAACGGTTCTTATTCGTCGAAATTATTGTTAATTTTCATTTTAAGATTAAACGAATCTCATGATTTCGGCTAAAAAGCTAGGGACTGGGGTTTATCCATTAGTAGTTAGGGTACAGTATCATGCCCAAAACTCCGGTTAATTCATGATCTAAATAACAAAACTCAAATCGGCGTACGCTAGCCTGAACTATATATATAATTGCTCATAATTAATGTAATTTGACTATTTGAGACAGTGATATTTTTTAAGGATAGGGCAGGTAAAGAGGGCCATATGGATCTTTTATTTTTTGGCTTGGCTAGAATAAAAAACCATATAATTTTATAGTACTATAAAACTAAAAAGATATGACTGAGGTTGAGAGGAAGTAGGGGTAGGTTTGACTAAACTATAAAGTTTTGCAAATTCATCTTCATACTCGTGAGTTTCGGGTATCTATTTTATACATCCACCATTATAATACCTAAAATTTGAGAGAGATAAGAACGTAGATAGAAAGTATCGTCCTATTAGTCCTTGCCGTGTGAGCGGGAGCGTAAAAAAATTTGGACGGGGAGGTTTGACGATTACGTTTCGAGTGAGTACAACAAGGGTTGGGAAACGGTGTGGTCTGGTCCAAACTAGAGCATATATACGATCTATGGTCCGGACCGAGAGACTGAAATATAGACCACAGACTATACGGTCCGGTCCAGACCACGCCTGCGGTCTGGTGTGGTGTGGTCTGGTCTTGATAGACCACACTCAACGAAATATGAATAATTTGTTTAGTCAACCACACAAAAAATTGAACCAATAACCAAGAAAAATAATTGTTATTTGCCTTAAAACATTAATCCTAACATGCATGAATAATTTTGATAACCTAAATCTTAGTATATAACAAAGATACAAAGTAAAAGCATCCCAACTTGCACCATAGCGTGATAAACATTAACATAATGTCATATGGAGACACGTTTATCTCTACTCTCTAGTTAAATGTGGTTGTGAATGAAGGAGGGACGAGATTCAAAAAACTAAGGTTGAGACTTGGGTGTCGTAGTGGGAGTTGGGAGAGTGGTCAAATGGGCTGTTAACACGTATTGACAAGTTGGTTGGGTCCACGGTTTGGTCCGGTAAACTACGGTCTAGACCAGACCAAGAGATCAAAACATAAAATAATACAAACCATGGACCGGACCATACTTAACGATCTACGGTCCGGATCAAATTGTGCGGTACAGTTTGGATCACGAATTTTCTAACGGTCTGGTCTATTTTCTCAAGTCTCAACCTTAAGTACAACCATTCCTTCCACGTTGAGTCGGTAGAATACTCGCGGGCTCCGTTTTTCTGTTTCATTCAAGCCTGATTTACATTGCTTCATGGACTGGGCTAGCAAGTTATGGGCTTACAAGAAGGCCTCACATGAGAAACTGGCCCTACATTTTGTTTTCTCTACACGATTATTGTGTGTAAATATTGTATCTCTCCACCTAATGATAAAAATAGATCTACTTATTTCGACCCAAAAAATCTACTTATATATATTTTTCTTAAATATTGTTTACCGAGATTAGATTGAAGAGTGTGTTCCATAATTTTTGCAAGTTGAAATATGCGTAATCATTATTATGTGGGCTTTGTTTACCTAATTTATATATATATGCACATCGCTTAATCTTATTAGTTGTACATGTGCATTATCTAACTATGGACATTAAAAAAAAAGGATTGGTTTTGCAAAATATATAAGAAAAAAACTATGAACATTAATCTCAATAGCCAATATTTGCTTTATTTTATTGCAAACTGTTCCTAGTTCCTACTCATTGAGAACGAGTATCATCCTTCTTTATCTTTTTTTTTTTTTTTTTTGTGATCCTTCTTTAGCTTTTAATCAAACTCAAAACCATATTATTTTGGAATTGTATTAGTAAGCTTACTGGCCCTAACTTTTAGAAAAAGGAAGAGATCGAACCAAAAAAATTGAAGGATTTTGCAAATATACCAATAATAATAGACATTAGATATAGATTAATATCATCAGGTCATCCGATTCGTTATTAACCGTTAATCTACAAAATATATATATTTTTGGTAGAAACTAGAGTGCAAAGGGGCGCTCTAACCCTTATATAATAACTGAACGAGGGGTTTGGACCCCCAAGAGATCAAAGTACAACCAATGGTTTAACAACGGACTGGGATTCTCAAACACGTGAACTAGGGGTGGGCATACGGTTCGGTAAAACCGAACCGAACCGAACCGAATATAAACCGAACCGAAACCGAATTAATGTTATTCGGTTCGGAATTCGGAAGAGAAAATGACATATTTCGGAAACCAGGGTTCTTTCGACCGAACCGAATTTCCGAATTCCGAACCGAAAAACCGAATTATTATAATTTCAAGTTCTAAATGGTGGATTTTTATGTTTCTACTTATTATGATACTTAAATATTTGAATCATGTTAGTGTTTTATGACTTATGTGTTGAAATGTTTGATTTTATCATTGATGATACATATTTACTGTTTACATTAGGGTGAAAAATAATTTAAAAAAGAGAAAATACAAGCTAACCTCACTATTTCGGTTTTGTATGAAAAACCGAACCGAACCGAATTATAATTCGGTTTGAACCGACCGAACCGAATTATAATTTGGTTCGAATTCGGTTTGAGGTTTGATAGAATTCGGGGACCCGGTATGCATAATTTCGGTTCGGTTTGAACCGAACCGACCGAATGCCCACCCCTAACGTGAACCCCCACTGCTAAGCTATGGCCGACTGACGCAAGGTAATCCGCGACAACATTGCCCTCTCTAAAAACATGGTCTACCTGCACCTCCCACTCCCTCGCTAAAAGTTCACGAATCATCGTCACCTGAGTAAAATGAATATGGCCCGGCGTAGCATCCTGAATAAGCTGGGCTGCTATAGTTGAGTCTGTCTGTACTCTCACCTTGCGGCATCCCTCATCCCAAGCTAATCGAAGGCCAAAAGCAATTCCTGCAAGTTCAGCATAGGTGATGGACCCCGCTCCCAAATTTGCTGAGAAGGCCCTCACAAAGCGTCCCGAGTCGTCTCTGATCACACCCCCCCGCCGCCGTGCTGCCCTGGCCACCTACCACCGAGCCATCGGTGTTAAGGCAGAACCAACTACTCGGCGGCCGTTGCCAACTAATCAAGCGAGTGCTGCTCTCGGGTATCCCCACCAAACCTCGGTTATTTGCTGCTTGGGCCAGCTCCACTTGCCGCCTTAAGACTCCAACCTGAACAGTGAGCTGCTGGGTTGAGGCAAGCTTCTCTTCGAACACTCAGCTGTTCCTACTCTTCCATAAACTCCAGCAAGTAAGCGCGAAGAGAGTAGGGTCAATTACCTTACTTCTACCGGACAAGTAGTGCATTACCCAGCGATCCTACGGTAAACCAAAAAACGTTCCGTCCGGCTCGTCCAAGAGGATCTCCGACCAAGCTGACCTCGCGTACGAGCATTCTCTAAGAACATGGCCCGTCGTCTCCGGACCTCCTCCACACAGCGGGCAAACATCGGACTGGCCTAGGTGGCAACGACACCGTTCAGCGTTCGTGAGTAGTCTATTGTGAAGCACCAACCAAAAGAATGGCCTTAGTCTCTGGGGCCCTTCTATTTTCCAAACCGCCCGCCACACTGCCTGGTGATGATTTTCGTTTTCCCCGTCGTTCGTTAACTCATACGCGGTAGCCAAGGTAAACCACCCAGAGGCCGGGAGTTTCCAACAGGGGACATCTGGCTCCGCTTCAAAAGGTACCGGATGCAACTGGAGTTGCAGGACAGCCGCTTCCGGCAAAAAAACTCGAGCATAATCAATGTTCCAGCTGCCATTAAGCACCATCTCAGCAACTGAAATGTTGGAAGCTTCAGGAGGGAGGTCATGGGCAATTTCAATAAGAGGGGGCCCATCATGAAGCCAAACAACCTTCCAGAACCGAGTACCCATACCATTCCTCACATTCCACATAATCCCCCTTGGGCAGTAAATGAAGCACTCGCAGAACTCCTCTCCATAAATTCGACAATCTACCCGTCGTCCGGGGAATCCAACCTTCAGGGGTACAACGAAGATACTTAGCATTAATCACACGAGCCCAGAGACTCTCCGGCTCGGTCAATAATCTCCATGCGATCTTCAACATAAAAGCTTCATTCATTCGGGTGGCGTTCCGTAGACCCAGCCCCCCATCCCCCTTCGATCTACACAGAGTGTCCCAGTCAACAAGATGAATCTTCCTCCCCTGTTCGGAGCTCCCCCAGATGAAACCCCGGATCTTCTTATCGATGTATTCCCGAACAGCGGCAGGGAGAAAAGAAGTCTGCATTATATACGCTGGAAGAGCTCCCAAAACCGACTGAACAAGGGTGATCCGTGCCGCTAAGGAGAGGTTTGCCACCTTCCAACTAGCCAACCGTGCATCAATCTTATCAATCAAGTCCACAAAAGTCGCCTTCGAGACTCGATCGTGGATCACCGGGACTCCCAAGTAACGACCGAGGTTAGAGGTACGCGGGATGTTGAGAGCCTCGCTCAGGCTCCTACAAACTGTATCAGTGACATTCTGGGAGAAAAAGACCCTGGATTTAGGCTTGCTGACTTGTTGCCCAGACGCCGCTCCAAAATCTTCAAGGCACTGCGAAATAGTCTGAACCTGCTAAAGAGAAGCAACACCAAATAATATGAGATCGTCAGCAAAGAACAGGTGTGACAGAGAAGGTCCTGCATGATTCAGCTTGATCGGTTTCCATTTTTTCTCCTCCACTGCGGCAGTAATAATGTGGCCCAGTCGCTCCATACAGAGAGTGAATAAGTACGGGGAGAGGGGGCATCCCTGTCTGAGACCTCTAGATGGGACGAATTCTTCTGTAAGGCCCCCGTTCCATTGGATTTGCATGGATGTCGTAGAAACACAACTCATGGTAATCTCAATGAACTTCGGCGGTGCACCTGCTGCTACCAGTGTATCCCGCACGAAGCTCCGTTTGATGCGATCATAGGCCTTTGCAAGTTCAATTTTGAGTACCATCCATCCCGTCCTCCCCTTTTTTGCCCGCATCGAATGAACAACCTCCTGCAAAACACAAATATTATCAGTAATATGTCTCCCAGGCACGAAACTCATCTGAGTTTCATGGACTAGCCGGGGCATGATTGGCTTCAACCGCTCAGCGAGGCACTTCGTGATCATCTTGTAGGACACATTGCAGAGACTAATAGGCCGAAAATGCTCTATCAGGGTAGGCCGCTGTAATTTGGGGACCAAAGCAATGACCGTAGCATTAATGTTCTTTATCATAGCTGGCTCGTTCCAACACGATTGAGCAAAAGAAACCACTTCTTCACCGACCAAATTCCAACACTTCTGATAAAACAGCGGATTGAGACCATCCTTCCCTGGAGCCTTCAAGGCTCCCATGGCTAGGATAGCGCTGTGGAGTTCTTCTGCAGTAAACTGGGGCTCGGCTGCCTGCCAAAGTTCGACCGGGATGGAAGGGAAAGCTCCCTGAATGACGCTTACAGGCAGGCCGTCGTCAGTATAAAGGTCTGTGAAAAAATGGCGAGCCATGTCAAGGAGTATAGCTGGGTCATCCACCCACTCACCGTCACTGTTTTTTAACACGGTGACCCTATTCCCCCGCCGCCGCTTCATTGTTCTCGAGTGGAAGTATTTTGTATTCCGATCCCCTGAGGTGATCCAATCCAGGTTCGATTTCTGACACCACAATAGCTCCTCCTGAGTGAGGATATCTTCCAGCTCATCTCGTGCCTGACGCAAGGCCATGTTGTTCTCATCACTTCCAGTACGAAGCTCCAGGCGTTCAATCTTAGCGAGGAGTTTGTTTTTCTTCATAATAATATTCCCAAAGGTATGAGTGTTCCAAGCTTTAGCCTCCTGCGCAAACTCCTTAATGGAGCTTAACAAGTCAGCACCTCTCCTCCAAGCCCGCTCAGCCATATTCTTGAAATCATCGTGCAGTAGCCAAGCTGCGAGAAACTTGAAAGGTTTCGGTCCTGCAGGCTGGAATTGCGAGTTCAGGGAGAGCAGCAGCGGCCGATGATCACTTTTAACTTTGGGGAGATGACGAACTACTGAGTCCGGGAAGATAGATGACCATACTGAGTTGACGAGACCCCGGTCAAGTCTCTCTTTAATCCCTAAACGGAACCACGTGAACGGCGGCCCAGTAAATCCAAGATCAAAC
This sequence comes from Linum tenue, assembly GCA_946122785.1. Lineage (NCBI taxonomy): Eukaryota > Viridiplantae > Streptophyta > Magnoliopsida > Malpighiales > Linaceae > Linum > Linum tenue. The sequence continues at coordinate 49,888,885 of CAMGYJ010000002.1, forward strand.
AAGCCCGCATCCAGGACACAGTCTTGGAATTCCCGAGCTCGACTGGCATCAAAGGCAGCACCCCCCATCTTGTCAGAGGGCTGTAAGATTGAGTTGAAATCACCCGTAAGAAGCCATGGATCAACCATATCCTCCGCCAAATTTTGAATCGACTGCCAGAGACTCCTTCGTTGGAAAAGAGCTGGATCAGCATACACTGCCGTTAAGAACCATAAATCCTAGCCACTTTGAACTTGAACGTGGAGGAATTGTTCCGAACGATCCGCCTCTGTTACCGAGAGAACAGAGGAGTCCCAGGTGATCCATATGCCTCTGGCAAAGCCCACCGCCTCGACGACGAGCCATTTATCATAACCCATTTTCTGCAGGACTGCATCAGCCTTAACCCCACTGATACGTGGCTCCACAATGATAGCCATAGCCGGTCTATATCTCCTTTTGTATTCTCTAAAAACTCTGAGGAAACGTTTCCCTCCCGCACCCCTGCAGTTCCATGAAAAGATGTTCAGCATCATCTAAACATAGCAGTAAAGGTCCCCGCTTGCGCAAAGAAATCACGATTGCATGCTGGAGTCCCCAGGCTTGGGGCTTCCTTGCATCACTGGGTTTGTATCCCGTTTATTCTCATTGGTGCCGGCCTTCAGTGTAGGATTCATCTCATGTCCAGAAGAGCTTAGTACATCCGGAGGCCTTGTCATACCATCCACAGGCAGGGACGAGTTTTGTGCCGCCACCAAGTCAGAGGGGGCTGAATTGTCTCCATCCACTACCGACCGTCCTTGTTCCTTCTCTTCCAACGAGCTCGCCGGGGTCCTCTCGCTCCTCAAATCCCCATGCAGAGGTTCGGTCCCATGAACGTTCTCGCTGGACTTCCTAGTGACTGCCGGAGGGTTGGGAGGCACAGATTCCTTCGGTAGTTCAGCAGCTGGTGTATCCTGGGACTCGGTTTCACTCGTCCGTCATTAACCGTTAATCTACAAAATATATAATAGCAAAATAATAAAGATTGGTTTTGCAGGATTTGAATTTACAGCCCTTAGAGGATTTCCCGGAGGGGCAGTAATGTAAATTTACATCAACTAATTCAAACACTGCGTTTCACCCGTCCGTCCCTTCCGCTGGGCCTCAAACTCAATTCAATGGGCCAATCTTGAAGGACCGAAGATGGGGCCCAATCTCCGTGGCTGCAGGTTGCAGCAGATGGCTTCGCTGACTCACTCACGAGTCACATGCACAACACCCAATTTACGAAAATTAATTATAACTCTTGCGTTTTGAAATTGTCCCTGCAACTGAAGCTCAATTTGGATTCAATCCCATCTCTCTTCGGTCAGTTCAGCGTTCTCACGCTACTTCTCTTTGGCGACGGCACCATCTTCCCCGCAAGGACACAACAAATTATCAAATCATAATATCAAGTTCAGCTCCTCGATACTTTGCAACCGACCCGCAACAAACGACAATCATTCCTCACTCTTCAAGAAGGCAGATCGATCCTTGATATTCTGCAACCGACCCGCAACAAATGAGCTGTAATTTTGAGTCAGGCCCGTCAGGAGGGGAAACCTGCTGCCAACTCATCGACTTCCGGTGCTAGGCGCTGTGGCATGTGAAGCAGTAGTCAACCTGCCGCCAAAAATTGGTTCTCCGGTGCTAGGTGCTACATCTATTTCATGCTGATGCCCATTTAATTACTAATTTGACATGTATTTTTTGTGGTGGTCAATTTCTTTAATCTTGCTCCTAATCTGCTAATTATATATCTTCCTGTAAGGGTGACTATGAGCGAAAATCAGAATAGTGCTGGACCCTCTTCATTGGGATTGCTGGTCGCCAAATTCGGGACAGTGTACTTTCATCGTTGTTTTTTTCCTATTCTTGCTCTAAATGTTCAACGTGGACACAAAATATAACTTCTCTCCCGATCCCGTGTTCTTCTCCAGGATTGATGCGAGCCATATTCAATCCACCAAAATTATATGTTTTTTTTTTATAAGGGTGGCTTAGACCATCTATAATGTAAGAGTTAAAGTGCCAAATTTTGGCACTTTTGGGGTGCAATGGCAAAAGCTAAAGAGTCAAATTGTTAAATTCTAAGGTTTTGTGAGCCAAATTTGGCTCACAAAACAACAAACAGTGCTAAAAGTGAAAGTTGTCATTGTAGGGAGATGGAGAGAAGGAAACGCGCGGGGAGGGGAAGGGGGAAGGGGCCGCCTGCTTCCCACGCGCGCGTCCCTTCCTTCTTTTTTTTTTTTTGTTTTTATGATGGCAAACTACAAATCAGCCCCTGGAAAACTTCTCCACTAGTCACCAATCTCGCCCCAACGGCTATTTTCTCCTCCAACAGCTATTTTTTGTCCCAACAGCTATATTTTTCAAATTTTCTCTATAAATATCACCACATACTTCACTTCTAGTTACACCACAACTACATTTTCCTCTCCCTCTCATCAAATATCAATCTCTCACTACATTTCTCTTCCTCTCCAACTTCTCGTCATGGCTACTCAAGACATTATGTTTAAAGTTGGATGAATAGTTGACGGCACAACTCATTCTGACGAACATGTGATAAATCTGTGGTCATTGCCACCGACCACTGTATTTTCGTCTTTGATGACATCATATTTATCATTGAAAAAAAACATATCAAATTTAAAAAAAATATATATCAAAATGTTTGGTTTAATTAATTATGACTAACTATATAAAAACAATTACAAAATTATATAAATAAAGCAATGAAATGTACAATAAACTAACACATAAAAAAATCACAAATGTAGCACTTTGGCATTTGGCTCTACTCCATTGGAGCAAAAGCACTTTATTGAGTGTCAAATTTGGCACTAATTTTTAGCACCCCATTGTAGATGGTCTTAGTACAGATATGGCTTAAATTATATGTTTTTTTTATAAGAGTGGCTTAAATTATATAATTATGAGCTGCTCCCTAAATTCTGAAATTGTAATTGAAAAGGGTGAGAAACTAATGGAATAATAATTGCATCATTATGAATTTCCTTTGATAATGAAATTGTCCATTGCTAAATTCGTTCACGGATTAATTGTCACTTTTACCTATATGTATTCTGTATTTGTAGTATTTGATACTTTTATTTATGATGATTTTTTTTAATATGTTATATCTTACGACAATCAAATATTTGTTCAAGTATATTAATAAACCACAAGATCGAGCAATTTAGATCATGATTGATCATGTCCTGGCGCAATGCGTTTATATTGGACATTTTTTTTTTGGTATATTCCCCTAAGAAAAATGGTTATCATTCCAACAATGCATCCCTTTATTTTAGCTCATCACCTGCGACTTTCTCATCCAATGTTATACATATGAAATATGATGTCCATGTCAGATTTAGTTGGTGAAGTTGACCATACGGAACCAACCGTCGAACTATTTGAAGGACCACTCCGTGAAAACACAAAAACTGTGTACCTAAAACTGCTAGAGTGAGTCCTCTAACTTTTATCGTCATTTGATGTTCACTTGCATGTGAACATGCTCTAGCAAAATTACTTTACTTGCTCATACCTTTTAGGGGAGTTGTCATCCGAGTGGTACTGAATGGATCCTTAATTCCTGCATTTGAAGCATTCATGCCTTATCAACCGCAATCAACGGCAGTATGTGTACTTACTTTAGTATATGTGGAGAAAACCAGAGATATTCTTGCTAAATGGGTTCATTTGGTGTTGCACAATCTGATTTATGTTTCTCCTGCAACATCTTTTCTTCACTAAGCTACCTCTACATTTTTAGGCAAGTATTACTTCGCGTCATCCTCAGTATCCAAGTTATTTTTCAACTTGAATCAACCTTTTTTGCACCCACTGCTAAACCCGTGAGTAAATTTACTTATGCAAAGAAGTTGTCTCCACATATACTGAAGAAACTTACTTCGCTATATTTAATTTCTTATTCCAGACAAAGAAAAGTCAAATACATCATTAAAGATGACTCCTATGAAGTTGCAAAAGACCGCGCAAAAATGTGATTAATTGCATACCTAACTGCATTGCGATTTCGTGGTCAATACATGGTAAGAAGTTTTCCAAAATCCATTTTTTCATCACCCTCTCTTCAATGCTTCATACTAAGCATACATTGTTCATTATTTCAACTTATTTTATTCAAAATCTAACTTTTGTAGGAAAACTACTACATTGTTGCTAGCCATATCCGCGACATAAGAATCATTTGGGAATTCAACTGCACCTAATACATTGTTCAACTCACTATTAGTGACAATTTTTCATCATGTCCGGTATATTTCAAATCATACAAATTCAGATCGATTGCACGGGCTGTGATCAACAAAGATGATGTCTACTAGGATAAACACTATAGAGAGCTACTAAATTCTCTCAGAGACCAATCTTTTTCTTTCCTCCTGAGGGTTCATTATGTATGTTTTAGGGAAGAACTATAATCTTGAACTATATACCTGTTTGTGCTCGGAATGTACCAAGCGGTTTGTGAGACTCCGCTGGCCTTGGGCGGCTTCGATGGTCGAGGGCGGTCTCCGAAACCCTGCAGAAAGGTCCTCAGGGGAATCCTGAGACCTCCTCCGACGCTCAAGTTAGAGAGAGAAGTGAGGTGTAAGTAAATAAGACAGAGAATTGAGTTGGTTGAAGTTACCATAAATGAGCCCTATCATTGGGTAATTAAACTAGTCCTGATGGTGTTGTGTGCATTTAATAGCTTGTCGGGCGTTCGGGGTCGCCTCTGCCTTCATTAAATGCTTATTCTGGTCATGTCTTTTGTCAGACTCCGTACCCGAAGGACAGAAGTCCATTAGACCGTATTGTCGGGCGGTCTTCTGCCTTCGGCGGGCCCGGATGTCGGGCGGTTTCATCAGAGGGCCGGTGAGGACCGCCTTCGAATGGTGCTTTTGCCCCTGTTCAGGTGGGCCTTCCTTTACATGGGCTTTTGGTGACTCTGTGGGCTTGGGACCCGTGTGCCTCAATATTTGGCCCAACATTTGCCCCTTAGGCGTGAGAAGTGGTAGGTTTTCGCGGCTAAACGAGGTCACTTATCATTATTGAGCGGCCTGGGTCGCCAGCCCACGTTACCAAATTTGAAACCGCTGGGCGTATGACCCTCCATCTGCCCCTGGCTGTGAAAGCTTAGCGTGCGAACGCCTGGGGGGCCGACCCTGTCGCATCCATCGCCACGTGTCAGAGCCTCGAGCGAGGGGTTCTGACAATTAGCAGGGAGGACGTCACTTCGGGGGTTTCTGCCTCGGTTTTCGCGTGGCGCACCCCCCCACTTTTGAACCCTCCTCCCTTTTTGAGTTTAAGAGGGGTTTGTGGATGGATTTTACTGCCATTTATTTCTGTTTTCGGAAACCTCTTCGTCTTCTTCTCCTTTTTCCTTTGCTATGCAAGAATTGGAGCTTCCTCCGACGGGTATAAATTGCGAGCTTCCCTCCGGTGAGTTCTCTATCCTTCGTACTTTGCGGTGTGCGCCTTCTCTCAGTTGTGTTAACTTTCTCCTTATTTTCTTTTCGAACGCCGACGTTCTCTTCTTCTCAGCGGAAATCTTCCTTCGCCCTTCGACTTGCCAAGTGCAGATGTCAGGCGACGGCGTTGCGCTTCCGAACCCGACGGCGGACCCGACGGTTTCAACCCCTGACCTTTCTTCGGCGGAGAAGGATCGTCGGGAATCGGCGGCAATTCCCTCACCTCGCGCCGCCGGGAAGAAGTCTGCGGCGGCTTCGCTTGGAGCCGCGTCTGTGTCTCAAGGTATGACTCAATCTCCCCCGACACGCAGCGCATCTGAATGCGTGTTTGACCTGTCGGGCTTAGAATTATATGTAGGAAATGCGTTTGAACTGGACAGTTGCCTTGTCGGAATTTCAGTAGACTTAGAAAATTCTAATGTTGATACCCGCCCTGTGCCAGTTGGGGTTGTGGCCACCTCATCGGCGGTTGGGGATAACTTGGGGGAATCGGATCGGGTAGAACTAGGTAGCGCTTCCTTGGACATTGAAGATGAGTCTGAAAGTGACGGGGTGCACTCGGAGGCGGTTCCCAGTACCTCTTCGTCTTTGGAGGTAGTGGAGGACGCGGAGGGGAGACCGCTTCCTCTCGCGATTTCGGACTCGGTGTATACCCTGCTTCTTCATGTCGGGATGTGGGACGACGGGGAGGTTCCGGAGGAGGTTTTTGCTCGCGGTCCGTCACACGCCGCAGTGTTTAGACCAGAACAGGTGTTGTACCATCTGAAGTCGCTCCGCATGCCTCCGGACTGGTGATATGCGGCCCCTTCTGAGCGGAGCCGCTCTGGTTCTTGCCCCGAGGGTTGGATTCCTATCCACGTCGAGCACGTGAAGCTAGGCCTGCGGTTCCCGTTGGACCCCATTCTGACAAAGGTCCTACTCTGGCTCAACTGTACCCTCGGATGTCTCTCACCCACCATTATCTTCCATTCAATCATGTACCGTTGGGCGTGTGACCGCCTAAAAGAGACCCCCTCTTTCGATGCGTTCCGGATGATATACAACATCCGTGACTCGCCCAACGGCTGGTCTATTGGGCGGTGGGAGAACGCCGTTGGTTTCTTCAAGGGAGCGCCTAAGCTCGATTCTCCGTGGTACAAGGAGTATTTTTTCGCTCGCCCCTCATGGAAGTGGTATTCGGGTGACGTGGAACCACGGACGGGTTACTCGGCAGGGCAGAAGGATGACTGGTGTGCGCCCTCACAATTTCCTCAATCGGTGAAGGATCATGTTACACGTCTCGTGAATGGGATTCAGATTCGTGTGAAGCATAGCGGTCCCGAGAGGCGAGAGCGCTTATCAGCACGTTCGTGCATTTTATGGTTAGTGTCGCTTTTTTGGCTAATGTTGAACTTCTCTTTCTCATGTGCTTCACTTATGCTTTTCTTTTCCAGGCCTTCGTGAGCTGGCGGACGCGAACCGCCCTAAGAAGAGAAAGGCGGGAAGGAATACCAAGGCAGGCAGCACTTCTGCCCCGGCGGCTGAGGCGGGCACGGTGGCTCTAGACCGCCCGCAATCTACTGTCCCGCCCATCGTAGACCTGGTGGGGCCGGAGGTTGAGCCGTCTATCCCTCTGACCCGGCGAGGGGGAAAAAGGGTGGTGGAGACTCCCGCCTCGGAGGCGGCAGTAAAGAGAGCTAGGACGAGCTCCCCTCGTGCGAAGGCGGCTGGGAAGCGTGTGGAACAGGGAGGCACTATCTCTTTGTCCCAGTTGGCCGCTACCGACACGGAGGCGGCCGAACACGGTCTTCACACCATTAGCGATTGGCTTGCCATGCCGACCGAGTACACCTCTACCTCCGAGGGTAACAACAGGCGTCTCGCGGGTACCGCTGCCCAGTTCTTCTTTGCGGTTAGTGCTCTCTTTCCCATGGTGCAGCTTCCTCTTTACTCGGCTTCTTTTGCCTCCTGGCCTAACTCATTTCTTTTGGGTACGTCTGCGCAGGCTCAGATTGGATTTTCCCAGATTATCCTTCTAAATGACCGCCTCTCGAAGACCGTTGAGGACAATGCGGTCGAGATCGCCAATCTTCGGAAGAGTATGAGCAGCCAACGTGAAGCCATGATTGCAGAGGTGCGGCCCGAGATTGAACATGAGTTTTCCGACAAGTTGGCAGAAAAGGAACGGGAGTTGCTTGCGGCTAAAGGTCGCCTTGAGGAGAGCGCCCTTAAATCCAAGGAGCTGGAGAGAACTTTGCTGGAGGAGCAGGAGGCACTTCGTCAAGAGGTGGCGAGTCTTAAGAGTGAGAAGGTCGCTTTGACTGCGAGCCGTGAGAATGATCTTGCGGCGGCTCGTGCTGAAGCGAGACCTGCTTATCTACAATCAGCTGACTTTATTGCTTTTGACAAGGCCAAATATAAGACCGTGGTTGGCAATGTGGTGGCCGCCATCCGCCACTTGTTTAGGGAAGATGCCCCCGATGTCGAGTGGGACTCAGACCGTGTCTGGGATGCGGTTGGTCTCTTGTCGGCAGCGGATGTTAATTCGAAGGCGGACGAGTCTGAGGAGGAAGAGGCAGGGAATGAGGTCGAGGTTCCTCGCAATGAAGAATGAGGTGGAGGAGGGGGTGATGTTTCTCCTTTAGTGTAAATTGTGTTTTTCAGACTCTTTATGCCTTTATCTTTTATTTGTCATGTTGCTCGTGGTAAACAATGACTTTTGGGAGCGTGTGTGCTCTAGTGCGAGTGAGCACCGTTCGTAGTGTGCGTGATATGAACGCATTCTGTTTTATGTTTGAAGACCGTTTAAACTGGCTTGCGATACTTGGCATCTCTCACGGATGACTTGATTAAAGTCGAGTCGTTTTCCCTATGGGGTTTCAAGATCACTTGCCTTGTGTGATATGGAAGCGTGTTGGGACCGCGCCAAAGGGGGATGTATTTGGCGGGCTTGGCCACTGGCGGTCATAGTACGTAGGAGGATCTCCAGTGGCTGGAGATCGCCCTATACCCGATGTTAATGAGGGGAATGCCCTCTTCTTCCTTTGCTAGGTTCCTACAAGCCCAAAACCTTCTTGCATGCGGGTGTTCGTTTCATTTATGCGACCTTAACAATGCGGTCGCGTTGCATGATTTTTGTTTGTTCTGTTGAACACTTTTGGCATGGCCGCGTTGGAGCGAATCATGTGACTTTGTTACTTAAGCCTTTGTGTTTTCCTTATTGACTCGCTTGGTATTAGTACGATTTTGTGTTGATCGCTTGCAATTTTGCGGATCGGAAACAGAGTACTCCGTAAAAAAAAATCGAGGCAAGGCCGTGAAGTGAAATAAGTGTATTACTTTGGGCAAAAGGGGATGCTTAGTAGCAACCAATACACTATTACATGTGGAAGAGAAATGTTTTGGTCCACTCAAAATAACTCTGCTCACGCAAGAGCACCTCAGATTGCATCTGTGTGGTACTTCCGAAGGTGCATTCCATTCCACGTATTGGATACGGGTGCGCCTTCCATGGTGGCCAGGCGAAAGGTGTTGGGACCCGTCTTCTCTCCGATGAGAAATGGCCCCTCCCACGTGGCGGCCAGTTTTCCATGTTCATCTTTCTTTTGGAAGTCACGCTTAAGAACCAAGTCTCCTTCCTCGAGGGGGCGCGGCTTCACGTTCTTGTTGTATGAAGCTGCGACTTTTGCCTTTTCGCGCATAATGCGTTCCATGGCCGCGTCTCGCCTCGACTCAACCATGTCTAACTGCTCTAGCAGCTTCTCATGATTGCGCTCCCGGTCATATGCTTGAACGCGAAGGGAGGGTAAGTTCAATTCTTCTGGGGCAACCGCCTCCGAGCCATAAGTCAGGGCGAAGGGGGTTTCACCTGTGGCTGTTTTGTGAGTGGTGCGGTGCACCCATAGAATATGGGGAAGCTCGGTGGTCCATGCTCCTTTGGCCTCTCGGATGCGCCTTTTTAACCCCTGGGGGATCAGTTTGTTGGAAGCTTCTGCTTGACCATTGGTCTGCGGGTATGCTACCGAGGCCATGGTGCATATGATGCGGTTTCGCGCACAGAAGTTTTCAAACGGTCGGCAGTCAAACTGCGTCCCATGATCGCTGATGATCGAATGGAGAACTCCAAACCTGATCATGATGTTGTTAAATACGAACTTCTGCACCCTCGCACTAGTGATGGTTTCCAGCGGTTCGGCTTCGATCCACTTGGTGAAGTAGTCAACCGCGACTACCAAGTACTTCTTCCCCAGGGGAGCCGTGGGAAAAGGTCCCAGGAGGTCGAGTCCCCACCTAGCGAATGGCCATGGTCCCACCACGCTTTGGAGCTCGGAGCTCGGTTGGTGGTGTTTGGAAGCGTGAACTTGGCATGCGTGACATTTGAGGACGACGTCTGAGGCGTCTTTCTTGATGGTAGGCCAGTAGTAACCTTGCAAGAGGACAGTTCTCTCGAGCGATCTCGGACCAGCGTGTGTGGCACACGTTCCCTGATGTATTGCTCTTAGGGTCCACCTAGCCTCCTCCTTCCCGAGGCACTTCAAGTAGGCTCCCGAGAACGACCTCTTGAATAGCTGACCGTCTACCATCGAATACCGGGCCGCCTTTCGCTTGAGCGCTTTTCGTTCGACCGGGTTTTGTGGTGTAACGTCATGTTCCAGATATTGAATCATGGGGGTCCTCCAGTCAGCGGCCTCTTCGATGCTCATGACCTCTTCTGGGGATTCACTTTCTTTAGTGACAGTGACATGCCGATCTCCCTCGAAGTCCATGGCGGTTGCGAGTTTGGAAAGCGCGTCTGCGTGTTGATTGTCTTCTCTTCGGACATGCTCTAGTTTCCATGAACTTAGTTGAGACAGGGAATCTCGCACCTTGGTAGCCAACGTCGCTAGCGTTTCATCCTTGATTTCGAACGCCTCGAGGACCTGGTTGACGACCAGGAGAGAGTCGGAGAATATTTGCACGTCTGTTGCCCCCAGGGTGGACAGTATCCGAAGACCATTGATTAGTGCTTCGTACTCGGCGACATTGTTGGTCTTGATCTCCTTGAATCTTAATGAAATTTCATGCACTACCCCTTCGGGTGACTCGATGACAACTCCTGCCCCTGAGGCGGTTTTACCGGCGGCGCCGTCTATGAATAGGCGCCACACTTGATTGCACTCTTCGGAGGGCGTGGTTTCGAGGGAGAAACCTTCGGCGATAAAGTCAGCTAGGACTTGCCCTTTGATAGCGGGCCGCAGAGCGTACTCAATGTCATATTCACTCAGCTCGATTGCCCACTTGGTCAGCCGTCCTGAGGCGTCCATGCCTCTCATGATGCTTTTGAGCGGGAGGTGCGACAGCACCGTGATCGGGTGTTCTTGAAAGTATGGCCTTAATTTTCTGGCTGCGGAGGCTACTGCGAGAACTGCCTTTTCAACGGGTAAGTACCTTGTTTCGGCGGGAAGAAGCGCCTTGCCTACGTAGTAAACAGGTCGGTCAGAGCCGTCTTGCGCTCTTCGCACCAGGATGGAGCTCACGGCTTGCTCGGAGACCGCTAGGTATAAGTAGAGCCGTTCTCCACTGACGGGAGCGCTCAAGACAGGTGGTGTGCTGAGCTGGTCTATCAGTAGTTGGAAGGCTTTGTCGCACTCGGCACCCCATTGCAGCCTTGACGCGGATTTCTTCAGCATTTGGAAGAAAGGAGAGCATTTGTCAGCGGACCGCGGGATGAATCTTCCGAGTGCGGCCATCTTTCCGTTGAACGCTTGGATTTCTTTGATGGTCTTCGGCGGTTTCAGGCCGCGTATGGCCTCGATTTGCTTTGGGTTGGCTTCTATCCCTCTTTTTGTGATCATGAACCCTAAGAATTTTCTCGCCTCGGCGCCGAAGACGCACTTGAGTGGGTTGAGCCTTAGATTTTTCTTCCGTAGTGTTTCAAAGGTTTCCCTCAGGTCGGACAGGTGGTCGCTTGCTTTCTTTCTTTTGACTAGCACGTCGTCGACGTAGGCCTCTACATTCCTTCCCATTTGCTCCTTAAAGACTGCGTCCACCATCCGCTGATATGTCGCTCCCGTATTTTTGAGTCCGAAGGGCATAACCACGTAGCAGAAGTTGCCCATTGGAGTCATGAAAGCGGTGAGCTCTTGATCTTCATCTGCCATTCTGATTTGGTGGTATCCGGAGAACATATCCAGGAAGCTGAGCGCTTCATGGTTGGCGGTCCCGTCTATGAGCTGATCAATGCGGGGGAGAGGATAGACGTCCTTGGGACAGGCCGCGTTGAGGCTAGTGAAGTCAATGCACATTCTCCAAGCGCCTCCAGCCTTGCGTACAAAGACTGGATTTGAGAGCCAAGTGGGATACTTTACCTCCCTGATGAATCCGGCTTTGAGGAGTCGGCGCACCTCTTCTTCCAGAGCCATTTGCTTTTCAACTGACAGATGTCTCCTTCGCTGTTGTATGGGACGCGCTTTGGCTTTGACTGAGAGGCGGTGCTCGGAGACTTTACGGGGTACTCCGGGCATGTCTTCCGGCCCCCATGCGAAGAGGTCTTGGAACTCTCTGAGGAGTGCGAGCAGCTTCTGGGCTTCCTCTTGGGCGAGGTGCATGGAAATACGCACCGTCCTCTCAGGTCGCTCTGCATCGAGAGCGACCGCCACGTCCCCTTCGACCGCTTCCGGCCTTGGAACGTCCCCTCTCGTGTCGACAAGATCGACTTCGAGGTGTTCGATGGTTGCTTGGTAGCATTCTTTAGCCTCCTTTAGGTTGCCTCGAACACGCCCGGTTTGTCCTCCGCTTGGGAACTTGAGCATTTGTTGGCATGTGGATGCGACCGCCTCGAACGAAGCGAGGAATCCACGTCCGAGGATGGCATTATACGCAGAAGGACAATCCGCCACGTGAAACTCCACAGGTCTGGTCTTTGTGATTCCTCCTTCTCCTATGGTGACTTTGAGCGTGATCGAGCCGAGTACGCGGACTTTGGTGCCGGAGAATCCTACCAAACTGGTGTTGGAAGGATTGAGGTCTTGGACGCTCTTTTTCATCCCTTTGAGTGCAAAGTAGAATAGGATATCCGCCGAACTCCCATTGTCCACCAGGGCCCTGGTGACTTTGAATTTGGCAGTTCGAAAGGAGATGACCAGGGGGTCCTCCGAGTTTTCTTCGTTGGCCAGCTCAGAGGGCAAGAAGGTGACCTCTGTCGGTGCTCGGAATGTACCAAGCGGTTTGCGAGACTCCGCTGGCCTTGGGCGGCTTCGATGGTCGAGGGCGGTCTCCGAAACCCTGCAGAAAGGTCCTCAGGGGAATCCTGAGACCTCCTCCGACGCTCAAGTTAGAGAGAGAAGTGAGGTGTAAGTAAATAAGAGAGAGAATTGAGTTGGTTGAAGTTACCATAAATGAGCCCTATCATTGGGTATTTATACTAGTCCTGATGGTGTTGTGTGCATTTAATAGCTTGTCGGGCGTTCGGGGTCGCCTCTGCCTTCATTAAATGCTTATTCTGGTCATGTCTTTTGTCAGACTCCGTACCCGAAGGACAGAAGTCCGTTAGACCGTATTGTCGGGCGGTCTTCTGCCTTCGGCGGGCCCGGATGTCGGGCGGTTTCATCAGAGGGCCGGTGAGGACCGCCTTCGAATGGTGCTTTTGCCCCTGTTCAGGTGGGCCTTCCTTTACATGGGCTTTTGGTGACTCTGTGGGCTTGGGACCCGTGTGCCTCAATATTTGGCCCAACAATACCCTTCTTAAGTAGTAAAAACTAATTATGTATGTTTTTTTTCTTTTTTGAAAAATTATATTTCTTTTGCGAAAACGTATTTCTTATCTTATTATTATATTTTCAGCGTATTATATGCACAAATTTTTTAAATTAACTTTCCTGACCAACGGGGTGGGCCCAGTAGTGTTTATTTAAAAGAAAAAATAAGACACTAAAAGAGAAAGAGAAAAATATACAATAATTAATTACAATCAAGGACAAAAGACGCGCAGGTTAAAATGAAAGAAAGTGAGAGAGAAAAGAAACAGAAAACCAAGATTGAAAAAAGACAAATAAAAAAGTAGGATAAATAAATAACAAACTACTCAAAGAATAATAATAAAATGAAAAAATAAAGAAAAATACCTCCGAACCTTTCACCCCTCCTCGTCCCTCTCTCTTTGGTTCTTCTACTCTTCTTGACTTCATTCATTACCAACCCGCACGGATTTCGCATCGTCTTTCTTCTTCTTCTTCACCGGAATTAGGGGTTTTCGTCCCTCAGTCGTCGGATCTTCTCTCCAGTGTAAGTTTAGTCTTCCTCGCTAAGTGCATCTCAAATTACCTTTACACTGTAGGCTGCTGCTCTCAGCTTGTTGATCATCTTATCCATTTCTCCCTTCTTGAAGCATCCGCACTGGCATTTGTCTGCTTTTCTCTAATAACCCGGACCATCTTTCTTTGAGGGTGCATTTGGGGTTGATTGATTCTTCGTACCTGGGTTTTTTTTAGCTTAGTCTGACTTTTCTTGGTTCAGTTTGGTAGAGGATTTTTGGAACGTCTGCTTGGGTATATCCGAAAGTGTTGCTTCGATTCAGAACTTAATGCTGAGTTTCTTTTATCTCTTAGGGGTTCTGGGTTAGTCAATACTCTGATGTTTTGGTTTATGGGAAGTGGCAATTGTACGTTTGTAGTGGTAGAATCGCCATTGGGTTTTCGGTTGTAATTCAGGCACCAGTAGCTAGGTATGTGCTCGAAAACGAGTAATGGTAGTGGAACAGGATAAGCTTTAGAAGCTGAGACTAAGCTGCTACCATGTCCACTAATCAGAAGCGGAGTGTGCTGTCCGTGATGTTCAGCCAGTGAGTTGGTAAATTGTTGATGCATGAAGGCCCGGCTGGTTGGTACTGTTGAGAGCTTATATGAATGGTAGATATTGGTAGACAAAGGGTAAAAACTAAATTGTAAACAAACTGATTCCCTGTTGTAGCATCGACATTACAGCATTCATTAAGCTTTTGTATGGCTTTTGCTTTGTTTTCTAGTTGATGTTTCGTGTTTTATTACAATGCCATATTCTGATGATCCTTGCTCATTGATGCAGTTTTCGACGTCCTTTCCTTGTTGGTATAGCTTGTCTTTGTGCCGAAAACGTCCATGATGCAACAGAGCTTTGGTCTCTGGTGCTAACCTGGTGCTCCTCTTTACTTGTAAGTTATGTTAACTTATTATTCGAAAGTAGTTGGCTGTTGATTCCATGCAGAATGGAGCTTGATGTTTTTTTCTCTTCCATACTATCTTTTGATGTAGTGTCTCTGGTAACTGAGCATCACAACTCCTCAAATTGGTTTGCATCTGTTATCCGCAAAGATCATTGTTGCATTTGAAGTCAATATGGATGATGGAGGACATCGTGAAAATGGACGACACAAACCAGATCAGTTCAAAGCAGCTCAGAGTCAGGTATTTAGTAACAAATTTACTTTGGTTTATTATTCATTTTTGAACTCTGTGAACGAGTGTAGATGCTGATATTTTCCTCTTATTTTTATTGCAGTGGCTGATGCAACAGCCAACCATGAAGCAAATCATGGCAATCATGGCCGAACGAGATGCTGCAATCCATGAGCGAAACATGGCCATCTCAGAGAAGAAGGCAGCAATAGCAGAGAGAGATATGGCGTTCCTTCAGCGAGACTCGGCTATTGCCGAGAGAAACAATGCCCTAATGGAGCGAGACAGTGCCATTGCCACCCTCCAGTACCGCGACAACTCTCTCCCTAACAGTAACAGCATGTCTTCTTCCTGTCCATCAAATTGCCAAATCTCTCGAGGTGTGAAGCATATTCACCACCCCCAGCATCATCTCCCCCACATGCATGAGATCCAAGGAAATGATTCCCCCCTCCCGACTTCTTCGCCAGCTATCATTCCAGAGACAGCAAAGCCCAGGCGTGGCGGTGGCAAACGACCCAAGGACCCCACCAAGGCAATGGGCTCCAATAAAAGGTCCTCATCGAAATCAAAGGTGAAAAAGGAGAGCAACGAGTGGAAGACGGAGCAGGATATGGGCATGGGAGATGGTGAAGATTTGAACGATAAACAGCTTGTGGTATCGAACTGGAAAGGGTCGGATCTCGGGTTGAACCAGATTGCATTCGACGATTCAACCATGCCTGCTCCGGTTTGCTCGTGCACCGGAATCTTCAGGCAATGCTACAAGTGGGGCAATGGAGGGTGGCAGTCATCATGCTGTACGACCACTTTATCGATGTACCCTCTTCCCGCGGTGCCAAACAAGAGGCACGCTCGTATTGGTGGGAGGAAGATGAGCGGCAGCGCATTCAGCAAGCTGCTGAGTCGTCTGGCGGCTGAAGGGCATGACTTGGCCCATCCAGTTGATCTCAAGAACCATTGGGCGAAACATGGAACCAATCGTTACATCACGATCAAGTAAAGATCATGGAATCCGGGTACAGCACTTGTACTTCTCGGGGTATGCTCTTCTTGTGTGTATCCTTCTGAGGCACACTAGTTTTATGATCATAATGCTGTGTAAGGAAAGCAATAAGCAGGGGGTACCATAAGAGCGGAGGAATTAGAGTAGGCAAGGTGATCCGCCCAACGACTTTGTTCGAGTCAAGTTTTTCTGTACTGCGATGTTGTGTAAGGTGTAGATGCAGAAAGTATGTAATGGAGACAGCGTACTACTGTACCTGAAAATGAGGGTGATAATCATGTATCTGTGCAACTCTTGTAGCTTCAATTGTAAATGTACCTCTTTTCCTCTCCCATTGGCATGTGAGTGGTATGATGTTAAAAAATGTATGCATCTGTTGTGTAGTATTCAACTGTTTCTGAGAGTTTTTGATTCGGGCTCAAATATACACATTTTACCCCTCATTTCTTATTCGTTTAACTTAGCATTTCATCGCTCCTACACATATTCCACGCTAGGTTGTGCTTGTTTTGATAGATTTCAGGTCCTAGCATGTGTGGAAGGGTCGAGGACGAGTTTTGGGATATTTGGAGGTCAAAAAACGCAAAAATCGAAGAAAAGTCCGAAGCCTGTAACAGTGAAGTGGAGGCGTCCAAGAAACAGCCACAGTTCACGGTCGGACAAGGCAGTTCACGGTCTTCTAAGACCGTGAAGAGGAGGCATGGGCCGTGAACATCAAACTCAAAGCGTCCAAGGCCAAATCCGAAGTTACTGACGCTAGGCGAGTTTACGTTCTCTAAGACCGTGAACTGGGACCATTGACCGTGAACCCAGGAAGCAAAGCGGTGCATTTTGGAGACGACTGGGTTCACGGACGCGTTTAGGTGTTCACGGCCGTGAACTGGCCAACGCGTCCGTGAACTGATCACTTTCGGGCAAATATGAAGACAACAGCGGGAAGAGAGAAGGGAGAGCTAGTTTTTGGAGAAGAATTGGTTTCTCTCTCTAGGGTTTGCCCAAAAACACCAAAGGGGAGTTCTAGTGAGGGAGTGTGTGCTAGAGTGATCGTGGAGCATCATTGGAGGCTTGGGTAGAGATTCAAGCCTAGAAGAAGATCTTGAGCTCAAATTTGCAATCCCTCCCCCTCTCTCTCTAGAAACTCACTCTTTTCTCTTGGGTGTTGTCCATCCCTAACTAATACTTTGTAATTACTTGTTTAGATTGAATGATTGTCATTGGGTATTGTTTAATTCAATGATTAAGGTATTATTCATGTTGATTGTGCATGTTTGTGCTTAGCAATCTAAGGGTTGTGCATGTTTTGTGCTTAGCATCTTTAGCTTTGTGCATTTTGGTGCTTAGCAACCTAAGGATTGTGCATATTTGTGCTTAGCATCCTTAGGTTTGTGCATGTTGGTGCTAGCAATCTAATTAGCCACCTTAACCTAGCTTAGAGAGGAAAATCCCCTTCCAAGGGAGACTCAATCGAGTTGGTTTTCCTTCAACTTTTTAAGCGACCTAACTAGGTTAATTTAGGCTAACCCTCAATGTTGAATTAAGCAAATTGGTTAATCGCGATCAAGTCGTCCGACCCTTGAGTTGAGTGAGGGAGTAAGTCAACTACCGATTGCCTAAACCGAAAGGGTCGAGTGACATGGCCTATAATGTTTACCTCGGTTTAGCAATTGAGATTGTGGTCTCCGACCATATATGCATCCCTCTACAGTTCGCGGTTACCTTGCCCAAAGCAATCGTTTCAATCCAACGAGTCTTGGTAGCTAGTTAGGGGGAAGCAACTCCTGGGTGAAGCTCCCTTAGTTAGAATTTTCCTTTATTTACTTTTCTTTGCTTGTTTAGTTTGTAGTTTCATTAGTTTGAAAACCCAAATCCGTTTTGCTAGATAACAACTTAAGCGATTGAAGTAGGGGTACATGGATCGGCCTGGGTTGACAATATAAATACTTGCTCTATACTGCACCGGGCTAGAGTTTAAAAACTTGGGCTCTAGTCGGGATTAATTTGTGGTGTAGTTTCGTGCGAGTCAGTTTTCGAAAGCAATGCATTAGGGAAAGATTGTAGGGTAATGTCTATTTTTTATCCATTTTTTTTCCAGATTCTTTTATATTATCAAAACCTATTAAAATGCTATTAATTAGCCAAATTTTTCGTAATGCATCAAAAGATTTGTCAATTTTACATTATTGTTAATGATATTGTAACTCTTTCTTAGTTAAAATACTAAAATTTTGGAATGTTTACCTTCATGTGTCTCTTCCAAGTCAATATTATATTGTCAAGTCAATATTACTAACAAAACTGCTAACTGAAAGTTAACATTTGGCTAATTCTTAATATTTCGATAAATTTGAATAATATAAAAGAATCTGAAAAATGTTTGGATAAAAAATAGACATTACGATAATTGTAAAATCATATCGCACTTTGTAAAAGAAAACTCACTAAATATTGCTTAAGATTTTGATGTACAGGTTATTAATGACCATCCAATTTGATCTTATGAGAGGCAATCCACTTCTATCAGTAAAAGACTTGCTCACATCTTTTAGATTGCGAGCTGCAGAGAAAGCCAGATGAAGTGAAACTTTCTATTTACAAAAAGTGTCATCGGAACCAAAAATTACAATTACAAAAGCAAAAATACTTCAGGAACCATTTAAGTATGAGAATTGGGAGGACTATACCTTTTAACTCTTAAGTTAGAATAAAGTGTCGGATATCATTAACGTTATTGAATTGTACATCCATTTAAAATATCGTCCGCCTATCGTTAACAATGAATAAAATATTTTTTTGTCAAAAAATTTAAAAATAATGTAAAAAACGAAAAATTAAATTTTTTTGTCTGCCTCCCTCTACAAACCCTCACCGTTGCCCACCAGGACATTGTCCTTTAGAGGTGGCAAATGGATTGGATTCATGGATCACTAGATCAAATGGATTCATGGATTGGATCAAGTGGATTGGTGAATTATCTACGGATCCAAATGACATTCTCAACCTTGGACCAATGTGTAAAAAGTGAATAGTTTAGGTACTAAAATGTCATAATGACAATTTTTAGGTACCAAAACGTACATTTCCAATGATATTTTTTGTATAAAAATTTAAATTTTTGGTACCAAAATGTAAAAAAATACTAAACTGTAATTTACCAATGATCCATAAATCCACCATTCCAATTAGATTTGGATCGAATGAATTGGATTAGTTGAATAATTGCCACCTATACTGGCCTTGCAACTTCCTGATCCAATCACCGAGCTCCAAATCTCCACTGCTCCTCCGTCGTACTGTATCCATCTCATCTCAATTTATTAATTTAGAGTTCAAATCAAGCTAAGCAAGAATTTCTCACCAACTTCTATTTATCCCTGTAGTTTCATTCCGCTCTCATCATTGTTAGCAGTAGCTGCTATGGAGAAGGCATCAAGACCTCTTGACTAGCCGATATCATCACACTAGAAAGTGGTCAAGTGTAACCACAAACTAATGCATAGTATAGCGGGTTTACCTTTAATTGTCAACGCGGGTCCTAGATATGATGACTACTCCGTGAAGTTCTCGTTATCTAGCAGTTTGAATGTAGTGAAGTTATAACTAATCTAAGCAAACACAAAGTAGTAAAGTTATGATTCAAGTTCGAGAGAGGTCACCCAGATACGGTTCCCCCTAGAGTGCAGTTAAGCCGGATTGTAATTCACCAAGTTAAGATATAATGATAGTTATACTGCGGAAGGTTCTTAATTAGCCTGAAGTCTCGACTAAAGGTCTTCGGACCCTCCCAGTCTGAATGCCTGGCAGGCGACTAACCTCCACCGGAATAGACGAACTGAGGCCTTAACATGCAAAACCTCATATACTAGATTAAATCTAGTACAGAGCAGTGAATTGACTCCTCGACTAAAGAAGTCAATTCACCATCTTCAATTAAGGGTGCTCTACCAACCTATGCAGATATTCTCTTTCTAGGTCAAAGCAGAAACTACAAGAATGTGATCAAGATTAATGCAATTCTGAAACCATGCTTCAATTGAATATAATCAATATCAAAATATCATGTACTTGGGTTCATACAACCTAACCTAACATACAACTCTAGGATTCTTCATACCCAGGTGAGAGAGAGAGTTTACTCCATAGAGAGAAGAGAAATCAGCTTCAGATGCAGAAATCATCGTGTGGAGGATGAAATTCAACTTTTGGTTGCCAATCGGTGCTAGCTTCAATCGAGCTCCAATGGTGTCAAAACTCGATCTAGGTCACCTTGGAGGTTGGGTTCATACTTTCTCTCTTTAAAACTCTGTTTTCAACTCTAAAACTCTCATCATTCTCCAAAAGCCCGAAATTGGGTTAAAACTCAGATTTGCCCGATTACACGGCCAGACCACACGGTCGTGTAGAAATCCAGTCTGGCCGTGTAACTCTCAAAATGCGGCATTGCACTTAGTTGGTCGAGGGAATTCACACAGCCATCATATGGCCGCGTGAAATTTAGCCTTGCCCGTGTAACTCTCCTAAATTACCCACACGGCCCCTTGCACGACCAGTACCAGTATGGTTGCGTGATTCCAGTTACACGACCATACTGCACGGCCGCGCAAACTCATTAGCAGGCCGCGTAATTTTCTCAGCTTCCCGTCGAACGGCCTAACTTCGTCCAATCGACCCCGGACTCGTGCTCAAGCCTTCATTCACGTACTAGAACCTGAAATGTCACCAACAAGAACAATCTAGCGTGAAATTGGCTTAACACATGAGAAATGAGCCTCACACAGTATAAGTATGGTGGACAAAAACCTGTGCAAATATCGAGTTATCACCTCTCCCCGTTCACACCTCATTTAAGCTTCCTTCCCCGAGCACATCATTATGATCGTCCGTAGACGAAGGTTTCGCCTATGGAGAAATCGACCTCGGCGGCGGACTCCTCGTCTTCCAAACTGCCTCCTTTATCAAATCTGGTCCACCCAACAAGGAGGACTCGACAACCTCTGAACATCCTTCTTCGAACCGTCCAAATTCCCTCCATGATTCCATATGCTCGGTACCGACAGCTAGCCCAACGCTAACCCTAATGTCCACAGCTGGATCCTCGCTGGGAAAGACGCCAATACAACCGCCGGCAACGGAGGAGCATTGAGGTCATCTCAACCTAGTCTGTATCAATCTGCCGATGAAGGATCATTAAGAAGTTTTGGAGTCTGGTGATTGGATCGTGAAGTTGCAAGGTCAGTGCCCGCGGTGAGCGGCGGTGAGTGTTTGGAGACGGAAGCCGTCAGAACTTTTCAATTTTTGTTTTTACATTATTTTTAAATTTTTGACCAAAAAATAATATTTTTATTCATTGCTAACGATAGACGGACGGAATTTTAAACGGATGTACAATTCAATAACGTTAGTGGTACCCAACGACCTATTCTTACTAAGGGTGGGCAACCGGTTCGGTAAACCCGAATCAAACTGAAACTGAATTAAACCGAACCGAAACCGAATTATTGCTATTCGGTTCGGAATCCGGATGAAAAATATGGATAGTTTGGAAACCAGGGTTCTCTCAACCGAACCGAATTTCCGAACCGAAAAACCGAAATACTATAATTGTAAGCTCCAAATGGTGGATTTTTATGTTTGTAGTTATTTTTAGACTTAAATATTTGAAATATTTTATGACTTATGTGTTGAAAAGTTTGAGTTTATCATTGATGATGCATATAATTACATATTTATTGGTTATATTAGGGATAAAATAATTTAAAAGTGAGAAGATACAAGTAGTTTAACATATTCGGTTTTGTGTGAGAAACCGAACTGAACCGAATTATAATTCGGTTTAAACCAACCAAACCGAATTATAATTCGGTTCGAATTCGGTTTGAGGTTTGGGAGAATTCGGGGACTCGGTATTCGTAATTTCGGTTCGGTCGAAACCAAACCGACCGAATGCCCACCCCTAATTCTTACTAGCTTGGACCCGGCTCATTGGCCAGAGTATATAAAATTTTCTTTTCATTATATAAATTTAGAGTTTTGTTGATGAATCTTAATTGAGAATTATTTTAATTTTTTTGAAGCTGTCGTTAACAATCAAATTTTAAAATATAGTTTGAAAATGTTTAATTAGTAATCAATATAGTTAGCTATGAGATTAAGTATTTCCATAAAGTATGATTAAAGTGTTAGTACTTAATTAGAAAGTTATACCATAAGCATTGAAAGTTGAAACAAAGACAAGATATATGTCATACGTACATTGTAATATATCCAACGAATACCATTAACCATAATCCTTAAATTATAAACTTCAAACCTTAAAATAAACCCTTAGCCCCTGAGCGTAATATGATTCACGGGGTCGGTTAGCATGCCTACCCCAAAGGGTTGGTTTCTTGACACCCCTTCTTAATTGGTCAACTTTCTCATTAATTATTGGAAAGTATTAATGAAAGTAAACATAATAAATGTTCTATTATTAAATACAAAATAAAATTCTTTTTTTAAATCTAAACCTACAAAATACAATTCTCTCTCCTATCTCTGATTTTTCCTCTCCCAGCAGCCTCCGACCACCAAGCTTCCTCCGACCACCACACTTCGCCGGTGAAATCTCGCCGGCAGAATCTCTCTCGGCCACCGAATATGTAGTACCACTGCACTGATACTTAGATCTGACATTTGTACCAGTGCACTGATATCGCTACCAGTGGAGTGGTATTGCTACCAGTGCACTGGTACAAATACCATATATTGAGTTTAAAAAGTGCATTAGTACAAATATCAGTGCAGTGATAGAAAAATCAGATTTGGAAATCGAAAAATCAGATCTGAAAATTGAAAACTCACCGGGAGAGGGGCTTGGGAAGGTGTCGGTCGGAGGTTGCTGGAAAAGGAAGGATCAAAGATAGGAGAGAGAAGGATTAGAGATAGGAGAGAGAATTGCATTTTCTATAGGTTTACATTTAAAAATACAAGTAATTAATGTGTGGTATTTAATTCTTAATTTGTATTTAATAAGAGTATTAAATTCTACAAGTTGAATTTATTATGTCTACTTTCATTAATATTTGTCAAATGATTAATAAAAAAATTTGACCAATAAGGAGGGGGTGTCAAAAAACCAACCCTTAGGGGTTAGCATGCTAACCGACCCATGATTCACGCTAATATTGTCCCTAAACCCATAGCATCAAACATCGAAGTTCTCACCACCTAGGTAAAGATATAAGACAAATGCACTTGGATGGTAAAATTGGTAATGAGGTTTGCCTATACTATCATATTGTCATTTTCAAATATACTAACTCACTTGTTGCATACCCATGCAAGGAAGGATTTGAAACTTCATCCTTACACTCGTAGTTTTCGATCACCTATGAGTAATACTCTCCCGTTTCAATATTATTATACCAAAATTTTACATGTAGATTTCAATTACAACACTAAACAGATCTAATAAATCGTAACATCAACAAAGATACAATCATTCTTAATATAGTGCACAACATCTTATCCTAAAATATACATTAATCCAGAAAATATATTACGATATTATCCCAATCATTCATCTCCGACTATGATACAACTAGTAAACAATAAATAACTAACATAATCTTGTTAACAATGAGGGGGGAAATGAAAGAGTGAAGGGAAAATTGAGTTTTGATTTGGGTGAGCACTCAATTACATGTATGTATACTTTTTCTTCTTCTTGTATTGGTGTCAATACCATTCCAATGTTACAATACAATACATCTATCTTTATATGCGAAGAAATACTCTTTGTAGGCCGGATATGGGTGTGGGAAGCTAAAACCATACCTTGCTCAACACTCATTAAACTTTTTGCAGGATTTACTCATACCCACCTTCATATCCAATCAATGCAGAAATTTCTCGTGTTGACTGAGTTGGAGACGATCATGCACATGTAGTCACATATTTGATTGACATCCCTAAACACAATTAGAATTTTGTCAGTGAATTGTCGAAATCTAAAATATAAGGATAATTCCGATTTCTTGTTGAACTTATACTCAACTCAGAATCTATTTCAAATAAAAACAATTAATTTGAACTAACACAAAGTACAATACAGTTAACAATTCTTAGACTTCACGCAGGAATTAATGTGAAGTACTCTCATTAAGGATACCCGGAAAAAATTGAAATCAATATAGAAATAACGATTGATACTTTGACAAAATTAAAACAAACATATACAACATTGTTATGTATACTTCTCTTGCATTATTGGATAACATTGTTGTTGTTATCGTCATTATGGGGTCATTTGGATGCAGGTTTTGGGTGTGGGATTTGGGCACAATCCTACATAATGTGGGATTTTATTAAAATCACTCATTTGGAAAGCAATTATATGATAAGAGATTTTAAATATTAGAGATTTCATAAACCCACAATTGTGGGATGATGAAATAGCTGATGGTGATCAGCTATTTTAAAATCCAACACAAATTCCACAAATTAAAAACCTGGGTTTTTAAACCAGTGATTTAAACAAAAATCCCACAAATTAAAAATCTGGATCCAAATGACCCTATTAGTATTGTATTACTTCTGATTATAAAATTCTAACATACTGATAGGTGATAGCTAAAAAAGTAACCATAAATAAGACAATCAATTCAGGAGGGAGGGACAGTCATCCTCCTTTTGAAGACTGGTTTGAACCCGATCAATGGGCTGAAATATTTTTAAATTTATTATTTAATATAGTAATATAAATTTTGATTTTATCAAGGATTTTCAATTGAACTTTTTATTATCAACAATTGTATTTCTCTATCTAATGAAAGTTGTTTAAGTTTGCATCATAGTTTGCAAAGAGTACCTTAGTCGTGATATTCAACCCATTGTCGAAACTTTTTAATACTTGGTTTATGTATTCAATCGAAAATTCTCGTCACTCCACGTTTATGGATTCTCAACTCTTACTTAATATGATATCGTTCAATCTAATTATACTATAAAATTTTGTAATAAGAGACCGAATAAGAGTTGAGTTGTGCAAGTAGAACTATGATTTGGTTTGAGTTCCTTTAACGAAATAGAGATACTCAATTGACTAATCCCGAAACCAGCAAAATGAAACCACAACTGGACTGTTGATAAATTGTTTAACCATTACTGTAACCAAAGACTTACTCAAAGCTTAAAAAGAAGACCATGAATGCATGCGAACCAAATTTCGCGAATGAAACGTCAATATGAAAACCAATATTGAAAGAGGATATCGTTTTCATGTGGACAACCAACCACATCCTTCTCTATTTACATAATTTTTTTTGAATATTAGAACCACTAAATTGTTACGTAGATGCGCCGTAGGGGCGGAATTTTACGTACTGGATCTTTGCTTCTCCGGACTTTTGGATACGTTGTTCGACGCTCTCGAGTAGAGGATCTCCTTAATGGCGAAACAACCCAAAAATAACTACTAAACTACTAAACTGAACGAAAGAAATAATCAAAGCAAACAAACATAAATTAAGTTCCAATCTTCTCATGCTATTATTCATAGACAATGTCTCTATTTATAGAGTTACACAACCAAATCCCTTTCCTTCTCACCCTAGGCTTTAGCCTCTCTCCTTATTCTTTTCCTACTAGAATTTCCTTTCTTCCCTTACAAGAAATATTAATTAAATGCTAACACATCTCCTAATCCGAGTAGAACAATTACTAATAATAATTAATTCTAATATTCCCAAATAATTACTTAATGTGACTAATAAGAAAAGATACACAAGCCCAATAATTAATGAAATGCTACGATGGCTTGATCTCATAACATAAATTACCAACAACACTCCAATCCGTATAATTTAACCTTTAAATCTTAACAGTATGAGTCATATTTAACATCATAATTAATACCCCATTCTCTGAAGTCCTAAATAATGAAAACAAAGGATCCATCTAACAGACCAAACTTTATAAGTTGCTAAATGGTCAAAATCTCAAAGTGAATTATAATTTAAAAACAATCATTTTCATTGACCCATTTGGAATGAATATTGACCAATAAAGACTACCATTACTAATTTTTCAGAGAGAAGTAACTAAGTAAAAATTATTGAAATTTTATTTTAAAATAAAGTAGAGAAAAGGTGTGTTTTGGTGAACCGATAACTTATGCAAATCTGTATAATTTTCTTTTGATTAGAGCTAATTGTTAAATACAAAGCTTTATAAGGAACAATGGATAGACAAAAAAATAATATAATTATAATATTTTATGAATAAAAAAAAGCAGTGATCATATAATTACAAAGTTCGATAGGAAGAATTTCATGGCCATCTTCATCGAGATTCCATCTCTAGCCAACTGAGTGATTCCACCATTGCTGCCCTGCATATTTCACACCATAATTGAGCATTCCAAGCCCCAAAAACAATTTCAATAGGAAAGACAGCTAAGTCTGACAAATCCAACTAGAAGTTGAACAAAAAAATCAACTGCAAATAGAATGGGGGCTTCGAGTGTCAGATCACGAATCATCAGCATGAGAATTTTATCAGACAGGGATAACTGTGAATATAATTGTCTCATCATCCACAAAACCCACTATTGCAGCATCAAGTCGGAAAGCTGATCAATTTCGTTAAAAAATCATACAAAAAATATTGAAGGAGAAAGAAGCCTCAGACCGTCCTAGTTCATGAAATTTTCAACACAGCGATTCAGTAAAGTCTCAAAAACAACAATGTAAAACTATATATGAAGAAATCAAAGGCATCAGACCTTCCAATTCAAAGAATCTTAATCAAGGCAGCCCATTAGGGCGCTCTCATTCGGCACAAGTCGGTCATCACTTGCCCTTCGTAACCCATTCAGACAAGAAAGAAACCAAAGGAAAGCAAGTTATGGAGAGAAATCGAGACGACAGGAAAGGAACAAAACGGCGGAGGCCATTGAAGAGAAGCGAAGAGAGGACGATGGAAGATTACATGCTTCTGCTACTGCAGCGTTTGGTCTTATAAAGGAGTTTCGACGAGGGGTTTAGGGTTTTGGGGAGAGAGGGACGAACGACGACTGAGGAGAGATTACCGCTAGAGCAGTTACGCTGAGTTTGTGACAGCTGCGATTGTTGATATCACTGACGGGCTACTGGGCCGGAACTCTAACCCTACCCTCGGTATGTTTTGCGGATGTGGGCTAAGCGCATATAAGCCTGTAATATAAAATGGGCCCCGATAGTCTGCATAATGCATAAGATTTCTTGGTTAAGCCCATCCTCCAATAATATATAGCACACTTTCATCTATTTTTTAGCATTTCAAATTTGTTGTCTTCTCCTTATATTTAGTTAGGGATAAAAAGGTAATTAAATACTTTCACAAAAACCGCACTACAGTCTACAGCTATTTTCTCGAGCCTCTTAATTTTTTTGTCTCTGACTAGGTGGGCTTTTCAGAATTTTTTTCATAGATAAGATTTTCTTTCTTTATAATAGATGCAATTTTCATTTACTTTCTACTCACGTTCTTTAAGAAAAAAGGTATTTGTGCCAATATTATTTTTTATATGAATATTTATTTAAATCATTGTATAGTGGTTTTATTTCATCACATGAAGTTTCTCATTTAGTATTATTTTTGGATTTGACACAATTTGATTAATACTAGAATTGGATCCAGCAGCTATATATAGACCCAACAACAAAGGATAATCACAAGCATTTACATACAATTTATTTAATCAAAGTTGATATGATCCAAATTTTATTTTCATTTTCCAGTCAATTTGTTCAAGAAACGAAAAGAGCTAGCTTTTAGAGATTTTGCCAGTACAACAGCTCTCAAGGAGACATTTATCTAGAGAAGATGCTTGAAAGTCTAAAGATTCTCATTCAAAACTCTTAACCAGTGATGTTAGATATTTATTCCGTTGATATTTATTTTTGCAAATCAAAGTTAATACTTAATACCGATGTAATCTATAGCTTAGTTGGGTTCTACAAATTTGGTTTCTTCAAAAAAATTGTTTATCGATCCTAGCATGTTGTGTGTGAGATATCGAAGATTTTTGTTTTGCACAAGTCTATTTCCTATGATCACATATATTATGTAATTCAAAAGCAAGTTTCACTTATTATATTCTATTATTTAATTTACGTATACTGAACATGCAATTAGTAAACTTTATTATTAACTTCACTTTGTTTTTATAAGTTAAGATTGGGGAAGATATTCACAAGTCTATTAGTTGGCATTCACTTTTATAGTCTACACCGAAGTGTCAAAGAATTTTAATTACCCAATAATGCTTCATGCATACCTGAAAGTAATAAATATAATTGACGAACCAAAAGTTACACCGAGAAAGGATTGAGTAGGAATGATCATATCAAAGATACATAGGGTGCCTATCTTTTGGTCCACATTCCGCCATTGATGGGACAAAGAATTTTAAGGCTGGGAAAAAGGAGAGAGACCTTTGAGAGAGAAAAAGCTCTCCCCTCTCTCCTGTTTGCCTTCCACTTTTTTGTCCGTTGATGACCGTTGGGGGTTCTCCCCCACCGGCCGGGGCCGACCACTGCCTCAAGCCGCCAGATGGATCGCCTTCGTCGTCGCCGATTCAGCCCAGCAAGAAGGCAAAGGCAAGCTCAACTGCTGAATTTTCTGGGCAAACAGCTATGGAAACAAATGCAGTCGTCACCGCGCGAGCTACGGAAGAGACTTCAATCCAGACCGGGAGCACACAGGAAGTTGAACCCCCGATAGGGGTGGGGAATCAATGGGAGGATAAGGGGAGGTCCTCGTACAGGGACTCCTTCCTTGGGAACAAGCCGCCAGTCGATATCCCAGAGGGGGACGAACTCATGTCAGACGAATCAGACGAAGAGAACGGAGAGGACGACCCGGACTGTCCAACTATCAGGATCAAGAAGCGCACCAACGCGAAAATTAGGAACCGCTGGCAGAGGGCGATTACTTTCAGGGTTCTGGGTAAGATCCTCCCCTTTGCCTTTGTTCGTGGGAGAGTTCAGAAGATGTGGGCAAAGACAGGAGGTTTGAAAGTCGGGGACATCGGAAACGGGTACTTCCAAGCAACATTCGACTCACAACTTGACCACGACAGAGCTCTCTATGGCGGGCCGTGGACTATCGACGACCATTACATCGCCTCAGAGCCCTGGCGTTTGGATTTTGATCCGGACTTCGACACGATCAACAGAACGGCGGTATGGGTGAGACTTCCCCGCCTTCCCCTTGCTTATTTCGATGAGGATATCTTGATGGATATTGGGAATAAACTGGGGAGGGTTGAGAAGATCGATTACAATACCGCCAATGGATTCCGTGGGAACTATGCTCGAATCTGTGTGGAAATTGACCTGAGAAAGAGATTGGTGTCGAAGTACAGGATCAAGAGGAGAGTTAGAAGGGTTGAATACGAGGGATTGCATACTGTGTGCTTCTCATGTGGCTGCTATGGCCATGTCGAGGAAAATTGTTCCATGGCTCAGACAGGTGGGGAAAGGATGGTGGAGAATGGAACAAAAGATGCCGACAGGCAACAGGATAAGCAGGATATTAGACCCGAAATCTTGGAAGACTTCGGGCCATGGATGCTGGCAACCAGACCAAGGAGAAGAGGTAACGTTCAGAAGGCTCGCAAGGGGATTGAGAAAGAGGGGGAGGGGAAGATGGCGACTGAAACAACACCCACTGGCTCTAGATTCAATCCTCTCGGAGAGGAAGTTGAGGAAGTGAACAATGATATGGAAGAAGATCCACAAAAAGAAGCTAATCAACAAGAGAACCACGTTACTCCTGGAAAGAAAACTGACAACCAGCAAGGGATTCAGCAAGAGCAACTAACCAGAGAAACCACGAGTGAAAATAAGAAACAAGAGAAGAAGGGCAAGGAGAAGATCGAAAAGAAAGCAAACAAACAGCAGGACCAGAAGACGAAATCAATCAACAGAAAGGAGAATCAGAAGGCAACCCCGGACCTGAGTAAGGGTACTAGTTCTGCAGGCATCGCCACGAAGACGACTGATGGCTCCCCGAATAGGAGTGTGAAGCCCCCCAATGGTCCCCTTTCACCAATGACCTCTATGAAGCAGGTTAGGCAGAAGGGACACCAGACAGCAGTGACCACTGAGTCAAGCAGGGAGGGCAGCATCAAATGCCAGACAGCTGAAGCTAAGGCAGGCCACCAACCCAAGATGAAATATGCGAGCCAAAGCAAGGATAACAGGGACAATAGGAAGACTGCCAAAGCACACCAGGGGGATGAAATTGGGAAACCAAAAAAGATTGATTTTGAAGATAGCTTGGAAGAAAACAAGCTGCAGCCAGAGAATGCTATTGCACCAATGGATTCGACCAATGGGAACAATCCTGAGGAGCAGGGGACGGCAATGGCCGTCGATGGATGATGGTTTTCGACTTAAGGTCGATCTGGGGCAGGTTTTAACATTCTTTCCATGGTTAAAATCCTTTCCTGGAATTGCAGGGGTGCCAAGCACCGTAAGTTTCATGCTACTTGTGAGTTTTATAGGGTCACTTATAGACCTGATGTTCTCTGTATCCTTGAACCTAGAATTAGTGGAAAGGAGGCAGAAACTGTTATCAAGAGTCTGGGGTTTGATACCTGGGCTGTCTCTGATGCTCATGGTTTTAGTGGGGGAATCTGGGTCCTCTGGAACCACAACAATCTCAGTCTAGAGGAAGTTGACACACACAAACAGTTCGTTCACTTGAAATGCATGGTTGGAGGGAGGCCGAGGTACCACCTGCTGGTGGTGTATGCCAGTCCCAACGAGCATGATAGACATGATCTCTGGAGAGAGGTGGATGCCATGGAAAAGACAATCACCACTCCTTGGCTGATTACGGGTGATTTCAACTCGATTACCAAAGCTTCGGAGAAACAAGGTGGAGCACCATTTAGCTTTGCGAAGGTGAAAGCCTTTAATGAGTGTATTGATGAGAATGGGCTCATTGACTTGGGTTTCGTGGGACCCAAGTTCACTTGGTTTACAAGCAACAGAGGCATCAAGGAAAGGCTTGACAGAAGCCTCTGCAACTTGGAGTGGCATCAACAGTTCCCATCAACTAATGTGTTGCACCTGCCTAAACTCAAATCTGACCACAGACCTATCCTTACCTGTACTACACAGGAAAAAGGAACACAAAAAGTGGCTAGAAGGTTCCAGTTTCTTGCTCCGTGGCTTGACCACGAGGACTTCCTCCCCTTTGTTGAAAGCTCTTGGAGATCTGGATTGGAATTCCTTCCTGCCCTCAACAGCTTGGCTGAAGCCCTCAGGACCTGGAATAAGGATGTGTTTGGTAATATTTTCCAACGTAAGAGAAAGCTACTGAACTGCCTCAAGTCTTTGGAAGTGATCAACGAGAGGAATCCCTCAAGCAGCTCACTATCTAAAGAACAAGAAGCAAGGGAGGATCTTGAAGACACCCTATGGCAAGAAGAGCTGCTCTGGATCCAGAAATCAAGGTCGAACTGGGTCGTGCGTGGAGACATGAATACGAGATACTTTCACAACAGTACCCTGAGTAGAAGAAAGAGAAACAAAATCCTGGGGCTGAGGAACGATGAGGGAGAGTGGGTAACCAACCCTGATGTCCTCCAAGAGATGTCAAGAAGCTACTATGCCAACCTGTTTACCAGGACTGAGAGCACAGAAATCACCTCAATCCCTGCTGACTTCCCACACTTGGATGAGGACTGGACGAGAAACCTGGGAAACCCTCCAAGCAGTGCAGATATCAAGGGCATCATCATGGAGATGAATGGCCTTAAAGCACCTGGGAAGGACGGATTCCACGCACTGTTCTACCAAAAGTGCTGGAACCTTATTGGGAATAACTTTTCCCGCTTTGTTGCTTCTTGTTTCAGTGATCCAGGCAATATTAGTGGAGTGAATGAAACCCTTCTGGTCTTGATCCCCAAAGTGGAAGCACCAGTGTCAATGAACCACTTCAGGCCTATAAGCCTTTGCAACGTGGGGTATAAAGTGGTGGCAAAAAGCCTTGCTAACAACCTGAAACGGCTAATGCCCCATCTTGTCCACCCCAACCAGTCCAGTTTCGTTCCTAAACGTCACATTACTGATAACATTATTATTTTGCAGGAGGCTGTGCACTCAATGGGAAGGAAAACAGGAAGGAAAGGAAGCATGCTGTTGAAAGTGGACCTTGCTAAGGCCTATGATAGGGTTAGCTGGAGGTTCCTTGAGGAGACTTTGGTGGCTGCGAGTCTCCCAGCTAACTTCATCAGAGTGGTCATGGCCTGCGTGTCTACCACAAGTTTCCAGGTGCTTTGGAATGGTGGTGAAACTGAAAGGTTCTTTCCAACACAAGGGCTTAGACAGGGATGTCCTTTATCCCCTTACTTGTTTACTTTATGCGTCGAACGACTTAGTCATAGTATCATGCATGAGGTCAAGGAAGGGAGATGGAAGCCAATGAAGCTCTCTCCTGGAGGCCCCCCTCTGTCCCACTTGTTTTTTGCGGACGATTTAGTCCTGTTTGCTGAAGCTAACCCTTTACATGCTGATGTGGTTATGAAATGCTTGGAATCGTTCTGTTGTGCTTCTGGGGAACTGGTCAGTAGGGAGAAGTCTAGGGTGTTTTTTTCCAAAAATGTTAAGAACTCCACTAGGCAGGAAATATGTGGCAGACTCGGAATACAGGAAACCTATGATCTTGGGAAGTACCTTGGGGTACCTGTCTTGCATGGTAGGTTGACCAGATTTACTTACAAGTATATTCTTGATAGGATGGATCAGAAATTAACAACCTGGAAAGCCAGAACCCTGTCGCTAGCAGGCAGAGTTACTTTGGCTAGTGCTGTGTTGAATGCCATTCCTTCCTATGCGATGCAAACCACTTTCATCCCCTTATCTGTGTGTGACCTGATTGATAGAAAGATTAGGGGGTTTGTCTGGGGGTCACAAGAAGGGAAAAGAAAGGCCCACCTTGTGGGATGGGACACAATCTGTAAACCGAAAGCACAAGGAGGACTTGGTCTGAAGTCTGCCCGCTGCCTTAACATGTCCTTTATGATTAAGCTGGCTTGGTGTATTTTTAACAAGGAGAACGAGCTTTGGGTTAAGGTTTTGCAGGGGAAATACTTCAACCACAAGCATGGAGAGATTGTTTCAATGAAGAAGTCCAACCATTCCAACCTCTGGAGAGCCATTGTGAAGGCTCTACCCCTCATGAAAGAGGCTACCTGCTGGAGCATTCGTAATGGAAGGGATACAAGTTTTTGGAACCAGCCATGGCTTGACTGTGGAATTCTGCTGAGTGACCACCTGATGCAGGACACCAATGAGGAAGAGAGCAACTCGACTGTGGCTGACTGGGTCACTGCAGAAGGTGAGTGGAGGTGGGGAAGGTTAAAGGAACTCCTGCCTGATGACATCCTCCTGATGATTGCAGGTACCAGCACACCCAACCCGGAGCTTGGTGAGGACAAGATGCTATGGGGACTTGAGAAAGATGGGAGATTCCGGCTCAAATCAGCTTACAACCTGGCGGCGAACATTGACATTGAGGAAGAGTCCTCAAGCTGGAAGGTGATCTGGCAATGGAAGGGGCCCAACAGAGTTAAGCACTTCCTCTGGCTGGCGAGACACGAGAGACTGCTAACAAACAAGGAGAGAACAAGACGTAAGATTGCAACAACTAGCAGCTGCAATCATTGTAGAGACGAGGAGGAATCAGTTGACCACATCTTGAGGGGCTGTGTCAAGGCTAGGACTGTCTGGGGTCGCTTCAAGGAGAAAATCGAAGTGAAGGACCACAACATCCCTTTTCTGGACTGGCTTGTGTTAAACCTAAAAAGCGAGAAATCAGGGGTGGACTTTGGGATCATCTGCTGGATGCTGTGGAAACAACGGAATGTCGAAGTCATGGAAGGAGCACCCTTCTCCGAGCAAGGACTGCAATGCAAGATCAATGCCTGGCTTAACATTGTGGAACAGGCCAGGAAACGTGAAGAGAAGATAAGGCCTGGTACTGTCTCTCTCAAAAGAAACCAACAAGTGGGATGGACTCCCCCTCCGGAAGGATGGGTGCAACTCCAGACTGACGGATCAGTACTTGCTCCAGCAGGACATGCTGCAGCTGGAGGGCTGATCAGAGACTGCGAAGGAAGATGTAAAGAAGCCTTTGTGTGCAATTTGGGGATCTGCTCTATTACTAGTGCAGAACTAAAAGGCGCAGTTGAAGGGCTGAAAATTGCTTGGAGGAAAGGCTATAGAAGAGTCCACTTGAACTTGGACTCATCCACTGCAATTGCTATTATCAAGAACCATGAGGACGATGAACACCGCCATGGTCATGTTGCCCAACAGTTTCGCAACCTGCTCAATCTTGAATGGGAAGTTGTCATTTCTCATGTGTTTAGGGAGGCTAATTTTGCCGCGGACTACTTAGCGGATAGGGGACATTATGTTAATTTTGGCACACATCACTTCAATGTGTGCGACCCGGGCCTCGGGCAATGGTTGTACCATGATATCATGGGAATTTCCCATGATCGGTTAATTTGTAATACGAATTAGACGCTTGACGTCGTCTTTCTACCAAAAAAAAAAAGAGTCCGCCATTGATTTCCCCTTAGATTCAGAAGCTCGGCCCCCCAGGCCCCCACAAAGCTCTGTAATCTGCAGAGCTCACAACAGAGTGAATGGGGGTAAACAGAACTTGAACCTAAAAGGCCAACTTTTTTTATAACCTCCATAAGGAAATTCATTAGCCTGCCCTCTCAACGTCTATAATTCATAACTCAAACCTTATCCCAGTTTCACGTTCTTCTGAGTTTAACCATCAACTAGAGCACTGCAACTGTCAGATCTGCAAACCATTCTCTCCTCACATCCTGCTTGCATCACAAGCAACTGCGACAAATCAAACAATCATGGTACTTACCATACAACGAGAATACGAGATAGCCAAATTCAGAGCGGATTACAACTAGACCGATGGTGACTAACAACAATCAGTGGAACTGAATGAATCCAATTAGCAAGACGAGTGGTTTGACCATTCAATGCAGCCTGTAACTGCATTTGAAACACCATCCCTTTCTAAAGTAGAATTGAAGGATTCCTACAGTACTTAACTGCAGATCGAGGACAGTAAAATTTCGCGGTTGAAATGGAAGGGTGGTGGAATTGAACCACCAGATGGCGAAATAAACCAGCTAGCAATCCCAGAAAAAGCTTACGTTTCTTTCTTTTTGGTGGGCTTGAGCCATTATGATAGCCACTGACTTACCACGGTCCCCGACAGCAACGTTACTAGAGTGGAAAACAAAAAAAACCCAAAAAAAAAAATTAACTGTAGGATACTGGAGCTCTGGCAACGCCAGGGGAAGTATCACATGCATTTCAGTACTTACACTGACGCAAATCCCAGAAGTTAAAAAAGGCACAGGAGGGTGGATGGATGTTTCTCTTGCATGGTGGCAAATGGGTCGGGTCAAAATACGCTGCGGGTAGATTTTGGTTGAATGATAATGACGATCATTAAAACACGGATTCGATAAAAAAAAAAAAAAGTTGAAAACGCAGAAAGTGGAGGGAGAGGGAGAGGGAGACTGGTGGATGGTAGGTGAGAGATTCAGCTGATTGAATTTTTAATACTAGCCTTCACCTTCCATCCGTCAGTTAAGTGAAGTTATTTGAACAAGACACTTACATGTTCAAAACTTGTGATATTATCACTGAATTAATTTTTTGTTACGTAAAGGTTGAATTCCGTTGTTGAAACTGAAACCCTAGTCTTAGAAAAGTTACAAAATTACTAATAATAACAAACAAATGATTAATATATTGATATATTACAAAAAAAAAAATTGACTAATATTTTACATTTCGAAATATTTGACTTATAATTTATAAAATTTAACTAATAAATTGTATTTACTCAATAATTTAATTAAATAAATAAAATAGATAAAAGAATACGCCGGGCCCTACTCCCAATCCTTCTTCGCAGCATTAACGGCTACTTTTTGGATAGCCTCACTGGCCCCCACGTGCCCCTTTTCATTGGCTTTTTTTCTCTAGCTTCTTTTGGCGGGAGTTTTGGACTTCTTGCTGTGGGCCCCGTTCCATACATTACCTTCCTTCCACGGACATCTGTTTATTTATAAATACCAATTAATTTTTTTTGGTATAATAAATACCAATTAATTAGTTATCAGTTAATAGGATAAAATAGAAACTCCTCCGATGGCATTGATTGTTCGTAAACGCAATTTGATTCCCCCAACTTAATTTCAGGCTATAATAATAACACTACTTCTCCATTTCATATCGGTCCCTAAAATACGGCACAACGGCTCCTCCACCAAAGCTTACAAATTGCAAATTATGGTGAATTGGTGATTCCTTGTGGTTTTGTACTTATCAAAGTGGCACTAGTGCCTTGACAAAGAATATTTGATTCGATCGTCTATGTGAGATTCAAAATGAGATCGAACGTATGATCCAGTTAGGGCAAGAGTATTACCAATTCAAGATTTAGTTAAAAAAACTGCTTTATTGATAAAAATCGTTAATTCATCGTAACTAAGTTTGAGATCTACGCATCTAAAAGACTAAAAAAACAGTCACCAAAAGAGCATTATTAAAGGCTCGTTAATTCGTAAACGATCCATCACCAGAAGAGCATTAGTCGTGTGGATGGGGAGGGACCGCCTGCTCAACTGACTTGTCCTTATCTAATGACTTTTGCCCTTAATTAATCTCATTGCCCTCTCCAAGTCGGAATCCACACCTGTCCCTATCTCGCCGGTCAACCAAAGAGCAAATTCAGGAACAAAGCAAATCCAAAACAAAATCATAATCACAGTTAGTCATAAAAGGAAATTTTGAGGATAACTTACAAAATCATCCTTACACTAAAATTTTGAACACTCCATTAACAACCAGACCAAGAAGAAGATGATGATCATGACAGAGCACTAAGTCATTCCCAATTTCCCTAAACACGGGAGAGAAAGAAAAAAACTGGCCGGAGAGATTTCGATTAAAAGAATGTCCAAATTTCGTCATCAAGAGAGGGAATAATAATGATAATCACCAATCACTACACTACTAATCACTAACCACTAATTAATCAGGCAACTGGGGAAGGCAGCGAGGTCGGATCCGCTGAGGACGGGATCTCCGGACCAACCCTGCACCCTTCCAGCATAAACACCACGTCAGTCATCGACGGCCGATCCACCGGATCCGGAGCCGTACACAGCAGCCCGACTTTCACCCCCAAAAGAACCTCCTCCCACTCCGACGACTCCGGATCAAGCTCCAGCAGCCCCGGTTCCAACAGCTCCGAAACCCGACCCGTCTGCAGCTGCTTCTTCACCCACTTCACTATATCTTCCTCCTCCTGATTGAACATCACCGGCTTCTTCCCCGTCAGAATCTCCAGCAGGACGATCCCGAAGCTGTACACGTCCGACTCCCTCGTGGCCTCCGCCGTCAGGACGGCCTCCGGCGCCACGTACCCGACCGTCCCCACAGCGGTCACCGACGAGGAAGCCTGCGCCGGGAACGAAACTGTCAGCTTGTCGAGCCCGAATTCCGACAAATGCGCCTCGAAATCAGCGTCGAATAGGACGTTCAGAGGCTTTAAATCGCCGTGGACCATCGTCACGGAGTGTAGAAATGCTAGCCCTCTGGCAATCCCCAATGCAATTAAGTGCCGCATTGGCCAGTTCAGGACATGGCCGTCTTGATGAGAAGCTTCTTGCAGCAGAGTGGCCAGGTTTCCGTTCGGCATGTAGTCGTAGACCAGGAGTTTGACCTCCGGCGGTGGGCCGGCGTAGTATCCACGAAGTACGGTTAAATTGCGGTGTTTGACTCTGCCTAGAGACTCTGATTCCTTCCTGAAAGTGTTCTCCTCGACGGCGATTCCGTCCGGGAGGCGGCGGATGGAGAGCACCATCCCGTCTTGATACGAGGCTTTGAACACGAGCCCGTATCTCCCCCTGCTCAGGACATTCTCCTCGTCGAAATTCCTCGTGGCTTCGAGGGTTTCGGCGTAAGTTATCTTGTTGTTGAACATAACCAACTTAGGCCCTCCCCCATTGTTGGAGCCATTGCTTCCTCTGCCTCTGTCGGAGCTTCCGCGAGCCGGGCTGCGTTTCTTTCCGGCAGCCATTTCCCTCAACTTCTTCCGCCACCGGAGGAGGCTGTATGTGTATCCACAGCAGCACATTGCTAGGAGGAGGCTTCCACCAGTGACTACTGCAATGAACAGGATGAGTTTCCTTCTCTTCTTGCTCTTCTCGCTGGGGCATTGTTTGTCGAGTGGCTTCCCGCATAGCTTCCCGTTCATGAAGAACACCGAAGGGTCGTCGAATCGAGAGGCTAATGGCTCCGGGATCTCACCTTGTAAGCTGTTGGCTGATAAGTTCAAGTGTTTGAGGTTAGGGATGGATGAAATGTTGGCTGGGATCTGGCCACTCAAACTGTTCGATGAAAGGTCTAGAGCTGACAAATTGGATAGCTTGGATAATGACTCTGGGATTCGGCCTGAAATGTGATTCCCATCCAGTAGGAGAGATGATAAAGAAGAGCATTTCTCGATCTCTACTGGGATCTCCTCTGTCAAACCATTCTGCCCCAAATCGAGAACGTTTAGGCGAGATAAACGAGAGATGTCGCCTGGGATTTCACCGGTCAAGCGATTCGAACGAAGCTCGAGCACCTGAAGACTTGTACAATTGCCGAGCTCCTCCGGAATCTCACCTGAAACGCTGTTCTTAGACAATGAGAGAGCAGTTAAGCTTCTGAGAAACCCATAAGTCCCCGGGATCTCGCCGGAGAAGGAATTGGAAGTGAGATTGAGATGTTGTAGAGCAACTAAGCTGCTAAATCCCTCTGGAACATTCCCAGACAATTTGTTCTCCTCCAGTGAAACAAGTTCCAAGCTCGGCAACCCAAACAGCTCGATGGGCAATTCGCCGGCGAAGTTCTGCTTGCTCAAATCAAGAGTTGTTAGCTTCAATAACCCACCAATGGCAGCCGGAATCCTGCCTGAAAACCCGCATGCACTTAAGTTCAAAACCTGCAATCCCTTCAACTCCCCTATTCTAGAAGGAAGCTCCCCACCAAATGTATTACCGCCGAGATTCAATGCGCTCAAGTTCCCCATACTTAGTATCTCCACCGGGAAATCACCACTCAGAGCATTATCGCTCAAGTTCAGCGTTTGGAGCTCAACCAAGTTGCTTACCCCTGCCGGAACGGGACCGGAGAACTGATTTCCTTCCAGCGACAGTGTTGTTAAACCAAGTAAGCCTGTGATGAAGGAAGGGATCTCACCGGTAAATCGATTGTCCCCAACGTCGAGGACTTGTAGAGAGGTACATTTGACGATGTCACTTGGAAGACTGCCGTTGAACGAATTGGCAGCAACTCTGAGCTCGCGTAACCGGAGAAGGTTCCCGACCCCGGCCGGCAGAAAGCCGGCGAAGAAGTTTCTGGAAAGGTCAACGACTTGGAGAGTGGTGATGTTGGTCAACCACGAAGGGAACACGCCGTTAATGCGATTCTCGTGAACGTCAATTACTTGGAGAACAGAATCCCCACATCCTCCTCCTCCTCCGCCGCCATCTGGCGGCTGAGCTATCCCCGTGAGCGCATTAAACCCTAAGTCCACAAAACGAAGCCCTCCCGCCGAAAAATTGCCGCCGCCTACTCCGACATTGCAGAAAATAGACGACGGAATCGAACCGGAGAGCTCGTTCCGCGACAGGGAGAGCACTTGGAGCCGCGGAATCGAGCCGATCGTCGCCGGAATCAATCCCCTCAGCTTGTTATCCTCCGCGCTCAGCTGCTTAAGCGACGAGCAGTTTGCAATCGCCGATGGAAGAGTTCCCTCCAACCGATTCGAGTCCAGCCACAGGTACTCCAACCACTGCAACTTCCCGAAACTCGCCGGAACCTCTCCAGAAAACTCATTAAACGACAGATTCACCAGCTGCAGCTCCGAATCGGCCGAAAAATTAGACGGAATCTCCCCTGAGAAAGCATTGGAGGACAAATCGAGAAACCGCAGAGAAACCGGGAACCCTCCTCCGCCTCCCCCTACTCTCCCGGAGAGGAGATTGTGGGAGACGGTGAAGATTTGGAGATTGGTGAGGTTGGCGAGGAGGGAAGCCGGGAGCTCGCCGGATAGGGAGTTGTACTGAAGGTAAACGGCGCGAAGGAGTGAGCAGCGGGAGAGCGAGCTGGGTATTGAGCCGTTGAAGCTGTTGGTGTGGAGGCTGAGCCGGCGGAGCTGGGTGAGGTCGGCGAGCTGCGGATCGATACCGCCGGCGAGCTGGAGGTGGGGAAGGCGGAGGTCGGTGACCCGGGAAGAGGTGTTGGAGGGAGAGCAGGTAACGCCCCGCCAGTCGCAGGGAGCGAGCGGGGTGGAAGGGTCCCAGCCGTCGAGGGCGCCGAGGGGGTCGTGGAGGGCGAGCTTGAAGGCGGTCAAAGCTTGGATCTCGGCGGCTGGAACGACGGCGGCGATAGTGGTGGTGGTGAGAAGGAGGAGGAGGGAGAAGGGGAAGAGAGAAATAGCCGTTGCCATTTTTAGGTGGAGGAAGGAGGAAGGAGGAGCGTGTTGAAGCAGAGACAGTAGAATACTATACTGCTTGGCTGCTTGCGCTCTGTGGCTCTGTTTTTGGTGAAGCTGGCGGGGGACTGCTAATAGGAAAGTGTGGGGAAGGAATCAAGGAAGAGAGAGAGAGAGAGAGAGAGAGAGAGAGGAGTGCTTGAAGCGAAACGGCGCCGTGTGGTGCGCTTTTGCTACAATTGTGTCACTGTGATATAAAGGTCTGTTTTTATTGGGGGAATCGAGTAATGGGGTTGCTCTTTTTATGCTCTTTTCGGTTAGACCTTAAATATTAGAGGAGGGGAAACTTTGCGACCAAATCTCCAATTGGTTTGAAGGGGAAATCTCATAATTTAAATCAAAAAGTGGTTGGTTCACTGACAGTGACAATGTCGTATAAGTGTTAACACGAAAGGCCACCCGTATAATTTGGATGAAAACAATTTGTTAACAACAACTGGTAAACAGGCTAGAATAATTAATCAATTGGAATATACACAACCTGTTTTTTTTCTCTCTCTCTTTTCCAAATAGAAATTAGGTGGCACCTGTGCTAAATTATATATCTGTATTTATTTTCTCGGGTGGAGTATTATTTTGAGGTGGTTTCCACCCTAACATATTAGAATAGTTGATAGGATGTTAGTAATTCTTTTTTATCCAAATTTGTATGCATACCATTATTGGGCGCACATATATGCCTTAAAAAATCTTCTAAACGTAAGAGGTTGAGAAACGTGATCGTCGAAGTAGTTTGTGAACAAACGCTTAATTATAATAATATTATATGATCCTGTTTTAGAGATGACAATGGATTGATTTATTCAGTAATTTGACTCAATTGTCATGACCCATAATGAATTTATATGTACTTTTAATGATTTTTGGTTTGTTTTGGATTTAAATTGGGTCATATTCGGGTTAGACTAAAATGGATCTTGATTATTATATACGTCAAGAAATAATGTCAACCATTTCATTAACTACTTTTAATACAATTATAAACTTTTAATGCATGTGTTTTTACCTTTTTATTTGTTTCATAACCAAAAAAAAAACATAAATTGCATTACAATTGGACACCCATTTTCTATTGGACATCAATACTAAGAGAACGATTTAGACCCAAATTAAAAATTGAATATGAGTAGTAAACACTAACATCTACAATTCTACTAGAATTATCTGGTTATATCCCAACAATAAATTGGTAACGATCTACCTGACTCTTCGATCTTTACTTTTAAAATCTTCATAATGTTGTTCTCTTATACTTGTTTGTCACAACCCAAGTACCCAACTGCCGGAATATGAACTCAAATCTCTCATTTTTTATTGACGGAATCCAAATGAATTGTAATTTATTTTTGAAATAGAATCATTGATCCAACAAATTGAATGTCTCTGCCTACATATATATGGAAATGAAATGGTATCCAATGCACACATCTCAATTTATCATAAAATAGTGGCAACATAAATATTCTATTTGCCTTTGTTATTGCCATATGGAAACTGCTACCATATATCTAATCTAAGGTACAGTTGGCCTCCTATCTCTTATTTAGATCTATAGGAATCGAGTTGGAAGAGTTAAACTAAACTAGGTTTGCATCCAGTGCTTCTTCATAGGGCATTAGACTTTGGGACTGTGAAAGACTACCCGAAAGCCCTTTCTTTCTCCCCATAAAATAAGGGCTCCTCTTCCTTTTCCTTGTGTAATGAAAAGGGCAAGCTAACCTCCAAAAGGTAAAATAGTCTGCAAACCTTACGCATGAAATTTATCTTTTTATCGCCCTTTTCTCTGCTTGTCTTGACTAGAAAAAGGGCCATAAACCCTTTTCTAGAGAATAGAATCGAATCATTTGAGTGGTAAATAGAATAGACAGGATAATAGAACAATGTGAAAATTCTTACCTCTAATTTTGATTGGATGAAAAAGGTTCAATCAAGTCACATGTTAGTTTCCTATCAATGAATTTATCTTTATTTTTAATATTTTAATTATTAATTTATTTATCATAATTAAAAACATTTAAATATTAAGAAATAAGGAAGGTGACTCCACCAAAAACAAACAAACACGTGGCTGAAACTTCTGCATTCAACCAAGGTTGGAGCTAAGAATTTTCCAGAACAACGGGGTGACTTATAAAAGAGGCACCTCCCTGTCCTGCACTTTATCGCGAGTTAATTATACTACTGGTCAGTGTCACTAAACTTTTGGATCATTCATAAATTGGTTATCAAATTTTGACATTTAATACATACATCAGTGTATGTCGAAACAACTAGGTTGACAATCACGTACTCGATATGTTTTTTTGTTAGAAAGTGCAAATTTTCTGAATATACTAGGTTTGAATATACTTATCTTACAATCTATCCATTCCCCCCTCCCCCAAATTGGACTTGGGTAGTGCGAAATTGTGTTTGGTCTTTATTAGAGATTTATCTTAATTCTTGAAAAGAATATTTTTGCTCGCACAAATTATAATCGGAAGGCCAAATGTTGTAAATCCTAATTGGCTGAATGGATGACCCAATGTTAACCCGTACACAGTCTAAACTCTAAACCAATCGTCCAATCCATTTCCAACATTCAACCTAATTCCAACCCTAATTTCTTGAAGTGCTCCTATTCTCTTCTGGGTGTAGCTAATCAGAGGGTGGATGTGAGATTTTTATTACTAATTTAACCGAATTGACACACACTACTCTATAAAATAAAATTTGATTGAAAAACTTAACGAACATGCACAAATTGACTGTTAT
Source organism: Linum tenue (assembly GCA_946122785.1). NCBI lineage: Eukaryota > Viridiplantae > Streptophyta > Magnoliopsida > Malpighiales > Linaceae > Linum > Linum tenue. The sequence goes on from CAMGYJ010000002.1 coordinate 49,932,159, forward strand.
TTTAATCACTCCAAACTTTAATGACAAATTTGTTAAAAAACAGAGAGCTTGGTGACTAATTTGGGAGTGGCCCTAAAGTGTAGGGGCTGTTTATGCAATTGGAGCCACTTTATTACTCAGGCTTTTCTGGCTGTTTGCCTTTTGTTACATTCCTCTTTCCTTTAGGGGGGGCTGTCTTCTCATCTCATCCCATGGGTTCGATCATTAACTCCAGTTGTGGGTAATTGATTTATCACTCACGACGATATGATGAGTGACACTCTTGAGAGAGACAGCAGTCATGGCCGGACCGGTTCATTTGGTTAAATAGAAGAGAAAGGGGAAAAGAGAAGGTGTGGGGTGGTGGCCTGAAATGGTCACATTTTCATGATCCCATTGAATTGATAAGTGCATGACTTCTTTAATTGGCTGGCTGTGATGAGGATGTGGGTTGGTTACTTCCACCCACCAGCGGCACCACAAGCAAATCAAAACCACTTCTCATGAGATGGCTTACAACCTTAGGGAAAAATTCCAGAATACACTAGTTAATAAAAAATATTTCCCAAAATATAGTGTTGGACTCGTTGGAACTAATCTCAGTTAGTTACAAGTCCAATTGGAGTAAGAACTCTAATTGTAGTAAATAACCATTAGTTCTCCTTATCCATTATGGTTTTGTATTCCTTGCTTGTCAAGCCAAGGTCACGGCTGTGCAAGGATTAAAGCCTAAACCTTGTCTATTTAAGAACTAAGCTACCAAGTCTTGTGGTAAGCTAGTCAGTCACAATGTAGTCCCTAATAAAATATCAGTCGTGAGCTCGTTCCGAGCTCATCGTGGATTAGTCTCGATCAATCAATCGATCGAGGATACCACGTAAATCTCGTGTGTTCGTGTGTTGTTCCAATTCCGCATCATCAAATTCTTCATGGTATCAGAGCCTGGTTCATTGTTAGGGTTTGCGCTTCCGCCATCATTTTGGTTCTTCTGTGCGTTGTCCCCGTCATGTCCGACAAGTCCGCACTGAGGTCGATGGGATCTGCCGTCCCTGATGTCATCAATCGTCAACTGCCGTGTCGCCTATCATATTGTCACGATGGTTGTCGCCGAATCATAAGTCAAGGAAACAAGGACATCGCTCAATCACCGTCGTCGTCCTCAACTAAGTTCAGCACCGAGTCTATGCCTTTGCTCATAGGCTACCTGCTGCCTAAAGTCCTGGTCACAATCGTCTTTCTTGAAGCCTTTGCTGCCGTCATCCGCATCCCAAGCGCTTTTGTATCCGTCCAAGCTCCTCTTTCGGTCTCCAGTCAGCATCCATATCGCTGTTGCTATCTTCGTCAACGAGGCCATCGTCGAGGTCATCAGTCGAGGCATCAACCGTGAGACACCTTCATCCATCTTGGGTTCCCGGCGTTCATCCTTCAGTCAGGAAGCAAGGTCAACTCATGGCCTGTTTTCTTTCCGACGTCGCCCTGAGCGTCCTCGCCTGTCCTCTCCTGCTGGATAAGGCCTTGAAGTCGCCCCGCATCAGTGCCCTCGCCAATCCTTCTTTCTCCCGGGTCCGTCATCCCGGGTCGTTGCATCATCATCATCCCAGTCGTCAGTAGAGGTTGCTTGGATCCGAGCTCCCACCAAAGTCACCGTCATCGCCGGCCAGTCAAGCCTCCGCGTTGTTCGGAGCTTTCATCGCGGCGTCTCCTTGCATCGAGGTGCCTTCGCCAATTCTACATCGTCATGGTCAGCAGCGATAATATTGTCATCAATTGCGTCGGGTCATCCGTTGTCAGGTTGAAGTCCATGCTTTAGTGTCCGCCATCCGTAGTCCGGCTCTGTCAAAGCTTCGGTCGGCAGCACTCATGATCGGTAGTTAATGAAGGAAGGGACCAAGTTGGTCATCATGCGTGAGATTCATGTCTGAGATAGTCTTCCATCAGTTACTAGCTCTTGCATCACCACCATGGATTCATTGAGTTTTGTAGTCTCAGAGGGGCATTGAAATGGATTGAAAATTGCTACAAAGATGGGTCAAGTCAACGTCATCAATTCAAGGTCACAAGTTTTGTCACATGTCCACAGGAAACAAATCTCAAAAGTCATGAAGTTGGAGATAATCACGACCCAAGTATTGGTGTCACTTCAATTTTCAGTATTGGAGAAAAGACAGTTTTTGTCAAGAAATCAAGTCAAGGTGCGAGGCAGTCACGATCAAAGAAGCGATCGTCCCCTCCGCATTCAGAATTGGTCAAATTTGAGTCCTCACCATTCTAACTTTCAATCTGGGTATTCACGTTGTTCATGCTCCAGCTTGAGGGGGAGAATAGGGAATCATCACACGTAGGTCGACTAGTTCAGTAATCAAGTCGACCGCGTGTATCTATCAATCATGTTGCTCGGGGAAGCACAGTCAGCAGTGCAGGTACAAGTCTCCAAAGTTAGCAACGCAGTCATCAGTCTTCAATCTCATCCAAGACGTCAAGGAATTCCGCCATGCTGAGTTCATTGTCAAAGAACTGGGTCAAGTATGGAGTAGGATCAGTCTCATCCACGACGTCTAGGAGTTTCACCATGCTGAGTTCACTGTCAAAGGAACTGGGTCAAGCATGGAGTAGTTTCATCATTTGTCTACCAGCCAGTTGGATCGTCATTGCCAGCAAGAGGTTGTTTGAGTGTCGTTCATTTTCAAGCTCGACATTCTTGTCATTCATGTCTTCGCTTGAGGGGGAGTGTTGGACTCGTTGGAACTAATCTCAGTTAGTTACAAGTCCAATTGGAGTAAGAACTCTAATTGTAGTAAATAACCATTAGTTCTCCTTATCCATTATGGTTTTGTATTCCTTGCTTGTCAAGCCAAGGTCACGGCTGTGCAAGGATTAAAGCCTAAACCTTGTCTATTTAAGAACTAAGCTACCAAGTCTTGTGGTAAGCTAGTCAGTCACAATGTAGTCCCTAATAAAATATCAGTCGTGAGCTCGTTCCGAGCTCATCGTGGATTAGTCTCGATCAATCAATCGATCGAGGATACCACGTAAATCTCGTGTGTTCGTGTGTTGTTCCAATTCCGCATCATCAAATTCTTCATATAGTAGTTTGGTATTTACCGCTGCGGACCAAGACAGTGAATATCATCACCGCTGCGGACCAAGACAATCGATATCAAGCCACATGAAATGCCTCAGCATGTGCAATCCCGTCCTTTCTAGATAGGGCTCGAGACGAGGATGCCAATTAGGAAATCGACATGTCCCTCGATGACTTATGGGAATAAGTGATTCGTACAAAACAAAAAATACAATGTTGTTAAAAAAAATAAACAAACTTTTAACCTATTGAAATAATTCAAAAATTTATACGGTACAGACAGAGTGTCTACCGGATTATTGTCCCAAATTGCACGGGAGCGATGTTGTTCTTGCTCGTTTAAATATTTGCGATCCCTTGGGCCAGGATCAATATACAAACGAGGGTCGTATATCTCAGCACCCATCTATAAACAAATATGAAATGAATTAGAATATTTCAAACCCATTTAAAAAAACATCAACAAAGGTGGAATTTTTTTCCGTACTCTCAGAGCCTCTTCGTCCATTTTTTGCCGAAAAGCTGGAGAGAGTATCGACGAAACTTTAGAGCAAAAGATTTAAAACAAATTAAAAACTCTAGTAATTCTTTCTGATGTGGAAGATCGTACTTAGCCCCAACCACAGAGCATACTTAGAACGAGACTAGAGGGAAGTAATGGAGGGAGAAAGAAGTATAAAAGTGGTGGTGTGAGTTGGAATGGGGGATGAGGGTGGTATTTATAGGGAGGACCACAGAGCATTCACCGCTCTGGTCCACGACGGTGAAGCGTTCCCTGCGATTCTCGAGGGCGGTGAACTGCGCGGATCTCTGACGTGGCTTGGTTTGAGGCGTCAGATATGAGAGAAAAACCAGAATTCGCGCCTCACCGCATCTGACGGTGACAGTGAAGCGCGCGAGTGGCGCGGATCGATGACGTGGACAGGGCGGGCTATCACCGCTTTTGTTCAAAACGGTGAAGTGCCCGGGCGTGTCCACGTCAGCGATCCGCGCCACTTCACCGTTTTGCACCACAACGGTGAAGCGTTCACCGTTTTAGTCAAAAACGGTGAAGGGTTCACCGTTTTGGACAAAAGCGATGATGGTTTCCCCGCCTTTGTCAAAAACGGTGAACCCTTCACAGTTTTTGATTGCAGCGGTGATGATGTTCACTGTCTTGGTCCGCAGCGGTGAACCCCATACTGTTGTATTTTGGGAAATATTTTCAGAAGTACTGTATTTTGGGAATTTTTTTTACTAACTAGTGTATTCTGGGAATTTTCCCCAACCTTCGGGGGTGAATATCTTGATAATACCGGTTAATTGCATGGTTGGTCACTAAGATTACAAAAAACGTTCAAGTTTCTTCGCTCGATATATTTAAATCCATTGGTGGTACTTCAGTTTGCTGAAATCGTTCACGTTTGGTCACTCTCCGTCCAACTCGGTTAACTTTTGCTTACGTGGCGGTCAACTCTAAAAGTTGACCGTTAAATGTGTGACGTGACAATTTAAAAATAATAAAATTAAAATTTTCAAAATTGGCATATCATTTCCACCTGATTATCAATTTTATTTAAAATAAATAAATAAAACTCTAATTTTTTCTAATCCCCAATACCAATACTCCCACCCTTTGGCCACCACCTGGTTGATGAACAGCCTCGCGTAGGAGTGGATCCGGCTTGTCACAGGCTTCACTGACTTCCCTGCCTCTGACTACCACCCCGCCGGCCGCCAGAACTGGATGTCCGGAATCGGACCTGACAATATCCGATCCTGGAGGAGGAGGAGGAGGTAATTGTCAACATAGAGGTAGCACATTTTCTTCAGTTGATATCCGTCACGGAGCACATCACCATCTCGCCGAAGAGGGACGAGACGTCGATCCCAATCGTCATGTACGAGATCACCTTCTTGAAGAGCTCCCGCTTATAATCATCCACTCCGGGAGCTCGGCTCCCGACAAGCTGCCGAAGCAGCAATCTCAAATCCGACACTTCGACTGACTCGTCCCGAATACTATAACAATTTCCCGCCTAAGGTCCAAGTATAAAATTTAGTCAGGTGCAACACATGATAAGTATGTTTAAATATCAACCCGGGCCGGTCCGTCTACCCTAGTTCAGTCATTTGAATCAATATCTAGCAATAAGGTTTTGGTTGAAAAGTTTGCTGATTAAACTAAAACAAGACAAAGATGAATGGTTTTGAAAGCTCTTTTGTGGAAGGATCACTCGGGTGTCGCTTCCCCCTAACTACTACCATGGTATGTGAATCGGAATGATTGCTTTGGGCAAGGTAACCACGAACCGCTAGGGAACGCAATTATGGTCATAGACCACGCTCATGATTGCTAAACCGAGGCATGCATTATAGGCTATCACTAGGCTCTCTCGGTTTAGGCAATCAATGGTTGACTTACTCCCTCACTCAACCCAAGGGTTGGTCGGCTTAATCGCGCTTAACCAAATTGCTTAATCCAATATTGAGGTTTGCCCTAAATTAACCTAGTTAGAAAACTTGAAAAGCCCAAGGGATACCAACTCGATTGAGACTCCCTTGGAAGGGGGGTTTCCCTCTCTAGACTAGGTTAAGTGGCTAATTAGATTGCTAAGCATTAACATGCACAATCCTTAGGTTGATAAGCATAGACATGCACAAACCTAAGGATGCTAAGCACAAACATGTACAATCAAGATGAATAATATCTCAAACATTTGGATTAAACAATACCCAATGGCAATCATTTAATTCACATAAAAGAAAACTATATGGTAAAGTTAGGGTTTCACAACACCCAAGTGAAAAGAATTCTACTCCATGCTAGAGATGGGAGAGACACAAGGAGAAGGGGTAGAAACCATCTTGGATTAGGCTTCCAATCTTCTTGATCCTTGTGTTGAACTTCTTTGGAGGAAGTCTTCCCAAAATCCACCTTGGAGAAAAACCCTAGTCTCCTTCTTCCTTGGTTCGTGTTTCTCTCTCTAGAAATCAGAAGAAGGCTTTCTCACTCAAATGGGCTCTCTCTCTCTCTCTCTCTCTCTCTCTCTCTCTCTCTCTCTCTCTCTTCCTTTCAGCTCATCTTTTAAACCAGAGACGAGCTTAGTTTACGGTCTGAGTTCATGGCAGTGAACTGTAAAACGCGTCCGTGAACTGTAGATGGACGCCAAAACGCACCGCTTCGTTCACTTACGTTCACGGTCATCAGCCTCAGTTCACGATCTTAGTGACCATGAACTTACCTTGCGTCAGTAACTAGCATTTTGGCTTTGGACGCCTCGAGGTTCACGGTCAAAGTCTCATCTTCACGGTCGTGCAAGACCGTGAACTTCCTGGGATAGCCGTGAACTTGCCCTTTTCCACTCTTTCTCCCGGTTTTTCATCCTTTTCATCCAAATTTCGACTCTGAGGCTAGTTTCACCTGTTAAATCCTGAAACACAATAAAACACGAGAAACCTAGCGTAAAATCAACCTTTTAGGAGTGAATTTGCCACAAACACCTAAGTAAAATGGGGGTAAAACATGTACATTTAGGCCCGAATCACTCCCCCACACTTAGACGTTTGCTTGTCCCCAAGCAAACCATTTCACACAAGGTAATATTTCAACCTACACAAAAACTTTGGGGACAACTCAAAGGGCACAAAGTGGGAATTCTCAATGGCTATTGACAATCAATACATGGACCGTTGCAAGCAATACCAACATCCACCACAAATGACATTCGAAGCCACCAAAAACGGGCAAACGAAAAGTTCTCACCTTGTTCATGGATCAATGCAAGTCTAAACAAGACCACTTATCAACCACAACCAACCATGCATGGAATTCAAGTCTGAGGAACAAATGGAAAGGCAACAAAGGTCCTCACCGGGGTATGATATGACATGCAAAGCAAGAATGAATCACTCACTCTCAAGACCAGTGGGGTCGGGACCTTTTTTGTGCAAAAGATGTGCACAATCATAAACTCTCGGCCATATCGTCTCAATACCATGGCAGTAACCTCTAGATGCTAGAGTTCATGGGATGGTTTTCACCACTAGCTCGTCCGGAGGTCTTAGACACGGGTTCAGATGACTAGCAATTGTCTTGGACATGGGAAAAAGGCTGTTTGGGTGGTGGCAATCATGACGTGAGGTTCTAAATCTTCAACCTAAACCCGAAGGTTCTATGGTTTCGACTAAAACCCCTCTCTTCAACCCAAGGTCACTAGCATCGGCCAAAACCCTTATCTCTCCTTTCCAAACTATCACCCATCGTGAACTACATTGAAGCACTCTTCCTCGCTCTACTTTTGCTAGCATATTAAGGTTTGGTAGTGAAGGAGTTCTAAAATAATGTGGGGGGTTTCAATGGCTTGGGTGCCAAGAAACCCCTCCTAGAGCATGTACTTTGGTTTTTCGTGGCACTCTCTACTTTATTTAACACATTTTATTACCTCTTTTTCGTTTCTCTTTTCTTTCTTTTTCTTTTCTTTTTGAGGGGGTAATAGAGAGTAAAAACACTTGCCACCTATACATTTAACGATCAATGCTCTCTTTTTGAGGAACTCACTCCAACACTACACTTCATTTTTCTCATTCCTAGCAAGAACCGCACACAAACCTCTTATGTATAACCTCTATGGAATCAAAGGTGAGAGCTCCGGAACACAAGGATGACTCATGTTTAGACACGAAGAAAGGATTGGGGATCGTTCTATCAACACCATTACGCTCACAAGCACGAAGCTCCTAAATTGACAACGACCCTCGAAGTCACAAGGCTCAAAGGGGTTGACTAGTGGATAACACATTTCGGGACAATCGACATTTGGATGTGGATGAATCCTATGCCTCTATCATACTCACTAGTGACAACTGTGATGCTACACAATGTGGTAAGAGGGAACTATCACACCAGAAGAAAACGATCGGCTCAAAACTCACAGGCTACCTAGTTACCCTACCATCTATTCCAATTCACAAACACGATGCATGGCAATTGTAAGCAGCAAGTGATCAAGTCAAGACATTCATTCATTTATGCACACCTGGGAACTAAAATTTTGCCCTATCCTAATGAACTTCTCAGTCATCATCATATGATATACTCGATCACATGCAACAATTCAAGATCATTGCCAATAAACACGAGAATTTCCCACCATTCGGCCACTTTGATCATGCAAACATTTCTTGAAGCCCTCAAATTTTTGAAATTTGGGCATACAAAAGGCTCCAAGAATCAATCACACTCGCACAAGCATACTAGTAAAATACCCCCCCCCCCCCCCGCACTTAAACTCGACATTGCCCTCAATGGCATAAGAAATGGGTAGAATGATGTTACCGCTTGGGCTTGGTGAGTGAAAGTTGGAATCGAACCGGGGTAGGATAATTTGAGCTTCAAGGAGAGACAAAAACACACACACACACACACACAAACACAATACGACTCGCTCGAGGCGAGGTTATTACAAACACAATACATAGTAGTAGTTTATGTCACACACACACACGAAATGAAGAAAAATAACAAAAAAAAAAAAAAACAAGTTCAGGGTTACAAGTAGAGAAGTGGGGCAAAAGGACTCCGCTCTGCCACATGTCTCACTCGTCGGCTACCTCTCTCCGGTGGAAGGACCCTCTCCTGCATCTGGGAGGATACCCTGGCGTCGAGCCATAAGCTCGAGGATGTCGGTCTGCTGGTCAAGGCGGGATGAGAATCTCATGAACTTCATCTCTAGGCGATCCACCCTCTAGACGAGGGGATCGCCTGCTGCTGTTGGTGGTGGCTGTTGTGCAGGGTGCTCGAGCGCTGGACGCCGGCGGCGGCCGGGTGCACGAGCAGGTGGCTGCTCTACTGGTGGCGGGACCTCGGGGTCAGGACTCAATCCCTCGATGTACCGCATTGGGCCAAAGGTGCACAATAAGCGCATGGAGTGCGGAGTGCCCTCGTCAAATCTCTGGGTGCACCCCTCCTTCGAGAACCCTGCAAGGCTGATATCAAAGTATATAGCAAGGCGGGTGATGTACGAACCCATTGATGTGACATAACGACGATTTCCCCCATTGGCCCAGGAAAAAGAAGTGGCTGTGACTGAACCCAGGTGCAGAGTGCTAGACAAGCCCACCATGCAAGAACAAGCCAATAAGATTCTCTCGGTTATCTTGTTCGAGTTGTGGTAAGCCGGGCAGAGGGAACGAGCCAGGAGTGCAACCATGACACGCCACTGGGGCTAGAGTGTGGATGCCGTTGTGAGGGCTTACTTGAACTTTTTCCTTCAGTACTTTGGAAGACAAAACTTCAGAAATGTGGCATTCACGTCAAAACTTTGGATGGCATCTTCCTCCCATTCATCCTCATGTTTTTCTTCCACTCTGAGGGCTCTGGCTAAATCGTCATAGCTCAAATTGCAAAGTTCCCCTCCCAATCAGAACTCGACCCGGCGTACTGGATGACAGAGTAGGCATAGGCTCTTGCGTATGGTGAAGGTGCTGAAAAATTTGACGCATTGCTCCCCGTAAGTGTCATTTCAAGATCAAGGGGTTGGCGCCATTGTGGGTGCACCACTGCCTCCCTCATAACATCAATGCAATGAAGCCTGTCGAACTGGGCGAAGTCGAGTTTCCAATGGTTACCGACTCTCGAAGATTCCCAAAATCACGTCTTTCTCTCCATTTCCGGGCTGCTCCTTAGCGCCACAAGGTATGGGTGATCCATGTTAACCATCCTGCACAAACTGAGAAACATACACCATACGTGGAAACAATCATCAGAAAATGCCCATTGAAAGGAAGAGAGATTCCCCCCACATTTGTTTTTCCATCATGGTTATCAAACATTTAAGCTCAAACCACCGTGGCATGGTTGTGGATAATTCACGGTTCAAGCACACAAAAAGTTGAACCACAACCCAAACCATGATGGCTACCATCCACCAAACAAGAATAAACTTCACTTGCATTCATAACATAGCACTTGGTGGGCAAATTCTAAAAACAAACACAATTCGATTCAAACATGCCCACCAAGGCTCAATAAGCTCATGCAAAAATCAATCCATCATTCAATCGACCTAATTCACCTAATTCCTCGCCCTAAATCTAGATTCAATCATGCGAAGCACAAAAATTCAACTTCACTTCACTACCTAATCTGATTCTCCACAAATCACTAAGGTAAAGTCGAAAAACGAACCTGGAGACGCAAGTAGGATGTAGGAGGAAGTGAGGTGCGGGCGAGGAAGGTGAAAAACGGCCAAAAAACTAACCGGAGAGGGGTCGTCGGAGACTCACCGCGGTGCCGGAAAAAATGTGCTCCAAATCTCCCCAAAATTTCAGCACAGGCCGGTTTTGAGGAGGGGAGACTGGGTATGACGTTGGTTTTGGGTTTTGCTCGCCAGAAATGGGGGAAAAGTCGAAAAATCGACGGAGTTTCGCGTTTTCCGTCAAAGATTTGAAATTTTCTGGCAAGATTTGGTCGTGAAGTGAAGAGTCGCCGTTCACGCCCCTTTTATAGGCATGACTCGTAGTTCACGGACGCGTTGCTTAGTTCACGGTCTTAGCGACTGTGAACTGTCAAATGACTCCGTGAACACGGAGTGGTCGGCAGGTGGAGATCATGCAAAAGTGCCCAGTTCACGGACGCGTTTTCATTTTTACGGTCTTTTAAGATCGTGAACTCACCAATCCGCCCGTGAACATCAGTGAAAACATGGCACTTCTGATAAAATTTTGACTCAACCTATTCCTCTATGCCTCCTAATCGATCACAACACAACCATAAACCACAAAACCACAAAACCACAAAACTTGGCACGGGGACACCACTTCACCACTCGAACTCTTCACAAGACACTAAAACGAAAAATAAGGAAAAGGAAACAAACCTCCGTTGGGTTGCCTCCCAACAAGCGCTAATTTATCGTCATTAGCTTGAAGGTTGGGGATCGATCACGACTTCAAACGTAATGCCACCGAGAGCGGATCCACCACACTCTCGGGGCGAGGCTTGTAGCGTCCCATCTTAGGCCCCATGAGTTGGCCCTCTTGATTGGCCTACTTCGCTTTGGCCTTCTCCTTCCTTCGGGCCATAGCTTCTTTCATCTTCTTCCTCCAAACATTCTTCCTCTTCTCCTTGGGCATAGTACCCTCCTTCATTTCCTACTCAACATGACCAAAAGCAACACAAGGAATGGTGGGGTTTGCCTTGAGAGGCTCTCCTCCACTCTCATTCATATCATTTGAAATCATTTCCTTCACTTCTTCACTCCTAACCTTAGGGTCAATTTCAATCTTGATTCTCTCCTTACCGTCCCTCAGAATTAAGGTCCCCTCATTAACGTCTATCAATGCCTTGGCGGTGGCAAGAAAGGGACGACCGAGGATGAATGGCATATCCGAGTCCTCACTTATGTCGAGAATTATGAAATCGGTCGGATAGCGAAACTTGCCCACTCTCACCATCATTTCCTCCACAACACCCCTCGAGCTAATGACCGAACGGTCGGCTAAGGTGATGCTAAGCTTAGAGGTCTTAAGTTCACCTACTTCTAACTTTTTGAAAAGCTTGTAGGGCATCACATTAACACTAGCTCCTAGATCCGCCAAGGCATTGTCTATATGATGGTTAACAATATCAAGAGGGATAGTCAAGCTACCTGGGTTGGACCGCTTTTTGGGCAAGCGGTTGAGGAGGTAACCCGAACACTCCTCGCCAAGAGTCACGTTGGCGAGGCCTTCAAGCCTTGGCTTCTTGGTGAGGAATCCCTTGAGGTACTTGGCATATCTTGGAATTTGAGCCATGGCTTCAAGGAAAGGGATGTTGAGGTGGAGGGTGCGGAGCATTTCCATGAAACCTCCACACTCGTCCTCCAACCTCTCCTTGTATATCCTCGTGGGATAATGAAGAGGTGGTGTGTACTCCCCCACCGGCGATGTCTTCCTTGCCGCCTTCCTCTCATTCCTCGAGGGCTTCTTCTCTCCCTTCTTCAGGTTGGTATCTTCCTTCTCCTTCACTTCTTCAGTGCGACTTCCGAAATCACCTTCACACTTCTCACTTGAAGTGCATTCACCCCGGCATGGTTGTTGGGGTTCGCCACAGATTGGGAAGGTAAGGCTCCCTTGGGTCTATCGGTGAGGATGCCGGCAAGGTTTTTGATTTTCACCTCTAAGCTTTGGAGATTCGCTTGTTGGCTTCGGAGACCCGCCTCAACCAAGGTAAACTTGGTAGTCGATACTTCCATAAATTGCTCTATCTTCTCAAACTTTTGAGCACTCGTACTCACAAAGTTGTTCACCAGGTCTTCAAGCTTAGATAGCTTGCCGGGTTGTTGTTGTTGAAACCCTAGGGCACCTTGTGATTGGTACGGTTGTTGGAAGCTTGAGCCTTGGAGTTGGGGCCTTTGTTGGATGAAGGTTGGCCGAGGTTGGAAATTTCCTGTGGGGCCTTGAAAACCCGGGGACCTCGGATTTGTCGGTGATGCCCAAGCAAAGTTGGCGTGGTTCCTCCATCCGAGGTTATAAGTATTGCTATATGGGTTGTTGAGCCTAGCATTTGCCACGAAGTTGACTTTCTCCTCTGGAGTGGTTTCCTCCTTCATTGCTTGACACTCCGCCATCTCATGACTGGTGCTCGAGCACCAGTCGCATGACATCACCGGCCTTTTTCCTTGCCTCTTATCTTCAAGCATAACTTGTATTAACTTATCCAACTTCGCCTCAAGCGGAGCACTCGCTCCCACGCTTATTACTCCTCTATCATTGCTTCTTCTTCCACTTCTAGTCAACCCCCAATCGTATCCCCTAAGGGTCATGTCTTCAAGTATCTCGGTTATTTGGGGTGAAGCCATATTCATCAATTTCCCTTGACACAGGGAGTCAATGAGAATTTTATCTTCTTGCATCAGGCCTCCGTAGAAGGTTTCGATCTGAAACTGTTCTTCAAACCCTTGGTGATTGCACCGAAGAAAATAGTCGGAGTACATCTCCCAAGCATCCCTCAAGGTCTCATCCTCTTCTTGCTCGAAATGGGTTATCTTCTTTCTCCACTCCGCCGTCTTCGAAGGCGGGCAGTAACGAGCCATAAACTTGTTGAAGAGGTCGTCCCATGAGGTGATTGACCAAGGTGGGTGGTTGTTAAGCCACCTAAGTGCTTTCCCCGAAAGTGAATACGGGAAAAGCCTTAGTTGCAAAGCTTCGGCCGCCACAACATTGATTTTCAAGCTTCCCGCGAGCTCCAAGAATCTCTGCACATGCTCTCTTGGTGACTCGCTCTCAAGGCCGTGGAATAAAACATTGCTTTGTATCATAGTCACTAGAGCTGGCTTGATCTCAAAATTGTTTGCCGCCACCAGAGGATGTAGGATTGGCGATTGAATGTCCATCGGCCTTGGGCCAATATAGTACCCCATCGTCTTCAGGGCTTCCTCTTCCTACGCCGCATCATTCAACTGACGGGCTTGAGCAGCTCCATCTTGCCTTTGATTCCACGCCATTTCCACGACAACGACGGGTTCAACTTCCACTTCTTCAACTTCTTCTCCACTAACACCGAGACCCAAATGTTGTCCCCTTACTTCACTTCTTCTACTTCCCTCCGCAAGCTCTCTCTCGCTTGCTAGGAGTCGGAGAGTTCGGTTTATGTCCTCGTCAAGTGGTAGCAAAGGTTTCGGGTTACTCCGGGTCATGCACCACCTACACACAATCGGAAAACACACCAAGTCTAGCACAAGCAAAGCACACACACTTTCAAAACTGGAAATTAAAAATCTAGATTAACACCTAACACCTTTTTCAAGATAACAGGACGTTGTCCTCGGCAACGACGCCAAAAACTTAACTCGTCTCGAATACCACAACAATTTCCCGCCTAAGGTCCAAGTATAAATCTTAGTTGGGTGCAGTACAGGATAAGTATGGTTAAATATCAACCCGGGTCGGTCCGTCTACCCCTACTTCAGTCATTTGAATCATTATCTAGCAATAAGGTTTTTGTTTAAAAGTTTGTTGATTAAACTAAAACAAGACAAAGGTGAATGGTTTTGAAAGCTCTTTTGTGGAAGGATCACTCGGGTGTCGCTTCCCCTAACTACTACCATGGTATGTGAATCGTAACGATTGCTTCGGGCAAGGTAACCGCGAACCACTAGGGGACGCAATTATGGTCGTAGACCACGCTCATGCTTGCTAAACCTAGGCATGTATTATAGGCTGTCACTAGGCCCTCTCGGTTTAGGAAATCAATGGTTGACTTACTCCCTCACTCAACCCAAGGGTTGGTCGGCTTAATCGCGCTTAACCAAATTGCTTAATCCAATATTGAGGTTTGCCCTAAATTAACCTAGTTAGAAGACTTGAAAAGCCCAATGGATACCAACTCGATTGATACTCCCTTGGAAGGGGGCTTTCCCTCTCTAGACTAGGTTAAGTGGTTAATTAGATTGCTAAGCATTAACATGCACAATCCTTAGGTTGCTAAGCATAGACATGCACAAACCTAAGGATGCTAAGCACAAACATGCACAATCAAGATGAATAATACCTCAAACATTTGGATTAAACAATACCCAATGGCAATCATTCAATTCACATAAAAGAAAATTACATGGAAGAGTTAGGGTTTCACAACACCCAAGTGAAAAGAATTCTACTCCATGCTAGAGATGGGAGAGACACAAGGAGAAGGGGTAGAAATCATCTTGGAGGAGGCTTCCAATCTTCTTGATCCTTGTGTTGAACTTTCCTTGGAGGAAATCTTCCCAAATCCACCTTGGAGCAAAACCCTAGCCTCCGTCTTCCTTGGCTCGTGTTTCTCTCTCTAGAAATAAGAAGAAGGCTTTCTCACTCAATTGGGCTCTCTCTCTCTCTTCCTTTCAGCTCATCTTTTAAACTAGAGATGAGCTTAGTTCACGGCCTGAGTTCACGGTCGTGAACTGTGAAACGCGTCCGTGAACTGCAGATGGACGCCAAAATGCACCGCTTCATTCACTTCTGTTCACGGTCATCAGCCTCAATTCAAGGTCTTAGTGGACGTGAACTCACTTTACGTCAGTAACTTGCATGTTGGCTCTGGACGCTTCGAGGTTCACGGTCAAAGACTCTTCTTCACGGTCGTGCAAGACCGTGAACTTCCTGGGATAGCCGTGAACTGGCCATTTTCCACTCCTTCTCCCGGTTTTCGATCCTTTTCGTCCAACTTTCGACCCCGAGGCTGGTATCACCTGTTAAATTCTGAAACACACTAAAACACGAGAAATCTAGCGTAAAACCAACATTTTAGGAGTGATTTTGCCACAAACTATACTTCAAAGTTTGTTGTAAAATTCAAATGGGCCGATGATTTTTTGGGACTACCATTAATAGATCGGTAGAAAAGCCCAGATTCTTCTGGATTCCACTCCACGCAACAAATCCAATTTGGAAACTGAAGTCTGAATACGAGGAGGACGAAAGGAATTCTGACCTAAGTAAAACGGAGGTAAAACATGTACATTTAGACCCGAATCATCGACTTTCTTGCAAACGAGAACCAGTTCCATGGTCAATTTTGAGGAGTGAACATTGAAGAGGACTGGTTTTGTTTTGTCTTGGAACCCGCTCTACAACCTTCCCGGTGGCGGTGGGGACTTCGTCTGCCGCCGGACCCAGTTCCCTCCCAAGTCCAATCGCCATCTCACCCGCCGCCCGAACCCCAATTACCTGTCGCCCGAACCCCAATCGCCGCTCCGTAGGGACCACAACTCTGCCACTGCCCGCCACCCGCTCGACCCGCTCCCCGTTGGCGAAATTCACCTGGTCCGATCGATTCTCTCCTCCTACCAACCCTTTCTCCCTCACTTCCCTTCGATTCAATCCATGTCCCTCGATGAACTGGACAAATCGCGGGTTTTGGGGTGGAAATCAGGCGACTCGATCCCGCCCAGGAAGGCCTTCGTCATCGCGCTGCTAGACAATCAGTCCCATCTGCTCACGATTGACCTCGACTCAAGCCGGGTCGAGACTCACGAGATCAGTTCCGGCTCGGGTTACCCAGAATTGGAGGCATCTGTCGCGTCTCACTGACTCTCGTTTGCAACTCTGGCGGTCGGCGGGGTGGTAGTAGGAGGCAGGGAAGTCGGTGAATCCCGTGACGAGCCGGATCCACTCCTACACGAGGTTGTTCATCAACCAGGCGGTGGCCAAAGGGTGGGGGTATTGGTATTGGGAATAAGAAGAAATTAGAGTTTTTTTTATTTATTTTAAATAATAGTGATAATGAGGTAGAAATAATATGGCAAATTTGAAAATTTTATTTTTATTATTTTAAATTGCAACGTCACATATTTAACGGCAAACTTTTAGAGTTGACCTACACGTCAGCAAAAGTTAACGGAGTTGGACGGAGAGTGACCAAACGTGAACAGTTTCGGTAAACTGAAGTACCACCAATGGATTTAAATATTTCGAGTGACCAAACTTGAACGTTTTTTGTAATCTTAGTGACCAACCATGCAATTAACCCTGATAATACATTGCGAAGTTTGATGAGTTATTTAAAGGGTTAATACCTTATTTTGGCCCGAACTATGACCATATAATCAACTTTGGCACATGGTTTCAGAAATTAACATCCTGGCCTCAACTATGCACCATATAGACTTAATTGGCCCGACTTGTGAATTTTCGTCAAATTAGACGGTCAACATCATTGACCGTTAGTGAATAAGCATGCTACGCTGACGTGGATGTGATGTGGAAAATAAAAATTTAATAATTTAATAAAATAATAAAACAAAATAAAATCCCCATTCTCCCTCTCTCCTCACGCACGAGTCGGGCCAATTAAGTCTATATGGTGCATAGTTGAGGCCAGGATGTTAAATTTTGAAACCACGTGCCAAAGTTGATTATATGGTCATAGTTCAGGCCAAAATAAGGTATTAACCCTTATTTAAATGAGTTATTCGTGGGGTCGTTTGTAGGGATGGCAAAAATATATGTAACCGTGGATATCCGCCCGAATCCGGACTAATCGGGTAGGGTAAAACTCGAACCCGAAGGACATTTAGTGGGTACGGGTAAAACCCGAACCCGAATATTGCGGATAATGGGTGGGCATGGGTTTCTCACTATCCAACCCGAACCCGCCCGATTATACAAATGCATATGTATTTTGTCTATAAATAATCATTATTTTTCTCTAAAATATTTTATATTTAGCATATAAATATAATATTTTCTTGAAATTGTGATGTTTTAATTAATTTTGTTCATTCTAGTGAACTATTGTCGTACTTTCCTCTTAAGTAATATGAGAATACGTATGAATGATAACATATTTGTTGGAGTTATAAAGAGAAATTATTACCCATGGATAACCGTGGGTACCCGAAACCCGAACGGGTATGGGCATAGTTTTAATTTTCTACCCGTTTCACATGTGAGTATGGGTATGGGTAAAACCCGAACTACTTTGGGTAGGGTAACAGATATGCACTATCCGTCCCCGACCCGACCCATTGCCATCCCTAGTCGTTTGGAAGTTGTGATTGTTAAATAAATGTATTGTTGTGAATGCATGTATAATTTTATACATGTATTGTCGAATTTGAGCATTGTGTATAATTTTATACAACGTTTGGTGTGTGTAATTGTGTATGTCACATAGACAAAACAATGTTAACTCAACTATTTCAACAATCACAACTAAAAGTTGAGATATAACAACCACTCATTTTGAGTGATAGTTTCTGTCACATCACAGAAACAATCCATGTATTGCTTCTGCTAAAAATATAAAAAAAAATGATGCATTCTAAATAATACATGTATAGTAACAATCTCAACAAAACAATCGCAACTTCCAAACGGTCCTTGTCTCAAATAACTCATTCTCAGTTATTAGGGCCATAACAACTCGTTAAATTGGCCAAATAACTCATTTCTAACGATATTAAAGTTTTAAACAAAAGTGGCTAAATTTGTCAAACATGCTTCCAAAATCTGGACATTTTGTGTATTTCTCATAAATTAACTATTATTGTCACAAAATCAATAGTTATGACTATGCAAGTGAATTTTGCCCCAAATATTATATATATTTGTGTCATCCCTAGGCACATTGACTATAAAAATATATGAAAATTTTAGCAATTAAGTAGTGCCAGATGAAACCATATACTAACAACTAAAAATGGATAAAAATGTATAGTATGTAAGCAATGATATCATATTCATTTTGAAACATCTTCCAAAATTTTAAGTTATTCAGACCAACTGATTATTGACATGATATAATAATTAATAGGTACAGTAGAATTACCAAGACTAGCTTTCAATATTAAGAATACGATAAACCAATGCAATTTCAAGCTAATGTCTTGGTTTTCATTTGAGGTGTTGATACGTAAAAGAAATCATACAAGATCGATGTAGTTATCAAACATTATGTAGTAAGTACATGAGTGAAAATGACATCAACAGGCAGTTCTCCCTTTCTTTTCTTTGACTTCTTTGTATCTAAAAGGCCAGCTTATCAATTAAAAGCATTTGGGAAGACGTTAAAACACAAAATAGTGGTACTCTGAACTTGCTTCAAATCTACCTTTGGAGTTTGGAGGGAAGAAGTGATATATATAGAACATCAAATCTCGAGAGAAATTTGGCTAAAGAGCGTGGGGAAACAAGATAATGGGTACTTTTTGGCACATCATGAGAGGGATTTGGGCAAATAGATTTTGATAATGATCTTTCCTTGTTCACTTTCTTCAACAACCATCTTATCGATTAGCTAAAATGACAATGCGGGTGGCTTTTCCAGCAAACCAGAGCACAGCAATAAATTAAGGTATATATTTTTGAAATTTACAGCAATCGCAAATGTGATTTACTTTTTTTTTTATAATGGTGATGATTAAATTAAATTAAAAGAAAGGAAGGGAACGAAAATAACAGAGTTCGGTACAGGGGAGAAACGGGGAAAGAGATGTTCATGAGGACTGAACAACGCAAAACCCCGAGAAAGAGCAAGCTAATACCGAAAGAAAAAAACAGGCGAAAGGAAAACCTCGTCAAGATGGACCAGACCATCCCCGACGAGAAGAAGATGGACACGGAGAAACGGAATAAAGACTGCAAGTGCCTATGGTGAGTCTGGTTGCGATAGGCGTCTGGAGATCCAGTTGCGGCCTTCATCCCTGCTGATTTTGCCCGAGGCGATTGGCCATTCAATCATTGACTTGACAGCCTTCTGCGCAACCACGGCAGGGGTGAGCCTGAGGTTTTGAAAGATTCTCTTGTTCCTCTCGAGCCAAATCTGCCATAGAGTAGCATGGAGGGCGCAGTATCTAATCCATGAATCAGAATTCGTGGGAGTTTCATGGCACCATCTGCTGATGAGTGAAAACACATCCTCAGAAGTGTTGGGATCGCTTGAGCAGATGGTTTGGATGCATCTCCACACTTCTCTGCTGAAGTCGCATCGAATGAATAGGTGATCAGCTGTTTCTTCATCCCTGCAGCATAGGTCACATCTGTTAGCGAGCTGGAATCCTCTTCTTTTGAGGTTGTCGACAGTGAGGATTCTGTTTAGAGATGTTAGCCAAATGAAGCTGCAGATTTTGGTGGGAATGATCTTCCGCCAAACCGACTCTGCAGGGAAGTCCATGATTCCTGGATATTTATCCTTAGTGATTGCCCTGTACATGGAATGAACCGAGAAGGATTGATCTGCATTAGGGAGCCAAACAGGTCTGCAAGGACCGTTAGTGATTCTGAGGCAAGCATTAGAGGTAAGTAAATTCATCAATGAGATTCGCTCTCTCTCCGCTCCCCCTCTCAACTCAAATTTAAGAGGAATAGACCACCTTACTTGTTCCCCGTGACGACTGCTGTTATCAGATATCCAGGCGGTTGGAGCAGAAGCGGCAGCAGCAACTCGGGGATGGGAATCGGTGAGGATGACTTCCGGGATCCAGTGGTCATGCCAGAAAGAAGTCCAAGCCCCATTACCTGGCTCGATGCAAGCAAATTTCCAGAAGGTATCATGCTCTTTCGTGATGTTTGCCCAAGTTGATCCTGCAAAACCATTGATTTACTTACGAGTAGCTTCACTTTTTGGAAAAGAAAAAACTAGCAATGTTTGAGAAAGCATGAAAACCCAATGATTAAGTGTTCAAAAAGTTCGGCAGCTGTTGTTAGGGTTACCAATTATTCGATTCACACTACCGAACTGATGTGAAGATTTGAGATTATTTGATTTCGAATTTCAAAATGCCATCGCTTTTCATAACTAGTATTGTTCATAAACCAATTAGTCTCATTAATTCAACTTGTTTGAAGTCTACGTACAAATTTTCGGACCGTTTGGATGCGTTATTTTAGTTTTGTGGTATTTCGAATCAAACTTCTGTATTATTTGGCTATGTGACATTTCATTTGATATTTCAGTTTGGAATGTGATAATTTGGTCAATTGTCTTGTTTGGATAACACATTCAAGAATTTTGTTATTTCACCACTTAGAGAAGGGATGGAGTGGAAAAGAGGTTGAGATATGAGTTATTTGAAATAACTAGGGGTGGATAGGTATTTCAAATAACTCACAATGAGTTATTTTAATTGCCTCGTGGACAAAATGCCAAATTCCATTTTATTTTTGTTGAACGAGTTATAAGTCTTTTGGATTGAGTATTTGGAGGGTGTTATTTGGGGTCAAATAACACACTTGAACATGTTTGGTTGACAAAAAATGGGATGTGTCATTTGAATGTGGTGTTTTACCAAATAACATGTTTTAGACCATATAACACAAAAAATGTTTTTTGCCAAATATTCGGGAGGGACGGGTATTTGCCAAATAACAGGTTTGAGACCAAATAACAAATTTTATATTATGTGGCATTTGTGTGGTAATTGACCTCATGTAACAAGTTTACCAAATACTCAATCCAAACGACCCTTTTATCAATTTCCTTAGACGTCCCTCAAAAGTGAGTCATTCATGGGTTTGGAGTGTATACAAATCTATAGTACCATATGCTTTCAAGATACCGGTTAATATTGGGGGTCGTGAGGATTTGAACAAGTGACCTGAAGGACAAACCAACTCCGATATGATATCATAAGCCAATTGGTCCAAATAATTCGAGTTGTTGTGACGAACAAGGGCTTGGTCAAGTGGTAATACCACTAGCCTAGAACCGGGAGGTCCCAGGTTCAAATCCCCTTAAGTAGTACCTTAATTACAAACAAGAAACCTATATCACCCTTATAAAAAAACTACAATATGGAGGAGTGGGTAAAAAAAATATCTACATCTACACTATCATTAACAAAAAAAAAAAAAAATAATACGAGTTGTTGTGAGAGGTCCATGTATGGATCTTATCCACTTCCTTACATGTCATAAACCACATTGTCTCATAACTCGAGTCATTGTGAGAGACTCATATATAGTACTTAACCACTTCCTTACAACCCTAAAAAACCAACTCATGAGCTTGAATTTTACACATGCTCATCATACCATGTGTTTTTTAGGCAACGATTCTGTCGATTCATAATGGGGGTCGTGATGACTTGAACACACAACCTAATGATCAAACCAACTCTGATACCATGTCATAAACCAACTGGTTCCAATAAATCAATTGTTGGGAGAGGTCCATGTATGGATATTATCTACTTCCTTACACCCTCTCAAATGAAAGCCAACTTGTGAGCTTGAAGTTTGCATATGTCTCCCATTACTTTAAGTCAACTATGAATGCTGAGGGTCGTGAGGACTTGAACACATGACATCAAGGACAAACCAACTATGATACCATGTCATAAGCAGTTGGTCACGATAACTCGACTTGTTGAGCGAAGTCAATATATAGATCTTATGCAGTTCCTTATAATATGATTTGATAGGGGTACAACTGGTTTATGTCAGTTTCATAAAATATGTAGAAATGTGAAAAATCATTACTATCAAATAAATTTAAGAATATATAAAAAATATATAAATAAAATATACTTACAATCTACGTTCGTATTTAAATAAAAATACATCATTCTAAACAAAATAACAAATACTCATATTTAAATACAACATTTAACGTCAACACCAAAAAGTTTGTACTTGAATCAAACACATAATATCAACATTTAACTTTGAAAATAAAGCAATAAATCACAAATAAATGTTTTAACTAAATTCAATAAAATAACATCATTTTATTTAGGTTAATACTTTATTTTGGCCTGAATTATACCCAAATAGTCAATTTTGGTAAGTGATTTCATAAATTGCTATCATGACCTCAATTATATACCATATACACTAACTTGACCTGAATCGTGAATTTTCTTCAAATTAGACGGTCAATATTGTTGACCGTTAGTGAA